>CM074582.1:15819214-16419214 GCA_037305975.1 Chrysolophus pictus
TAATCACTCGGTGATTTGTCTGTATGTGCAAGACAGGGAGGCACAGCATAAATATTCAGAGTAACATTCACAGCTAAGAGATGTCTGATTTAAAAGGCTATGACTTACAGTTGATTTATGCATCTCTGGCTAAGATACGGAAAATGCCCACTCTGCTGGTGCTTAATGAAAACCAACAGACACCTAAGTAGGATGGAGATGATGAGATATTGCTGCAGAGACAGTCTACAACACACACTTTTCAGTGCATTGAAACCTGGCTGTGGAAAGAGCAGGGCAGATCCCCCTGCCCTGAATCGCCCTCCAGGATCAATATCTTAACAGAAGAAATAAATGAATAAAATGTTAGTGTAGAGAGAAAATACTTCCCTGCCATACTTGTTGTGCACATGTGTACATTAGAATTCAACCTTTGTCTGCCCAAATAAACACCAAGTGATACAATTGGGCTTCATGTTTGCACTCTTGACTTTACATGGCTAATTTGACAACATTTCAATAATCTCTACTTTCAGATATTCAAAAATGTAACACAAGTTTTAAAATACTATTCTTATAATGAGTTTTCTGTTAAACTACACCTTTTAAAGACTTTCATTATATATTTGCTAATGACAAAGCATATGAGATTAAAGAATTTTAACATTAAAACAGCACTTTAATGATATGGCAAGCCTGTACAGCTAGAAACTTCTGCCAAAAGCAGTGGGAATTAAAAAACAGGTTGTGCAATCTAAGATTTCAAATATCAGGAGCTCTGTAGGTTTCAAGAGAAACAAAATACATAATCCTCACACCATCCTAATCTTCACTTATACACAGCATTCAGAGTTATATTTATGTAATAATTTACACAGGACTTAATAATTTGTCACAAGAGTGACATTTTGATATTTTGAGTGGTTTAATAAGTATTTTTCTTTTCATTTCCAATGTCGATGCTTCAAACTAAGGAGCAATTACAAGCTATGAGAACAAGAGCAGGAGAAGCTCCTAATCTTTGATTTAATGGGTAAAATCTTGGTTCTGATGCCTTCAGTGTGACAATCAGAAGTTACGCCAGCACAGTGACCTCTTGATACCCTTTGGCTACCGTTTTCAGACAGTGGATCATAGATTATTTCTAAAGGGTCTGTGAAAGATGACTAAGACATGTGAGTTTATGGTCAAATGGCTGAAGTCACTTTATAGATTTCTGCAACAATAGATTTCTGGATAATTTCAAAGGTAAGCAAATAAGAATTTCGGTAGTCCATTTTCCTTCCTCTCCTGCACTAGACAGGTAATCAAGACCAAAACCATTTCTAATGGTGGCTGCCACACCTGGTACACTTCTCCCTGGCCTGTGTTAAGAGCGTGGCAGGAGCAGGGCTCTCACACCTGTCCCCAGCTTTCTCCCTGAAATAAAGTGCAAGTGATCAGTGTCTGCTGCAAAAGGGAAGGGGAGGGTGGGACATGGATAATCTATTATGACCTCTGGGTCATTGGTGTCACCCATCGTTTCTTGAGCAAAAGCAAAAATACTATGGGTTGCTTAGCAAGAATGCTCTCTGCCTTTTTTCCACTGAAAAAAATGCATATATGCAAAACACCAAAAAGCTCTTCTCAGTAAAAGAGCTACAAAATAATTCAAGAGGCAGAAAGCTCTTGTAACTCCTCACCTTATAATAAAAAAAGTTAAGAAAGATGAATACACTCAGACTTACATACCTTGGTGTGTCCTTATGTATTCTACAGAATAGCTTTATGTAATTATTTATATAATTATTCTCATGTATCATCATGCAGCTACACGCTTCTGTAATAAGGAGGAGATGCCTTTCATGATTTTGCCCAGCAGATCATTTCTGCAACTGTTATAGATCCAGCACAAAGCACAAAGATAGCGAATATTAAATATATTTTTAAAAGGAAGGATGCTAGAAGTATGCTATGTTTGTTCTCACTACTCTTCTTGTGTTCTGCTCAGTATAAGGATTTAACCTCTCCTTCTTTCCATGTACCTCATGAGGTTTATGTTTCATAGAAAATAAAGACCAACTTTAAATAACTCACTGAAATCAATAATTCTTTACAGAGAAGAATAGAACTAAATGCAAAAGTACTTCTCATGAGTATAGCAATAGCATAAATATTCAGTTCAGAAGGGTATGAAATACAAAAATCAAAGCGCTGAGAGAAATGGACTAGATGTTAACAATCCACAAATCAGAAAAACGTATTGCAGTGATGTGCCTAATGAAAGTACAAACACCAGACGAGAGCAAGCAGTGAAATGAATGCACCATTTCTAGGAGTTTTAGGATCATATCAACTTGCAGTGCATTTGAAATTGGTCTCTGAGTGAAATCTTCTACTTCCTGACAGAAGACAAACAAGGACACACTAAATATTGAATATATTTCATTAAGCTACTATGGAGTAGGGAAATAAAGTCTGAGCAGCTTGTTGCATCTGGCTCCAGCTTGATTCACATCATCAGTGCTCAGCGTGAGGCATTTTGTCACTCAGAAGTTCTACAGTCAGTGCATTTGTGAACCCCCTGTGCTACCCTTGGCCCTCACAGACTCACAAAGGAATTTCTGTTCTGTCTACTATGCTTCACATAACCGTGTTTAACCCATTCTACTTTTTAAGCCCAAACTTAGTTAAAACAACAAAGATGCATTATGAAAGCATGTTTTTGTTAAACAGATGTTCTTCCTCCCACACCTATTTCATTACAGGCCTTCTCTCCTATCCTCCTCGTCCTGATAACAGTGTTTTTATAGCCAGCTCCCTTTGCTGATTTTAGCCAAGTTTCGAGGACATAATGTTTTAATTTAAACATAGTTCCAGTTCCATGGTTTTATTTTCTATGTATTTGAACTTGCTGCTCTGTAACTCCAAAAGATGCTAATCTATTTTGAAACATTTTTCTAACCTTTGCTTGTGCAAGAGCTTTCCCTGCTGCATCCCCCTCTCTGTCTGCAGGTAGCCTAAAACCACAGCTGCTCTGTGGCTCTGCCCCACTTTTTGGCAGAACATAGGGTATTGTCAAGCTGCAGCCTCCCATAAGCCTGCATTATTGGACACATGCCTGCTATGTGGTGAGGACCTCCAGGAAGAAACGGAACTCCATAAAAATCATCCCATGGAGAAACAAAACTTCACAGCACCAGCATGGAAAAGTACAGCTAAATACATCTGAGGCTATAGTCTACACAACAGCATCGGGGATCTTGCTTTGCATGACTCCCCTGTTCACCTAGTCATTTGTAAAGTTATTCAGCACCATGGCATGTGCAACTCATTTCATTTAACTGAGACTATGGTTAATGCAATACATTCGATAGCTCACTCACTGAGAACAGCGCAAAGCAAGTGAGAATAAGCACACTAAAAACACTAATATAAACACTAAATACACTATTACAGCTTTTTACTGGCTCTAATTGCACAGAACCCCCTATATGTTAATTTGAACTCTTGGTTTCTCCGTACTTCTTACTCTTAATTATGTCCAAGCAATATCAGCACTGTAAAAATAATCATGGAGGGCGGATCAGAGCACAGTCAACGTTCAGAGAAAATCACCCCATTATCTCTTTGCCCCTAGAGGGATTTTCCACCTCATAAAACAGATTGCTAAATATATGAAATAGAAAAATAAATGTTAAAGCCCCTACACATAACAAAGTTTCAACAAAATAATTGTAGCCTTGACAATCGACCCCAGTGCAGAGGGTCTGCAACAGCCAGCAAAGCCCTGCATTAGATTAGTGCTGGTGAAGGGAGTGGTTTCCTGTGCTCTGAAGTAGCTTGCCATCCCTACCGCAGCACAGACTGCCTCAAACTGGAGTAATCTTTTAGGGATGAGGCATGTATGCAGCCCTACTGAGCAAGCTGGATTCTTTGCTGCCTGCTGATGGCTGCTTCACTCTTCCTCTGTGCCAAGGTCAGGCTTTGGCAAACATTCCACCAGTGGTATAAAGGTGGTTCAGTAACCATGTCAACTATGTAATTTTTGAAATTCCCACTTGGGACCCTCCATAAAATGGCTACCAAAAGCAGGCTGGAATCTCAGGCATGCATTCTTTTCTCCGATGTTATCCTGATTTCTTTCTGTTTTACGCTGTTGCTCTGAATTTCCTTTCCTCATTTTTGAGTTAATGGAATGCTAAGTTTAATATTTTAGAAACAATGCTGACAAAACACTGGCACACTGATGGCACACTGGGGAACTTGATGTGACAAAAGAACTGCAGCATCTCTGCATTTTGCATTGCACAATATTTCTAGAATTATCTTTGTTGACCTCCTTTCATCTTCCTGAAGAACCTCAAAGCCTGCTCCAACTTGAGAGTAAAATCTCCCAGTGAATGAAAACGCCTGGCATAAAGGCACTGTTACAGAATTTAACTTTTTTAATCAAATCTTTTTTTCACACTTAGTTCAGAAAAAATCATCAACAGATGGCAAAAGTAGTTCATTTTTCACCTCTTTACATAGATAAATTGTTCAAGGAAAATCAGACAAATTCAGTTCTGATGCACATCCTTGTCTCCTGACTTCAGCTGGAATTATGAGGGATATAATTTGTGTGTAACTGGCCTAAGGCATCTTAGCTGGTCATCTACCTGCTATGAGAATAGATTCCTAGAAAAGAATTAGAGTAGGGAAGTGATGTACTACATTACAAGCGAGCAACTATTACAGTCATCCAACAAGAAACAGTTTAATTTTTATAAGGCTGCCTCTGAATGAGAAGCCAGATACAACAATCAGTCTAACAGGCTCCCACTATGTAAGCAGTAACCCATCCATTCATCTCCTTAGAAATACATGCAACATACCAGAAACTCCTGCTGGTGTCTTTATGAATTTTCCATTAAAATGAGCAATCACTGCTTCACATTTTTCTGTTGATTCCATCCTAGGAAAATAAAGAATAATTTACATAAATTAAATGCTCAGATTTCCATTTTTCTGCCATTTTTCATGCACACTTCTTTTTATTTACTTCACTCTTGTGACTCGCTTTCCCATATTTGAGAAATGGAGAGGACGTTTTCTAAGAATACATTACTTCAGAAAGGTAAAAACTAAACACAGTTAATATTTTATACAGTTTAAGGTCAAAGTTAATGCCACACTGCAAATACAATACTCTTCTTTACTCAGAGATTAGGAAAAACATAGATAACTGTAGTGCTTTTGCTTTTTGAAGGAAGTAGATCGATACACATTCTTAATTGAATTCTAAGCGTACATGATGCATACAAAAATAGTTAATGCCATTTTTGATAGATACTGAAGTGATTGTACAGTTTAAGTCAAACACAAACATGCCCGACTGCATGCCCCAAACTGCCTTTGAACCTTTTAGTTTCTATGTATCATCACAACCAAATGATGTGCCTGTCCCTCATTTAATCATCATTACCTTCCAAACAGGAACCAATAACAGAACAGCTGTGGCAGCTACTGAGAATCCAGCTTCCTGAACAGGTTAGTGTACTTATGTTGTCAAAACTAGCCTTAATAGACTGGGCGGATTGCTGCTGAGCTACTGCTGATCTGGGAGTGGCTCCACAGGTTGCAGCTACATCCTTACATTGCAACGTAGATGTGTCGCCTCTAACAACCAGATTGGACTAAATTGGAACAGATTACTGAGATGTGCAAGTAAAATGAAACTTTATTTTAATAGAAGAATAACATTTTGCAGCTGTCTGAAAGATAATGTTTAACGTTAACAGGGGATTCTCTTTTCATTTGCTCACTGAGTTCTTTAATGTGGATCCACAAATTATGCCCAATGACCTCAGCAGCAAAGAAGCAGTACTAAAAACGAGTTAAGCTTTGGCACCGCTTTGATTCTGATAGCCTTTCTGCACAGACGCATGAGATGTCATCATACATGAGAACCAAAATCATCAAAATGTCAGACTAAGCAGTTTTCTTTATGGTTTCAAAACCACCTTCTAGGGAATTTACAGAAGTTCTAGATTTTTGGATCTGAACCAAAGAACTGCAATTTTTTTCTTTCAGATGAAACAAACAATACTATTTAGTTTCAGACTCGAGTCTGACTATATTATCCACCTGGTGAAATGCTTCCACTGGCAAGAAATGATAATCTTATGTTTATGTGTTTCTTGGACAATTTTAAAGTTAATATTTTTAACTTTAATATTTATGCAACAATGTTTTAATATCTACCTTGCAGAAGGTAATACTTTTGATTAGATATCACAATAACAGCTTATTCTGTAAATACTGTATTATGCATATATGTATCTATAAATAACAAATACATAAATACATATAATACTTAATGCCCATGTACACATAAAAATATAATCTACAACACAAAATCTATTGACAAAATATTTTAAAACTAATCTTCCATAACACCTTCAATAGGAGCAAGGTTTTAAATACACGTCTTTTGGACTTCTGACAGAATTTTAAAACTCTTCTGGCTATATCGGAATAAAAGAATTTCTAAAATACCACTGTGGATTCAAGGTGGAATTAGTAAGCAAGTTTAGAGAAAAAAGACTGCATAAATGCACATGGCCGACCAAGTCTTAGCTTGAATGTTACTGGATTCTGCCCTTCACAGTACCTGCACATAGCACTCCCCTATTTTTGTTAATAGAATCATAGAATCATAGAATCACAAGGTTGGAAACGACCTATAAGATCATCTAGTCCAACCGTCTTCACGCTGCCACTGCTACCACAAGCTACTAAACCACATTTTGCAGCTCCTCGTCCAGACGCCTCTTGAACACTGCCAGAGATGGCGACTCCACCACCTGCCTTGGCAGCCATTCCAGTGCCTGACCACTCTCTGAGAGAAGAAAATAGAAAACTCCAATCTAAAATCTCCAAATTTTGATTTCCATATAAGTGTTAAGCAGGACTTAATTAGAGATGGGAAAGATACAGAGAAAACTTAGATGAAGAAGCCCCAGAACAAATGACTGTATTAACTACAGAAAAGGCAGATGCACAGAGATGGAATATATGAGAGCCATCCGCTAATTTATGAAAAATGTTCATTCTTGTTGATTTAGGATGCGTACTGAATCAAGCTGCCAAATATTTTAAGGTAATTTAAAATTTAATGTAAATGAATACAAATATTTTCTTTCCCAAATGATGTTAATGAACCAGACAACTCCTGTGCATTTTCTCACAGGAAGTAATGAAGAAGAACGGATAGCTGGGTGATTTTCCCTATGTTTTCTTGTTTGGATTTCAAGCCTCACAAGACAGAAATGTCACAGCAGATGTTTCAGTGAAACACTGCATAACCCTTCAGGGATAGAGAAGAAAGAAGTACAACAAGGAGGAAGTACTAGAGATGAACTCTTGTCAGTTGTCTACTAAGAACAATAGATTCAGATTCAGCTATATAAGCAAAATGAGACACAGCCACATTTTATTAAGCAAAAGATAAATGAGCAAAGCTCTTCTTGTATCTAGATATCCCTATTCTGGCCTTTTCAATTAACAAGGGAAAAATGCTGCCAGCATAGCTAATGACTGAAGTACCTGGCAAAGCCAACACCACGGCTTGTCCCACTCGAGTCACGCAATATCCTCGTAGAGATAACCTGCCCAAAAGGCTTAAGCATGTTCTCAAGCTCCTGCTCATCCATTGAAAGTGGCAAATTGGAAATGTATAAATTCGTTGGATCCTGTTCTTGTTGCTGAAACAGAATTAAAAACAACTGTTATTATACTAGCATTGGGAAAGACATTTTGAACACAAAATATAAGAGCCATTACGTATATTTACTGTTAAATAGTTTTACCTCTTAGACCCCTTTCTAAAGATGATTCTCCCTAGCATTAGCAATCTCCATCTCCTGTCACTGTATATTGCATTCCTGAGAGAAGCTCCCCTCCTCTTGGTATTAAATATTGCTGACAAGGACATTTTTAAGTGAAGATAAAGGTGAATAATTGACTAATTTATAGTGCATGTTACAACTTCATGTTTCAGATTCTTTCGGAATGAAGAAGCAGCAAAATCAACACACGGGAAAAATAACAAGGAAATACAAGAGTGATGGAAAAATTACAAAAAAAAGAGATGTAAATTAAACACACAAAATTATAGAATGAGAATACAAAAATAATATGGGGAAAGAAAAAGATAATGCATTTAAAACTGGGTACATGGCCAAAATATTTTCATAAGAATAGCCTAATGTACAAAAAAGTGGGACACCGCTCTCTTCTCTCATACATGAACATGTTTGAGCTTTCATAGTAGTTTGACATTATGTACTGAAACAATAAATAAGAGTTCCAAAAATGTCACTAGGAACAGACAAAACAACACAGCCAGTAGATTATTAGGGCTCATATTAGATATGAGAGACAAATGTAGGCAAGTCTGCAATTCTGCTAACCTTACAGCTATCTACTTTTTGTGGTATATGTATGTAGCAAGAAATTCCATCTTAATCAAAGAAACATTTCTGTTGAAATCAATTGTTTCAAGTGTTTGTCAACAGATTTTCCAGTTGTGGTTAAGGATGCATCTCTTGCATCTTTCTCGTACTGCTAATTGATGGCTGTACTCTTGTTACTAACTGCATTCTTAATCTACATAGATCTGTATGATTTGGCCCTTAAAGTTGTGCAAAACCTTGATGTCATCATTGTAGCTTTCTGTGTAGATCTAAATCTCTGAAGCATGTGTAATACTCAGAAGAACTTTACTGGCATTAGAAAAGCGTGATATGAAACAAATGTGATTTTGTTGACATAAGCCTCAGTGTATTTTCATTCTGTGCAAGTGGCTTAAGCTACAGAGAAGTTTGAATCAAAACAAAAAACAAAATAAAAAAAACCTGTAACACCTACAGGAATTAAAGCATTTATTGAAGCGATTATAGCTGTGGTGATACCTTCTTATAAAGAATAAACATCAATCTGTCATTAAACTGCCCTTGTATTAATAATATCTCGGCACCTTTAGTAACAAATCGTATAATTCATTTCTGCCCTAGATATCATCTCTCAGGTGGGACTGGCATTCCCTAGGGAAAAAAGGGCCTGATGGCTAAGTCTTGGTTCTTTTAGGCACAGAAACAAATTCTTACACTCCAAAAAATAAAGAAAGTTAAAACAGGGAAGCAAACCTTATGCTTAAGGACTCATATTGGTTGTTTTGGTTTTTGTTTTTTTTTTTTTTTTCCCATCTGTATTCAGTTAGAAAGGCCTAAAGTTTTCCATAAGGCTTTTTAAAGAAATTTCAGCGTCAAAGGACCTACAAAAAGGAAATGTCCCCATTAATGTTCCCTCCTCATCTGCACACTACATCACTGATACATGCATGATTTCTAGCCACATTGAAATCTCATGTAACTTACAGAACACCAACTTTTCCAAGTGCCTGAGTGTTGTCCTAGGCAGTTCCTTTACAATCCATTACAAATGGCATTTAACTAGCATGTATGGTTTTCCTTTTGTTGCCGAGTGCGAACAGCACTCTCATCTCCCCTTCCTCCCCCTTTAGCAGTGTATGTGTACAGAAGGCATAGAAGTTTGTTTTTCAAATTATCTACAAACATCTGATTTGTCTTTCACTTTCGAAAAATCAGCAGAAAGAGAAGGTGAAAAAATGAATTCACAGGGAACCAAGATGCCACATTAATATTCATTGCTGGGCAGTGTTCGACTGCGAGGGAAAAATCTGTGTTATAAGAGTTACATCTCTGACGTACATTTTATGTTTCCTCAGCTAGGAATGTCAGATGAAGAGAGTTTTTTCAAGTTTTTTAGAGCTTGCTTGTTACTCAGATTGTCTTGGAGAATTTTGGGTTATACCTTGAGATATGTAGGCTTACTTTCTTCTTTAATGATCGATATTAGCTAAGTACAAGTACCCTAAAACTTCTGTAAATAACCTGAAACAATATACGAGTTGGAAATCTGACCCTTTGAATATTTTCATCTACTTTGCTAATTTTTTTTTATTCTATAATAAAAGAAAGCCTGAATTATATTATTGAAATGTTCTCATTAAAAAGTCTAACAAGTATTGGAAAGATGAAAAAATAAATAACACATTTTGTTTGCACTAATAAAAATGCAACTTACGTACCAAAAAAGAAAAGCTTAAATTCAAGAAGAATTATTAGAGAAAAAAATTCACTTAATTGCAGAACATTGGGGAAATTGGTTTTATTTGGGTAACTAGGAAGATCACATTCCCCTTACCCAGGCTCCTATTCCAGCCTGTGGGGATACCACCTTTCTGCATTATAGATGTTCTGTTAAGGATGAGAGGTCACAAACTTTCCTTGCCAAAGGGACATAAGGCCTACTGCATTTCACTATATGACACAAAGATCTTTCTTCACACATGCTGGGAAGCTCAGTTCTTGTACCTGTCCACCTAACAGAGAGCTTCATGCCATACATCATGAGACAATGTTGTTAGAACAAGAAAATGAATGTTAACTCCAAAAGAACGTAAGAAACTTTAGCACTAGCTAAATAGGAAATCCCTTTGGAATTCTGGGGGTACAGAACCAGTAGATGATTAGGGCTAGTATTATATGTAGCAGATAAATGTATGCACATCTGCAATTCTGCTAATCTTACGGACACTTACTTTTTACGATACATGTATGTAGCAAGAAATTCCATCATAATCAAAGAAATATTTCTGTTGAAATCAATCATTTCAAGTGTTTGCCTGCTTCTGCTTTTGGTCCTTCAATGGGACCGACCACAGTGGAAAAAAAGTGGAAGATACTTTTAGCTATGCCCACAGCTGGTAAAGAAGGCTGAGATGGGAGACGAAAGGCAAAAAGAAGTTAAGTGGATCAGGCTGTCACCAAGAAACTGTGGGATAATAGCCGGAATTTCATTCTCCTCTAATTGTCCCAGAACAAAATAGTTAAAATGCCAAGAAACACATGCCAAAGTGCACCGACGTTATAACTACACTGCAGATGCTTCAGCCCTGGGCAGTGGCAGCAAATAAGCAAATAGATCAGAATAAATTAATTTAATTCACTTCTTCATTTTGCTGGGAAGAAGGAAAAAAAAAAAAAAAAAAAAGGACTGCCATTGGTACTCAAAATAGCTGTTTTATGATACTGAGATAATACCACTGGGGTGGACATAAAGGAAGACCAAACTCCTTTCCACAATATATCTGGAATTTTACGCAGTTTGGAAGTAGAAAAATTATACCTATTAGCATGCAAAACACCTCCCCTTCTCCATTAATTTCTCATGTCATCATGTAGCTTCTGTCACCTCCATAAGATTAAATCTTAAAATAGCTATCTGGGTAAGTGTGGGGAGACTATAAGAAGCAAGTCATTTCCTCTCCCTTAGAACACACTGGATTTCCAAGCTGACTTCCAAATGGCAGCCACAACCAGGACTCCCCATCCAACTTTATCCTGTCTAACACAAAAGGCACTGTACAAACAGATGTTTGCTTTTATATAAAGATTTGGCACAGAAAATGGTTAAACAGTTAAAAATTCAGGAAGTTTGGAGAGAGAAAAACTTTTTCACTCGTCCCTCTGTCTGTCTCTGGCAAACAGCAGTTTAATACATTAAGTTTTGTGACTTCCTTCCCTACTGAAATCTGTCCCACCATAACTTGGTTTACAGTTATTACAGTTCTGTGTTAGAAAGGAAAATTAACTCCTTGGATATCTGACTTTCTATAATTCAGCAAATGGGTGCAATGAAATACCTGCAAAAATAAGCATCTAACTCAAACCTTGCCTTAGACAGCAATCATTGCAAGTGCTCTCAAAGGTAGATGCTTCTGTGGTTAAAGTCCATGAAACCATATAATCATCAGCTTTTACCTTAGAAAATTTAAATCTCATGAAATCATTTGTACAACATTAAGAGAATGATCAAAAAGAATAACTGAAGTCAGTGGAGAGAGTCCTACTCAGGATAGCAAACTAGAATATCAACCAGTGAACCACTGGAATTTCTCTTTCTTTCTAAATGATTTAGGAAAATTGCTTGAATCTTCGTATCTCATGGAGGTTCTCCTCAGTTAACATGGCCTTCATGTGTTCTGAAAGACGCTGAAAGTGCTCAGGTCACTGCAGATTATGGGCAATGTCAGGGGATTTGTGGGCCACCATGAGAGCACACATTACTGATGAAACTAGGAAGTCTTATTTTTAGCCATTTGTGTCAGCAAGTTTCTATCGGTCTTTTCTCACCAAATACCTTTAGCTGTGCCTTCAGAACTTCCAAACAGTGCTACTTCAGCTCAATGAACTTGTTATCCCCAAGTAGCACTTGCAGCTCTAGCTTAATAAGCTGACTACAAGATATGCCATTTATCATAAAAGAGATAGAAATGGTCAACTGCTAATGTTCATTTCTGTAGAAAAGTGGTGATCAGGAGTCCTACATAATGTGAAAGGTTCTGCCGTCATCTGAAATAAATTAACAGGAATCTCGCTGTGCGTGTGGAATTGTTCCTAAATTGCAAGCAAGAAACTTGGCAAAACGATCAGACATCTGTTTTCTCTTGCTCTGTGTAAGGTCACAGATAACAGATAGCCATTCAGAAACATGTGACTAGGAACTGCTCACAGCATGGAAGATCCTCTGGCTGATAGGGAAGGGATTAAATGCTCATCTGCCTTCCTATAGAAACTACTTTAGCATTTACAATTGGCCTGTGTCTCACTGAAATATGCCTGTTTCAGCCACAGTTTTAATACTATCTGACCACAGACTGCTAACAAGACAATTCATTGGAAAAATCACTACTACAGTCTTCGCTTCTTATCCAGAATTCCACAACAAATGCATAGGATTAATATACTTGGCATTTTAATTCATTTTCATAGGCACATCTCTATTATGAATGGGAAGTCTGAAAAGTAATGTTTAACTATAACAAGCACTGTGTACAAGTCTGCAATTAAACCCTGCAACCACATGTTCCCTTTTTATTACTCCTCACAATTCTTGCTTGCACCCATTGCTCCAAGGGCACTAAAGTGCCCCCTGACAGTGCTGGATATCGCTCACGGATGCCACCGTTTCCAGCAGAAAGCTAAATGAGCCCACCAAGGCTCCTAATTAGATGATCATTACAGTCCTTTTCAACATAGGCCATTCTAAGATTCTATGATTCTAACAGGGCATTCAAGCCTGGGCTAAACAAATCACAGCACTGCTTGGCAAATGAGGTAAGACTTTTGTGAGCTGAAGCTGTGTACTCAAGGGAAGTGGCTGCTAACTGTCTTATTTAATGCAAATGCAATTCCTGAAATGACAGACATTTTGCAAAATTTGGCTTACTTTCAATTTATTGTAAAATGATTTTTAAGAACGCAGAATTTGCAGAAACATCCAGTATATTTAAAATGACTACCTTCCAGGTTTCTATTGTGGTTAACTGAAATTTAGGTAGAGAAATGGGGAGAAACAGCATATTTACTTAAGACAGTATATAGCCATAGGATTTAAGACCATTGCCTACAGAAGGTACCACAAAGGTAAAAGGTAAAAGGTAAAAACAAAACTCCTCTTACCGAAGAGTTGCTAAAAACTGCTGTAGAGATCTGCTTGAGTTATCTCCTCTTTGCCTGTGTCATGGTTTTGTGATTTTTGGTTTTCAGTATTCCACATCATAACATCATGCGGGGCATTGGGAGTTTAACTGTTAATGTTCAAGCTCTGGGTACCTGCCTGGAAGAGAAGAAGAACTACATTCCCAGGGGACTTTACGGTGCACAGGTGGCAGTACCGCACCAACAGGGATTCCTTGCTCCTCATTCAGAAGTTGATTCGTCAACTAGAGAGTCAGGGAGTGATCAGTAAAACTCACTCACCTTTTAACAGTCCCATATGGCCAGTGCGTAAAGCCAGTGGAGAATGGAGGCTGACGGTGGACTACCATGGCCTGAATGAAGTCACACCCCCACTGAGTGCTGCTGTGCCGGACATGTTAGAACTCCAATATGAATTGGAGTCAAAAGCAGCCAAATGGTATGCCACCGTTGACATTGCTAATGCAAAGAGGAGTTATCTCCTCTTTGCCTGTCATCTGTTCTTTGGCAGTCAGAAACCCAGATGCAGAATAAAGACTACTGCAATATGCCCACCTTTGCTAGTTGGATTAAGTGCACAAGATACCATGGTAACCTAAATTTATTTTCTTACTTTACTCTGCAGGAACAAAAACCTGATTTAATTCTCCAGAAGGTTGCCACAGTGAAGACAAGTACAAAAAGTAATACATTATTAGAAGTCATACAAGTTAGCTGTTTCTCATTCTTGCTAACTCAAAACCATTTTCCTCATCAGTGATGTGAAAGGCTACCCCTAATGCATTATCTTTAATAGCTGCAGAACAGCCTTGACTTCTGTTCAAGAGATGAGGACAAGTGACTAAGCAGGCCTTTTCTTCCTCAAAAAATATAGCTGCTGTGCAATTCACACTTTATTTAGTGTGACAGTTCAACTTTTCCAAACAAAGGCATCTCAAGTTAGAATACAAAAGTGCTCTTGCATCAGACTTAACTGGAAGCAAAGATGTAGCTACCAACCTACTGGGAGTGCTTCACAGTTCTGCCTTTCAATCATTAGTAAAGAATATAAAGGTTACCTCTGAGTTCTGGTGCACCAACACGAAATCAGACAAAAGGCAAACATTTATAACACATTAAAAACGCTTCTACATTTAAGAGAAAATTTGGTGCATTGTTTTGAGGGACAAGAGACTTCTCCAGAAAATATGAACAGTTTCTCAAGACTGGTGGAATAGTCAGTATATGCTGATAAAACTTATTTTGCATTGCTACCATTGGGCATTTTCTAACACGACTAAGAAAATGCTCCAAAGGTGTGTCTATTTTTTGTGCATTCCTGCAATAAGGGAAAGTTGTGCATGCTTGAAATAAGGGAAATGATTTGTTAATGTGAAATCTAATGCAATAAGCATAAGCATACTTACTTGATCTAGTGGAAGGAAGGAAGTGAAGACTTTAAGGAAGAAATTAAAAAATATTGCATCTGAAGCCCTAACCCTTAATAATGTGTGACTGCGGGGAAATCTTTCAAAGGATAAACAATGATCCTTCCTCCAAAAATGCACATCAGTAAATGGAACAACAGTCCTTGGCTCAAATTAACAAATGTCATTGTCCTCAGAAATCCTCTAAGTCCATGGACCACTTTCATGAATTCTGTTAGAAGTGACACAAATTAACTAAAGATAAGTTTGTGCTTCTGTAGGAGGGAAAAAAAAAAAAGAGAAAACAACAAAAAAAGGAAAATACAAACTGGAAAAGACTGAATATCACTCTAACAGCATAGCAAAGTTGTACACAGAGAAGCACGAAAAGTCTCATGAACACAGAAAGAGAATAAAGAGGGCAGGAAAGAAGATAAGGTCTTTGAGAAAATCTAGGCTAACTGTCTCATTGAGTCTATAGGAATTGCATTGGATTCAGATGGTTACATTACGCTGAATGGAGAAGACCCTCTAATATTAAGGACCAGGCTGAAATACATTTGCAAGAGCACTGAACTTCGTGCTAATGGTTCCAGTGATACCCAAAAAACATGACAAAATCTCTGCTAAAAGGAGTAACTCCATATGTGACACAAATTTAATAGCTATAAGCCTTTCACTATATTATCTCAGGAATCAATGTACCCATCCTTAGCTAGACAATATGCCTATGCAAGTCTAACTGTCATGTCAAGAAGTATGTTACATATCACTCAATGAGCTATGAGCTGCCACAGCCAAGCTGCTATTCTAGCTAGCTCGTAATACCTCTTCGATGTCATCAGCATGATACAGATATTCTCATCCGGCTTTATCTAGGCTGCAAACACAATCATACTCTTGAATTAAGTTTGCTGGACACAAAGATGTCAAAAACCATGCCTTTTATAAAACTTTTTTATTCAGATCTTTTTTTTACCCTCTACATTTACATACTGGTTTACTTAAGAAAAATAGGAACTGAATTCGATTTTCCTGATAAGAGAGTCACTTTTTCAAACATCTGAAACACAGTTACTTTGGAGCAGATAGCTAAACACAGCTGAATACCATTTAATGGGACAAAATCTCCTAATACTGACACAAACGCTGTATGTTACGTTCAAGATCAAGAATTTACAAGGAATTGGGTTACTTATATCTCTGTAACTTTCAGACTTTATTAACTCTAAAACACTCATTAAAGGTTCTCAGGTTTTAAAATCTCCATTCAAAATGCCAACATACCAATATGCCAAGTAGATTTTCTATATACACCTACCCTCCTATATCACATCATTTGCTATCTGCTCTGAGCGGCACATAATCCTAAAATTATTTCATTGATTTTACCTTTGGGGTAGAGAGAGGAGAGAAGATAAAATTCTCAAATAATAAGCATCTGCTCTCGTAGCAACCACAACAACTTTTCTAACGCAGATCAGTAGTGTTTCTTTATGATATTGTCTGTACTGATCCTATTGAAACAAGTATTTGGGGCATGTGTTTATTTAGGAAAAAATGCAAAGTACAAAGAAATCTTAGTTGAGTAAACCCTACAAAAGCAGCATTTCAAGTATATCCTGGCCTATATATTTTCATAGCTCTCTCTCAAACTCATAAAGACCCAGGATTCAGTTAAACATTTCCAAGCATCCTCACTAGTTTTCAATACATGACTTGTTATTTTCATGGTCTCATTTTTAAAATACCATACAGAATTTTCTTCTAAGCAGGATTGTATTCAAGTCAGCATGTGCTCAAACTCCACATCCCTTGCAAGATACAGAATTCAAACAACTGCAAAGGCTTCTAACAAAAATAATTACAATCTTTTTTTTCATCATTCTTTAGTAACAGGAGATTGCCGAACAAACTTTAGAACCCATTTTTTCATCAATTCATCAAAGCGAAGGTACTCAGAAGCACAGTTTCAATAAAAGAAGAAACCTAACTATGAAAATGGGGAGAACTCTTCAATGCTACTACTAATATTATATAAGAAAGCATGGCTATGAATAATCATAACTTTTGAACTAATTACTGGTTTATTATTGAAGCTTTCCTTGAGGAGCAAGAACAGTAAACTAATAAAAGAAACTTCAAGAAGAAATTCAAAGGAACCAAAATAAACCAAAACTGACTCTTAGTCAGTTTCTAACTAGCTTAGAAATAACAGAACTCTTGCAAGACATGCACCTGCTCTTCCATACATCATCTCTAGAGTAGGAGATAAGCCACTGTTTTTGAGCTGCATCCTGAAACAAACTGCCTACCATTACTGCTCACTTCATCTCTTCATCCCCTTTCACGGGTGCTGCTACACACTGGAAAAGAAATTATCAAGACTGAATGCTGGAAATACACCAATGAATATGAAGAAAAGGGGAATTGCTCATCACCTCCATTTTAATTTTCAGTCAAAAAGCTACTCTCATCCCCTGATACTGCAAAAATATCTTCTGTAAGCTCTTAGCAGAATTGCCTTTCCAACAGGAATTTCAATTTCAGCTGTCACCAGAAGATACATTTAACCAGCACACAGCAAAGATCTTCCCAAGTTGCTTAAGTGTAATTACCTCAGTAAAGTTTTCCAAATCCAGATCTCTGAAAGGGCAGAATAATTGAAGACACAATGTTTCTTGAGCAATGCTCTAACACTAGGTTCCTCAATCGGCGCTATCAACATGACATCTCTCAGAATGTGGCCAGTTCCCCACAATGACCCTCATCTCAGGATATGGCCTGAAGCTGCACATCAGGCCCCAAGACCTCCAAGTCTGCTCAGCGATAGCCGAAAGTCAGATCAGATTGGAAACAAACAGCAGAGTACAGCATGAGCTTACCCAGAGCATAGAAAAAGTTCAGAGTCAATATTTGAGGTTATTTCCACAAAGCAAACAACAGAAGTTCTGATAAGTACAATCCAGACAGTTTCTACTAAACTGGGATTTGTAGATGACCTTGTTGAAAAGAAAAACTTTTTAATGTATCTGTATGTAGTTACAGTATGACACTGCAAAAAGAAATTCACTGCAGTCAGATTCAGGCTTCAGCAGTAATTTTTTTCCTTCCATTTCATTTGTGTTCCAAGAGGAAGATGTGAAAAGTTGGGTAGGAGTGGAGCTACTGATGGCCATGGGCAGAGTGTAGTGGTGCTTTCCAAACTGAGCTGACAGGCACACACCTCTTTGTGACTGAAGCAGCTGCACTGGTCAATAAGGAAATCCATCGGCACACAGCTGGCAAAATGTTCTCCAGATCTTTCAGTGTGACATTCAGGCTAATGCCAGAATAAATGCTTTCACTGCAACATGACCGCTTTATAATAGTGGCTTTGTAGTGCACAATAGGGTAATATCAGATACGTAACAGCAAGTAAACTTTTATACAGTGTAATGCATATGAAGAGTCTGATCTTTGATCTTGCCAAAACAACTGGAAGAGGATGGTGATTCTCTGTTTCGTACATCCAAGCAGAGATATGATTTTTCAGACAAAAAGAAAAGCAGCATTGTCTGTCCATCCCAGTCAAAATTTCAATGGCTCAAAATAGATAAACAACAAATCAAAGCACTCAAACTCTCCATCAATTATGTCTATTTGTTGTAGCACTATTTATTGTTGTTGCTTTTATTTTTTTTCTCTCTTTTTTCTATATTTATAATTCAATTGCTCTTATCGTGCTAAAAAGTAGATGAACAAGTTTCACTCTGATGCCAAATTTATAGTTACAGATTTCCCACAAGTCAGCAGGATTGACAGACTCAAAGTGTCAGAAAATAAATCAAAATGGTCAAGTATTATGACATGCTTTTTCATTAATGCTAACAAAAAGAAATATTAGCAATTTTGCAACTAGCTAGCAGATGAAACGATTCAAAAAATATATATGGAAAAAACTAGGAAACAATTCATTAGATTACTACAGAAAATAATTAAAGCTCCACCTACTCAAGCAAACAATTAGATCAGCTAAAATTCTTTATTAGCAAAATGAATTTACTTGTACTTTCTTTTCTCTCCTCCTACCTACATATTGTATTTGTAAGATGGCAGACAGAGGCGTTGAAAAATCTAGTGTATATTTTCGAGTGATTACATAAAAACTAAATATTAATTAAAAGTTATTTAGATAAAATACTATAGAAAGAAAAAGGTCTGGTGTTTTTTTGGTAAGCATGTATGTTTGTATCATGGTTGCAGTGAAACATGCATTAAGTATGAAACATATGGTTTCCATTTTGTAGCCCTGGAACCTATCCAAAGACATTTTATGTTGTTAGCTTAACTGTTCTCCTCAGCTGAGAAGCTGTGGAAAATATCTCATCCGAAAAAAATCTGCACCTAATGGAGAACTGCAAAAGATTTGCTAGATCTGCTATGGACTATTAAATTAAAAAAGGCTCTGAGTTTACTGTTTAATTACTGGAATATTTTTATTTAATTAGAAAATAATTTTCAAACTCTAAAGAAATTTTCAAACTCTGAAGAATCTACTTTAAGAGGTACCACAAATTACATGAACAGATTATGTTGGAAATATTTTCTTAATTGAATAAATTTGTAGTGGTAGCTACGGCTATGGCATTATGTTGGAAATTGGCCATCTGACCTAAGACCACCATATGACAAAACCATTATTAATGTATCATCTCCCTGATTTTATAGATTTACAAAGCTTATCTTATGGAGATAGAGCTCTGCTCTGAAGGCCACATTAAGTAATAACTCAATGCAGAGACCAGAGATGAGTAAAAAGAGGATCATATTTCTTTAATTTTAGTAATACTTGATTTTGCCCCGATGCAGAATAGGTTGTCAATGGGTTGGCTAGGAATATCAAGAAAATCTTAGCACAGATTTATATTTTACTTTTATTAATACGAAATACATTAAAAATGCTGAAAACAAAGTCCCTAGATTAAATTTTGCTTTGTTGCACTTAAGAATTCATCCCCAAATTGCAAGGCTGTTAGCCTCAGTAACAGCAATTAGACGATGTATATAATCTCTCATACCTGTCTGCTGGAAGCTGTTGAAGCTAGCCAGTTTGTCCAGAAATTAGCATGATGAATTTAACCGATTAAGCATTCTGTAGTTCTTATTCCTAATACTAATATTCCTAATCTTTCTTTTCATTAAGCCAATGGAAAGGCAGTATAAATTAAAATAGTGACGAATCCAACCAAACACATTTGGAGAATTTACCAGACTCTTTTTTCTTTATTTCGTTAGTCGAGCTGACTTGGGATATGCCAGCTGAAAGTCCCATTTTGTTATCTGCTGGCTTGAGAACTGTGTCCTCCATAAAGCTCTTGCAACCTGAGAATTCACACTGCCAATGCTCTCCTAAGGTATAAACTTGCTCTTCATAAACCACTGCAAAGTTAGCCATTTAATTTAACTCACCTTTGCCATTTGTGCCTGGACTCCACTAGCCTTTAGAGCAGAAACTGCCTTCTGAGCAGCTGCTGGGCTGTCGAAGTCAACAAAGCCATAACCTGAAATGTAAAAAACTCTGGTTTCTCTTCAGATTGCGAATTTCATCAACAAGGCAGTAATCAGCTTTTAATCAAAGACTTCGTATGCTACAAGCATGGTTATTTAATACAATTTCTTTGTTGGTTCTTCATGTAGTTCCCAGAAAAAAAAAAACAACTCTACCCAAGTCCTTCCATCTTGTGATGATGGAGACCTACTGTAGTGGAATAAATCAATTTCCATGCTCACTAGCTATCAGGATTTTGTCCAAATCTAAGAAATAGTATGGTGCTTTGTTTTTGTTATCTGGTACATAACCAAGAAAAGCAAATGTGACATCATAAATTTATTTCATAGAGTTCACCAAGGAAAGCATAATCTGTTAATTTTGAACTACATTCTTAGTCTGGTTTGAATAAGTGACCAATAAGCCTTTAGGTTACAGGTCATTTACTCAGAACTGGGAGAATAGGCTAGTTTAAAAGATGCATATCTACTGCACCATAATCGAGTTACTTCATTGTACTTACATAAAGGACAGTTAAAATAGAAAGTGAGTGAAAACCCACCTTCAGTGAAATAAAATGAGTTTTTCCTATCATTACTGAAAACAGAATATAAGTAAGTAAGATAGTTTTTCTATGTCACATGATGGAATATTTCAATGTTAATGTAAAACTGAAGTTAATTATAACAATTTCCATATATATATATATATATATATATATATATATATGCAACTTTTTTTTTTCTTATTCTGAACAACAATATACAGTTAATAGATTCCAATGCATTTGGATAGCAATATGCCTTGGTGACTACAGACTGGGGTTTTTAACCCCAAAAAGATTATTGGAGTTCGGAGGCTGCTTCCCTTATTGCAAACCTCATTCTGTATTTTTAAGCCCCCCTCCTTCCCACCATTGAATCATATTAAAAAATCCCTCTCCAATGTCTAAACTGGGGTAAAAACAAAAACCAAAAAACTGTAGAGGAGTAGAAAATTCAATCATTTCTTCAGATGGTAACAGTATCCTCTTACAATATGTCTATACTGAGGACAAAAAGGTTGTGCAAAGATATTACTGAGCCAGCTTTAAAGTCCTTAACTTGGGAAAAACAACTAGAGCAGCCTTGTACATCAGAGCAAGCTTATATAACCTGCCAAGAAGCTGAAGAAAGCAGCATATTGTTCTGTGTAACATGTGGTGCTGCGGACTGTTAAATTTTGACATGAAACAGAGTGAATTAGCTCATATCAAGTTTTGGGCTGCCAAAGCAGGACTAGTTTTCCATATCCATGCTTGCATAGGTTATCACTACCACCACAATGCAGGGTGCAATATAGATGGAGTTACATACTGATACCAAGCATGCCATCAGAGCTGGCTTTGCCATCTTTTTGATGATACATAAACTCAATTACTCATTGCAGTTAGTTAGTTTAAGTTAGTTTAAATGCCATGGTATGCTTTTTTGGCAAGAGCCAGAGATGCTGTCAATCTCTTGATTAAATTCCAGTTACATCTCTGCATTCTGCCTACTCATATTCCTACTGCAACTCCAAAGACTTGGAGGGAGCTTCCCCGTAGCTTCAACTTGCCATACACTGTTACAGTTGACATGAGTTACTGCTTCACACTGGTGAGATTTCAAATCAGTATTGGAAAAGTCAGCTAAAACATCTTAAAATATTAATGTGAGAATTTCTGTGTTTAAATCTTTGAAGAGACAGGATCAGAAGCAGTGTTGCTGGCAGAGCTCCTGAAGTCTTCAGGAGCTGGGGGAACAGGCAGACTTAAATCAGTTAGCTGCTGTCATCAGTATCAATGGACAGAAATAACTGAAAAGGGCGATCGCTATTTCCTAGTCACAATGTGCATGGATGACATCTGCATATAAGCTGAGGAAAAAAAATTAGAAATTTTGGTTTCTGCACTGTCTGTTCCCCATTAACAGCTTAAGATGGGGAGCCACAGGAGCTGTACCTCTGCACTGTTTCCAACTCTTCCACAAAAAGCAAGACTTGATTAATGATAAATTCTCGTCTCCTGCCTCTATCTATCAGCTCTATGCTCTTTCATGAGCTTTACACTCATTAACATTGCTAAATGATCTGACTCAATTCTTCAATTTGCTTAGAAATTATCCTCTTAATTGTAAAAAAAAAAAAAAGTAGTCTACAATCTGATATTTCAGTGTCTGCTGCCACACCTCCCACCACGCACACTGCTGGGATATGAGATTACATCTCACTGTAATTGCAGTGAGTGCTGCAGATCACTGAACGGACATACCCAACTTATCTAAAGGAGGCTTTGTAGCAACAAAAATTATTTTTTCTAACTGCAATTACTTAGGTGAAAATGAACCCCCTCTTTGCTCTCAATACACTGACTAGCATATAGCTAAGCATAATTACACTACTGGAACGTGTAATCAACCACAGCTTTAAACTGTTCAAATTAGCGGAGCTGATTTCCACAGTATATATTTTTTTTCAATGCTTAGTACAATCGAATGGTCTTGCTGCAAGCTTCCCTGGTTTGGCCAGAGGAGAAAAGCTGCTTTTAACTCCATTTTAGTGTTTCAAACAGAGGCCGATTGGCAGCCAGCAGTGTGCGTGTCCGCTTCACCCAGGGCTGGCTGCACCACTGACACAGGCGGGCTGCCAGCTCTGCTGGAAACAAATGTACTGAGCATGCTGACCATGGGCAACAATAAGCCTGCTTTATGAGCATCACTGGAGAAAGGAAATCAAAAGCACTTAAAATACAGCATTGGTTTATTTTATAAAATCAATTAACTAGTCAATTATTAAATAGTCGATTTTATAAAATCAATCGATTAACCAAGTGAATGTAATATAAAAGCAAACATACCTTTGCACTTGTTCGTTGTCTTATCCAAAATAGCCTTCGTGGATACAATTTTCCCATACCTAGAAAGTATTATAAATTCTTATGTAAAGGAACATGTAAGGAAGAAAAAAAAAACATTCTATTACAGCAGACATCCCATTCACATCGCCTTGTTGTGTTTTACCTTCAATAAGTTGCAACAGTATATAAAGCATATTTATTTAATGAAAACTCATATGTAGACAGAAGCAACAAAAATGATAACTATTTCAAGTGTGATCATGCTCTCCTCTCATAGAATCACAGGTTGGAAGGGACCTTAAAAATCATCCAGTCCCAACTCCCTGCCATGGGCTGGTTGCCACCCACCAGACTGTGCTGCTCAGGGCCCCATCCAACCTGGCCTTGAGCACCTCCAGGGATGGGCAACTTCCCTGAGTTCCCAGTAGCACATGAGAATCATAAAACAAGCGAAAGAAAAAGTGCTTTAAACAAAACATACTATTCTGGTAAAATCCTGGTAGGCACAAGAAACCATATTTTAGGGATAAGCTCTCCCAGTCAGTACATGTAAATAAAGCAGACAAGGAATGGTCTCGTCAGAGCTAGTCTTGATAATAAGGTTCAAAAAAAAAGAAAATATATATATATATATTTTTAATTACTGATTCAAACCCAAACCAATGAAACCTCTTTTCTGGAAAACTGACATGTACGAATCAGATTTCTAAAAGCTGATCAGCAGAGCTGATAAAGAATTCTCTGTATGTTTAAAATGGAAAATTGAAATGTAAACAATTTTAACTAAAAGCAAAACATCCATCAGGAAAGTTTCAATTTTCTTTTTGTAAAGAAAAAGACATTCATTGCCTGTTTGCATCTTTTCAATAGCTTGACAGCCCAGGCAGCAATCTGCTATGCAGCCCAAAGGTGACCATCCAGAAAACTAAGACAAAATTAAGTAAACAGACAGACCGAAATCTCAGCTATAGGAATGACTGCTGTTTCTGAAGCACCCTGCAAAGTTTGCCACTAATAGCTCTTTTGACTCTGACTTTGAGTCGAACTTGTTGCACCTGGTGAAAACTTGCAACTTGCATTGGAAATCAAATCCTATTTTTTATGAAAAAGTAAAAAATAAAAAAGCAGCTCAGAGATGCTCATTACAGAGCAAAGCAGCATCTGAATCAGAAACTGAGCAGAGGTTCCCAAGTTCCTTACCACAAGCTCCTCTGTTTGTTTTGAACTACATTTGACACAATCTGGTTAGTATATAAGAGAGGAACATGACTATTTTCACATGAGAAAACACAAGGTAACATTACATCAGTAGGTATACCTGAGCATTGTGTGCCAAGAGGTTCTCTGTCACTGTACAAGAACCAAAAACAAGCTGAAAAGTATTAGAAATGCTATCAGCAGAAGTGGAATTTGGGGAAGAATGAAGTTTCGCCAGCTCACTTGCTAAATATAAATCCATCAGAGCGGCAGTTACTGAGTAGCGTTTCCAAAAGACATTATTTCAAAAGATGACTGATGGAATTTCTGCAGAAGCTGTATCAGTCTTAAAAGTTCTTCAAAATATGCAAGAAGTCCAATAATTAGAATTATGTTTAGATACATAAGAGTGTTCAAATAGCTGCTTACTTGTAAAGTTACAGTTATATAAGGGTGAAGCCTATCTACAAAGTGCTTTCCTCCTGAAGAACAATTAAGTATATTCTTCAGTCTTCATGACCAGTTTCAGGCCAATGAGTTACTGTATGACTTCTGTTGTCTGCAGTGGAGTAAATCTGTAGCACTATCCACTAGACATTAGTGTCTTTATTGTATTTGGAACTGTGAACATCTACACTGACAGAATTATCCATCTATAGCCTGAAAATGTATGAGAATCTATGAAAAACTGTATATGCTTAAATATATCATGCTAGAAGTTGTAGTAAAGCAACAGAAATGTTGCCTAATAACTGTAGCACATATTTCCTTATTAGTAGTCATTCCATATGAGAGGTTTATACCCTGTCAGTTCAAATTTCTGAACTTTTTCTGTGAGCACAGAGTAAATGTAAGCATTGTAAACACAAGAGAGGCAAAATGTTCAGGAAGAGCGATCTTCAAGATCTGCTGAATTCTTCTGCCCCAGCACTAGATCCGATGCCAGCATTCTCCATATCCTACCACCTTTCCCACTGTCTTGATGTGAAAGGTTACAAAACCTTTGAGGAAAACATACATGCAAACAACAAATAAAATGAAGGGTGATCTCATCTCTGCTAATGTTCCAGGTCTTGAAAGCATAGAAAGTGGTAGTGAAGAATACACTATTCAGTATCTATGTAAATAAAACAGCTATAGTCCTCAACCAATTTGGTGACTGAGGGGAATCAGGGACTGGCTTTGGACAGCACTGGCCCAGATACTGATGCCAACAGCATCTAAAAACATATCTGTAAGTCTGTTCCTTAAACCCATCCCTGCCTTCCAATGTACAAGACCACTGGTGATCTAATTCGCTGTCCTAGATAATACAGCTCTTGCAGAGAACCAGCTGCCATGGAAGGCAGCCAAGAAATGTCAGCAATGTGAGTCTGGGAATGCACCAGAGAAACAATGTAACAGTGGCACCCATCACCAGGGTTTTTCCTGTGATGTTCCCAGTAAATACTCCTTCCAGGTGATAGCTCTCCGCTCCTCAGGAAGCACAGAAATGCAGTTTGCTCCACCTGAGTCTGACCTGAGGAGAACATCCTTTCCTTGCTTCCCATCAGACCGTGTGGTCTGATAACAGGGGAAATTACTCTTTACAGTTCCTCATAATTGCTTCCTTCAAATGATGACTATCATGAACATTTACTTCCTTCCTCTTAAATTTTGCAATCCTAATATTACTGCCAATATAGGTTCCTGCATTCAAATACTCATTTGCTAGTGCAACTGCAATTCAGATCTATCAGAAATCAATGATCTACAGAACGCATTAAAATCATGCTCCAAACTAATACGTATTGCCTGCTTACAAAAAAGAATATAGCAAGCAAGAAGTGTTACATTAAAAAGGTATCTATGATGTTAGAGGACTTGCCATTCCTCTCAGAGCTTGAGCACATCTCCACTGGTGCTGCTGCCCTGCTACTCCAGAGCCCTCCTGCATGCTTGATGAGACTTGCTGCTGGAGGCAGGGCAACAAAGCAACAGCAGCAACAAAGTTTTGGAGATAGAAAGATGTCTTCAGCTTTGCATCTCTTTTCTCATTTTCTCAGATACTGCACTTGTACGAGCATCAATTAATGTATTAAGGAAAATAGGACACTGGTAAAACTCAGGCATATAATTGCCAGGGTGAATTGATTATGAGACTGAAGGGGCTACGTTCAGTAACAAGCTGTATACTGATGTAATAGCTATCTATTGTACAGAAGATCATGACAAATGTATATCTGGATATCAAGGACAGACTTGTCTGAAGGCCAAGTTAGGGAGATATGCAATATTGATACTTCACAGGACAATGTTCACCTCTGCTTATTACAAACTTTGTGCAGAAATGAAAGGATAAGTCCACCAGCCCATATGCCCTAATATTTACTGATAAGCAACATGAACCTCAAAATATAGCAACATACCTTTGACTTAGATACTTTTAAAGTGGAAAGCTTGAAGCAAAAAATCTATACGTACTTTAAAAAAATTGCACTGTTCAGTAACATGATCAAAGGCAGTACAAGTAACAAGATCAATTACATATAGCTAGGAACACTTTCTGGATACTTAAAACATCTCTGAAGTATAATTTTGGCAACCTCAATGATGGAGGATGAAAGAAAAGGGTCTTTAAAAAACTGTTACACCGATCAAACTGAACGAGTGTTTATTTTTCTCCCTTTGTACATTTGCTAGCACAATGAATGCACTTGTGACATGAGGGCAAAAAGGTGCCATGAGGAGCATGGCAAGAAATGGGAACAAAGCAGCTTGAAGGCTCTGCCACAAGTGCTACTTTGAGTGTTGAAAGAACTTATCTGTGTGTGCATTAGGGGAGGTACAGTAAGAACAGGCTTTGAAAAGCTAGACAGGGATTGTCTGGAATTGTTTAAATCTTTGTCTACAGCTTAACACACCTCATTCCATCAAGCTCACTATTTCCCTTTACAGTATTTTCCAACTGTGAAGGTTTTTCTACCACCTGGCTTTGACTCAGACCCTAACACACCAAAAGAACCCCTGCTCTTCTGGAAAGCCCTTGCCATTTAGTGCTGCTTAGCTCCTCCAAGCTGTGATGCAGACGGGCTGTACCCTCTCTTTCTTTGTAGAAGCCCAGTCCTGGTGTAGAAAGAGCATTCCTAGAGGCGCTGCTGTTCTCCCTATGTTACTATAGCACTGTCAGAAGGCCTCTGCAATGCAGAAAGAACGCTGAAACGCTTTGTGTTTATTTTAAATTGTATTTTAGAACTTCGCATCTTACCAGTGCCCTTCGCAGAATGCTCTTTATTTTTAAGAGTCAGAATCAGGTGGTAAAGCCAGGCACATATTTCATAACATATAAGTGGTTACGAGTACATGAACTCACTATAAAGCAGAATTGTGAAAGCAATGAAGACCTGGCTCAGCACAAAGATTTTGGTGAGCAGTCAGTGTCCTCGCCAGGTGACCCAAAGACACGAGAGAGTCAGCAGGACCACATGGGAAAGCAGATCAGTTAATGCTAAAATACATTGCAGCTGCTGCACGCATCTGCATCAAAATAAACCTTACTCTAGCAACTAAAACAAAACAAACAGGTAAAGCAAATGGAAGAAATACTTGTAAAGAAATTGCTGTATACTAATTGTAATACAAAAAGATGCATACACTCAAAATGTAATACATTTTTTCTTGAAATGAATATTATCCTTCTGTATGACCCCAAATTTGTTACATACAAGTAACAAATACCGATTTCTCCAAATCAGTCAACTTTAAGCAAGCATCCTCACCTTCCCAAACTCAGAGTATCCTATTTTTAATAGTAAAAACTTTAAGAAAACAATTTACATATAACTAAGGATCTTTGTAGCCAAGTCTGTATCATGTTCTGTACCATGACTTGTAGTACATGTGGAAGACCAACCAGTTCATTTTCACTGAGATCTAGAGAAAAGAAACCTGAGCAGTCTATGGAAGCCTCACCTATGCTGTAGTTCTCAGCCTCTCTGCTCCAGGTGGTATCAAGAAAACAAATTCCCCATAACTGACAAAAGAGTCACGGAGTTGCCAGCAAGAGCTAACTTGGTGCAGCTGGCTCCCATACCTCACTGCTCTTTCAATATTCAGGGCATTTCCAAGCCAACATAACAGCCATGGGAACGTAATCAGCCCCAGCAATCTTTCCTCCTGGATCCAAAAAACATTCTCAGAGCAGTCTGAGAGTACAAAAGGTTATATCTGGTCCCATACCTCTGTCTCTGTTGCACCTTGGAAAAGTGGTGTACCAAAACTCATGCTCTCCCTTCTCTTTAGGCTTAGAAGACAAGCACTTTTGGTTGGTTGTTTCTTTTTTCTTTGTTTTCCATACAAAATCTTTTATTTTCCCATAAAGGGAATTCCAGAAAAGCAATGTGTAAACAATAGTCTTTGTGACAGTCTACTACAATCCCGCTATTTAATTATGAGTAAATGTTCTGTTATTAAAAGTTGATAAAGAAACTTATTCCATTCAGAAAAATATGGAGTTTGTAGAACAGAACAACAGGCTGCACAAACTACAGCCATATGGTTTTCATTTTTAAATTCTTCACCACATTTATGCCCTAGTGTAGAAGGAGAGATCAGAGGAACGTTTTGTTCATGTTTTGTTTTCTGCTGTTAGAAGACACATTGCTCTTTGACAAACTCTTTGGAACCACTTGCTATATTCCCAGACCTAAACATTTGCTCAGCAGATTACAATGAGTACCTACCACTGAAAGTTGGATCAGTCATTTTTAGTGTGTAATTTAACATTACAAAAAAAACCTACGTTTATACTTTTCTTATTTTCATTTGCACAGTTAATAGGTATGAATGATGTAGCTTAGTACAAGTTGTCCTTCAAAATTATCCTAGATTTGCCTAATTTGTCTCATTCATAAAGAACTCCTATAGCAGCTTCAAATATTGAAGCACTGGGTTAATCAACTCAGCTATATGTGCCCTGGTTCAGGCACCAGAACGTAAATCTCACTATGCACAAAACAGGACATCCTAAACTAAACTAAAGCTAAAGCTTTGCTTTGGTGACATTTCTATTGAATGGTCATATGGTTTTGACAATGATAGCTCCTTTCTTTCTTATTACTTATCCCTTTGACTCTCCTGTACTTCAGAGAGAAAGTTGACATGTTCAAAATATCCATGTCTCTAACTGTTGTTTTGATTGTTCTGCTCAGGAAATAAATAACAGCTAACCAAGCAGATTAGAGTTTATTATGATGGAAACCAACTTCTGTTCTGTTCCACTTTGAAAATTTCTAAAATAACAGTTTGTCTACTCATGAAAAATACATACATATATATATATACATATTATATACAAATTTAAAACAAGTTAGGATCTATTTACTAAAAACAAAACAAAAAACACAAACAAATATTTGGCTTTTCAATAGTCTTATATGCAGCTATAAATTCTTTGCAAGGTCAAGAAAGCTTGAAGCATACACCATCATCATTACTGATGCAGTTACCAACATCAGCATAGTCTAAACCAGTATTACTTGAGTACAAACAATCTTTTCTTCAGGCTCAGTACATTACAATTCCAGATTTCACTATGTAAATAAAAGTGGCAAAAGCAGATGCAAAATCAGATATGCTATCAACCCTTGCAGTTATCCATTCTTAGAAAACCAGATGCTTAGCATAAAGGACACATACAACTCTTATCAAGTGGTATGAACAGATGGCTTCTTCGTTTCTTGGGCAATATTCATGGTAATAGATAAAAAGTAGTATTTTATGAATAGGTTATATAGTGTTCTGGCTCTACACAAGTGTATCTATTTCTTATATTGAAAAGGAACCATGATTTCAAAACTGTAGTGAATAGAAAAGTAAGACACACAGGAAGAAGGTTTTTGAGATTATTTTTCAGCTATCCATTTTGTTTTTCTTAAGAGTAGTTATTTCCTGGTTTAGCAGAGTATGATCTGTGAGGATAGGAAATAAATGCTTTTAGAATCAGGAAATGTTTGCTTCCTCTTGTTCTATAGAGATGTGAATAATCTCCATCCATTGCACAGAAACTGAATGAAAGTCAAGGAAAAGAAGGGCGCCGTTAGCATCCTACAGCTATTCTCATAGTATTTTGCAAAGGTTTTTCAATTAGCATGCTCTTTCTTGCAAAACTTCTGATGATCTTGAAAGTATGAACCACTGTACAATGCATACAATGCGCTTTTGCATTACAATGCACCATGGAGGAAAATTGCTTTTTTAGTGCCTCCACATATTTTAAACATTTAAGACTTATTACAGTTGACACTAAAGCAGCATTCCCAGTGTTTGTGGCAAAACAACAGATTTCCAACAACTCCCTGAAGAGATTTTTTCTCCATCAGTCTTAAATAATTAAAAAAAAAAAAAAAAGAAAAAAATCTAGCACCAGGTTTACTTGTTTTTTTTCCTTCATTACGTTAAGGATTTTGCAATATATAGAAATGGATTTGATGGCTTTGCTCAGCAAGTTGAACATATGAGTCAACAGTGCGCCCAGGCAGGCAAGAAGGCCAAGAGCACCATGGGGTGCATCAAGCATGGCACTGCCACCAGCCAAGGGAAGGGGTGTCTCTCTCTATATTGTACTGGTGTGGTCACAGATCACCTGTGCGCTGTTTGGGGACCACAGCACAGAAAGGACATAAAAGCTATTGGAGAGTGGCATTGAGCTCTGCTCTCTGTGACAGCAACAGGGCCCGAGGGAACGGCATGGAGCTGTGTCAGAGGAGAGACAGCTGGGGATTAGGGAGAGGCTCCATGCCCCAGAGAGCAGTGGGCATAGAGCAGCTCCCCAGGGCAGTGGTGGAGCTGCTGGAGTTCAAGATGCATTTGAACAGCACTCTCAGCCATATGGTCTAACTTTTGGGTGGTCCTGTGTGGAGCCAGGAGTTGGACTCAGTGATACTTACAGATGCCTTCCAACTCAAGTTATTCCATGATTCTATGTAAGGCAGTTATTCTTTTGTTCTGTGATGTCAAGATCACATTAAAGAACATCCATGAAACCTCCCCCTCAAATAGCTTTTAGAGTTATAATCCCTTGCAACTCCATCAGATATTCCTCTGCATCAGGTCTTGAAAAAATTCAACTGATGGCACTGTGTGAAAAGGATATAAGAACAGGAGAATGGAAATAACGAGAGACCAAAAATCCCAAGTATAAAATCTTTACAGCAGCATGGTGGGTGGTGAAGGGTTTTTTTTGTTGTTAATTTCAATATTAAAAATAAATGTAATTTCAAATGAAATGTAAATTAATAAAATGCAAATTTCAAAAACTAAAAACAAGCATGGCAAATTCTGAAGGATTTACAAGCATCTGTTGCCTTAGTCATTTCACTAAAGGTGCGAATACGGATATTTAGCAAAACTGTGATTAATAATCACCCACACTTTGGGGTGAGATTTATCAAGCCCTATCTTTATCGACCTATCTTTGCTCAGCTGCAACATGATTTTGACTACTAAATATGTGGTGTTTTCACTGAAGTTAGCGACACCCTGACATCCCTCTCTTCACAGCATTATGCCATTATTAGCCAGCATTTAGAAGAGGTCACTCATGCTAATCCCTTTTGAAAATTACACTCTTCAATTTTCATATAATCATAAAGTGAACCAAATACTAGATACTTGTGATGTTCAACACAAGGATAGCAGCAAGCTGTTCAACTTAATTTAGTCACTTCATCTTTAATTTGCATTTAATATTTCATAGGCTAGTGAGATCACAACGCTCAACTCAATGGCAGGGAGAAACTGCAAGAATCTTACGAAAGCCAGGATACCAAGAGGCTGGTCCCAAATTTGCTGATTTATACATATCTGTTTGAACTGTAATCAAAAAGTGTTTGTGCTAGCAACACTAAAAGGAGGAAGAGGTTACATGCTGTGAAGAAAAGTGAAATTTCAAGCAAGGAACTTAGACAACTGATCCCACTCGGTGTTTCTTACAGATGCTGTCCCTGCAGTAACCCAGCCTGACTTCTGACAAGCTGATGTGATTTAGTGTAATCTCTGAGCCATCTGCTAGGCTGTCTATCAGCTCAGTAGCCTTGTTACTCCACAGTTTATAGGTTAAGCAGGATAAATAACCTATCAGAAACACAAACGAATTTGCCTCTTTGACACACTTTGAAGTGCAAATATTACCTAAGTAACCATAGCTTTCTTTCTCCTAAACTGAAGAGGAAAAAAAAAAAATCACAGCAATGCAAAATCGAAGCACCTGTTCTTTAAGAAGAGGAAATTATGTTTATCATAATCTTTGCAGTTTGTGAAATCGAAATTTAGCAGTAAATACTTTCTACCTTCTTTTTGCCTCCCTACTTAGGAGCTTTTCCATTTACCTACGGTAGGACTGACGTGAGAAATGTTTTGAAATGCGTGTACTTCACAGACTCACGTTCAGCTTTCAAACATTTTTTTGCATAGATGGATGACACTAAAAACATTACTTCCTGCCAGCATGCTACTGAGCTTAAAGATCAAATCAGTGTAAGACAACTACAGCCATTTGTTTTTGTAAAAATAAAATAAGGGGCATTGTTCCTCAAAGAACATATTTTACAGTTGGATAGAACATGAAATGATGTGTGTAAATTATTATTAGATCGAATAGCTAAGAAACTAAACTAATGCTACCACACTACTTCTACCACAGTATGTTGTGATGGATACAAAGTACTCTTACAGTGAAATTACAATAGAATGCTTTAGCATAAAAAAACAAGCAGGATTTTTAATACAAAAATGATTTCATCAGACTATCACAAACAAGTCCCAAAATTATCATAGACTAATTAACCCATGAAGACATTCACGCAATAAAATGATTGGTAGACAGAACATCAGCAGAAAAAAACAAGATGTCTGCCTCTTGCATCCTGCTTTGCAAAGCAGCCTGCACTTCCCAGTCTGCACCATTCAGTCACCAGTTCAACAAAGCAAACTTTGGAGAATCCTCATAAATAAAAACATAAATAAAGACTTTGGAATTCTCAGTTAACCCACTTTTCAGCACTACACAGTCATTCTTAGTGAAATAAAACACAGAATAATTGAAATTTTCTAGGGCAGTTTGCAGCACTTTGCCTATAAATCAGTTGACAAGGGAAGGGGTCACAGCTTCTTACAGCTACAAGATAGAACAAAGCTGTGCCGTTTTAAGAAAGCAAATATTGGTGTCCTATCTTAACATTACAGAACAGACACAAGTATGTCTGCATAAACAGCAAAATAAAGAAAAAAAACCCCACATTTTAAACAGACTCCCATCAAAAGCTGAAAAAAATATATTATTTGAAAATAAATTACCGTGGCTTATGTGGCTCACAGGAAGAATATAAAAAACATTAGAAAGCATAAAGTTTCACACAGCCATGAGAGCATGAAAGATTTCAGGGGTTTTTGAAAATCATAATTCATTTGCAAGCAAAATAATAAAGTTCTGAACAGGTTTAAATTACAAGTCCAGAATATTATTTCTACAGTCTGGCAATTGCTTTTATCCACCCTCCCCTCCTCCCCTTTTTCCCCCATTACTGAAAAATGATCGCTAATCAAGACAATGATTTGGGAAGATGAGAAATTAAACTACAGATAAATGCTAATGCGTATTTATGAGCCAAGCTCATGGCAGCTCTGCAGGCTTGCATGTATTGATTTACCACTGCTAGCTGCTTTAATCTGAAAGTAAGGCTGTATTTCTACACCCAGGCATAAATCTTGGCGAATTCCAGCCTCACCAATTTTGCAGAGCCTACACTAACAGCTTGAAAGAATAAAACCAAGAAGACATAAGAGAGCAGTTCTTGTTATTCATAATTTATAACTCCTTTCTCTTGCCTGTGCTAAGCAGTACAGATCAGGTTTGGAGCATAAATTAGTCTACAGAGTGTACACCTGAAGACTTTTTTTTTCCCCGTTTTAATTCCTCTTCCCCCTCCACCTAAGCAAGCCAAACTCACTCATTCTCAGCATATGATGCATTGTCCTTTATTTTGTTGGTTTGTTTTTGTGTGGTTTTTTTTTCTAAGTATATTACTTTTTCATGTGGAAGGGAATGGCAAAGGGAAAATAGAATTTGTCATCACTTACCAATACTTTTTTCCCTTTAGTCAGAACAGTATCAATCAAAAGGTGTTATTCTGGCTACAATCCAATGCAGTATTAGACTACCTGCTATCTAGATAGACAGACAGACAGGCATCTATTAGTGCTACAAGCCTGTATATCTGCAGAAGATTACTCTTTAATTTATTCTTGCCTATTAGTATCACATCTAGGAAAGGTCACTAAACAAATCTAATACCTTCCATGTAAATAAGCAATGCCCCGTAGAATATGCAGGCCAAGACTTTAAAGCCATGAAACTGGGGGCTGCAAAAGCAGAAGGGCACATTCAGCTACATTTCATTTCCTATGCACTGACTAACTCATGAGCTCCAAACAATAAAAAACTTCCTCATATATTATATAAATATATACACATATAAGTGCATACTATATATATGTACACCCCACAATGCTTGTTGTTGCATATATATTGTAGGGAAGATGCTTGGTCACTGGAATAATACCCACCATTAGTATTTTCATTTTTTAAAAAATACATTCTGTTTTTATAGTACTAAGATGACATAAAAACAACAGCACAAAGTAAACTGCTGGAGTAAAATACCTTCTAGACAAAGATATCTATTTGTTTGTGACTGAATCTTGCACTGATTTATTACCCAATCTTGGGAAGTTCTGGTTGCCCCTCTCCTTTCTGGAGGGCAGAAGAGGGAAAAAAACAAAACACTTCAATACGTTCAAGTAACTTCTAGGCCCACTGAACTGCATTTGAACAGTGCTTCTTTTATGAAATACTCATAATAACATCCTGCTTTCAACAGCTATTCAATACTGGAATTAACACCTCATTATGAAGCAACTGTAAAATTAATATTAGAATGTAATCTCCTTTAATTTCTGGTAACTTTATGTCAATCATGCTAAAATGGCACTAAATGGACAAATTATTCAAAATCTCTACTAGACCTTTCCAAAGGCCTTGCCCCCTTAATAGCACAGCATGTAGGTTTGATCCCTATTTGAATGTGTTTCTCTACTCTCCATCCCAACTGTGCTGAATAGCAAATATCTCCATTTCAATGGGGAAAATGGCTGGACTAAAGTAGCTTCCTCTGGGGGTCAAAATGCTTCAGAAAGTCATTTAAGTGGCTGCACATTATTGAGCGGAAACATCAGCTCACATATTATTGATTATAGCTGCACGGCTCTGTTGAAAAGATGTCTGCAGTAGTATTAAGTGCTGAGATAGAGACACAAGAGTGTTATGCGTTAAGAAAATTCTAACAGTCTGTTGCCAAATTTGAAATACATGAGCAATCACAAGCAGTAACACAAAATCTAACGTGCAACTTTTGCAGCTGATGCATCAGGTCACATTCAATGACACTTCCTCAGTTTCACACTGCTTCAGATAGACAGTCTTTGGAATGTTGACTGAAGCAAGCAGGAGGCAGAGCTTGATTTCTGCAGTTTTGCAAAGAAAATGTAATAGATACTTATCTGGAAATTTGCTTTTGGTAGCTTAAAAATACCATTTTCTTTAACAACACCATTAACCTCTTCTGATCCCATCACTGTAATAGCTAGCCAAGTACAATCGAAGTCTTCTAGAACAACCACACATTCAGCCCACTCTTACTTGCAAGCTGCAGGCAGACATACAGACACGGTGTGCTCTGCATTACCAGATCGTCATGTAGAATATGCCTGAGCTGGCTGAAACAAATGCGATCCCCCAGACTTTTGTCTCTAGTGGGTTTTTTTGTTTGTTTGTTTGGTTTTTTTTTTCCATTTAATGACTATTAGACACCACCATGGAAGGGTAAATCAAATGTCCCACTTTGGCCGGTATGCACTGGGGAGTTCTTGGACTGATGAGCTGGGTTTCACAGTGAGGAAGACAGACAAGGGAGGCTAATGCTTTCTGGGTAGGAAGAACTCAGCCCACGGGTAGTTGTGCATGGAGGACTATACACTGGGACCAACTGGACTTAGAGAAAACTGTTATCGTGCAGTTAGCTGTACCAACTGCAAGCTTGGATAGCAGAATAAGACACAGATTCAGTATTGCTTAAAAGGAACAGGCAGGGCAATTTCACAAACCCAGAACACCAAACACATTCTGATAGAAAGCCAGGAAAAATCACCCAGCCAGTGCACTAGCACAAGCTAATGGACAAGCCCAAAGTCAGCATAACTCTGTATGATGCATATCATGACAACTTTCTTACACAGGACATCAAGGTAGTTCATACGGCATGGTCACAGCGCTTCTGGACTTGGCCAACCTATACAGATCCTTAAAGTGAATACAAACATATAACCTCTATTTGAAGATGGATCTCAGTGTTTATACCAACAGATTCTAAAATAGCTCATTCACTAATTTCCTAATTAAATTATCTAAACAAGATGTTTAAATAAATCCAAATAGAAATCTTAAACTACTTTTGATGAAAATCACTCAAAAGCAGGAAAATGTAGCAGATAGATCTCTTTCCCAGAAAGAACTGAGAATGCTAAGTGGCAATGGCTGTAGCCAGTGGCACAAATCCGCCCATTAGTAAAGAGTTAAAGAGTATCTAGGTCAATTTACAGCCTTTCCTGCACACCCTGGGCTGGCTGCGTATCGGAAATGCTGTGTGGGAAGGCCAGGGAGATGAACTCACGGACCCTGAGTGACTCAGCCAAGAGGAATTTAATGATACTTTGTTTCTCTTCAATTATCTTTGGGATTAAAAGAATCCACACCCTCCAGACGAAACCAAATCAGCGCGAAAGGAAGAAACAACAGATTCACACATCTTTGAGTCAACAGGGAGGTTTTTTGGAAGCAAATTAATTATTACTAGGAAAGGACCGAGATCCTGCCTGTAATATGCTACACGTTGTACATGGTACTGTATGTCAGGAACTGCCTGACAAAAAAGCAGGGGAGCCAAACGCTGACCTCGGAGACGGGAAAGCAACTTGAGAGAAACAACCTCATGTTTCCTCATCCCTGCAGAAGCTCAAGAGTTTTCCAATGTCTCTGGCACAAGCATGGGCAGAAGACAACCACAAGATCTTGAGGAAGGCAGAAGACCCAAACACAAATCCAGCTAAATCCCTGAGGAACAGTTAACATTCCAGCAAATTCTGTCACACTGAACAAAATGGAGGTCTGGAAAGGACACAAGTGAACAGAAAAAACATTGCCCTCAGAAGTATCCCTTCTGGATTACAAGGCAAAATTACAACAATTCACTCTTTCCACTGCACTTGATGATGCTTTCCTCCCCCTCCCTTCACTTAGGGAAGGACAAAGCAGGCATGCCAACTACCGTGAAAGGGAGAAAAACGCTACAGTGCCCTCAGGGCACTGGGATGTCTTCTGTCACAGGGACTCATTAATTTTCATCCAGAGAAACAGAAGCTAATTTCTCCAAGCAAAAAAAAAAAAGAAAAAAAGAAAAAAAAGAAAAAAAAAAACACCTAAGTTTTCTGTGGTGAGATCTCATATATAAACAGCAGTGGAGTGGTGGAGTGGATCCCTTTTTTAGAAGTGCTTTTCCGGTATTTTTTCGAAGTCAGGTCAGCTTTAAAAAAATAAGCATCTTGGTTCACTACAATATATTTTGATATATTCTGTTTTACTTCTAATAAAATTACCTCATGGGATTAAAAAAAAATAAAGAAATTAACATTACTTTCAAAATTATACTGGTCAGCAACCCGTTACCCTTTAAAGTAGCATCCTGCTTAGGTTCCACCTGCAACCATGGATTCCAAATAGACTAAGGGGGATTGGACCCAAATGAGTTCACATGGAGGACTCTGACTTGGAAATGCAGACACTACCACTTAACCATTAAATTTTAAGTAGCATCTTCAATACAAAAGACCAAAAATCCATCAAAATGAAGCAGCAATCCCATGTTCCATACTGATTTAGATCAATGGAGTTTGCTTCACATCTTCGCTTCAATACAAAATTTAGTGACTAAATGGAAACTTAAGAGGAAAAAACGGAATTTTTCCATTCTATCAAAAAAAAAAAAAGAATCAGACTCAAAAAACTTCCTTACTCTGGCTATCTACCCAACAGTATCTTAACTGTTAATTTGGGCCTGCAATCTACCAAAACCTACAAACTTTTTGCATCTTATGAATTCTACCCAATTCAGTTGTCCAGAACAGTAAGCTTGTGTTCCTTAGGCCATTACGGCAATCTCAGCTCAAGTGGTAGACGAGAAAGAGTTGATCAGCGACAAATAGAGCTGACCCGTCTCCTGAGGCAGCCAGTTTTCCAAAATATTTCATAATATTTGTAAAACCATATAATTCAGAGCAAGTCTCCTACACTTCAAAGAGAACTAAGAAATATTTAACTGCATAAGCAATTAATGAAACGAGTGGAAAAGCCTTTATAATTTCTCATGAAACAGAGTAACATGCAATTCACTTGGGAAGAAACAGAAGGGGACAGATGACTGTGTATTTTTATAATGTCATAGCTCTGAATATTTGGAAGATGTTCAAAAAGAATTGATCCTCATTTGCATAGTAAAGAGTAAGTTCCTGCTGTGTCTCTGGTATGATGATAAATAGCTTCCAATGGCAGTCATGGCTAATGACCTCTCTCATACTACATACCACTGTACTGCAGCACGAGAGCCCTGTAAGCTGTGATTGTCACCTGGAAAAAGGAACAGGGATGAATACTGTCCCTCTCAGTATTCTAGATCTTCAAAATACAGCAAATAAACCTTTGGCAACAAGTAAAAAAGCCTTAACAGTAAAGTTCAAACAAAGCCTACTACCGTTCTGCAACACAGCAAAACAAAGTATCAAGCATGGAGTGTTGAATATGAAATATCTGAGAAACAAAACATAGGTAATTTACAAACACTCCTTTTCAGATCTACAAACAGCAACATGGAGAAGGAAACAGACAATGCCCTGTCAGTTCCTCAGGATACCCCACCAGGCCGATGCCCACACGCCTGGCAGGGAAAGTCTCTTCTCTCCACCAAGCAGCCCTTCCATTGCACAGCTACGTTATTCAGGGGAGGTTTCTGCTCTGGGGTACTGCAAAGCTACAGATCAAAAGAAGATTGGGAAAAAAAGAACAAGCCAGGGAGCACAGAATTTATCTGGCACATTGCAATTGCGTAGCTGAAAAGCTCAGCTTTCTGTTGTCAAACAAATACTAAGTCCAAGCTATGGAGTGCTAAGTGGTTTTAAATCCTAATGCTGGCAATGGGAGCTGCGGGAGCTGGGTTCCTGCAGGTGCCTGGTGCTTTCTAGGATTTTGTCTTTGTGAGCACACTGCAGATAAACAGAAATTAAGCTCACCATTGTCTTGGAGGCATATGTGAGCTTTCTGTTGTCTGTGAGGTTCATTAACACAAAATGAGAAAAGCAACACCAATTCTTTGGCAATTTAATATACAAGCTAAATAAATAAACAAATAATAAATAAATAGAACTGTGTACTGAAGTGCAACATTCTGCTGGTTTCCAGACTCCAAAAGCTCTTAAGTTCCCATATCAGCATCATCCCCAAAGCCAGAAGTGGCTTGGCTCCTCTAAGGTTTAGGTCATTTTATTTCTGACATCTAGGATTTGCAAATATAATATTTCAAGATTTCTACAGTACTCATTTCTTTGTATGAAGCAAGGCTTTATATCTTCTGTGACCAGAACACTTATTTCACTACTGCATTCACTCAGGCACTACAGAAAAAAAAATCCTTATTAACGCTCCAGAATAACGTCTATGTTCTGATGGACTTTCCAAAGCTTGTTAGTGACTGCATCTGAAGCAAAAAGTCACCCTGGGATTTGAAATACTGATCACGTATAAGGTATAAGTGAACCACCTTCTCCTCGCCAGAAACAGTGACCCACTAGTATGTCTTTTAAAGACAGTGTGTGCAACTGCATAGCTGCACAGAACACAGAGAAAAACAAACAGAATTTTGCACTATTTTTTTTTCTATGACAATAGTGGAAATGATTAATCAATATTTAAATTATTCAAGTAATGTAATTATTATGTTAAAAACCAAATCATTAAGTGAAATAAGGCACATTTTTTTTTTATCTTGGGGGATTTCTCTCAGGGCAAAACAAAGCAACAGATTTCAAATTTCACCTTTTCTGGAAAAAAAAAAAAAAGATTCAAAGTGAGCGAGAAAAGAAATGGAAATTGAAGGGTATTACAGCAGTATGAATTTGGGCACAGTTCTCCTGAAATTGGTTCCATTAATGATTAACTTGGCCCACATAGATTATTACAAGTGGAATATTTGTACTAGGAGCAGTGTCAAAACAGACCCGAAATCAAAGTCTTTTTGTGTGTTCACGTTGGTGCTTCTTCCTCCATTTCCATGCATCATAACATTATCAACATCCAAATTAAAATTTGATTCTTTTCCCAGATTCTGCACATCTCTCTGCAAAGATTACATACCTAACTGATGAAATGTTAATTCTTCTCCCAGCAGCCCTTTAAAAATTTTGTTTTCCAGTTTGAGTTTTGGGGAAGGCACCAGTCAAACTGAACTGAGACAGCAGACATTTGCTGGATGTGAAAACAAGGACAGAATTTTGGAAGTTGTGGGAAAACAATTGAGGATCTGGGTCTGACATTTCGGCGTGTTTGTTCATCTTCATTGGTTTGTTTGTTTTCAGAGTAAACACTGATTTCCTCAGTTAAAAGTTTTGTTGGATGTAGCAGATCTGAACTGACTTGTTTACCTACATTCACTACTGATTTCATTCCGTAGGTAAAATACAGATGTTTATTATCTGCATGTCATGCAATCTGAGACTGTTACTTTTTGAACCATAAATGCAGCTTGGCACCAATGTGACAGGAAAAACAGTTGAAAGGTTACAAAAAAAAAAGAAAAAAAAAGGCTGGTCTTAAAACGTGTCAGCCTCAGCTGGCTCATTTTTTCCTTTCAAGGAGTTAACATTACATAATTCAGAGCTCAGCAGAATGAACCTTTCGCAAGCAGCCAGACTTCACAAGATTTCTAAGTTATATGAAACTGCATGAGATATGAGACATCAGGAACGAGAACTGGTTTGCAAATACAGATTGTGCTTTCAGCTCCCAATGCTACTCCAAGGGAAAGGAAAGCTTCATGTCAGCATGCTGGAGCAGAACAAACCCAGGCTCTAGGCTGAGAGACTCCCACCTCAGTCATTAGTGAGAGACAGTGTTTGCCATCCACCTGATGGGACCCACTAAAGAACATACCAGTGCTTGTTAACACTTCCAGTCGTCCACTGAAATTAAGGACCCCCCCTCAGAAACATTCTTGAATTACTGGTTATTCTGATAAACAACTGCGGTGCTATCACCTCCCATCTGAGACCGGCCCCAGCCACAGTGGGGGGGAACTGGGACGGGACCCTGATCAAAGGCATTCCAGCAGCTGCCACAGAGCTTTTTTTTCCTGAGGCTCTGTGATAGTGAACAAGGGTAGCATCTCTGTAGAACAAATACCTGCAGACTTGCGAATGCTTACGCATTTTACAGGCCCTACGCTACCAAATCAGCTTTTTGTTTCCCAGCTAGAGATCTTCCACGGTGGTAACTTCTGCAGATCTGTTTTCCTAGCGCTCCTTTTACAAGCAGCTGTGGCTGAAACATTCCTTCCCCTTCTCTCGCCCCCACTTCCTAGAGGAAATTCCATGGGATCACCTCCTCTCCAGCCCCACGCTGCAACCAAGCTCTCAAGGGGGAGACAGGCTTGTGCAATCACTGGGTCCCTGCCTGTGTAGCTCAAGGGCGGCTCTGTGCACTCGGAGCCACTCCTTGCATTTAGGAGGTGCAAAGGGGAACAGCTGCTTGCTGCTAAGCTATTGCCACTGCATGCAATGCTGTGTTAGAAAAACTTTAATCTCTGCTTAAACTTCAAGTTTGGTCATAAAAAGTAAAGAGAAAATTAAAGCTATCACATTTCTTTGGAATTCAAGAGATCTCAAGAGATTTTCTGCATCCAGAGGGTAGGACTTCAAAAGATAACTTGTTTTTTTTTTCCCTCAATCTCTTGCAAATTAGATTACTCATGATGATAATCTAGAATAAGGTATTATTGTTCTGGGAAAAAAAAAAAAAAGCCCACCCTGGAACTCCTCAGAGAGGATTTCAGCATGGGTTTCATTTCATCATGAATACAAAGCTGGCTGATTTTTATTTCTGTCTCATTAAAGGGCAAATTCAGGGAGAGACAGAAAGACAAAGATTCTTTGCATCAAGCCAGCCTAGTTGCTCTGTAATACTATGACTGCTGAAGGCAATTACTGAAAAATGGAGGAAATCACAGTTCCCACCCACCATCACCTCGGCAGCCAGGCACAGCTCCCATGGCACAACGCACCAATGCCTCACCCCTGGCTGTAGAAGTCAGGCCTGACAGCACTGAGCTCTGCAGCCTCTACATCACAACCAGTGGGTGAAGGAGGCAAAACCAATGCTATTTCATCTCTGCAACAGGAAAAGGATACTTCCTTTTGACACCAACCTATTAAAAGCTCATCAGCTGAGCATCTGCACCCACGTGGCAGATGGCAGCGTTACAGAGCTGCTACCCTGCTGAGGGCTGGGCAACACACCTCTGCCATCCCCCACAATAGGATTGCTCCAAAGAGCAAATTAGTTGAAAAATTACAATTCAAGGAATCCTGCTGCAGGCTGCACATACTGAGCAAAGCCCAAATCACGTCACAGTCCTTGAAGAAGGAATAAAGCAAATGACGATGCTTTTAGCGCACAACTCAGAGCCAAATATTTACGGATCATGTGCTGCTGAGTTGCTAAAGAATTCACCCCCTCCTACAACCAAAAGATATTCTGTAAACTGGGTATTATTTATTCAGAGATGCTTGCAATACTACTACTTAAAATATTAAAGCATCCATAAGGCTGTAAATGAACTCATTTACAGGGGACTTCTTTTCACTCAAAAAAAAAGAAAGGACAGGTTCCTCCTCCAGTATAAGTGGTGCTAAAACTGATCTCTAAAGGAGTTGTATCAGGGACAGATGTATCACAATTATATGACATGAAATATTGTTTCACATAACTATGAATGCAATAATTCACTGCATCTGACAGACAACTCATGAAAGAAAAATGCAAGGAAAAAGAAAAGGAATGAAGGAGAAAGGAACTAAGAGAAAATGAAGTATGAGAGGTTGGGTTTGAAGTCAGCTTCCCCTGCCCTGCACCTCCTCTCTAAAGGAGTCATAATCATGTGCTACAGACCTCTCAGACTGTGAATGGAGCAGCAGCCATCTGCCAAGTCCTCTCCCTTAAAGGAGTTAAGCACACAAGATGGTTGGATTGCTTCCTAAAGCCCAGACCTGTCTGATTTCTAAAGAGATAAACTGAGTAAAATTAGTAGATTTCTTGCTCTTAACTGACTGCAGTGATGACAGCTCCCAGCTACAGTAGATGTTGTGCTCCAGTTCACAACTTCTCAGCACTGAACATGTTTGAAGGAGATGGGAAATGGCAGCACAGGGAGAGGTCACAATTACATGAGAAGCATGGAATGTGAAAATGTTAATACACTAATGGCTGGCACATGACTTGACAAAAAATATTTTATTAAGAAAAAGGAATTGAAGCAATTCTTCGATGCTGTTGCTCCCAAACAGGGAAACACTGGAGTATGCATATCAAAAAAAAAAAAAAAAGTTCCTATGCTGTGGAAACATTACTGGATAGCACATGTGACTCAAATGCTTCAAAAGAGCCATCAGCTTGCCATTTGTTTTATTTGTGCCTACGTTCATTATCTTGAATATTTAGAAAAGACTCCATAAATGCTCTCTCAGCTAGATGTACGATTTCCCAAAGCACACAAAGCAAAGGCAGCCACCACAAGGATCTGGTTTTACATTCTGACTGCCTAGGCACAGACCAATGGTCTGTCATGGTAATTGTATCACTAACTTTGTTAACTTAAAACAGCTGCTTTCCTTATTGTAATCCTATTAAACATCTACATTATAATCATCCAGCAATAATTTAAAGGAGAAGGCCTAAGTGAAACTGTCCAGAGCAAAAACTGATTTCAAAAATATATACAGATGACAAACAGCTCAATAGAAGCAACAGAGAACAAACAAATTGACTGTAAGGGAGCAGCCCAGAGGTGGGGCCAGCTCAATGATTTACACTGAACTGAACAGGTAGAACCTGGACTGAAACTCAGAGCTTGAAATCTCACCCTGGAACTGGGGGTTGTCAGAAAGAGGAAGGCATGCTGCATCATCTGATGTAACCATACGAATGGCACAAAAGGAGGTCTCTGAAGACATGAAGCCTACAGAGATGTCATGCTGCAGGCTAATAAGTAAATCATAAGCAAGAAAGTGGAAAGCCCTCACGGCTTTGGAACCCCCACGGCTTGGGCATAGAGGTCATACACAGCAAAGCACAGTGCTTGGAGTCTGGAAAGCACCTAGAAAACGTGCCGGAGCCAGATACAGGTTTCTGGATAGGTCTCCTAAGACCCAGTCACTAAAGTCCCTAATCATATAAGCAGTCTCAATGATTTCAGTGAAGTAAACTAAATGAATTTTCTCTCTTTTTTTCTTTTTTCTTTTTTATACAGATCCAGATATTAAATAAGCTACAAGAAGTGACTGTCCCATAGTCAGTGAGTATGAATATACAAGTAAAGCCTAAATAATGAATTTATAATTAAAAAAAATTCAGGCAGCAGCTGGCCAAGGTGCATCACGCAGGTACTGTCCACTGCCCCGCAGCAGGGGAGCACTGCTCCAGCAGCCCTGTGAAAGCAGTGGGGCATGGCAGGACACATTCAGCACAGACTCTGTTGTTTGGGAAAAGAAACTGCACTGCAGAGTTGGGTGGGGAGAGGGGAGCAGAGCAAGCAGCTGCCGAAACCGCTGTGCACCCACGGTCACTGCTCAGGTTGGGCAGCTTCCTGTAGGCTTCCCCCGCAGGCTGCTACTCCCATCTCTCCTTCCTCTGCTCTCATCCTATTTAGCCAATCTTTCCCATGCAGCCTCCCACAAAGGAGATGCATCTGTGGGCTGCTAAGCTGCTCGCTTAGCCTGTCCTCACGTTGCCAATGGTGAGCACCCACAGATGGGGTGACTCAGGCATTGTCCCCTCACAATCAGGGCTGTTGTGACATTCCTGCAGCAAACACAACACCTATCTTATTTTGCTCCTGGCATGACTGCTATGAAGAAATTGTTTTCTCCATGCAGAACAGGAGCAGCAGGCTTAAGGCCAAATGCACTATTCAGAAACGTGGCAGCTTCATTGCCCACAAAGCAGGTATGCTGCCTGGAGATAGTTGCGCTCCCAGGTAAGCCTTCGCTGCAACATCAGAGCATGCTCTTTGAGCCTTGGAAAAGAGGAGAAAGCTTCACCTTACAGCACCAAAAAGAACCACATAGGTGAAAGTGGCAAGCAGACCTGCAGGTAGGCCTCAGCAAAGTACCGCTCTGCACTTCGTTAACTGCAACTGTAAACAATGCACAGCTGCACTGCAACGGGAAAGCAGGCCCAATGCTTCTCTAATTTGATGAGAGATTTCTCTAGTGATTCACCAAAAATAATTACCCCAAATATAAACATGGCCAAAATTAGCATTGCTAGCTGTAGTGGGCAGGAACTACAGCAAACGTATTGAGTCAAAGAGATCGGAATGTCTGTATGGCCAGACTCACATACACAAAACTCTGCAGATTTGTCTACATTGGATTCCAGGTGATTTTATTGAAACTCTGCAATAATCATCGCTGAAAATGACTTTTCAGTGCAATGCATGACACAAGTCCATGATGATGAGAGGGAAAAATCTGTGCAGATCTGGCATTTATAGTGACAATGACGTTTTTCAAACATTATTTCCTCAGCCCACAGGTGTTTTTCCATTTTGTTTGACAACAAGACAGAAAGCAAAGCCAGGGAATTTTTTCTGTACATCCACTGACAGCTGCTGCAGCCAGCTCTCTGCTGTACACAGAGCAGATCCAACCATTCCCCATAGTGAGCTCAGCACCAAGGTTATAATTTGTAAATAATAGAATCTATCTCCAACACCACAGAACATATCTACATCTCTCTTCAATGATATGCATAGAAAAGATTATTTCATAAAGTTTTCAAAAATTGTAAGCATCTGAAGAAGAAAGGTTATTTCAGAGAGGCTGCTGGATAGTACCAGGTGCACTTTCAGGAATCACTTTGCCCTCTGTGCCCTGGAGGCTTAGCTTTGTAGGAAGGATCAATTTTGCATCTGAAACTTTCCATAGTCTAAAAAAGCAGAGACTTCCTATGAAGAGAGAGTGCAGTCACTTCTACCTTACTGAAACATTCACCCAGTTGCTAAGGGGCACTGCTGGCAGAGGAGTGCCATGCTCTTTATAGATTACCCAAATTTTTGAGAGATGTTCCAAGCCTAAATTGTCTGGATATCTCACTTGGTTCCTCAGTGGAAATGGAGAATGTTGCTTCTTTTCCTCCCAAGTCATATGTTTATCTGAAAAGCATCTCACAGGAAGAAAAGCAATGACCTTCAGAGTGCTTAAATTCACTTCAGAATTCATTTTGTAACAGTGATATCTCCTAGATGCCTTCAGAGAAAGATTCAGGAGTAACCACTGCACCATAGTAGTTACTGAACATCTCCAGTGCAAAGTAACCTCCTAACTCTGCCCTAATCTGAGTGCACAAATCAAAGCTTTTTCATCATTTCAGAGGATGAAAACTGGGAGGGGAAAATCCACTTCTGTCAAAAAGAAAAAAAAGGCAGACAAACAAACAGAAACATTTATAACAAGCTAAAATTGACAAGAGGCCATCATCAAATGGGAAGCTGTAAAAACGTATGCTTTATCAACAAATCCTTTCGAAGTCGGATAAATTATGGATAATGTGGATTGCATTTACTGTCTGCAAAATGACCAAATGGAAATATTTTTAAAACACAACAGCAAGTGGTCTTTATTACAATACTAGGATCACTGATGTAACCACTATTCTGAAAGTCCAAGTTTGTTTGAAAACAGAAAAAAATTAATTATTCTCTATAAATTACATGAGAGAGTTTTTGCAATGTTAAAGACCAAATGCATCTCGTGTAAGCTGGAATCAAAGACTTGCAGGTTTCCCTGGCTATTTTGCTAACTAGCGTTGTGATCTTAGGCACATGCTTTTACACATCATAGTTCCTTATCTGCTACAAGAAAACTCAGATTTTTTACTATTACTCAGAGTTTCAGACAGTGCTGTTATATACAAATCCCAATGATTATTCATTCATTCAGAATGGACCTGGATGTTTACTTAAAGACAGCAACTGCACAAATATTGATTTCAAAATGATCCAGAAAGTGCACTACACATTTCAGAATTGCTAAGTGCTCTAAAAAGTCAGTAAAACATTTAAGATGATTTTAAACAGTATATACACAACACAACTGAACACAGTCTCTAGACATCTGGCCCATATTAAAAAGTAACTCAAAAGCAGGTGCTGCTGTAAAGATGAAGAAACAAACCCAAAATCTCACACAAGCAAAAAGCTCATGTTAACAACATTGCCTAAAAACCTCCTGCTAAGCAAGTCTCTCTGGATCTCCAGACACCAGAAAGTATTCTCATCCAGATCCACTTTTTAAAATCATAAATGTACTTGTACAGTAATGTATAGCCAATGTAAATTAGTCTGAAACTAGTATAAGCTTTCAAACACACATTATAATTTATAGTGATATGAACAGTTGCTTGAGGAGTTTATAACAACAGATTACGTTAGCAGTGAACAGAGGAGAATTTCTATTGCAAGTTCTTAATAGCAGGTTTCATGCTCAGGTGTTCATTTTCTTTTATCCATCATATCAACAGCATCCGGAAACAGTTTGGGTGACCACAACTTTTGCTCAAGCAATAGATTGCTTCTGTTCACCACCACACTTAAACATCTTTTGCTTCTCCAAACTGCCAAAACCACTTTTCTCCTATTAATTTCCATGGAAGCTGAAACTTGCCATCATACTAAAGGATGTAAAGTTTTATTAACAAAAATAACAATAAATCAGTTTTTCTCCCCTTATAATCCAAACACTCATTCAGTATACCTACTACAAGCTTATAAGGTATGATTTTGTAATCTGTATTTAAGTATAGTACTTACGGTTGGCATAATTTTACCAGGTCCTGATCAGTGGTGTTTGGAGGCAGTGCTCTGATGTAAAGGTTTGTTTTACTTAATTGATCCCATCCTGAGTTGCTGCTGCTACTACTGTTGTTATTACTGCTGGTGGTGCTGGGACTAGGAGGAGCCATTGGGTGGGCTGGTACAATGGACTGCTGCAAAGGAAAAAGGGCGTTAGAGTGAACTGCAGAGAGCAATCGCAGCATGCACATTATCTCAGTCTACAGCAGCCTGGTTGCCATTCGGAGCGCTGTGCTACAGTAGTCACTCCTGGATTCTAAACCCACTTTCACACTGGGTTTGGGACAGGATCTGTGGGCATGTCTGACATACCCAGCTCTTAGCTTAAGCACGCTCAGTGCACAACACAGATTTAAGTTACACATAAACTCTGCTGAATGTTGCTCATGGGATTTTATCTTTGTTGTGGCATCTGATGTGAAAATGAAGAGAGGCTGTTCTAACAGGTACATACTACGTTTATTTCCTTCAGACTGTTCCACATCGTAAAGGGTTACTGTGGTAGATGTGAAGATTATGGTATTTCCTTCATCTATTCAGAAATATAAAAACAGTAAGAAGACTCTTTTGTCCCTCTGCTGCCTTTTAGTACTTCACGTGACACAATTTTATTTATTTTTAAGATAGAGAGCACAGACAGCTTAAGGTGTAGACCTTCTTTGTGCACCTCTGTGGAATTACTGCCGTTGATCTCAGTATTTGTGTTATTTCAATAATCTCAAGAAGACGACCACATAATTCCAAACAATCAAAGTTTGAGAAGGAGATAAGCACATAAACACTTCACATAGTTCTCAGAATATCTAATGTAGTTGTTCTTAAAATCAGACCCCAGCAGAACTCAAAAATGCCCACATGGAAATCAGCAGTAGAGCAGTCTTCATCCTTTCCTCAAGCAACAGTATGGAGGTCACAATACAAAAAGTACTAAAACCAGGTATACAGGGTTGTAAGAGAGAAATACTGGAACATTACAGCTCAGGCTGCAGTCTCATACACAAGGTCTTCACTGACAAAAAGGTCCACTGCATGCAGCCCGTTCCTGCAAAAGTCTGATCCTCCACAGCTCAGAAAGCTCAGAGCAAAGAACATCCTTACAAGCTGCAGAGGTAATGCAGAGGGAAAAAAAGAAAAAAAGTAAAGAAAAAAGAAGAACACAAATTTGAAACACAAATGTGCAAGTGTAGGCTCCTTTGCTCTTGCTCCTTTGTCACCCTCCTCTGTGGAGTCACACAAGCACTTGTGTGACCATACCCTGAACCGAAGAATTAATACCCTGCTCTGGCTGACCGCAGCAGGTAGGTGCAGCTCAGGCTGCCCCAGACAGGGAGCCATGCATGCACACAGGAGGGACTACAGTTCGCCTTGGTTCCAAGGGCTCAGGGAACTAAAGCCTCAGTCACGAAAGTGAAACCATTTGGGAGATAACCTTGGAAAATCAGAATGAAATTGGGAGTGGAAGCAAAGCAGAGAAGCCTTCGATCAGATACTTCAGGTTAATTATGTTTTTCTTATTCATGTTTCCCTGGGAAGGTTTTGAAATCTTCTAATTCAGTGCAATGCAAAGCTTATTATGCAGCAATAATAGCCTGGAACAGCAAACTGCAACATACACTCAATGCAAAATCAACACTGATATGGAGAAATGATGTTGTTGCCTATTGGAACTGAGCTAAAAATGAAAGAAAAAAATGAAGAAAAAGAATGAAGTACATTCACAATCATTTAAAATCCCAAAACTAATTGTCAGTATTCCATTGTCACTGAGCTGTTCCGTGTGGTTCGTGCTTTCATTGTTGCTTTGTGCTATGCATGATTTTTTATTTTTATTTTTTTAAATCAAGGGTTTTAGGAACAACAACTCTCTTTCAAAAGATTTACACTGCAAGCTGAAAAACTAATACCAAATTTCTTCCAGGCTTGATTTAAAATGGGAACAAGATAAAACCCTCCCTCTAAGTTTGTAATGGAAACATCGACAGATACTAACTACAGTGGCACGAGTCAGGCCATCAGAGTGCTCTGCTTCCCGTAACACCAGGCAATTACTTGTTGTGCTGAAGCAATGCAGAATGACAGAGCAGAGACGTGGCGCAGTGCTGCTGCTCTCACAGCCACTCACACAGGCACCCAGTGCCATGGCTCTGCCACGCGCACCGCCCCGCACACACACCTACACAGCTCCCAGAGAAGCGAGAACGCACAGATCAGTCACAGTGCCGACTGGTAATCACTACCAGAGCCTCCATTCTGTTCTGCAGCACCCTCAGTTTGGTTTTCAATTCTTGCAATGTTTTGCCCTTTGAGGCTTTGGTTTGTTCCACTGTGGAACTGCAGTTCTGTACAGTGCTGTCCCCAGCTTGGCAAAAGCAAGAGAGGAAAGCGAGCGTGCATGTGTGCAGACAGCAGCAATCCTAAATCTCTCTTCCTGCAATATATAAACACTGCGTTCTGAGAAATTCAAACTTCTGTTTAAGCACGAAGATGCTCTATGCTAGTGATTACATCCAAACACCACGGGAATGTAAATGTGATTACAGTCGTCTTCCAAAGTTTACAGACAGAAGGTTTCTGACTGCTTCCACACAAACCCATACCTTCACCAGCCCTAAAAGGCTTCACAAAACACAGATGCTTGACACACTTCTGCAGCTTGCAGAACCCTGCAGCCCAGCAAGCATAGACAGCTACCAAAGGGCCAGCAACCCCTGAAAGCCACACAGTTCATACACGCTTTTTACGCTGAAGCTTCATCTTAAAACCCAAACCACTGTTCCTGCTCTGTTCCTGAAGGGACACTCTGACAGCCAGAGGCCCCTCTCAGTTTGGGGCAGTTTGTGTCTCCCCACCCAGCTGCAATGAGGCTCACTGTGCCAGCAGAGCAGCTCTGCAGGCGCAGTTGCATCACCTCCCAGTGGCACAAGTTGAGCCGATAGAGCTCGCCTCCTCCACCACAGCTGCATCCCCACCTGGGCTGGTGCCAGCGCAGCGATGTCAGTGAGGATGCATGACTTTTTTCCACACCCCTGGCTAATACAGCACTCACTGGCAAGATGTTCTCCTGCGGAGACCTGGCCAAGGGTTGGGGTTGTTTGTTTGGAAATAGCTTTCATGAACACTGACTGAAAGCTTTGCAAAACTGAGTGCGGGCTTTGTAAAAAATTGTTATACAAACTGTAGTCTGCTGCTAGCTTGTAACTAAAGCGGCTCTTAAGATTTTATCACATGGGCTTCACTACAGCTTGCAATAATGTAACATAAGCGAAAACATTGTTTTTAATTCTTCACTGCATCTTAAAATACCGGACAGGAACAGAGAAGAAAGAAGAGTATCAGTCCCTTTTCCTAGTGACGACATTCCTGCTGGTAACAAACAAACTCGCCATGCTGGTTTCCCATTTCTTCCTCAGGTTCATTCCCAAGGGCAGCCAGGCCGTTCTCTCTCCAGTGCAGCATCCTTCCCATCACCCTCTCCCAACACCTAAATGAGAAGTCCAGCACACTGCAGTGTGAGCTTCCCCAGCACCACCAGCAGTGCCAGTTGCCACCGCGCTGAGGGCCCGGCCACCCCAGCCCCGCTGCAGCAGCTGTACCCCAGGGGTCTGGGTGGGAAGGGAAATGAAGGGAAATCCTTGCTCCCTGGGGAGGGCCCTGCATGAAGGGCAGCTGCCTGCTTCTCTGTGCAGAGCAGCAAAATGGGAAAGATCAGAAGCTGAAAAAACAGCTGTAGAATATACTCATCTTTATATCAGCCATTCTTGTCTGTCTTATAAACCGTTCCATGCTTAAGGACTGGAAATGAGTCAGAGCAGGATTTTTTCCACTGAGGAGAAAAATCTTCTTTTTGTCAACAGGAAAAACACACACACAAAACCCACCCAACCCAAACAAAGAAGAACAACCCTGAGAAATTCCTTGGACCTATAAGCTGAGCGATGCTGATCCCTGTGGCTTTCAGGCTACAAAAGTTGAAGGAAACCCAAACAAGCAGAAGATACGGACCTGGATAACCACTGTCCCACAACAGAGCACAGTTATTATGGTAGCAATCCATTTAATTCTGTATCTTGGTGTTATAAAAGCACATTTATGGAGTTATATAACATGCTAGCATTTAATTACAAGTTCCTTTGCACAGTGAAAATTCCTGACGGGAAAAATACCGTGACTTACCAACAGAGCTAGTTCTCACACATCTACTCTAACTCAAACCATAAATTACAGTTTGCATTAACCCCCCAATTTAGCCTGAACTTCGACTTGGATCACCTCGTAATTTCAAAACCTCGCCAGTGGTGTTTGCCCAGCGTTGTTCAGGTGACTGCACCTCAAGTACCTGCTCACCCACCCCAAGTACCTGCTTTCCCTGCCCTGCTATGCTTAGCCTCTCTCTTTTCACTAACCAGTATTTCGAAACAGTACCTTCAGTAATTGGCATTGATTTAAAATCACTTCAAATTTTTGTGGATGAGTGCAATGGTCATATAAATTACTAAAGGACATAAATATGGAAAAATTACGGCTAAAAATTAAGCTAGGAGGTGAATGTATTTATTTATGAACTTCACATGTACAAAGAAGGCCCGTGCTCAGGAAGATAGAAGATAGCATCTAGTGGAGAAAAAGACTGTCACTTAAGCATCTTAGGAAATAGGAGGTTGTCTGGACAAGTCCAAATGTTCAAGAGGAACAACTGCTCTGTGGTGAAAACAGTTGCTTTATCAATTTCCTTTGGACCAGGAATCATTAAACCTTGACCACTCAGCCTCAGCCTGCAAACTGACAGCTGAAGCAGGGATGCCATTTTGAGTGTCCCACGCTACTTCATCTCATGTTTTCCATCATTGTGTCTGAAATGCTACAGCAAGCAAAATTCCTGGAGGCCTCTCCAAGTCCTATTCTCAATGGATGCAAGTCAACCACTAGGAATAGAACAATCTGCTGCTGATGTCTGCATTCACATCTCCTCCCTTAGGGTAGGTTCTCTGACTGTTGTTCTTCAGTCTGTCAGTACTTGTCACAAAGATGCAGCAAGTCAGTGCTTTCTAAGCATTTTCAGGATTAAGACAATAAAAAAATGTAGAGAGAATCTCAGAAGCTTTGTCCTCCAAATTCCCATTGAGAACTTTTTTGGGAGAAAAAAAAGTTGGACTTGCCCCCTCTTCTTCCTTTCTGCTGGAAGTTCACTCCAAGCAAACAAACACAATCTCAGTGATGCTGTAAGAGCCAACAGCACAGTTCCAGCAAGGGCTGCTTTACTGCATGAAGCCAAGACCATAGATGCTGTGTCTCATGATCACACAGAGCTAATCACACACCCCAGATCCAAACCTCCTCCATCTCCATAGTGAAGATGGCTGCTGGTGCTGCAGCAGCGAGGAACAAGTAAGGGTTGGGGAGAGGCAGGACTCTGTGGGTGGAGGCTGGCATCAAGCAGAGACTCTCCCTATGATGAAACTTCACAGACAGCCCAGAAACACCTGGAGACCCAGCCCTGGGTTTCTCAAAAATAAATAAATAACTCTCTCTAAACCTTCCACGTTTTGGCATGAAAGGACTGTGCTCAAAGTATCATAGCTGGCACTCCGATAAAGATAGACAGCAAGAAAAAGGCTAAGAATCAAGCACTTAAAAATCAAGCTAAAGCCAAGTCCTGCAGAAATTATTTCTCTAAGTACAGACGGTATTTTCCATACTGAAAGAAAATATAAGGAAACAAAAGACAAAAACAGATAGGATATCTCCAAAAGTAAACTCAGTTTGAAGGAGTCATTCTCATCTTGACTTTTATTTTAATTAATATTTTCATTCTTCTCTGGTACATTACATTTTAACTAATCTGAGCTATCTTGCCAGTCAGAACCAGAAAACTTTCTGTCAAAACCAAGGGAAGCAGTCAAAGCACTTTTTTTCCTGAGTAAATTGGGAGGCTTTTACTTGAAATGCAGAAGTGCGGGAGTGAATAGGTGCTTTTCTTCGCCTCCATGTAAAAAGATGTTTATGGAGAGTGGTTCTATTAACAACAAAATGAGACAGCTTGGTACAAACCCTTAGTCACAGCTCAGAGGCTCCTAACAATTTCAGCCCTGGGCTGTTCTGCTGCTAACCCAACCCCTCTCCCCACTGACAGCTATTTTGCTTCCTTTTGCTCAGGACAGTTTGAGGACAAACCACTGGTCACACTAACAGAGCAGAACTAAATTTCTCACCAGAAAGCAGCGATTACCAACAATGGAAGGTGTCACTCCAGCTTGTTACAAAATGCTACGTTCTCATCATTTTAGAGAGCTGGAACTAATACTATTTAAATTACATTCACTAAAGTTCGATAGAATGGCAATCTCCTGCCAGTAAGGAAACAAGCAAAGCTCCAAAGCCACATATTTCTTTTTTTATGAAGAACTTGAAAAAGTGGGAGCATAATCATGGCAACACTGAAGTATGTGACAATACTCACACTAATTTCATCCAGTACGCCCTTTTCCTACAATAATGATTTTTTTTTTATTTTTTTTAGAATTATTATTATGTTTAATAAAAAAAGGACCTCTAACTTGGGGAAGCAGGAGAGGCTGTAACAACATTGCAGAAGAGGCAGGAGGAACTCCTCCTGTCTCAGGTATCTCTTCTCAGTGACAGTGAGAAAATTTCAAAGCTCCTAGGAGCTCAGCTCCTCTATCAAGCTCATGCCATCCAGGATTTTTAAGTGTTCCACTGACTGACTCCCCTCATCCAGAGGAGAATAAAAGACAATGAATCCAGGAAACCAGCCGTGCTGCTGCACAGAAGCTATCACAAAGGAGCAAGAAGGCAGTGCTGAACTGGCTAAGCCCCCATTCCTCTGCAGAAGCTATTAGCACTTCCCCCTTCTGCTTGCTCTTCACGAATCACAGCATCCTTGTCCCTCTACTTTAGACTTGGATTCCCTGGAACAATGTGTTGGTACCATGCCCTAGCTGTGACAACACTGTAGACATATTCAAAGTAAAATATTTGAGTTTTAGTTTCTGCAACCTGAACAGGCTGGAACAAGTCAACATTTAATCTCAGTTCAAACAACAGGAGAAAGTCAAGATGCTGAAGTACCCAAAGAAAGAGAGGTTGGTACTGAGATCTACTGGACAGAAAAACACGTACATGTTTTTGTGGTTAGCCCTTCATTGAGCAATAGACATAAAAGAATTCCCTGCCAACTTCCTTCTTGACTCCAGTAAATACAGAGACCTGCTTCCTTCGGTGCAGCCAGCCAAGGCTTTTGCTCAGGATCCAGGCAGAAAACAGTTACTGAATCTCTAGACTATACTGAGATTTCTGTTCCAGGCTGAGGAGTCAATCCACAACTAGAAGAAAACACATCCCTTTATAGAGGAGTTTAACTGACATACCAATGCATTCATGCAAGGCTCTGAAAGTCCAGCACGTGGCACTGAATACAAATATAAAAAATAATTCCTCCCTTGCATTACACACCTACTGGTACACCTTACAAGCAGAGTATAAAATCCTACAACACAAGCAATGAAATGCTAGAGGTAAGCACATAGAGGGGTGCTTGAAGCATCAAGAGCAACACCTAGGTAGCTTAAGGCAAAAAAGTGCAGAAATAAGGCATTTGCACATTCCTCTGACAAACAACTATTTTAAGAAGTGACAGTGTAAGAGGTTTAGACATCCCAACACTACACGCTCACAGCAGTCCCTTCTCACTGTGTGCATGACTTTTCTTAAACATTCATAGAACAGGAAACTTCTACTCAGTGCCACCATTTAAAAACTCTTCAGGCGTTGGCCCAAAGCAGATTAATATCAAGCAGAAAGAACAAGTTTTCAGGCAATTGTTCTGCTTCATGAAAGCAGTTGAATTCCCAGGATATGAAAAAAAAATAATAATAATGAGCCAAACTGCAGCTGACACATACAGAACTCCATAAATAGTTTCACTTCTCAGTCAGCCATCTCATGCCTTGCAATTTTTATTTATTTTTTCTTTTTCTTTTTTTTTTTTTTTTTTTAAGAGGAAGAGGAGGACCCAGGGAATTTCACAGCAGTCGGCCAAGCTTCAATTCCCGGAAATATTCTGGAACAGATTATTAAACAATCAGTTTACAAGAATCTGGATGGTAATAGAATGAGGGAAAAAAAAGCAGACAGAAAAGATCTGTCAGAAACAGATCACATCATCAGAACAATCTAATTTTCTTTGCTGCCAGGATAACCAGCTTAGTGGGTAAGGCAGAAGCAGTAAATATATATAGATCTTGACTGAGACCTCTGACACTGTCCCACACGATATTTTTCATCAGCAAGAAAAGGAGATATTGCCTGGATCAGCAGTTCCTTCCGAATGCACTCTGCAGCAGAAAGGGCGGCACAGGCAGGGGAGCACCATGAGCAATGCGCTCAGCAGCTGCTCAGCTCACGCTGCCCAGGGAGGGTAAGAAGCAGAGCAAAAGGCACTGGGAGGCACTGTTGAGCCCACCACTTCCTCTTTCTCCCAGCCCTTAAATGCATGGTACATCCACACCTTTTTGTTTTTAACCACTTCATAGTGAACAAATCTGCCCTATACATTACCGAAGATCAGAAAGTGTAGCAATTTCTCACAATAGAAAATAGTGCTATGATAGTGGGATACGTCTAAAAAAAAAAAACAGTCCAATATCTCCTGTAATCAAAAATCCAAAAGAAAGATTAAGGCAATTAATTCCTATTTGGTAAATTTAGAAATGATTGCACTGAGAACTGAAAATAAATAGCATGCATTATCCCTTTACCTTACTTCATTTATAGCATAGCTCAGACTCCTGCGCTGAGGCAGATCCTCAGGTCAGCTGTGACTTTATTCACCTTTTGTGCCATCATCTAGTTGGAACTTTAGCCTCCACTGCCAACAAATGGGGCCATGGACAATATTCAACATAATCCAAAAGTGACTGTTGTCAAGTATCTGTGTTTATGACAAGTTAAGATGCATATTTTTATGAGCGCAGGTAATTAAGTTCATAGTTTCATAAACGGAAGCAGTAAATATGCAACACTCATGAAGCCACTCCCACTTCTCAGCAATTTGGGATGTCATCCGTCATCTCATCCCAGCAGCTGGCCAGCTAACTCAATATCTCACAAAGTTGCTGCCTGCATTCCAAGTACCACGTTAGAAAAAGAACATGCTACAGACATGAAGATAACTTGGGCTTATCCAGAGAACTGCTTGAATATCTGTAATACTGGCAGCACAGTAACAGCATGTCTGACCAACCTCTTCTTTAAGAGAATACAGAAAAAAAATGTTCTCATAAAAATTCCACATGAGAAAAAAAAATACAGCACTTTCCTGAAGTATTTTTTACTGTTCTTCTATATTACATGTAATAAAGATTTCTATTAAGCTCTCATAAATATTGTCTCTTACTTACAAAACGTCACAGGCTTCATGAGGCACGTAGGTAAACTTCACAGTTTTTGATTTCAGCCTTTCTTACATTTTTTTCCCAAAGGAAAAAAATAATCCTAATTCTCCTTCCCCGCCCCCCACCCCCCCCAAAAAAATGCAATTTCAGTATTCTGCTCATCTGGACAGCCTACCCACCTTCCCTCCATAGACAGCAATTATAGGACAGAAACAGCACAGCACTGAAGATGCATGTCAAAAGAAGCATCTGCTTTTTTGGCAAACTCCACACTGTTGGTGGCACTTGAATTATTGCTACACTGTTTGTCACAGGGTTAGACCACAGATGGCTCTTTTGGCTGACATGGGATCCGCTATGTCATTTTCTGTTTATTGAAGTTAAGAAATAAATTGAGGAACTTGTGCCTGGCCATGTACGAGGGAGTCAATTCATATTCACATCCCTTTGTCTGCGAATGTGGGTCCCATATGGGCAGGGTACCATACCAGCACTGCGGCAGCATTGTTAGTCTGCACCCCTCTATGTTATTTCAAAGAACAAAACATATCTTCTTTTTGGCAAAGCCATCATTTTGCTGTGCCAGTATTTAATGTGCAGTAACCCCCCAGCCTATTCCTGCCTCTCCTACTGTGTTCTTTGAAGAAGCGGATGGGAGCGTACAGGCAGCTGGCTCCAGCCCTTTCTGTTACATTCCTAAATCTTAATCTGCCTCTGGCAGACAGCGCCCATCTCACCACAGCCAGCAGCATCTGCAGAAGGAAAGGGCACAAAAAGCCCTCAAGAATAAAAGCCAGTTTGGTAACACCTCATTGCCAAGACTGAATCCAGACAACCCCAGGAACGCATCCTTTTCAGCTACATAATTTATGCTTTACTCTATGGACCAGTTCAGATATTTTATACTTCCTGTTTGTTTGCAAATGTTTTTCTTTTTTGAAACGCCTGATGTATCACATCTCCAGACTTAACTACTGCACAGGCATTGGCAAAGAATAAGGTAGCAGAGAAACACTGCACAAGTGCAACACGAGGGTTTCCATCAGCCTGGCACCGAGAGGTCCCACCCTGTTGCTCAGCAGCTCGTTAAGTGCCTGCAGTAACACCCATGTAAGTCAGAAGGGCAGCATCTCACACTGCAGGAATGAATGACTTTTGAAAGTGCTGGACACCAGGGATACGTAACTGAGCACCACTGCTCTCCCTGCCTGCTCCACTGCAGGTATTTACATGGTCCTTTGTAACATTTCTCTATGTTTCAAAGCTGACTGCTAGTTTTTCTCAGTACTCTTGTAAGGATTTAGAAGTAATCAATTGGTTCCTTTTTCTCAAAAACAAACAAAAACACACAAAGAAAAGACTTATGATTGCAGCTTTGATTTCAGGAGAAAAGTTTGATTTCCTTTCTTTTTCCTGAAAACAGCCCCTATCTGCTGCAGTGCCATCTCTCAGAGGATGCAAGCATCTGAGACAACTGCAGGGGAAGCTCAAGTGTTTAGCTTTAATAATGACTGCAGCCCCTTTGGTAAGAGCCCTACCCATAGCATGTTTTCTGTTCTCCAAATGGTTCAAAGCTGCCCGTCCATCTAGCACAACAGGTACAGAGATCAGTAACAACTCTCTTACAGCAGGCTCCCTGATAAGGAAGATAAAGCTATAAGGCAGTCCAGGTCTGCAGTACATCAGGAATGAACAAGAGCAAGAACAGCAGCAACTTTTCAAATGACTCCTTATGTAAGGAATTGTCAGTTCGCTGCATTTACACACATCAGCCTTGTTCCACTTTCACCTGTGGTTCTGCCTCCATTTGCACTCAAGAGTTTTATAAATTCCAATACTGTATAAAACGGACAAAGCAGAAAGCAGAAGATATAATGCTGGCAAACCTTCCAAAGCAAGGCTTCTCTACAGAGGACCGTGGAGCAAATTCTGCTTGGTTTGCACATTGCAACAAACATGCCAGTTTTCTCTGGGTTTTAATGAGGCTGTGTGTAGCACGTACATGGCTGCAAATGAAATTCCTGAAGTTTTCTAAATGAACTCCTGAGACTCTACGTAACATCTTAAAACTTGGAAGCTCAAATCTCACTAGAAAAGAACTGGAGTCAAACATTACTGTTTTTACAACATTTGCTCCCCCTGTATCGTTTCCCATTGCACAACAGGCACTGCAGACCCCATGCAAACGGCAGTGCGGGTGCCTGTCTGCACCAACCCAGCACCAGAGGGCTGTGGAAGTGGTGCTCACTCACAGCTTTTTGTGATGCAACTGGAGCTGCAGTGATGCAAGAGCTGAGGAAGAGCTGCATGTCACGGAGAACCACTTCTGACGACTGGGGCCAATGGCTATCTGTTGCCTTCTGATATTTCTCAGAGATGACTTTTCTTGTAGCTTTATAAAAAAGCCCACCACAATGGCTTGCTTACAGCTTTGTAACAGTGATCCATTTCTACAAGCCTGTGACAACAGATACATTCCCACATAGGACTACCCTCTGCCCATCAGGAACAGAGCGATTCACACAACTTTCCCCACATAGCATGTGGCCATTTACCTATGCACAGGCATCACAGAACAAGTCTAAAATCAATTTAGCATGACTACATTTAACCCTTGGAAAAGACAGAAACAAAAAACAGCTCCTCTGGTCGATGAGTTGTTCAGACAGATACCCAACAACCTTTATCCCACAGCTGCTCCTACTATTGAAATGCTGCTTGGGAACAATTTTGGAGACATTGTAGACAACCTCAGACTGCCTGAGCTGCTCAGGAATCACTGGTTGCAAAACATATAGCTCGAAAAGCAACAAGAAACTTTGAATATGTGTCTAATTTGTTATCACCATACTGCCCACACACATAGCAACGACATCAGTGTTCTTTCAGACCTGCTCATCCCATCCACCAGGATCTTGAAGCCAATTAGAGATCACTTGAATGCTGATCACTAAGGCAGCATCACACACCACACTTCCTAGTACTGCAGAAGCCATACATCCAGCCCAGCTCCTGCAGGAGCTGGTGGTGCCATGCCATGAAATGGTAGCTGTACAGCTTTGGAGAGCAGCTGGCCCCAGAAGGGATGATGTCTGCCTCTCAAAGGGCTATGAGCAGCTCTCTCTGCTACATTCTAGCCGCTTTTATTTGAAAACAAGTTTGGAAGTTCCAAACTCACTGCATATCAAATCTGCAGTCATGAGAAACTACTTACAGATAACTATGAGCCAACTGTTTTTTATATGACCATTCAAAGAAAAAAAAAAAAGGCACATTTTTATATTAGCAGTATTACCTCAAGGATATTTGCATTCTTTTCATCTACCACTTTCCACTACTTTAAGGATCTACGCCCACAATGAAGGTAACCCAGAGCACTAAATGCCCTGGGTCAGACGCGACCCTTCCCTAACAGCACGCCTTCCATAACAGATCCCTGACCCTGCAACAAATGCAATAATGTGGCTCTGAGCCAGCCCACTTTGGGTCAGAGGAATGCAGAGGCAGAACAAGGCTGGGGGTACGAATACCTCTGCCTGGGGCTGCCAGTGAGAGTACCACTGAGCATCATGCAGCTGCACCCTGAGTTGTGGCTGTTGCCATTAATTACTTGCAGGAGTCAAATGTCTACAGAACTTCACATCTAATTCTTGGGGTCAACTTATGCCATGAGAAAGGTAACTTAAGTCAGTTCCTATTTAAACGACGAGCTTTCAGACTAAAGACAGTTCTGGGTATTTAGCTAGTTCTGTTGTTGAAAGCTATCTCTGGCAACACAGCCCCATGACCCAGAGAAGTTGGCTTGAGAAGTCTCTTTAAAGCAAAAAGTTGCTGAACACTGATTAAAAACAATCTGGGGATGAGCTCTTTTGAACTTTCAGCCAGAAAAAAAGAAAAGTGTGACACATTTTGTTAAAAAGTATTAGGGAATCTAACCAATTAATGCATTCAATCCTCTTTATGTAAAGTTATTAAAAAAAAAAAAAAATGTTAAGTGCTTCCCTAAATGAAAGTGATCAAGGGTTTAGAGATGAGGAGGAGTCCTTCTGTACAGGGAAGCAATTCACCACAACACTGAACACACCAGATCTGGGGACTTTATGAAACAAAGCCAGGAGCTAGCTAGCATCGGCATCCAGCACCCAGCCTGATTTTATAACTAGTAAGCTCCTTCTCTTTGCAAATAAGGAAACCTGGATTCCTTCAGTACGATGACTGAAGGATGACCTGAAGCTGCAAAGGAAGGCAGGATTAGAACCAAAGCCTCACTCCTAAAAATTGGGGTGAGATTTCCATAGGTAAGCAAGCTCTGGTGGAGCTCCCCAGCAGATTCCTATCTGCACCAGTGGGATCACTCATCCTCACCAACCTCTTACAGTCTGACCGCAGCTGCAGGCTGAGTAGGAGAAGCACAGACGGCCGAAATTTTTCAAACGTTGTTGATTAGATGTTTTAAGCAAAAGAAAAAGTCAGCTTTCATTAGTTGTGAAGTAGAAGCTGAACTTTCTGGGAGAAGTAGGATTTACAGCCAGAGACAAGGAAAAAGGCAGTAGAAAGGAGTGCAGAAGAGGCTGTCACTGCCGCAGGCAGGCATGGAGCTCGCAAGTGGCTGCTGAAGGAGGGACCACAAACTGCAATCACACTTCAAGGAACAGCTCTGTAAGACGGCTGAAAGCAACAGCCCTGCCCTCACAGGGAAAAAAAAAAAAAAAAAAAGGGAAGCTCAGACTCCTCCTTTCACCATCAGTGTTGACTCATGGAAGTAGTAACAATACAGCATCAGACAGCCAAACAATCAGAAATGAAACCAGCTTCAGTTTTACGCACAAACCACAGCAAATACATTTGGTACCCACGTCTGTAACTAAACCTTACAAGTACAGCGACAAGCAGCGTGCACAAGCCCACCTGCTAAATCTTGGGGAAATCCTGCCTGTGTAACCACATGAGGTGATGCTGCTCTGGCTTTAGGGTCAGATTTAACTTACAAGCTTATCTGAAACAACTCTGAGTTATCCTTCCTTACTGAAGGATAGAGCTGAGATGGTTATTCCTTATTGGATCCAATACTTGAGAACTGATGTAAACTGTTTTTCTGTAACGACAATCTCTCCCAACATCTTCCTGCATACTCTTCCAAAAAAAACTTTTGTCCTTCTGCCTGTTTTATTTATTATTTCCCGTTCTTCTTGAAATTTGGAATTCTTATTGGAATAATGCAAACAAAAGGCCTGTTCTAACTTCCTTTCACGGTACTCATCAAATTTCTCTTGTGTTTTCCTTTCTAATTTGAAACTTCTTTCTTGCTTTGAACTAAGCGATAAACACATATATGCACACACATCTATGCACACTTTGTAAACTCCAGTAACTCATGTGACCAGCTTTCAGTTCTAGGGAAAAAATGGTTTTAAGTGGTTAAGAAATTTAATTCAGACATCTGAAACTCAAGCAATAAACACAGACTTAAAATTAAAATGTCGGTGACTTCATAGTTCATGACAACTAATGGTTCCATCACAAAATTTAGTATGCAAGTTAAATTACAAATGTTTAGCAACTGTACACTGAACAAATGCAGGATAGTGTTCTTTGCTGTGTGTTAAGTTAAAGGAAGCAACACTCCAGATAGCTGTTGGGTGAATGTCTGCCTGCATAATGAATCACTCAGACATTGCAGATCGTTGTTAATTCTGAAATGAAAATTAGGAGAATTAGCTAACACCTAGGAAGACTTCCAGATGTACTGCTAATACAACACTAAATACATGAGGAATTCCACAGCCAAGATCGAGTGGTCCTGGCAGCACAGATAATAGTATAGCTCAAACATACAAACAATTACAGCTCCAACTGCAGAAGTGAAGCAGACAGTGCCTCCAGCACTCACCAGCATATTTAGACACACGTGCGCTGTGTATGAGCCCAGCTGGCACAAACAACTGCAGCACCTGTGTGCAGCAGCCTCAGTTTCTGGAAGGGGCTGTTTCACTGGAACAGTGTCTGGTGCTGTAGAAACGGATGATGAACACTTAGACGTCAGACACAAGTTAGAAATAAACTATGCCATTTGGGCACAAAGCCTGGTCTATCCACACTGTCATTGTGTTCTAGTCCTCAGCACAAGAATTCACTGGAGGAATCTTGTCCCTGAACACATCAAAAAATTGCAGATAAAAGAAAATACTCCAAATTAATGATCAACTCTTAAATACTGTAACAACTGTATCTCCAGGCTAACAGCAAACATTTTAAGAAAATTAATCATTTGCTTCTACTTTTTGCACAAATACTGTTCTGAACAACTGCGTTCAGCTTTGTTCTATTATGTGGGCAATTTCAATAAATTATATTTTTAACCAGAATATTCAGCTCCTACCTATGTCAGTCTTATCAATCTTTGCAATTGTTGGATGTTTAATGCCAATAATCTTGTAAGCCATTACTAGTTTGCCACATCAGTCCCAGTAAACTGAAGTTGGAGTGCGCCTTATATTCACTAGAAAAATAAAGTGAAACATTTGAGAATATGTGATTCAATTGGAATTCAGAATTAAACTGGGACAACAAAATTAAAATGGGAAACTTCCCTAGGGAGGGAAAAATATGAGGTTTATTTAGCAGGAGAGATGAGGCCACAGAACCATTACTGCCTAGATTTAAAAATGTGCAAAATCTAGACCCTGGAACTTGAAAGAGTTATTCCTGTTCTGAGCAATATTTCAGTGTCTGTACTCTGCCCTACTGTACATTAAACTTCTGCTTAGAAAGGAAGCCTACTACTAAGAGAAAAACAATATCTTCTTTTTAGAACTAGAGTTCTAGGCAGTTCTACCAGTCTAATTCCTTGCCAAAATGAATTCTGTCATTGTTATTAATCTGGAAATATCAATAAGAGTATTCATGTGAACATTCACATAGACTGTGAAGAAACTACTCACACAGCAGATGATGAGCAGAATTTGAGCATGAAGTTTTACAACTCTGAGTAATCTGCTTTACCTTGAGCTTTAGAAGACTGATTTAAAACCAAATGAGGCTCAACAAGCTAAGTGCACAGTGTTGCACTGCGGTCTGGGCAATCCCAGATACGTGCACAGATTGGTAGAAGAAACTCATTGAGAGCAGCCTGCGGAGAAGGATTCGAGGGTCCTGGTGGACAAAAAGCTGGACAAGAGCCAGCAATGTGCTCTTGCAGCTCTGAAGGCCAACAGTAGCCTGGGCTGCCTCAACAAAGGGGTGGCAGCAGGCAAGGGAGGTGATTGCCCCTCTCTGCTCTGCTCTCATGAGTCCCATCTGTGGTACTGCAGGCAGGCCTGGGGACCCCAGCATAAAAGACACAGATCTGTTCAGAGGGCTGGAACACCTCCTCCTACACAGAAAGGCTGAGGGAGCTGGGCTTGTTCAGTCTGGGGAAGGCTTCATGGAGAACTCACTGTGGCCTTCCAGTACTTGAAAGGAGTTTAAAAACAGGAGGGGGACTGACTTTTTACATTGCCTGACAGTGATAGGACAAGAAGGAATTGATTTAAACTAAACGAGAGGGGATTTAGGTTAGATGTTAGGAAGAAATTCTTTGCTGAGAGTATGGTGAAGCCCTGGCACAAGCAGTCCAGAGAAGCTGCAGATACCTATCCCTGGAGGTGCCCAAGGGCAAGTTGGATGGGCCCTGGATAGTCTGAGCTTGTGGGTGGCAACCAGTCCACAGCAGGGGTTGGGACTCGATGATCTTAAAGGTCTCTTCCAATTTAAGCCATGCTGTGACTCTATGATCATTCTATGATGAAAAGTACATCTGTATATATGTATGATCGTGTGGGGGGGTTTATATATATGGATACAATTTTTTTTTAATATTAAGCTATTTAATAAGCCCAATAATTATAATATTAAGCCCAATTACAGTAATAACTGACCCACTTTAACATCTTACTACATTTCTGAACAAGATCTATGGGAAGTAGGAAAACCATTGTTACCAAACATCTTTTGGAGAGCCAAACCAACGTGGTTTACCTAAGATTATCCAAAACGTCTTTAACAAGACAATGAAATTTGAACTTATGTCAGTACCTTACTGTACTGTACTGTCCCTGAATAACCTTTATAGGTATGGCTGACCTTGCACTTTTAGCATCACCAAGACAATGACTGAACACAGAACTTTAGGAAAGGAAAAATGTGGAGAAGAAAAACTAGGGGATTCTGTAATTTTGGAAGCAGTTCAATGGGAACAGTCACACACACAGAAAAGCACCTTTTGATTGAAGGATAAAATCAAAGGCTAATTCCATCATTTTGTATATTGGAATATAAAGCCATATGTTAATAATACTGAAACAACAACAGTTGCAAGAGAAACACTCGACATTCAGGGGTTGGACCCTTCCAACCTAAGCCATAGTATGATTCTATAAACCTGAAAGAGCATAGGGATCAAGAGCTTCAGAGCCAGAAACTCTCATCAGCTGATCATAAGTTGTAAGGAATGGTTACATGAAAAGACAAAGTGCCTTCTCTAATGACTAAGCCAGTTTTCAGCTGCACTTGATAGACCTACGAACAGTATGTTGGCAATGTGACAAAATCTGGTTCAAGAATTAACCTGATTTTGTCGCTATAGCAATTAAAATACCAACATAATGCTGAAATAATTCATGACTTCCTTAACCATTTCCATCTTGCTATTGTTTTCCTTTTAAAAATTCCCCAGTTCTGAAATATTTACACACATGCATACGCACTGGAAGCAGTACTGCCCTAAGACACTAAAGGATTACTTATTTATCTTTTCGTTTAAGCTAAACATTGTAGAAATGTTTTTGAAATAATCTGGTTTAGGTAAGCATTTATCATAAGTAGCACCCAGAGCCACATCTCCTAGAATGCTGAAAAAAGGCCGAAAACTGTCACTGTTTCAGAGGTTAGAAGCTATTAAATACTTAACTCAAATGTTTTTCCCAAATTACACAGAAGCATTTTTAAATAAGCCTAAGTACTACTGTAATGGGGATCATGTAAGCCAAGTAGATTGGATGAAATAATATTAAAGCAATTTAAATACCATTTGATTCCGCTGACTGTCAGTCTAATACTGACCCCGGATACACCAACCATTCATCTCAGGTTTCTCATGAGAAGAACTCAAAGGTCTTCTGATTCTCAGTCTCAATAAGCACTTATTCACATCTGCAGCTTCACCACAGTCAGTGGCACCACTGGGTAAGTAAATATGCGATGGCATAAGCAAGTGTCTTAAAACTCAGACACACATTTTCAGACCTCTGCTTGAACTCATCTGGAACACAGACCACTAAACACTTCAAAGGACCTCAGCCTGCTGGTGGTTGCTTCTACATGGACAGAAATGTGCACAACTGTTTGCCCAACTCTGCCAAAGCCTGCATTTATTTGTTGGGGGAGCTGCCCTCCTGGACTCACACAAGGTGTTCCTGGCCACCAACAGGAGCCAAGAAAAAATTCCTCTTACGAAACAGTATAAAGCACTATTAGCAAATTATGCATAGAGGGAGGAGAAAGAAAAACACCACTCTAAAACTTGAAATTCATCCGCCACAGCATGAAAGCCCAACCTCCTTTGCTACACGCCAGCTGTCCCCTTAGCGCTGGGTGGAAGAGTGCTCAAAGCTGGGGGGCAGCCCTGCACCTGGCTGTGCCCCAGGGACACCAGCACTGCCCAAGCAGAAACAAAACCACCCAGATCTAGTGAAAGATGTCTGAATAACCCTTCACAGACTTAAAAGACCAAAATAATCCTCTACCCCTTAACCTCAAAATGAGTTTCAAGTACAAAAGGACATAGAAAGTCTTAAAATCGGAGGCTTCTCTGAATTCAGCCTGAGGGACTGGGGCTGCACAGTAACTAAATTGGTGCTGGGAAGACTGGCAGTCATCTGCTGCAGTGCTACCTACAAGGTAAAGGAAACTTTCCTGCTCTAGACTACAGTGTTTTGCTTTCTTTCTCTTCACCAAGTTTAAGAATCTTCCACTTTTTGTTTGAAGGTTTGTAAACGTGGACTTATTTACATTTGATTTTACCCTCACCTGCCTCTGTGTTTTGAGTAATATCAGATTACTACACTGGCAAGCATTAACTGATATGGTTCCTGTGGGTTAGACAAGCCTTACAACAGGACTCTGAATCACCTAGGAGGAGTCAAGTACAGGAACATCACTTCAGAGTTTTAGAGATATGCTCCCTGCAACTGCCATCCAAACCCCTACCCGAGAGCTGCACTCCATAGGGACACTAAAAATGAAAGCACCACACAGATCTCAGATACCTGAGAGGACTGAAGTCTAGCACCGTTATGCTGTAGTACCCGGATGACAAAATATACAAGCTGCAGTTAACCTATGGAATCAAATTTCCCCTTTATTGAAGCAAAGAACCATATGGTAGAGGAGACTCAGAAATAAAAACAAAATAATAGAAGGTAATAAAAATAAAGAAATCCCCTTATCTAAACAGAGAAACAGATTAGCTGCTCAGAATAGCTTGTGAAGGGAGCACTGTCAATAAGAGACACTGTCAAGAAAAAGAATGAATGATAAAGTTATGTATATTTAGTTGCTGACATGAAATGCTTAATTCCACGAACAGGGAAATTTCAGGTGAGACCAAGCTCAATGCTCGCCTTGCACAGCTCTTTCTGCTGCTTTTCAATCAAGCAACAGGGGAAATCAGGCCCAAATTGGGCGGCACAGAACAAAGCATTGTTTGTTCCCACTGCAAACTTCACAAAGTTCTGCAGTTCTACCAAGCTAACAAGTTCTACACAAACACCCACTCTATTTGACACATCTTTCTGAAGCAGATCACTTTAAAGAAATAAGGCACAGATCAGTGATTCGCTAAACTAGTACAGTTAAGCGAACGGCACTGCTTTTACGAGGATGCATGAACAAGAAGGTATTTTTGTTAATATTATATATTTGTAATTACTAGCACTGACCTCGCAACAGACAAGAAAGCTGATGTATCATGCTACAACACAAATTCAGAAAAAAAATAAACTTTTGGAACATTGGAACTGCACTTCTCTTTTAAAGAGCTTATCATGTTCCAAAAGGAACATGATATCTAGCATTTGCTAGACATTTTTAAACCTGTGCATCTCAGGGCATGGGTAGAAGGTTTTACTATTAAAATCAATTTACACAAAGAGTAATAAACACTACTAAATTTAATTCACACTGGCACAAACCTTGAGCATCTTTGTACCTGTGTAAAGCAATCTCTACCCAGCATGCAGTTATTTCAACTGTAGTTTAAAGCCATTGTGTGTCAGTGCACAGCTGCAGATCCTCTAGCGTAACTACAGTCTCTGGAGGAAGGCAAAGCCAAACCCCTGCTAATCACAGCAACCAGCCCCTGTGGCACATGATTTTTTTTTGTGGTGTCTGTTTTTCTAAGTTGCTGGGTTAGAAAGCTTGTGCTTATCTAGCACGTGGTTCTCCCCCACGGTTCTCCCCGGTTTGTAACTCATCCCTTCCCTTTCCTGTTGCATCAGGAAGCTGCAAATACAGTGGCTTCAGCGGGGCTGCTATAATTACCACAATGCACTGCAATTCTGAAACGTATGCAAAATAAGTAACAATTACTTAAACGAGGTTCATGGAGGCATTCAAATGTGGTTCTGTTGGCTTTCTAGAAATCTTCTGACCTAAGTGCTCCAGCCAAGATCAAAACACCTCCATGTACCTCTTCAATAGGTAGACAGCTTTATATGCCTTCACGCTGACCTCTCAGTGAGATCTTTTAGAAATAATCTGATGTAGAGACAGAGAAAAACACCTACAAGAAGCCAGAAATAGAGCTGGGAGAGAAGTTGTTTAAAAGTTCTTGTTCTTTACTGACTTCTTTTGTTATACTCCATCTCACTGAACAAACAAACATCAGTTTTAATGAAAGCTTCAGAGATGGAAAAAATGCTGACTCAAATAGCTATCTTTTCTTGTTGTTACCTGATCAAAACAAAAGCACGTCAAACTACTATCGTTATTAACTCGATTGCAGAGCTGTGCTGATGTTTTAGGAGCCATCTCCAGCTCTTGGGAAAGGCTTTTCCCCTCCCTTCCTTCCCCTTCTCCACCCCGCCAGTAATCCCAGTTTAAAGGACCTAACCCTTCTGAAATGTGTTAACTCAAGCACTTTTTTTTTTTTTTTTTTTTTTAAACAGTTGGAAGTTTCAGGGGAAAAAAAAAAAAGAACCCAAAAGAAAACAGCAGATGTTCGGGGCCCGGCCTTTCATTTTCCCTTCCACATAAAGCTTAATGACAAAGATACAAACTTTAAACTTCCAAACAGATAAAAACGTACTATTTACCCTGTTAGAAATCCTAAACAAAAACTTTAAGTTGCCAAATACAGATAAGACAAACGTATCGCTTTTCATCATCTGTACCATCATGCCTGACAAGATAAGGTGCTTCCTTTTATTTCTTTCATTCACGTTTGTCTTACAAGTATAGAAACCCACTGACTGAGCAGTTTTGCTCCCTGGAGAATAAAGCAGTGCTTTAAAAATCTTAGAAATGCACTTGTACACTTTAAATAGCTGATACTTAACATAAAGTTGAGTCTTCTTAAACCAAGGTAGACTGTATACACTGCATACCATTTAAAGGGAAACATACCCAGCCAGTGCAAGCTGATGAAGCAAAGTTCCAAAAGAATAGGAGGAACCCAGCAATGGGGGGAACCCAGCAACAGGGGGACAGGACCTGCTCACAGGTGCCATGTTGGGCAGTCAAGTCTTGTTGCTCCTTGGAGCTGTGTGTTCTGAATTATGACCATGGCAAGTTTAATGAGGTTACGTCCCTCAAACAGACACCACATGCCATGCGGGAAACTGAAATGATGAATTACACATGTAGCTGCTCTGTACTATAAACCTACAGATACAGTTAAAACCTCATCCACGTTTTTACCCTAAGATCAGCCAAAGCTTTTTCCACTCAGCCCCCCTTGGAAGCCCACCTGAATCTTCAGCCTCGAACAAAACCCGGCCTGTGGCACAGTGCCTGATGTTAACAGAGCCTTGTGAAAAGATTAACCAACAGCTTTGTATACTCCCTCAAACAGGCCTAACACCAAATCAGTGTTAAATTCCTCACGTGCAGCTACGCCCAGTTAATCTGCTTGAAAGCAGCAAACTATGTAAATCTACTTCCACTGGGGAGATAAATAGGATGGCCACCACAAGCCGACAGCAGCACTGTTAGCGGGCAGCCCGCAGCCTGCTCTGTGCCCCCTGAGGAGCCCCGCTGCACGGTGCCGCAGTAACGCGGCTGCTGGATGCAAGGAGCAGATGGCAGGAGAAAATCTCGTTTTCCTATTTATGATAATTTTACAGTGCGTGGAAATATTTACTTGGGAGCAGCCCTCCTGATTTCCATGGGAATCCAAAGGCGGGAGCAGGCTGCAGCCGGGGAGCCCAGCACAGCTCAGGCTGAGCAGGATGCCGGGCACTGCGGCGCTTCCTTGGCCGTGCAGATGCACACATGTGCATTCTTTGCATAACTCGCGTAACCTTGCGAGCAGAGCTATTAGATTACACCTACCTTGTTCAGAGAGGACGCATGGCCACGAGCACTGTGATAGGCTGTTACTGCAGGTACTGCATGGGCTTTGGGCTTTAAGGTGACCTGAATCTGCATTTCAAGGAAATCATCAGATGAGCTGCTACTCATTTCGACCATGCTTAATTTATACACCAGCCTAGCAGGAGTTTGATTATTTTTTATAATATGCCCTATTAGAAATACAAGTAGGGAGACCATAGTTTGGTATTCTTACTCTAAAGCTCAGAAAAAGATCAGGCACCACCTCACTGCCTCTGACCCCAAACCAAGAATGTCTACCGACTCCTGTACGCCTGCGTTACAATGCAACAGATATAGCAGATAATGAGCACGGCAGCGTTAGCACTGATTCGTTTACAAAATAAAACAGAGTTCTTTGTGGAAACAAACAGAGTATGGGCAACACTCCCAACCTACTGTAGCTCAGCAGAAGTTCATCATTATGTTAAATGAAGGCAGAATTTCACATCTTAAATTAAACTGAGAATTTTACAATGCATTGAACCAGCAAACAGCTCACCCTTTCAACACATTATCCAGTATTAAGCTACCTGAATATGCTACAGACTGTTTAGAACATAACAGGAAAACACTAAAAATGATGTGCTTTTCCACCACTCTGACACCATATATGCTACAATACAACTAATGAGACACAAACTGCTCAAAACATTTTGGTTTCATTTTTAAATTACCCATTTCCCCCCAAGTTCCCATACTCGGGGCTGCCACATATCTGCTCCTCTCAGCTACTTTTCCTGCATTAACAGCATCCAGTCTCTTAGGCAAAAATACAATTATAATTCAATTGTCCAAATACAGGTCACACAGAGACGCAAAGACTTAATCTGGACTATTTCTAATTACCGGGAAAGGGTGAAAAATTAGGCTTATAACGCTGCTCAGCATTGTCTGACAGCAGCTCGCCCCTGCAGGTGAAGTCTGAGTGAAAGGGAGATCAGAAAGTCAATCTTTATACGACCTCGGTCTACATGAATGAAGTTAATGGGAGTTTTCCAGGGACTTAAACGGAGAAAGGCAGGCAGGCCCGGCTCCTTGTGTAGGAAGTGTTTGAGTGGAGAATGGCTACACGCTAACAAAAGAAACCTTTGGTGCCCGGGGTCTTAAGACCACATAATACCCCCGCATTCATTTCTTTCTCTGCATATTGAAAGAATAATAGGCTCTGTTTGTTTTTCCGATTCAGGCAGCCCTTTCAGCTCGCTGAATCCAAGGAGGGCACTGAGCAGAGCGGAGCGCTTATCAGCGCGCTGCAGCACGGCGGGCAGCCAGCGGCCCCGCGGCCGCGCCCCGGCCCTGCACCGAGCGGCCCCGGGGGGCATCGGCGGAACTACCTTCATGTACAAAGTAAGCCGAAGCGCCGGGCGAGATCGTCCGCGTGGGTGTAGCCGGGGCATTTATTGAAAACAAACCAAAACCGGCGTACACAATGAGCGTGTTTTATTACGCATGGACTTGAACGCTTCAAGCACAAGATACAGAGATAACACCGCATACTGTTCGCAGCATCGGCAGGGTGCCGCTGAGATAACATCCACGCGATTCTTATCGAAAAGATATTTCTACAAAACGAGGAAGAGAAAGAAAATCACAATTTTTGTAAGCCGTCCCGGTGAGCCCAGCAGCCCAACTTTCTCTCCACCCAGCCCGCAGCACTAAGCTGGCAGCTCGCTGTGCGTGCCCACGGCAGCGGTGCCACCACGACCCACGGCCGAGAGCCTCCCGCACGGTGCGGATGCGCTCCGAGCCCGGCTCCGCGCTCAGCCGCCGCAGCCAGCACGGTCCGGGAGGTGCCTCCACCTGGCAGCAGCGCGCCGCGGGGGATCGGTGAGCCCTGTCGGCTGTGACCTCTCCTCCATTCACCCCTTGGGACGTAACTACAGAGCTTTAAAGTGGAGTATTTTAAAAATACCGAAGATTCAATGAAAAAAAAATGGTTTCTTATTAACATCAGGATCTTAACAACAACGTTTCGAGGCAAAGAAAAAAAAAAGTTAAAAACGCGGCTGAAGAGCCACTGGCCCAGCAAGGCTGCACTTCAGCTGTTTTATTTCCAGCTGCTAAACAAGCAACCAACCAACAAAACGCTTCTCCCAGTACAGCTCGATAGATGCCAGTGCCCCGAGTTTATCAGGACGCTCTGTCTGCCAGAAAATGTCACAGGATTTCCCTTGTGTACTTCAAGGGGGAGAGAAGGGGAAAGCCTGCCTGCGCTGGCGGCTCTCGAGAGGCTACATGAGAACAACAACGGCGCCTGAACCTTTTGGGCAGCTCTAAGTTTCGCTTTACAGCCCGGGTTGCGACACGGAGCAGGGCTTTTGTCACTTGTTGCCGAGCACAGTGGGGCCCGCTGCAGCCCGGCCCGACCGCTAAGGTCACCCGGCGGAGGCCTCTGCTCGGGGCTCGGCGTTCGGCAAGGTCACGGCGCAGTTCGTAAGGGACTTAGGTGGGTTGGAGGTGGGGTTCTTTTTGCAAAGCCCAGTTCTGCAGAAACGAGCAGCGAGAGTCACTACCCCCTCCCCACAGAAAAAAAAAAAAAAAAAACATATATGTATATATATATATATATATATACATACATATGGGGGTACCACAAAGTCCCCCCACCGCCCTTACCTGCTTCCTATAGGGCGTCCGGCTGCCGCCCGCCGCGCTGCTGTTGCTGCTGGGGAAGATCATCGCCCCGCCTGATCCCCGGCCGCCCCTCGGGATGGGGAGCAACTTTGGCGGCCGCCGGGCTGCGGCGCGGCGGGGCTGCAGGGCGCTCCCCGCCTCCGTGCCTTCCCTCCGGCTGCGGCTGCCGCGCGTCCCCCCCGACCCCCCGCCCCGCTCAGCTCCGCTCCGCTCCGACCCTACCCCGCCGCGGCCGCCCAGCCTGCCATCAACGGGCGCTCATTGACCGCCGGCGGCTTCCCCGGCCCGGCCGATCCCACCTCCCGCCGGCCTCAACCACCGCCCAGAAGGAGGGAACGAGCGAGCCCAACCGCAGCGGGGAAGCGCGGAGCGGACGAGGCACCCGCCCCCACCCCCGCGGCTGCGCGGGCGGCGGCGGCGGCGCGGGCCCGGGGCCGAGGAACGGAGCGGGGCGCGGCCCCCGAGCGGCGCGGGGCGGCGGGCGCGGTTGGGGGCGCCCCCGCGGAGCGCAATGGTTGCGCCTGGGGGGCGCGGCGGGACCGCGGCGGAATGCAACTTGCGCCCGGCCCCGCGTGCCGCGCATTCCGCCGCGGACCCGCGGCGGGGTGAGAGCGGCTCAGCCCCGACTTTGACCTCAGGACAGTGTCCGTGCTCCCAGTCCCGGCTTTTCCAGCTGCTCTTCTGGGGGAAAAAATACAACGAATGGACCTTTCCCCCTCACCCCCTCTCCCTCGCTCTCCTTTCCCCTCCTCCCCCAATCGAAGTGCCCGGGCTTCCCAGGGGTGGGAGGGAGCTCAGGGTCCACGTAACCTCACGGTTGCTGTAGGGAGACCAGACTGCTCCTAGCACAGTAAAAACAGGAATATGTAACTCAAAAGTTTTGCTTTGTTGGAGACGGGAATGCAGCTGGGGGAACATCCGGTCACAGCCCTCGTGGAGGCTCCTGCAGAAATAGAGGAGAACTCTGATTTCTTCCCAGAATCCAGGTCTAGGAAGCAGTGCAGTTATGAGGCAAAGAGTGGGAAGCTGAAAGAGCGAGCCATGCTGGGAGGAGGGATTGCCGGGCTCACCCCTGTCCCCCCGCCTCTCTCACATCACAGTGCCGCAGTGCAGCCCTGCAGCCACCCACAGCTGTGGGCCCGTCGGGCCCTAAGCCCTGGCCACTGCCAGCAGCGCTGCTCAGACGGCACCGCCCAGCGCCTTCTGGTTCTTCTTCCTCTTTCTAATAGAGATGTGGCCCCAATCTCTCACTCGCACAAATTACAAAGGGAAACAGCTGAGAAAAACCAAAGACTTGCCAGGTAGCTCTCTGCTACTCATGTAGCACCCCGCTTCTACTTACAAACACCATAACCTGTAACTAGAAACAATCATCAAATAGTTTGGCATCCCACTGTATTGCCGCCACTGCAGTACACGAAGCGCTGCCCCTTGGCAGAATGACATTCTGCATAACTTTCCTTTTTTTCCCTCTTTCGCGTCCTAAAATGGATCTCTTTCAGCTCAGCCTCGGCTCCTCAGCACGGCTGAGGGCTGCCAGCACCGGGCCGGACAGGCAGCAGCCCCATAACGTGACCCGGCAGCGGCTGCTGCTGGAACGCCCGCTGGGGCACGTCTGCATGGTGAGCACTGCGCTGGCGCCGCCTGCCCGCCCCACGCTGCGAGCGCACGCTGCTGGGGCTCCCAGTGCTGCCAGACGGTGGCACAGAGGCTTGGGTTAGGGTAAAGCCACAGCCCTTACTCTGGTTGTGATGCAGCTTCATGCACACCATACAGCAGCATAGCAGCATTCTTTGGCACGGCTGCTGAGGAAGGCACCAGCTGGGCAACTGATTCTGGGTGAAACATTTTTTTTTTCTTTTCTTTTTTTTTCCCCTCTGATCAGATTAGTTTTCCTCCAGATCATTTCCTTTGTCTGGTCAGCACGTGGCTGCGCTGCAGCCTGTGCTGGTTCAATGGAGGGGGTAAAACAGAAGCACAGACAGGCAGGGATGGGAGGGTGGGTATGGCTGCTTGTTCTGGCAGCAGCAGCAGATTAGATGGGCTTAATCTGCTCGTGTACCTGCGGCTTAGTTTGACAGAAATGTAGCTGTGTGCTCATGCCTGCCCTGGGCGTAGCACAGGAGGTGATCCATACACCACTCTTACATGTTACAGGCCATGGTCACAGATGGCACAATCACACTCAGAGTGGAAACGCTGCCTTACAGCAGGGCATACTTCTACTCCACGCTGTACTCCCAAATGAGGGATAAGAAACATATTTTTCTGCATGAAGAGGGAACAAAGCTTCCATCTGCTGCACCTATACCAGGACTTTGTTGGCTGGAGAAGCTGGAACAACCACAGCTCCTCCTCCTAGAGAAAAAACCTCTATAAAATGCCAGTCACCCCCTGCTTCCTCCCCTCTCTTCCTGTCCCACAGCCCAGGCCAGCAGGAGGGATGCACATGCTGTGCTGTGCAAAGGAGCTCAAGGACATCTCAAAGCAGCAGCTGAGATGCTGCCTTCCTGCCCAACCCTGCGCAGCCCAGCCCAGCCCTGCTGCCACCCCATCACCAGTGTCTCACACCACCCATGATGCCCGTGCAACTCCCCTCTGCTGCGCTCAGTATGTGGCACATCTTCCTCGCCACCACTGCTGTCTTTTCTAACGTACCATAAAAACACACATGGCAAATATAATCCTATAAACATCTACTGTATCACCACCAAATTATACTTATATATTTTTGTTATAGGAAAATGCATTATAGAGTTTTACAGGACAAAACCCTTGGTGTCTTATCCTAAGTGCTAACCTATCTATCGACATTTTCTGTTTGTTTTCCAAGGCTTGAGTAACCTGACTCCACTTTTGTCTTAAAAGGGGTAACAGCTGCCTTCCGGTACCTACACTGAGGTCAGCGAGACACAGCCAGGCCCTGCACAGCACGGCTGGAAGGAAAGGGACAGCAGACATCAGCTGAAGGCTGCCTCCGCCAACAAGGAAAGAAGGGTAATTGTAAGCAACTCCCTTCTGAAGGGAGCGGACCCATAGGGAAGTGTCCTGCCCCCCTGGACCAGGGTCGTAGACATTACTAAAAAACTTCTTGGTCTGGTTTGACCCTCTGCTCTTTACCCTTCATTGATAGTTCAGGTTGGCAGCGATGAAGTCCCTGAGAGAAGTTTGAGGACTACCAAAAGGGACTTCAGAGTGGAAACAGATCCTAGCCCAGGAGCTGGCAAAGCTCGCTGACAGGCTTATGAACAAGGTATGAAGGAAGAAAGGGATAAAATGTGCCTTGCTAGAGATGAGTCTGGGGGAACAAAGCTAGGATAGGGGTGAGGCAAGGGGATCAGCTGAAGTGCATCTGCACCAGCGCACACAGCACAGGCAATGAACAGTAGGAGCTGGAAGCCATCATGCAGCTGGCAAGATGTGATTTGATTGTCATGATGGAATCATGGTGGGATTGCTCCCAAAATTGGTTTGCTGCAATGGATGGCTACAAACTCTTCAGAAAGGACAGGCAAGGAAGGAGGAGCAGTAGCATGGCTGTCTATGCCAGGAGAGTGTTTCAGTGTTGTTGAGCTCGGGGCTGGAAATAAGGTTGATTCTCTATGGATAAGGATCAGGAGGAGGGTCAACAAGGCAGACATCCTGGTGGGGGTCTGTTACAGACAGCCTAACCAGGATGAAGAGACAGATGAGGTGTTTTACAAGCAGCTGGCAGAAGTTGAACAATTGCCAGCCCTTGTTCTCATAAGGGACTTCAACTTCCCTGATATGTGCTGGGAATACAATACAGCACAGAAGAAGCAGTCTAGGAAGTTTCTAGTGTGTGGAAGATACACACTGCATCAGGAAGGCTGGATGCTCCTCAAGAAGGAAATCTTAAAGGTGCAGGAGCAGACTGTCCTTGAGTGCCATTAAGATGAGCTGGAGGGGAAGAAGACCAGTGTGGCTGAACAGGGACCTTTTGCTGAGATTTCTGTGTAAATTTCTGTGTTTTATATTAAGTAGGTAAGGTTCTAGATATTTCCCTGCGCTTTTCAGATGTACAGTGATATACCTATTCCAGATACTGGTAACTAGTTCCCTTACGTATTTTCTGGGACGCAAGCATGCCTTGTTTGCAAAGAAGACTCAATTTTACTCATTTAGCAGTTCCATTTGTGGAACAGCCTTGCAGATTGGCAGGCATCTGACTGGTTAGTTACCAACTCTTTTTGTTCCTAAAGGAAAAAAGGTGACCAAAGGGCTAGGAATATCTGTGTCAACTGTCTGTACAAATTATGTTCAGATCTTCTCTAAATAACCCAGAGCTGCTTATTTAGAAACAGACTACTTGCTGAGCAGATTTGGTGCGTTTTGGAGCTAAAATGTTGTGATTAGTTGTTCTTTTGTAGATTCAGTCCAAAAATATAGGTTTGCAGAATGGGTAAATACAGAAAGATTGCTTTGGAAACCTGGAGACAACTACAAGTCCTCAAGGATCTTTCATGTAACATTTGTCAATCTTAACAAACAGACTGGTAAAACTGACCTACTACTTTAAAAACAGTTCTACACATTTAAACTGCTACTTCCTCATTTCTTTTTTAAATCAAATCCATGGCTCCCTTTCTTTATCTCAAGCTCACACTGAAGCAGTTAGCTCCCGCAAGACACTGCCTCTGCAGGATCCTCAGCCCAGGATCTGCTTTAAAAAGGAAACTTCGTTCTGTTGCAAAACCCAAAATCAGTGATGGAATGGGATGTCCTGAGCCACCTCAGAACCCAGCTCCTGCCAGGACCAGCAACGCTGCATCAGGGCCTCCTGAAGCCCCATCAAAGAAGGGTGATTGTGGGCACCTGATTTCCCCACCCTGATGGACCTGGAGGACCTATGAGCTTTTCAGCACAACCTCCTTCAGTTAAGGATTCACACTCTCATCACACTTTGTCATATGCAAAAAGATACAAAGCAGGGCTGGCTAGGGGCTGAGCCACAGAAATGTAAAAATGCATTCAAATGCCCTGTGCAAGGAAATGGTTTGCAGGCTGAACTTTGGGAGATATTCAGCATTTCCTGAAACGCGTTCATAGTGCTGTATGGGAAGCTAAGTATTACACAGAGCAGGTTTTTAATTTTAGCATTAAACTCATCTATTCAGAACTGAGAAGAAGAAGAAAAGCATTTATAATGATCAAAGAGACAAAGGGAAGCTGATTTCAAGATAAATATTCTCCTCATTGTTTTTGTTATTATTTAAATATTCCAGGTATGCAGATAACATGTCTGTATCCTGCTAAGCAAGGAAGAAAAGGAAAGGTCGGTAGAAATGGGACATACAAAAGCTATGAACATTCCATTTAAAAACTTCAGACACCCTTTTGGTAGAAAAATAAAATTATTAGGAAGCAATGGCTTCTGCAGAAGTGCAAAGAACACAGTACTGCACACACAATGAGAGGCTGTTGTTTAAGAACTCAGTCTTCAAAATAATCACAGGAGTAAATTCAACTATAAGAAAAGAATCTCCATGACAATCAGAATAAAAAGGAGGTGGCAAATAATCTTTCCCAGCTGTAGTGTTCCAAATATTAGTAACAAGATACCAAATTATTTATATTCTAGATTAGAATCTAAAATAGCAAATCCTATTTTATCACTGACTACAAAAGACCAGTTTGGAGTCACTATCACAGATTTCTGTATAAACTCATCATTAGAACCCATCAACTCATCCTCCCTGGGAATCCTCCCACCTAACTCTTTAATTTTCTCATCACCTCTGTTGTGTGGCTGTGTTTTTCTTGCGCATTCTTTTTTTTTTTTTTTTTCTCCCCCCAACCCAAAAAAAAAACTCCCCGTGATACAAAGACCCGCCCTCTGCTCCATGTAGTGCACACTGAATGCTGCTGCTTTAGCCGCTGGGTTTGTGCCTCCCGTGGCATGTTTAGACTCCTCCTATTCCTTTTAGCTGCACTTCATTCCTCCCATGCTTCCTTAAATGTTCCTGGAAGGACACTTCATAAATTGCACAATTAAATGTAATTGTTGTCATGCCTTCAATGATTACTGGTGTTAAGAATATGAACACAGAGAGCAGCATGATCTATTGTTAATGCCATGCCAGCATTTTACATTATGGAATGCATTATTTATTCTTTGAAAGCCATGACAAGATGCTACTTTATAGAAATATTTCCACTGTCAAACAAACACCCCCTTCCTAAACATAGCTCGTATATTCTGGGAAGCATATGTAGGAAAGAGAATTACTGTAAAGGATCGTTATATAACAGGAATTTAACGAAGCTGCTCATAATTGGTAAATAAAACAGGACAAAATCCAATCTTGATCTGTGGAATTAACAAAAATGCCTCGAAAAGATCTAAATTCTGCTATTAGATAATGGTGCCAGGCACTTGTTTGAAGCTATGAAGCAGTAACAGTCTGCAAACAGTTGCCAGATTTATTATAGAACAAAATAATAAACTCTGAAATGACAAAGTATATTGTTTTTTTCTGCTTAGGAAGTTGTTCATCATTTCACTTAAAATATGTAACTACTAAGAAGAGCTCTTTGTTTTGATATACTTCTGTGGGTTTTTTGCATTTTGAGTGGAATAAAGTTATGGGACAGCAAGGAGTGCAAGCAAAAACCTATCTGCCAAATATTTTCTAGGAAACAATCAGTGACTACACAGCTGTTTAATTTTTTTCATATATTTTACATACTTACATTTTTAATATAAAGATTCACAAACGGTGAAGAAAAATATGGAAATAAATCTTTTTTTCTAAAACTTCCGAATTAGTTTAGTTCTAAAGTAGAGTTTCATTTGATGGTTTTCCAACAGAAAAGAGGTTCTTTCTATCCACAACTTGTTCAATTTAGATGTGTGGAAATTTTTTGGATGAAAACGTTCAGGATGTGGGCCAGACTGGAACTTACCTTTTAGCTTTTTATAGGAATCTTAGAAATAAGAAATGGAATAAATTAATGGTCGCCTACAACTAAAATATATTTCAAGATGGAGAACAGTTGGTGACACCAAGAAGATAAATCACTGTGCAGTAGTTAGAGGGGAAGGTCTGACCAAAAATCAGCCAGATATCAATTTTATTCCTTTGTGTGCCATTGTGTTGGTATCTAAGTGCATAGAACATCTTCAGTCAGATTTGTCAGTGCTCTGTACTTATGGAAAATAAAAAATAGGACCCTTATTTGGTCTTTCTACATCTATAAAATGGGACATATACTTAAATGAAGCACATGCTCTAGGCATTACAAACAGATTTGGTAATAACACAGTGAGGAATGGGTCATCATGGAAAACAGAAAAAGACAAAAAAAGTCACTTCCAATATGATTCAAAAAAGGTGGAGTTATTGTCACTAGCACAAGGCAGGCTCGAGGAAAACCTCTGCTGCAGACAGCAGTTGTCTTCTCTACGCGGTGAGATGAGCCAGACTGGAGACTGTGTACAGTAGGTGCATACATGTTGACATCTTGGAACAAAAACACAAAACACCTCTCTTTCCAAACAGTGTTGTTGTCCTAAGATGACTCTTCCTGCTATTTTTTTTCTTCCCCTAGGAGGAAGTACTGCTGTATTTGTTTGACAAATACTGGTGGTCAAGTGAGGAACTGGCAGCCGCACCTACTGACAAGCGCTGTGCAAATTTTTCCAGCCCTCACACACCTCCTTGTCAATTAACCTCATTTCTGACCTGCAAAAGTCTTTGCTGTGCTCAGAATCCCCTGAGCTTGCTGACAGCACGGCGCTGTCCTGCGGTGCCAGTTCCTATCATCTCACCCGGATGTGAGAAACTCATTTCCATGCAGGTTAAAAGGCAGCGTATCCATTTTATCTGTTTCAAAATTATAGCCTTTATCCTGCAAGTTTGCTTTATAATCACATATAAACAGAAAGACATTCATTTATAATACACAATCTGATTACAGTGACCTAATTTAGAGCAAGAAGGAAAGAAACAAGATCATGTGACAGGAGTTGAGCAAATATTCATCTGAGACTGAATCTTATCTCATTTGCAGTATCTTTACAATAAAAGTATCTACATAAACCTTGATAGAATTGTTCCTGAGTACCTGGTGCAGCTCGCATCTCTGACAGGCATTAGGGCTTCCCAAGGAAGCTACAAACTGAGTGGAGGGCTGGACTAAAGGCCCCTAAAGGTCCCTTCCAGCCTCAGCCTGCCTGAAGCTGCTTTTTTTCCCCTAAAACACATGCTCTCCCCCTCTGAAGTCTGAAATTGCAACTTACATTTGCACAAGCTACACAATACCACACAACACTGAATAAAATAATCAACAGTTATCCTCAGAATCAGAAAACCACATTTTTAAAGCGGCCTTCAAAGCCTTGATTTTATTCCATGATGCTTTTTGCACAGCAGCCCCCAGGTAAGTTGACTTTTCCCATTTGTGTTCAGTGCTTGTAGCATTCACCATTAGCAGCATCATTTCAGTTCCTGTAATTTTAAATTCAGAGATGATCTGAATATTTATGTTCAGTAATCAGTAAATTAATCAAGATGGCTAGGACAATTTATTTCAGGGAGTAATTCATAGAGTTATTTACTAATTGTTCTATACTGAGTGTCATGGGCTGGCAGCAGCACAAATCATAGTGGGAAAATATTTCATGGCATCATAATTAAATTGTATATTTATTTTGGTAAATAGATTCTTAAAGTTGTTTCTAACGCGTTCCCTCAAGTTGGATTCAAGCTAGCCATCACCATATTTCACAGCCCTGTTCACCACATCGACGGACATAAACCAAAGACGTAGAACGAGAGCCTAGCCTGGACAGTGGGAGCTTTACTGATGGGTCCCAGGCCTCAGCAGAATGAAAGCTTTTGAACTGTGCTTTACGAATGACTCACAGCACGTAATTCCTCGGGGATGCTGAAAAAGTGGAAACCTGTTCTGTTCCCCCTTCTGCGCCAAGCTTCATGGCCTCTGGCCCTCTGTGCAATCTTTTGGTTTTTTTGCCTGCTGATTTACCTCAGCCACCCAACAGAAATCTTTCCTCTTTTCAGTCACAACAGACTGAACCAGGCCACTGAGGTGTCCAACAGGGCCACCACAAGGTGCATGGCAGGTGATAAGGGATGGCGTGCTTCCCTTCACCCGTGGAACTGTACTCAGAGCATTTTCCACTGGCAAACAGCTTTTCAACCAGACATTTGCAGTCAGATTCCCAAAACTGGAGATTATTGCCACAACCAGACTCATCCGCTTTGCACGCACGGGCTGCACAGAGTTGGTGAGAGAGTCTAGATAACAAAGGAATTAGACTGAACTCTTGCCCTCAGCCTGAACATTCTTTGAAGTTCTTCCCTTCCTTGGCAGCTCCTTCTCCTACCTTCCCCTATTATAGCCCCTGTTGGAGGCTCTGCATAGCCAAGATTTTCTCAGTTCTGGGATCTTCAAAAGGAATTTTGCACCAAGCTCCCCCAGGACAGGATCCCCACAGCATTCCAGTGCCTGTGGTCCACCTGACTGTGTGGATTCCTGTGCAGAGATGCACGCCCATGGGGTTCAGCACTGGGAAACTCCCAGCAGAATGTGCTCAAAGGGCTTCAAGACAAAAAGGATTTCAGCAAATGGCTGCAGGGGCCTTCTAGGATGAGATCCTTGGAGGAAGTGGATGGTCTCGTGAAAGGCAGAACTGGATAATTTTCTATATATATTTTGACATGAATCCATGTGAACATGCACCCTTGCATATATGTTACATTTTTTTGTTGTTGTCTTTCCATCACAACCACCAAATAAACATCTTCCCACTTCAGGACTTTATCCAGCTTGTCCTCAATGTAATCCAGTAGTGCTTGAATGAAGACAACTGAGGACTGTCACAATATTGCTCTCAGCCCTAAGACAGACGATTCACCCCTCACTGTTCTAAGCATCATTGAGAAGTTTCATGAGAATATTTGTTTGTGTAATTACACATTGAGCTTTGCAGTATTTCTCACAGTCATCTGCCAGATATATTATTTAACTCAATTGGCTAAAACCTAGGCCAAAATACCATCCAAATGTACTGGTAAAGCACAGAGAAAAAGACAGATGGATTTGGGATACGTGCAGATAGCATGATTGCAGAACATAGACATGTACTCTCAAAGAGGAGAGGTTAATGACTTTGAAGGGCAAACATACTTACTTGCTTCTTATACCTTCATTGTAATCAGTTACTCTACAGCAGACAGTCTCATTACTATAAATTGCAACTAGAGGCATTTTTGCCTTGCAAAGGAATTCATACAAACATGTCAGATCATGTCAGCTGAGATGTTATATAAATCACATTCTGCACAAAGTGAAAAAATACATTTTGCATCCAAGAAATTTTAGACTGTTTTATGAGTAGGTCCCACTGCTTCACAACTCAAGAAGTTTTATCAGAATTACCAACACCATTTAAAAGACACAAAAAGAAGGCTGAAACTCTAAATATGCCTAAATGCTTGTATTTTAATCCCCTTGCTCATTACATTTCCAGAAAGTTGCTAAATCATTCTACAGAAGGGTTGTTCCTAACCCTGCCTCACACTATTTAAAAATACGTACAACTTATACACTTGTATGTATGCAACCTGGAAAAAAAGGAGCATTCTTACACACGAATGCACTGGTTTACGGGCTGGTTCGGCCCAGTTCCGTGACTAGCGGGGCGGAGGGATCCGCAGATCCGCGCCTCCGGAAAAAAGGGAACAGGGGACCCCAAAATAATTAAAAACAGCGGCAACGATCTGAGGAGAAACAAACTAATTTACTAAATATGTTATCGGAATGCAAGATAACACACTATAATACAATATAATTAAAATTGAAGCTAATAAATCAAATATAATGAGAGAGAGAATGTCCGAAAGGTGGATAGGCCTCACCACAATGCGGAGGGCTGAGGTGAGATGTGCAGTCCAGTTGAGCAGCATGGAGAAAAGGGAGGAGAGCCAACGAAGAGCAGGCAAAAGAAGAGCGCATCAGGTGACCTTGCCAGGAGTTATATCTCGAGACTCTCTGTGACCACAAAGTGCCCTGGGGAATGTAGTTGTTCTTCTCTTCCAGGCAGGTACCCAGAGCTGGAGCATTAACAGTCAAACTCCCAGTGCCCCACATGATGTTATGATGTGGAATACCGAAAACCAAAAATCACAAAACCATGACAGTAGTTTTCATGGGTAACTGGTGTGAGGAGCTTGCAACTTTCTTGAAATTAGAAAAGTGACAAAGATTTTCATTACACATACCTCTTGTGTCATGGTTTTGTGATTTTTGGTTTTCGGTATTCCACATCATAACATCATGTGGGGCAGTGGGAGTTTGACTGTTAATGCTCAAGCTCTGGGTACCCGCCTGGAAGAGAAAAAGAATTACGTTCCCCAGGGGACTTTGCGGTCACAGAGAGTCTCGAGATACAACTCCTGGCAAGGTCACCTGATGCGCTCTTCTTCGCCTGCTTTTCGTCGGTACTCCTCTTTTTCTCCCTGCTGCTCAACTGGACGACTGCGCATCTCACCTCAGCCTATCCACCTTTCGGACATTCTCTCTCTCATTATATTTGATTTATTAGCTTCAATTCTAATTATATTGTATTATAGTGTGTTATCTTGCATTCCAATAATATATTTAGTAAATTAGTTTGTTTCTCCTCAGATCGTTGCCACTGTTTCTAATTATTTTGGGGTCCCCTGTTCCCTTTTTTCCGGAGGCGCAGATCTGTGGATCCCTCTGCCCCGCTAGTCACGGAACCGGGCCGAACCAGCCCGTAAACCGTTGACAACTACCAACTTTTTTTGCCATAGTGAGGACTTTAGCTTCTTTTATCTAGTTCGGTACTCAGCAATTTGAGAAAGACTAAACCCTTTTTCCTAGTGAAGATGTACAGTGTGATAGCTCATGTCAGTAAATCATGCAGGCACATGATTTTGCAGGAACTGGGCTGGAGTGAAAAAAAGCCAGAGCTGAATGAATCCCCTGGTGACTATATTCCATGGGCCACAGATTGGCTAGACTGGTACATTTCACCAAGTCACCTTTATTCACACAATGGAGCAGAAAAGTAGGAGAAGCTAAAACTTTGAGATATAAGTGACTAAAACTGCAAAGTCCAATCTGATTCTTCTCAACGGTTTTTAAACAAACAAACAAACAAAAAAACACATTCTGTATCAAAATGTAAAATTTGATCATACAAGTAGAATGACACAAAGTATCTCACGTTATGCTCCCTTAGTGCAGTTTTTACTGTGTCACTGTAGAATACTGCAAAAATCTGTTTATTTTCCTAAGAGTTCAGGTTAAGTCTTCGAAATGTCATCAGTTTAGACAACCTTTAATTTTTTTCTTAACAAAACAAAAGACCGTCTTAAATTAACAAAAATGTTAATTTTAGAATGCATTACCATAACATTTCCATTTCAAATAAAACATAATATTATAATCTATATTCTCCACTATGTATTTTAGATTCCATGGTTACAGTTGGTTTAATTGCCTGAAGTTGTCTAATCAGTGATTTTCTATTATGTCTGGCTGATAACATTCAGGAATTGATGTCAGAACACCAGAGCTGCTCTGTGGCAGTGCAGAGCCGCCAGGCAGCGTGCCACACAGTGACCACCAGCTCCTTGCTGGCTGCTGGAAATGGTTCTGTGATCCCTGCCTACAGATCACAGCTGCTGCTGGACTACTGCACTGTTTCTTGCATTTTTCAAGAACTGTAAGAACTGTAAACTATAAAATAAACACTCTGAACATGCAAAACAAAGCAAACAGAAAAAAAAGTCATGCCTTTTCGTGCTGAGAAACCCCAGGCTTCAGATGACGCATAGAACTTAATGCTATTTACTGTACTACTATAATTATTCAGTAGCTGATCAAACCAATAAACATACAATTTGGCAGGGCGGGTACATGTCACAGGGAGCGGATGTGAGCTCCTGGCTTTTCGGAGTCTCACTCAGCTGATCCTTTGGGAGCAAACCCCATCCACAAGGTGTCTCCTCCAGCACAGCCCCCTCTCCCCAGTTCCTTATTTCCTAGCAGACAGTATGGCACTCCTCACTGTGCTCAGCTCCTCATGGGGCTATGTTATGGTGGGGAAAGTAAACTGATATAGTTTAAATCGAGATCAAGAAATAGATTTAGATAGATAAAATCTATCAATCTATAGATCAAGAAATAGAACAGATATATAAAATAAATTTTATTAATTGGTTTCCCAGTTCTGCTGTAGAGCACAAAGACTCTGGATAGACCTGGGCTCTGAGATAGGAACCCTGAAATCACTCCCACTGCTGAGAGCTGCACTGCTGGGGGTGCAGACAGGCTGCAAAGCCCTGACCAGAGTCAAAACTGAAAGCAAACAGCTACTCAGAGCCTTAAGCAGCAGAACATAAAGTATTTCAGTTCCAAAAGACATCTCCAAACACTGAATGTCCTTAGTTTGGTCTTGAGATCTCAATTACACTTGCAAATAAAATCATCTTTGTTTAAAGCCATACCTCAGAGAAAGACACTGCAATGTATTATACGGTTGGAAACAAATTAACAAAGCTCCACAAAGAGCAGAAAAATGTTATTTATTCATCTGAGTTTATCTGAGTATCAGCAGTTTAAGAGGCACAGTGGAGATGTTGCACATTTAACAAAAAGCTTAAGTCTACAAATTTCCTCACGTGCACGGCAAATCTTTCTTTAAAAGCTGAAATCATGGTTACAGTAACTTCCTATTCAGTCATTTCCTTAATTAAACCATTGAACTTTAATGTGAAATACAGCCATTACCAAACCAGAAAGGAATCTGAACAATAACAATCCACTCAAATGGGCAGCGCAATAACCAAAAGTGATGTAAAGAACACTGGCTGATACTTTTTGGTCTGAATCAATTACACTGAGATACTGAATCAATTCCCCAAGATACTAAATCAAGTTTTAGGAAACTCCGTATTAGATCAAAAACACACTAGCCACATTGATGTCATACAGTGAAAAATCACCACAAATGTGCTCTCTTTAGTAAAGTGTTGTTTTTTTGTTTTTTTGTTTTCTCCAAGTTTTTTTTGAAGGCAATGCTTTTAGTCCAGCGATACACATGCTACAGTGTAGCCTTAAACATCTAGACTGCTCTGTAACTGAAGATTATTCAGGGTGAGACTTATCTTGGGCACTTTGTCTTTTTTCTACTCCACTATCACAGCCCTCAGTGGTGCCCAAAAAGCACCCAAATGCACTAAATGCCTTCATTTTAAGCAGGCTCCTTCCTCTGGACAATCCCTGCATTCCTACCAGTCCCTGCATCCCATAAATGACTTCAGCATCCAAAAAGCTGCCTTCTCCAAGGACATGGGCCAGCACTGCTCATCAGAGGCAGGGCCTGCTCCCTTAGCAGTGCCGGAAACCAGCCATGCTCAGGACTGCTGATGACTGCTGGCCTTCAACAGCACAGCGCAGGATGGGTGCTGGGTGCCTGGGGAAAGACTGCAGGTACTGCTCTGTCTCTGGGAATATAAATCCTACACAAGCAGCAGAAATACAACCATGTGCTTATACCTAGTCTGTACTGCCATGAGGTCCCATAGGGCACAAATCACGGGACGAGAGCATCAGCTGTGATGCTATTCACTCTTCTTTGTCACCCATACAGTAATAATTATGCATGTTGTTAGTCATCTGGCCAGCTCACATTTGTGGGTGAGGTCACATTTGTTGCAGGGAAGGACATGATCTGCTGTTTGTGGAGTTTTAGGATGCTGGCACAGCTTCATCCTGAAGACATAAGGCTGCCAGATAATCAAGCCGACAGCACCTTTGTTTTTGAGGCATTAGTAGGCCATTAAAGATAAGAGTTAAAAAATTTGGGTGAATGCTATCAAAATCCTAGTGCCTATCATTTAGAATATCTAACCCCCATCCTTACATTTCATCAGGCATGTCAGCTACTTGGAGCTGACAGATCCAGCAGGCCTTTAGCAAGCACCACGCCTGCCTGCTCAGTTAAGCTCACATTTCAAACAGGACTGAGATGACATCTAAGCGTTAAGCTTAAACCTTGCTGCATAGGTTGACAGCCACTAAAATGGGCATATGATACCACAGCCTACAGGTTTTCCAGGTATTTCCATGCTTCCAAGAACTAAAAACAATAATCAAACAAAACGTCAGAGTTAAGAGATTACTTCCAAGAAGACAATGACTTGTTTAGGCTGTGGAGTAAGGCACAATGATGTTCTCTCCTCTGTTTCAAACACGGCTCTTCCAAACATTTCATCTAGCTGATTTTACTCTCAATTACTTAAAAATAAGTAAATTTAGAACTACAAATATTTAAAAGGTCTTTAACAGCAGTATTTTGAAGTGCATATTGTTGGCAGTTTGATCCAGCTCCCAGACAGAGGGATTTTTCTTTTCCATGTATTCAACAGGAATAGTATCATATTGCTAACAAGACAGCCATCTGATTTACACTCGGCAACCCAAGTGGATAGCTACTGAGATAAATGAATTCTTCCGTGGGTAGAAGAAAACCGGACAGGTAACGTGGAGCAGTGGGTGCTATGGCTAGGGCCTGCTGATTGCTCTAGCTGGCTGCACTTGCACACCAAGGCTGTCTCTCCAGCTCTGACAGCAAAGCATCGTGTGGGAGTGAGTTGTGCCCTGGCACACTGCGGGATGGTGCCTCTGCATGGGGAACACCCCACAGCAGAGATTTCAGATAAACACAAATCTTATTTTCACAGGTGTAAATCCAAAGTGATGACTTCTGGGTCTAGTTTACAAATCTGACGTGGAATGAATTTCTGTGCTGCTATATGCTTGTAAAGCACCAGAAGTACCAATGGGATAGCATTTAAGTAATAATAGCCACGGTAAGATTGTGAAATTCATATGGACTGGATAAGACCCTCTTAATCCTGCTGGATGATACCATGGTAACTGACTGCCTACGTCCATGACATTCAGTAATATGGTATTAGTAACACTACTTTTACATTACAAACTTTTAAGAAAAATACTTTTCAGTATCTGTTTATGGAAAAAGAAAAAAAAGAAAGAAAGAAAAAAAAAAAAAACAGCTCTAGTGTAACAATCCTGTTAAACAAACAGACTGACAGAGATGCTGAGACTTTGTTTATAATGAAGATACTTTATTAAAGAGAAACTAAATCTCCTGCTAGGCTGAATCTCCAAACTGAATGGGTTTTTCAGGTGATGGAAGCAAGCATTGTGCTAGGTCCCGGCCTGATTACTTCCTGCAGGGATGGTTTTGTCATTGTGCTACCACCCCTCCCCAGCGACTCCTAAACAATCCAGGGTCACTGTGTCCTCTCTTTAATTACTATCTCACTGCTTGAGGGAGGGGAGAATGTCAAGGAAAGAAAGAATGAGAAGACACTGTAAACAAAGGTCCTTGGGGGCATCTTAACAATTTGGACAAGGAATGGAAAAAATGCTCCATTCTTTTGTTGGCAGTAAAAAGGGGGAAAAAATGGTTGTGGGCAGAATTTCAGTTTTAGTTGTATGAATTTGGATAAAAAGAGAAATCTTGCTAAAAAGAAACACATTTTGTTCCCAAGATGGCTTTATGATCCATCAGATGAGTATATAATCTACATTTTACAAGAATGCCAATCAAAAACATGGTGCTCCAACCAGAAAGGAGCTGAAATCCTATGGTCTGTTCCTGTAAAAGCCGTAATTGAGCCAAAGTGGGATGAAAGCAATTTTTTCTTTTTTATTTGCGTTAAAACTTTCAATGTTTGGGGTTTTTGTTTGTTTGTTTGTTTTATACAAAAGCATTTCAGCTGAAATGAGTGGCTACTCATTTCATTACTGTAATTTACACCTATATTTTCCAGGGAAAACTACAGATAATCTACAAATGAATAAAATAGCACATGAAGCAATAAGAACCCCACCTCTTTACGCTAGATTATTAACTTGCCCTGGCAGTTCCCTAGACTAACAAATTAGAAAATAGCAAACATTACTGAAGTTAAAGACTGTCCTTATCAAACAGGAAAATTTGTGCACATGAGCATATGGTTTAAGAGTTAAAAACATACCTTTTTTACTTTCTTTTACTTAGGTACATAGAGAACTAAGTTCCAGATAAGGTAGGACTGCAAGAAACACGAGAGCACACCTATGACTGACTCCACTGCTCAGCACCTACAGGGATTTAAACATTCAGTTCCTCTGTTTGAAATTTAAATACTACTATGCAACTTGGGTTTGGTGGTTGTACTTCTCAGCTTTGTGTTTGAGCCCTGGATCAGGAAGTCAGATGAATGACAGAATTACAGCAAGAACTGTGCAGTTACATTGCAAGAAGCCTTTTATTTTGTTGTGCATTTTGTTGTGCTCCCATGCCCCGAGCAGGCGAGACACCACAAGGTGGGTTTTGGATTCATGGGTGTAAGCCTGGCTGCGAGATGGCTGTTATTTGGTGGTTTATAGTCTGCACCACATGAGAGACACTTACCAGTACTCAGCCAGCACAGTTTCTACCTTTGGACTGCATATAAGTATATCCAGAATCTCACATTTCTTTTTAACATCTAAAAATGAAGAAGCCTCTCATCTCTTCTGTGTGATACTATAGTGTTACTCTAAAGAACAGCCTGGCTTTTAATGATTGATTGATTGATTTTAAATAAAACAGATGTCATTCTTAAATCCCTTTTTCTAAAATTAGTTTCATGATGTTCATGACCAGACTTGTGGGGATTCCAAACGCTGAGGGCAGGTAGTGCCATTCGTCATGCCCTACCTCCTTTCCCATGCCTACCCCATGCAGTCACCACAGAAAATTCTTCTTTAAAAAGAAAGCAAAAACAAATAAACAAACAATCCCAGCAAACAAATGCACTCTCTGGTTGAGGGGAAGTAAAAAACACATTTGAAATGTATAAATTTTAGCTATAAAAACACTGACATTGATTAAAGATTTCCATAGTGAACAATTTACAAGAAATTACCTCAGCAGGGTGAATGGATTTGGTTTCATAATCACAAAGTTCCCTAACTCCATGGTATTATATTCCAAGCAGGCTTGTATATTAAGTTTAATTTCACTTTTTTCAGGAAGTGATTTTACTCAAGATTGAATACAGCTGTTAGCAGAGTTCACTGTTCCAGAAATGCTTCTACGCAAACTGGGGGGAAAAAAAAAATGCTCCATGAGGTGTGGATTCACATTCTGACACTGAAAGTACAGAACACATCAGAGAAGACAAGCTCCATGTTCAGAAAATATTCCTGAAGAAATAAAGTCTTCAAATATTTAAAGAATGGGAGGAAAGTCTGGGTAATGTGCTTGATGTCTTACAGGATTTTCTCAATGCTCTCTGACAACACAGAGCTAGAATATTTGCTGGCTTTAAGAAAAGAAATGGTGGTAAATACACCGCGTCTCATTTTGTTCAAAGCATCAGTATTAAAAACCCATTTACGGGTGCTCATTTCATGTACTATTTCATCTTGATTCTGTTCTTTTAATATGCACAGCAATGCATGCTGGCATACAGAGCAGGGCCTCTGCAGAGGAAATGCTGCCAGCTTGAAACACAGGATGTAATCGAGACCACAAGAGACACATACTCAGTTATAAATGTAACTATGCTGGAGGTATGGGAAAGAAAAAAAAGTCCTATTTTTCACTGCCAGCTTTAATTGTTTCAGTGACATTCTCCTGCTCTCATTTTGTGCCAGTATAATGAAAAGAAAAATAATCAAACTTAATTACATTTGCAGCTAAGATAACTCCAGGATGCAGCATGCAGCAGGGCAGCTCCCTTCTCCTCACAGCAGCCCTTCTTTTGCTTTACACACCTCTCCTGAGGAGCCCCACTCCTTATTAAATGCCATCTTCAGCAGGATGACATTATCTGCTCAAACTGGGCCCAAGTGCATAGCCTAAAACGCTATTAAAAGCCAGTCAGGGGAAGAAAAAAAAAAAAAAAAAAAAAAAAAAAGCCGTGAATCTCAAAAAAGTAGTGGTTAATTCAAATTTAAGATGAAATACAAACTCAGAAGCAAACTTCCCATCAGCATCCGTATCCCAAACTACAGTTTGTGAGAGCGGGGAAGTAAAGCAGACAAAAGCAGAGCAGAAGCTACACCAATTAATTTATTTTCTGCTGCAAAACGTCTTCCCTAACGCCACGAAGTGCAAATGAGGTTTCTAAAACGCTTCAGGCTTCGGTCTCGAGCAGCACCCACCACCACACGACTAAGACGCTCCAAGCGGGCACCCAGCCGAGCAGGCCGAGGCGCGGCGCCCCGTGGCACGGCCCCAGCCCGGCCCCAGCCCTTCGCGGGGCACCGCCAGGCGGCAGCGCGTCGGGCAGCGCGGGCGGGCAGGGCGCAGCGCGGCGCCCCGCGGAGGAAGGCGCTGAGCGGCCCCGCCGCGCTTCCTGCTCCCGCCCCAGCCCCGGGGAGGACCCTGCGCGATTTGCGGCGCGGCACCCTCAGAAGCGCCGGCTGACAGCCGCGAGCAGCTCGACACCGAGCGCACGCTCTGCTTTCCAGCGGAGCGGCACGGCGGCTGCGCCGTACGCGCCGCGGAACTTTTCCGAGAACTTGGGGGCCGGCAGCCATCTTGTCCGCACGGCACAGCGCCGGGGGCAGCGCCGCCCGCTAGAGGGAGCCCGCCATTCCCCGAGATGGGAGAATAAAAGCCTATTCAACGAGGGAACTGAATTTTGACTTATCCCGAAAGTTTGCTGTGATGTATTTGGAGCACCTCGCCACCCGCCCACAGCCTCTGGTGCTGCCAGCGCTCTCCGTGACTCATCGCAGTATATAAAGCCACCCGGAAGGTTGGAGGCTATCACCGTTACGCAGTATTTATATAAACTCACCGGTTCGTAACACACTTAAAAATAGCATAGAAGTCAGAACTGTCCCTGAAATATTTTCTATATGCATATACTTCGTCTCGGTAACAGACCCACGCGCATGCACACACGTACAGATGCAGCCCATGAGCACCCGCTGCTCAGCCCTCGCAGCTCCCTGGCAGATGTGCTGGAGCAGGGACTGAATCCCGGTTTTGCTGAAGGCAGTGGATATTTTACCTGAACCCAGGGGCAACTAACAGCTCTGGATGCACTTCTCAAAACCACGGCCTCCAGGACGTCACACACGTGTGTTAATGAGGCACCTCCTGGGACAGCCCATCAGCCACGGAAGCAGCTGGAGACAGGCACAGTCCTTGGATGCGTTTTCGGTTAATTTCCATCTATCCAAAATGCTCTCCAGCACCTTCACAATTTTTTTTTTTTGTGCAGAAAGTTGTTTATCACCTTCATCAAGTGAACCAACAGCAGAACGACAAGACCCAGCTTTCCCCATTAGAGGCTTCTCCTTTGGAAACAATTGTTCTAAGGGACAGAAAGCTACTTTGCAGGAAAGCTGGAGATAGACAGTTGAGCAGCTAAACAGAGCTGTTTGTGAGAACAGCGTCATATGCGTTTTGATCCTGCACTATAGGCTTTTATTTCAGCATCCACTGAATTCCAGTTATTACCCATTTCCTTAAAACATTAATAACAGATTGCTGATATACTTGGAACATGGCTTAGCATTTTAATCAAGTATTTGTTACCCACAGTTACAGTTTGCTATTCCTCAGATTCTAACCTGTATACTAATTTTGAACTTTCTTTCAAACAGTACAAATATCTACGTATTCAAAGTTCACACAAAACAGAGATGAAAACAGCCAGCCAAAGGTTTGCCCTTTGGACGTAAGGACTCTCATGGTAAGGGGGTCTAGTGATTAATAGACCACACTGGGATGCGAGGGAGCGATGCAGTTTCTGTTCTACTCCTGCCACTGTGTGTTTCCTCTACTGCGCATTCCTCCCTACACATACAGTCCTGGGATCTTACTTTAAAGCTATCCTGGACCTACCAATAAAAAACAAGGTATATTAGCACAATATTAGAACTATGCTTGTTCTTTATCTACTGTTACTTTTACACTCATATTTCAACATTTGAAAAACTGTTTTTGCAAACAACTTGAGCAATATTTTTCTACCCTAGAAATTTAAATAAGATTTGATGTCCTGCAACTTTTTATTTGATCCAATATTATCAGTATTGACTTTAAAGCAGTTCTCTCCATACACATGTAGAGTGTAAAACAGCTGATAGTTTTGTCCATTTATCATGCTACCTGTTTGGGATCTCGATGCTTGTGTCAACCTTTTCTAAGTAGTTGATTAATATTATATTCGAGAAATCCAATTCAATTATTTTTCTCCACCTTGCAATGCTTTTGATCCCTTCATAATGTAGAAGGGGAATTAGAATACTTAGAGTATTTCAAAAATACTGCTATTAAAGAAAATAAAACCTACATGAAATAATAGTCAGTTGACTAGCACTGATTTAGACAGGGTCAAGAAAGCCACTAGGTGGAATGACATGTTCTTGATTTGACCTCAAGTCTTGATACTTTTATTATTTAAATGAAGTGGCAGGTCACTGCAAATATTATAAAATAGATACTGCTTACAGGAAATATGGAAAATGGAAATATGGAGACAGACATCAGACAGGAAGCTTTGCATTTGCTGCCTGCAAATGTACCCGATGGGAACCAGATCTTATGTAAGCATCTGATTGTCAAATATATATATCTCTCTGGACAAATTGTATTGACAGGCCAGTCTTGCAACAGGAAAGCTGATCCCAGTCTAAAAGCAAATTAGGGCAAACAGGGAATTAAATAGTTGCAGAAATCTGGATTTATTTCTTTGAAGGCATTGAAGAGTTTTAACTAAAAGGAAGGTTTAGGAATTGCAATGTTCTAGGAGGCACCCCTACTTTCTATTGTCACTTTCTACTGTCTTGGACACTCTTGGACCATTATTTTATCTTGATTATTTGCAAGCTACTTAAGATATCCATTACTGGAAAACTAATGACTAACAGGTAGTCTGGGATGAGGGATGTCTGGGACCTGACTCATCGCTCCCCATGCTCCAGGTAGTCACTTATTCTGGTGTCAGGAGCCTATTGAAGATATGACTTAGATTTATATGAAGATTCTGGATAACAGACATCTTATGACCACTCTTTTTTCGCTATAAATAATTTGATGTGGGGCAGGGTAATTAAGAACTACAGCCTCTGTCTGTCCATTTAGGGACACACAGGAAAACCACGATTATCAGCATAAAACAGTAATTCTATATTTCAAACTTACTCATTAAAAAAACGTATTAAACAATGCTTATTTAAAATTGCAAATAGTAAAAAAAGAACTACATGCTTTAATCCAGATTAAATTTGTTATAGAAATTCCTTTTTCTTTTTATAAATACCAAATTGAGTTGGATACATGTCACAGGGTTTACAAAAATGAACTAAAATAAAAATACTTAGCTTCACATGCCATTTTCAAGTCTAGCAGAGTGAAGAAGAAAGGAACAAACTGTTATTTACTAATTTCAACTTAGTATTTTCATTTATTTAAAAATAATAGGAAAGAGACTAATGCCAAATCTGAGCACATAGAGGCAATGGCAAAGTCTGCTTTCACACAGTACAAAAGTGGTTGTAAGCATTATATTGCAGACATTTATCTGAAGAAGGTGGTATACATGTCATGTGCCATCCCTACTTCTGCTCTTGAAGTTCCTATCACTGTATTTGAGCATAGTGTTTCTTCTTGCAAATGGAGCTTCCAAAAAAGAACTTCGTTGCCTTCTCTAACTAAATGTAGTAGCATTATTTTCTCCAGGGTACAAGGAGGTCTGGCTTGGGAGGTGGTAGAGCCAAGCCTCCCACTATTTCTAATCGAGACACTCAGAGGCACAAAACACTGTGGGTTTTTGTTTTGTTTTGTTTTGTTTTAACCCAAGTTACTAATTTTTCCCCCCTCTTTTCAGAGGTATATCAATAGATAAAATCAATCCTGGAGATAAAATGAACAACTCCACAGTATCACTTTCATCCAAATTCAGACAGAAGTTCACAGCATAAAATAATGCTGACTCTCTTGATCTATGTATAGATTTCTCACTCACTTAGTCATAAAGAGCAGAAGTCAGGTCAGAGAGGAGGAGAATTATGGAAATAGTTCAATACTGACTTGGAAATGGTGGCTGAACAGCAGAGACAGATTGGATTTAAAATGTTATCCTGCAGTGGCTGCTATCCTAGACAGCTTTAGGCTGCATTTGTCTGCTCTTTAGGAAGAAAATGGTGTCTCCAGCTGCAAAATGCAGATCTTTCCTGAGACAAGTAAAGAACTTAGCCCCGTGTAAGCAAGAACTGTGACATGAACCCATATAAAAAGAAGAGATGTGGATTAGCTATCGATTCTTCTTCCGTTTTGCCCCTTTTAGCCCGTGATTTTGCCAACAGTGGGGAGCACAGCACAGGGATCACTCTTAGGGAGGAAGAGAATGTTGCTGGAGTCAGGCACAAGGTATTTCCTGAATTTATTATTTTCAAGTACAAAGTTTTGAAAGCCTGTTGTCTGCTATTTCAGACAGCAGTTTGTTTCCTCTATGTTTGAAATGCCAGATCTTGCGATGCAGCTGAAAGTTGTGCTTTACAGAAGTCGTGCTTTTGTGTAGCACACAAGAACATAAGTGCATAAACATTTTAGAATAATTAGAATATGTTATAGTTACGTACGGGAATATGGTATTTCCATAACACATGTTAATGAACAAGATATGTTGCCACTTCATTATAAAACACCCATTAATTCTTACTCAGTTTTCACAGTGTTTAAAATAACAATCCAAGGTTTCATCTTTCCACAAGAGATGGCCCCAAGAAGGAATGATTCTTTTGGCTAATTGTTTTCCAGACTAATTCATTGAGCATATTTTTCTCTTACACTTAAGTTACTAACAAGATTTATTTAACATTTTTAACTCTTAAAGCACTGAACAAATAACAAACCTCCTCAACTCTATTAATACTATTAGTATTTATTATTACTGATCACTGCTATTACTGAGCTATTCATTTACAGATGGTAGAACATCTGTAAGCATTTTAGGTGGCCATCCTCAAGAGTAAACAGAAGACAGCAAGCTTTGAAACTTTTCCCCGTTTGTGCATTAGTGCTTAAAAGCATGTTCATTAACTCAGCATGAATACTTGGTGTCTTAACTCCTTCACACTTAAATCTTTTGCTCATTTATGCCATGTTCAACCTCACTGACAGTGGCCAACAGATAAACTGTCATCTACTCTTAGGCTTCCCAGCCTAAATAAAGAATAGGTAGCAGCTCCCAAAGTTAGCTGTAACTGATCATTCCAGGCACCAGTGGTACTGAAGAACGAGTTTGTCACTCCCTACTTCCTTATGGCCTTAAGACCTACTTAGTGCTTCAATGGGTTGTCTTGTCACCAATCTCTGGCAGTAGCTTTAGTAGCTCTGGAAATGACACCATCCTATTTTCCACAGAAGGTGGTACAGCGTTGGGCCCTGTTAATTTACTTCACTCCTACTTTTGAAAGCTTGCCACTCCCTCAAAAAAGGATGAATACGCTATTCTTCTTCCTTCTTTAAACTCCCTGCTGAGAGAGGAAGGGTGACAGCTGAGGCAGTGGCCTGTGTAACTACAACGAGCACAGGAGGAGATGAGCTTCTGATTTCATATTACCAACACAAAGCCATTGAACGCGGGAAACTTTGTTCACATCCTACAAGCTATGACTTTATACAGTAACACAATGTTGGAAATCAGACATATTTTGGTGAAATAAAGATTTTTTAAAAAATCGATTTCAAATGATATCTAGACATGTCAACATCATTCCTGCCTTTATAAACTACACTCTCATTCAAAAATCTTAAGCATTACAAATGGAGAGATGATATGATTAGATGTAAAGTAAGTTAAAAATGAATTCTCATGCCACTTTTGCTGATTTTTTTTTGTTCAAAATTTATGAAAAGCAAAGATAGAGAAGCAGGCCACAGAGGCAGAAGATTAAAATTAAAAATTATTTATCCTATATAGTTCAAATCAAGTCTTTTATCAGTCAATAACAAGATAAAGAATATATTCCTATCTTCCAGAAATTGGGACATAGAAATAAGGACAGAGCTTTAAATATAGTAGGAGGCATTTGATCTGGAAGTTGGAATCATAGAATGGCCTGGATTGAAAAGGACCACAATGATCATCTAGTTTCAACCCGCCTGCTATGTGCAGGGTCACCAACCACCAGACCAGGCTGCCCAGAGCCACATCCAGCCTGGCCTTGAATGCCTCCAGGGATGGGGCATCCACAACCTCCTTGGACAACCTGTTCCAGTGCTTCACCACCCTCTGTGAGAAAAACTTCCTCCTAATATCTAACCTAGACCTCCCCTAAGTTTAAAACCATTCCCCCTTGTCCTATCACTATCCATCCTCGTAAACAGCTGTTCCCCTTCCTGTTAATATGCTCCCTTCAAGTACTGGAAGGCCACAGTGAGATCTCCCCGGAGCCTTCTCTTCTCCAAGCTAAACAAGCCCAGTTCCCTCAACCTTTCTTCATAGGAGAAGTGCTCCAGTCCTCTGATCATCTTAGTGGCCCTCCTCTGCACCCGTTCCAAGAGCTCCACATCTTTCCTGTACCTGGACACAGTACTCAGATGCGGCCTCATAAGAGCTGAGCAGAGGGGGACAATCACCTCCCACTCCCTGCTGGCCACCCCTTTTTTAATGGAGCCCTGAACACAGTTGGCCTTCTGGGCTGCAAGCACACATTGCTGGCTCATGTCCAGCTTCTCATCCACCAGGAAATCCCAAGGAGTGTCCAGAGACCACACACTCATAAATCTGAGCTAGGTCCTGCCACTAATTTGGTATCAGGAATGACAACCACGCAACAACAATCCTCACAAAGGTTTCCGAAAGTACACCCAATTATCTCATTCTAACATTTTTCTTATTAAATAATTAAAAATAGTATTTCTAAGTGATCTTTATTTAATTATAATTGAGCTTTTAAAATCTTGAAAATGAATTGTGTCAAAGAAAGACTTAGGCCAGCCTGAAGGAAAATGTTTCCAACTACTTGCTTTATTAAAATTTCTAAAGATGTTCCGGTTCTAGGGAACAGCAAATGCATTGCCTTTCAGTCCGAGTTTTCAATTGTCAGCAACACAAAAAATGATCTATTCAGATAGTTCTTGTTTTATTAGACAAATGTTTGAAGACATTGTTAGTCCCCTACACTATCCAGCCCTTTTATCCACTTTATAAGGCATAAAAAATACAGAGATTAGATGTGACCATGTTTGAAATCATTTAACAGAATCTCTGCTTTGAGGTAAAATAGACTCCCTCAAGGTGTTGGGATGGTAGAGAATGCTAGCAAAGCTTCTTGGCTGTAGAAAGACCTGTGGCACACTGCTTCTCTGTGTACCCAGGATCACCAGTATCTCGGCCACTCACCACTACTTTTATTTTATTTTTAACTAACCGCAGATATGAAGTGCAGTGTGCCATGCCCTATATACATGAATCAAAAGACCTATTTACAAATACAACAGATAGGATGTCCTAGTCTTTGCAAATCTGAGTTCTCCACAAATGTAGCACGTTTTCCTCATTTCATTTTCCTTTTATGAGCTTATATTGTGTTCTGTGGCATGAAGATGATTTCTCCAGCAGGAATAGACTGACTGGATTATTTTTTAATGCTCTGCAACTGCAGTCATTAATCTTTACTCAGAAGAAGTAGCTCATTTTTCCCCTATTTCCATACTTTGAGATTGAATTCATTTCCTTGTTTCATTTGTAATAATGAAAATAAGTATCTATTCTTTATGTACTTCATTAAGCCTTTTACAGTGATTGTTGGGCTACTTTATACCAAAGGCTAAAAAATCCTGTATTAGAATACTCTAATGCTATAGCGCAGGATTTTCTTCAGAAACTCCCCAGTTCTAGTCCTGGTTTCACAATTACTTTTTTCTCCACTGCAGCACAAAAGCAATTTTTAATACTTAATTTCTGTATCCCATTCATGCTTACAGATTACAGGGGGTTCTGACAAGGCCATATTCTCCATGGTAATACCACAGATGTAAAAAGCGAACACCAGCCCACATAAACATACTCATCTTTATAGGAAAAAGATACATGATTATCACGATTGTTCTCAGACTCACAGAACACAGATCTAATGTTTTACTTTGCTGATCATTGGTCATTGCTTTTTCCAATATTAAATGAGAATCAAAAAAAAATCTTAAACATTTCAGTCAGCAACAGTGCTAGCATAAACATTTCCCCCCTTATCCTGCTTGTTCCTGGTATCCATTTTTGCTGCTTATTTTTAACCTGGACTGATTCCCAGATCTATTTCATTGTATGGCCCGCTAATAGCTATCCTGACATTGCTGATAGAGTAATGTGGGAGAAAGAATGGCTGATGACAAAGAGGGATGCTTCAAGTTGGTACTGTCACAAAACCGTACATCCAAAAACACGGCTTTAGTATTACAATGCATCTTTTATATGAAGAGATAGTAATCTGGATTGAGCTGTAGACATCAGAACACAAATTATGAGCACTTAACATTCTCCTCCTTAGACCCTCTACTTGTACCAGCTGCTTCTGTTGATAACATACAGCCCAAACTCTGCTTGTTGACTACTGGAGAGCAGTGAATATTCTTACTGCAACTGAGGCTTTGACAGATGAGCATTAGCAAATCTTCCTCTTGTAGTTTGAGGTATTGCTGCCTCCAGGTGTCCTTTTTGCTCTTCTGTCAAAACCGAGTAGAAGAGAGCAGAAGGGAATGCCTGAGCCTCAGCTGCTGCCAGTGCAAAGTGCAGTATCTCAGCTCAACAGCCTTTAAGCTTTCTCCCACATCTCCCTCACAGAGGACTAGGGTTACTTTCCAACTAATCCACATCCTTACAGTAAGGATTCTCCTATTCCTATGGGACAGACTGAGGACAAGGTTGGAAGGTGAGCTTTGATGTACTCTGTTTCTCCTCAACTGTATTCCCTTGGCAGCACCATACCCAATCCCTTTCCCAACTAGACTATTTTTTTCAGTGAAGATCAATTTCAGTTCCAGGTATGTTCCTTTTTCATTTATTCCCTACAGCCAACTTTCTTCTCTGCTGCCAACTAGTTATTGGGAGCACAGTGGTTTATAACCAGGGGAAGTGAAACTGAGCGGTAGTGCCAAACTGCAAGAAAGCAGCTAGGGCAAGGGCAGCTGTCCCCTCGAGCTGTCTCTCCTCAAACAGCTACGAGCTGGGAGAGGTGAGGCTCTGTAAGGCCTGTGGTTAGCTGGGGAAAATAATGTCTGAAATCTGTGTAGCAATATTCACCAGTGTTAATCTTGAAAAAAACATAAATTATTACTTGCATAGGAGAAATTTAAGAAAGCTTTTTTGTCATGTTTCTCCATTCTATTACTGAACCAGCATCAAGAGGTTTGCGGTCAGGATTAGCAGCAAGGAGACACAGACCATTGCTGTATCAATGTTAATGCCATTTGTAACACATTCTGAGTTATGACTCTAACAGAAGAAAATGCCTCATGACCAGCATTACTTGGGTGGAGCCTTCAGCCAAACAAAAGCTGAACACCAGCCAATCGATGCTTTCTCTTGATGATTTGAAGTTGTAATCTGATTATGAAAATGAATCTTAGGAAGGCATCAAGTAATCTCCAGTGGAGGACTGTTGTTAAGGCCATACAGGGTTGGGCAGTTTTATGCAGTAGTTTGTAATAACTCATTTGCAATTGATGATTGTGTCATATTTAATATATGGTTCCCTCTAAACTCTTATACTATTCACAATACTGCTGGGAAAAAAATATCCAAGTTGACTGAGAATTGCTACAAAGAAAATGTTTTTTACAGAGAGCTTTTCTGCCCATGCTGATCTTAGATACGTTTCTACCATAGTTTTAAAGACAGACATCTTCCAGAATTAGAAAAAAAACAAACAAAACTAGCTCTGGTTAAGCACAAGTAAGTAAACAAGCCTTTTGTACTGCTCTTCCCAAACAGAGAGCTTACAAATGTGCTACCTTCCAATGCCCACTCAGTGTGTCAAAAGACTGACTTCCAATCCCTGCTTGCTACGTTATTTTTTAGTCCTATCTTGCAATTCCATAATGCAAAATGGTGCCCACATGTAAAATCTCCAGTAGCCCGTGCTATTTTGATTCACCTCTTCAGTGAAGGCAGAAGGACTGAAATTCCACTTGCGCTGGAAAGTCCTAAAAGTTTTGATTCTGCACTTATTTTCATAGTTTTTTTAATAATCCTGAGAACTCTCGTGTTCTTTCTTTCCCCAGTTTACCCTCAGATTACACAGGGTACATCTACACTGCCTTCCCCCAACAGCTCTGGGGTTACTCTGTACCCACAGAGCAGCAGCCACTGAGCTGACTCCTCAGCAGGACCTTTAGCTCAGGATAAGCATTGCCCCAACACTGTTTCTCTTCAACTCAGAGCTAAGATCAAGCGAGCTTATGCCAGCATGAAAATACCTGCAGATTCTCCTAGGGGGTTTTATAGCTGCTGCCCTGCTAATCGAGGAGCACTGGGGGATCTCAGGAAATTATAATGAATTTTGCTCTGCAGTACCACAGCAGTCTCTCTGTAGCTTTTGCTGTGAACCGAGAACTCATCGATTAGGTTGCTGGAAAGGAAAATGAGAGAACACCCCCACTAAATTAGAGGGTTGCTAAAGAAGGGCAAATTGCATTTTCTATGTGAGGAGCATACCCCAAGGAAATAAAAAAGAAAAATACGAGAATCCTTTGTCTCTCCACTGAGAGCTGTAGAATTAGCTTTTCTCACTGTCTGGGTAGCACTACTGTTACCGTTCGGTTTATAATAAAAAGTTTAAGCCTCCCTTCATTTGCCATTAGAACTTCACTAAAGGTGACAGGCATTTCATTTTCCTCTAAATCCATCTGTGACACACATCGGCGCCGCGCTCTGTGCAGCAGGCGCTGGGGATGCCGGGAACGCTCGGCCATGCCCAGATCCAGACCTTGTGTTTAAGCCGCGGCTCCTGCCAGCTGGAGACACATTTAACATTCCCTGCATGACTTGAGCAGCTCAGACACTTTCCCACATTCCACAGCTGGCCTCCCACCACCCTGCAGCCTGCGAGCATGCAGCACAGGGGTCATATCCTTGCCATCAATTCTCAAGTAGAGCTTGCTATTGAAAATTCAGGAGAATGCTGCTTAAACTACGATGGAGCCATGCGGCCCATCTCCCATATGTCCCGGTTTCCCAAAAGTGGCACAGCTATGTATAAAAAAGTACTTTCCATTTGTTTGTCAGCTCCTCTATGTTATATACAAGGTCTGCATATCTTGGGAGCCACAAAATGGTTGGGCAACAGCCCTGCAATGTTACAGAACAAATCCTTACTACTATGAGTAATCCCAGTGCTTTACAACAGGGTACTTTTGGAAAGAAAGTCTTTCAGGACTGCATCCATGAGAGTTTATTGTTAATCGTCCTTTTCTTCTGACTGCAAATTCACGCTGCTTCACATGGATGCCAAAAAAAGATAAATAAAGGAAGCATGGAGTCTGGAGGTTTAATTTTTTTTTTATTCCCACACTTAATGGGAGAAGGTGGTTTGTATTTACTTTTTTTAATGTCCATAAGCTCAACTGTCTGGTGCCTTTTTTGTTATGCTTTTTGTATGATGAAAAAAATGAACTTCTGGAGTAATGGATTTCTGGGAGAATTAGTGAAGACATTCACATTCATTAAACAGTGAGATTTTATGACAGCAACTTCCTGGCAATTCATTCTTGGAAGACATCATAAAAAGAAAAAACAAACACCAACAAAAACCAGCTATTCAAACAACTTAAAGGTTAGACATCAGGATTTTATGGCGACGACTGGGAGGGAAACTTATTGTGTGATCTGTATCTGGATTCCTCGTCTATCTAATTCCAATCACATCAGTGCTTAGGGACTGTACAAATAAAGTTGCTTGCACTAAGTTAAACCTGGGGGGCGTCAGACAGAAAGGTCTACAAACGCATTTTAATTTTCCCTGGAAACAGCGAGCGAGACGGAGCACACAGATCATTGACTTCCTGAGATACAGCACGGCACTGTTAACAACACCTGTGCAGCTGACGGGAGCACCAACTGTGTGCACCAAGTCTACTGAGGTAATACAGAAGCTGGTTCATGCATCTGGACAGGGAGCCAAAGCAATGCCGGAGTATTACTTGTAGATCATTTTAGGACACCAATAAGACCTAATGTCTGTTCAGCACCTTACCCTGGACCCAAGCATACACCAGAAAATACCTATTAGGACATGCAGTTTATTTGGGTGCTATAATTCAGTACTTGTTACAGCACTTCATTAATAGAGTTTATGTCTTAAAAAGTTCAGACCATGATGCTATCATTATAACACAAAGACATCTGGCCAACATTCTGAATTATCACATAACACCCTTCCTCTTACTTTAAAAAGTTAAGTCAAAGGTGAAAGAAAAGGGTAACTAAAATAAAAAAACTATCTTCGCTTCACAGTTAAAAAAAAAAAAGGGAGAAACATAATTTGTACGTACTATTCTCTATAAATTCATGTTAAGCTACACTGCAGTTCAGGAGTTACCATAGCAAGTAAAATACGGTCTAGCTCTAAACGCACCTAATGGAGATTTATCATGGATGCAGTGACAAGCCCTTATCTGTGCTGGGCTGGCTGGCACCAGCACACAGAGCAACCAGCTACAAATGCATGCCATTAGGTATTATTAAAAGAAAAATGGGCTGCCAGTGAGAAGGTAGATATATATTAGCAGGCACAGAAAGTTGATTAAGACAATTATTTACAGCCACAAGATATTCAGTGTAGTACAATTATTTTTAGTGCCTTAAAGGAAATTTGATCATGGCAATTCAAAGTGAACCAGTTGCAATGGCTTTCAGAGTCTACCAATTTATTCACTAGGCACAAGCCCACTCAGATTGGTAGAAATACTCTGGATTGAAGCTGGTGAGGTTAGCCATAGACCCCAACAGCTTATCCATGGGGCCAGTTTTTGGAGGTGCACATAACCTACACGCTGTTTCTGCATTTTTTACATTTCAAAATGTTTTCAAGTAAGATGCTGAGATGCCTGGCCTCCACTCCAAGATACAGAAAGCCTTTGGTTAAAATTTAGTTTTTAGATTGATTTCCTGTTCATTCAAACATTTGCACAGAATGATTAAGTATCAGCTCATATTAGTTAATTAAACCAAATCATTGCATGCCCTCTTTAAAAACACTGCTAGTTCTTACAGTATTGAGGATTGCCACAGCTTTCATACCAGTTACTTGCATTTGCTTCCTTCTTTTACAGAGACCAGTGGCTCAGACTGGCCGCTGGGCATCTCCCATCTAGGACACGGGAGCTCCCTGGGAAGGTCTCCCAGTGAAGCCCAAGCATTGGGTACCAGGAAGATGAGAGAGTAGGCATGGGAACAGGTTTTCTACCTCCACCTCCCAGAGTTGGCTGCAGGAAGTTTTTCACCTGCCAGGGCATACCTCCCACCCTGTTCTCCATGCTGCTTAGAGTTATTTGGAACCATCAAGGACAGGAGCTACCAGGAAGTTTCTGAGTAAGCAAAAGCAGTGAGATTTGTTGGGATAAAAGTTTGCTACTCTGCAGGATGCGTACCTCCTAGAAGTCATGATGCACACACACACATATACAAATCCCTATCTCGGCAAGTAGGCAAGCTTCTGTGGCACACAGTGGATGCAGCTGTGACTCGCAGCAGCAATTTCCCTTCAGGTTTAGCATTTCCTTTTCCTCACAGCAGCCCACAGTTCTTGCACATCTAAACACCAGCCACCACCGAAGCCCTAAGAGTGCCCTGCTTTATCCCCACCTTGCAACCACAAAGCAGAGCACCAACTGCTTTGTGCATACAATGAATTCTTCTCACTGTCCATACACTTACTGTCCATTAATTTATGGACTTAGAGCATAAATATATTAATTCTGCTTTGCAAGTCAGGGACTTTCTGTGGATTCCCAGACCATATGATGATCCATCTAAATTAAGAAGAACTCACTAGATACCAGAGGAACATTTTAGTATTAAAAATAGGAGAGAAAGGTACTGGCAGTAATTGGCAATGTAATACCAATCCCAACAGGCTGAAAGGCCTGATTCAAAGGAAAGTAATCTGAGAAAATTTATTTTAATGGTGGTAAAATTCCTGAATATTCAGGGAAAATAGCTTCTTGAGGGTGCTTGGAAGAGCCCCATCTACAACCGATAACAAACACACGGTGGGATTGCTAATGAATCTGTTTATCACTACTCATACAGGGACTCATGCACAGCTCCTGATTTCGCTGCGGGAAGCAGCAGTACTCGCCTGCTGCCACTCCCAGCTGTATACCCATCCAGACTAACAAGGTGCCATGCTTCCCAAAATGAAAAAAAATATTCCAGAGCAGACGCCACTGAGGGCCTGTGAACATAAAGTGATGATTATTCGTCTTGCCATCAGCTGTAATAGAGTAGAATATAATTATTCTATCATAACTGTAATAGACTGCGATTTCAGACAATAGTGTGAATAATTTTTGGTCAATGAGCAGTAAAACACGGCTCAGTGAAAGTGAAGAGAATGCATCGTTCAAACATTTTAATTACAAGTGTACAAATATTGCAAAAATCTTTTATTACTCAATGAGCAAGTACTGTGATGATCTGAAATGGCACAGATTAACATTATTACATCAGAAAGAAAGAATCAAAAGGTCTCACTTTTTTTAAAAAAGAGTATTTGAAAGAAAACAGATTTGAAGCATTCCTGATTATAACTTGCTTATAAGCTTTGAACTGGACTTCTCTTCTGGATGCTGATGAAAGTTCTGAGCATTTTTCATATGTAATAGAATTAGCGCTCAGCTTTCTGCAGTGTCATCAGCTGCCTGCAACCTACTTAATTGTCCTAGATTTAAGCAAGTCATATACTGCACATTTAAATTCATATCCTACATTAGCTTCCATTTTTACCTGCAGCCATTAATATTAACAGTTCTTCATTAAAAGTATTCCCTGAGTTACAGTGTCTACATAAGCAGCTCAACAGAAACAGAGCGCAGCAAATTAATGAGGTAGCATTAGTTAGAAGCACATTCTGACACATACGTATACAAAATTAATATCCCAAATTTTTTAAATAATTAGAAAAAAGCACAGACTGATTATAAAACCATATAGGTGATTCTAGAAATTCAAGCTCTTATAGTGCACAACACAAGTATTTATACGACTAATGACAAGCCAACCTGAAATTCCAATTCAGATTATCCTCCTTTAAAGTCTACCAACTGGCTTGCTGCTCTAGTATAAATTTGTTTGCTTTTCTTGGGTTACACTGCCAAAGAAAGGATGAGTACCTGGATGCTTATTAGTCACAGGCATAAGGGTTTACAAGCACTATCAAAATTAATTTCCCAGTTTGTCAAATGACCATTATTCCATGTCTGCAACCCACATATTCAGATAGGTACACATTCACACAGCAAAAGCGAGTTCATATTTTACTACATCCCTACTATCATTTTCTTATATCTAGTTTACTTCTTAAGCTCTATTGGTGAAAATGTAAAGTTCTGACCCCTGGTGAGCACAGCTATCAGGAGATAGAGTTACAAGTGAATGTTCTCTATGCCTGTTTATGTTGTAAGTTCCAAGAATGACGATCATATGAGTACAATGGAGGTCTTTTAGCCATATGCTGACACAAAAGAAAAGTTCAGCTCTGTTGCTTAATTGTGTATGCTCCAGTGCTAGGCAACTCTCCAGACCTTACTGTAAACAATCTTTAAGATTCATCCAGATCAGCATGATAATGAAGCTTATGCTTCTTACGCTAAACTTCACATGACAATTTTGCTGCTGCAGGTTTGTTTGTTTTGAATATTTAGCTATACTGGAACACAGACATCATACCAGGCTGACCTTCCTATTTTAAAGAATAATGAGAAGCCCATCCAGAGCCACAGTCTAATATTATTTTTATTGCGTGTAATTTTCCTGGACAGAAAATGGATCTGTTACCTTTTGCTACCTTGCCTAGTGAATATACTTATCACAGTCTAATAAATGGCAACAATAGATTAATAAAAATGAAAGTGCATGTTTAACAAACATGCTGATGAATAGTTTAATGGAGCAAAAACAACACTTAATATTTCCACACGCTATATGGCTTGTCTGAAAATAATCATGATCCAACAAGTATGCATGCACAGAACACTGTAAAACTGGCACCATTAGCTCTAACGTATAATCATTACGAAGTTATTTTTGTTAATGTAAAGACATCTTCCAATTATAAAAATATACAAATGAGGCAAAAAAAAAAAAATAGGACATATGTGCTCCTTCAAGGGAGAGTTATTAGAACTGCAGTCTGGGTGTGTGTAGGCAGACAATTATGAGACAAAGAACACTACATTCCAAACTTCAGTTCAATAAAAGAAGAGAGTTCATTTACTGTTCAAAGGACATCATTTACAGTGTTCCAAGTTTCTATTATATAAGTGCTTCTATATTATATACTCAGCAGGGCAGTGAAATTTCACTGAAGAAACGCTACTAGATTTGAAATAAATGTATAGCCTTCATGTGAAATCCCTCATCAGGGATGAGTACTGCAAGATGTGCTTTCTGTAATTAGCTGTCATACTGCAATGTAACAGAATATCCATACTATAGTATTTCTCCAACTACACACCTTTGAATACTTAGGCAAAGTCCAACACAACTCAATAATAATTACATTTGTCAGAATACAGAAAATGCAGACCTATGTAAAGGTAGGACAAATAGTTTGGGCTTGACCTACAGGGATCAGATAAAACTTCAAATTTGAAATCACATGAATATTCTTAACTATATGATACTTCCAAATGCTACTCCCACAATTAAGCATTTTAAGAATTGTGGCACTGAGCTGAAAGCTGATTAAATTTGATATAAGTGAAGTTCTAGAAAAAGATAGCCTCTAATTTTGTTGGAAATACGGTGTGTACATATATAGTCATTTTGACAATGAGATGTACTTGTTGCTTTGTTCCCCATCAGGTTTCTGACTAGTCTGACATTATCTGACATTATGCTCGTTACCCAGCCTAATTACTCTCTTCTACTGGTAATATATTTCACTTCAACTATTTCTAATGTGTAATTTGATTCTCCGTTCTTAGCTACATATCAGTCATGGGATACATTCCATAGTTATGAAGTATTACCTTGAGAGATTCTGTGGTTCCCAGCACAAGGCCAATTTCTGCCCTGGGATGCAAATGTGCAATTCTCTTTGAAATCTAGACTTTAGCTGAGGTTTTTTGTTTGTTTGTTTTTGTTTTTGAGTAAAACACTACTCTACATTACTTCTTTAGCTTCATTCCCCTCCAATTACACAGCTATTACAGAGAAGAGTTTGTGTTTCATGCCAGTGCTTAGCATAATTAAATTAAATACATCTGTGTGTATATCATGATAGTTTTTTTATAAAGTTAAGCTACTTCACATCCATTTTCTGTGTAGTATAGCTTTTATTTATAAAACTATTATTTAAAATAAAGGTGTTCATGAATTTATGGTACACACATTCAAGTAGTTACATGTATGCTTCCCTACTGCATAATCTAGAAACTTTCCAAAATGAAATTAAATTCCAGAGTTTCATATAACCTCAGTAGTTACAATTTTCAAGAAAGAAGACATCAAAAAGAATGCAGAGAATCTCATTTGCATTCTTCTAAGTGTGCTGGAGCCCAATCCTGAATAGTGCACACAGGCAAAATTCTCACTTAGAGAAGTGAATGAATATTCATTATGCATTTATTTACTTCTGGTATTATTGGATTTAGCCATCTAATTAAAACTATTAAAAGTATTAATTAGAGAACAATGCAGTTAATGGAGTTTTCGCTTACATGAGCTTAGCACACCATATTTGCTCAATTAAGTCTTGTCTACACCCACTAACTCACCAGAACTACTCCAAAATAACCTCTGTTAATGGACATGCAGGTACGTGGACATCTATACAGGAATTCATAACACTCACTAATTCCACAAAACTATTTCCTTACAACTTGCATTACATTTTTATTTCCTTAAACTTTTATTAATTTTTTCAGTGTGGAAAAGGTCTAAATCTTGTTAGCATCAATATTCTGCATCTTTGATAACTTTTACTCTCTAAGACTCCAGTGAGTTTACATCACTGTTTCCAAACACATGAAGCTCAGTCCTGAAAAGTAGGAACTAAAGTCTTGAGTATCCATACAAATTGTATCAGATTAAAGGGAGAATAGTTAGGAACACTTGTAAGTAACTTCATGAGAAGGCAATCACATTTCAGAATAAGAATGCCTTTTCTTACTTAGCTGGCTTTGAAAGTGGATTAAGCTGTTTTGGACAATGGTACTCTTATTGAAGAAGAAAGCCCCACTCACTCAAAATTATTTGGGGATAATTATTCCAGAATACTTAATAAATCCCTATACCTGGCCGCCCACCAGCGCTCGCTGTGCTGGTATTGTGTACAATGCCTGCAAAGCAGTTGTCTCTCAAAGAACCCTACTGTCAGAATCAAGCAATTAGATGCCAAAAAGCATTCTCGGAGGATCACTGCACATGAGAAATGCGGGACAAAACTATGTGCTGACAAAATGCAGGGATTTTATCACTTTTTGTAGGCTGGCACCACAAATACAACTACTGGTTAAAAAAAAAGAACAACAACAACAAGAAAACAAAATCAAATGTCACCAAAAAAAAAAGATTAAATCTGAACAAAATAAAAGTTATCTTCTTTCAACCAGTTGTAGATTCAGGATAGCACATGCAGAGAGTGGAATCATTATCTACTGTTTGGACTCCTTCCTCATAAAACTAAAGCCCTTCTTTGGGCTGTGTTGACCTGTAGTGGCTGGCCGGCAGAACACACACGCTCTGTTACCTCTCTGTAAAACCATCATTTCCACCACCTCCAGAAGTTACCACAAAGTGGAGAGGCATTCTGGCCACCACACAAAAAATATGAATTAAAACATGCAAATGTGTCCCATCTCTGTTTGAGGAACAGAGAAAATGCTGTTCTTTGGTGGCGACTTTAGCACTTTAAACCTGCTCTTGGTCTTGCTTTTCCCTACAAGTGATCTTAATCTGAAGAGAAAGCCCATCTCAGCTCACCAAAGCAGGCTGTGCTGTTATTTCTAGCCTGAGCTCAGGCTGCCAGCAAGGACCTTGGCCTCGGATTTTCCATCTGACTGACACATGACCAGAGAAGCACGCTCCGACACAGAAGGGTTCTGGCATTGCACCCACAGTGCAAATGAATGATGAAAACTTTAATATGAGAAGGCACGGCTCTATGTGCGAAGTTTAAAAACATGAAAATATCTTGTTATAATTTCACTTGGGCTGCTATAGACTGTATAATTTCAACTGAACTCTCTTTTTCTAATATTGAGATGGGTGCTTTCTGATTTCTTTTGTTTAGCCACTTTTGCCAAAAGTAGAGTGTGATAAGGTCTAGTGATAAAATCTGCCTGCCAAGCAGATGCCAACTGTTTCTGCAATTAGTCTTTACTATACCGTATACTTCTTGGGCTTGGATTGATGCCAGACCCACCAGGATAAGAGAATTTATAAAAATATTAACTATTAAAAAGAATAACAACATCACCAGGTCACTTAAGAACGTGCTCAATGAGTCCTTACCTATTTTCAGCATACTAAAAAAAAATAGAAATTACAAGAAATAAGATGAAATAGCAAAGGCTGACAAGCTTATCTCTGTAAGGTACTTCCATAGCATCACAGTATGGCCACACCATTTAGAGGCAAAGGTAACTGCCAAATTTGTCCCACAGATACCTTTTGTCCTCTCAAAATCTACATGAAAAGAGACCTTTCCCAGAGGTTTTGCCTGTCTATCCTCCAAAATTCCATTGTTTTTGTAGAATAACCTTTAATTTTTGCTGAACTTTAGCAATGCCCAAAGCGAGTTCTTGCAGAATGCTGTCTTAAATCCCCTTTTGTGGGCAAGGCAACTCTCCCCAGGCAGCCTGGCAGCCAGAGCTGCCTTCTCATGCCATGCTCTGGCACATAAGGCTCAGCCTCTCTGCTCAGCTCTCTGCCCTTTCTCTTTCCTGCCCTTTCTGCCTTACTCTTTTCCCTTATCTTTTCTCTACAGCAATTTACCTCTTTCAAAAACTACTTCTCATGCTCTCCCTCTGTCTTGTTTTGTATTTCTCACTTATGTTTTCTTCTTTTCCTACCTCAAATGACGAAACAAGGTTAAAGAGATGGGCCTACAGCCAGGTTTAGAGATGATTTAACCCACTTTAAGGGATCACCTCAGTGCCTCAGTGCTGGAGGTGTGAAGAAAGCCAGGCCAATGGGCCCAGTGGATCACCCCCAATTCTGCATTCAGGCCACCAGCCCAAAGATTTCTGCTGCTTCATTGAAACCACAGCTACATACAAGTGCAGAAACAAAAGTACCTGGATACTGTTATGGAACTGGTGTCTTGATTCTTTCCTTCCTTTTTTTCCAAATACTATTCCTAAAAGTACCAATTATCAAAAGAAAGATCCTCACAGAGCTGTGAAGTGCTTGCCATTCCCAGGCATGGCTCCCAGTTTTCTGTTCCCAGAAAGCCCAGCTCAGTCTCCCGAAGTCCTCCAGTAATTAGGGAGTAGAAATGCTCAGACTGGTACACAGCAACCCCTGATACCAGAAAGCCTTCTCTCCTCTATCTCCAAGGTATCCACAGTAAATGGCTCCTGAATTCAGCTTTCGCTGGCATAAACAATACTCTGATACAGCCTGGAGATTCTTCATTTACTTCATTTAAATTGAAAAAAATGGGAGGCTGTAGTGAAATAAATACAGATAATGTTATAATGTTTTTCAAGATTAGCTTGAAAAAAAAAAAAAAAGAAATAAGATGAAGATCCTCCTGCATGATTTTTCTGCAAAAACAACATTCCGTGGGCATGAAATTAAAGAACACATGGAGCTCACTATCAGCGTCAACAGAAGGACCATAATATTAATTCATGACAAAAATCACAGCGAAGTGTCCATTTTACACGAACGCTTTCATTACACACAACCAGCAACTCAGGATATTTAATAAATAACACAGGCACATACGTACATCACTAGTTTGCCCAATATCTTGAATTACAGACCACTCTGCAGAGTAGACACCACATTGTCAAGAATTCAAGAGTAATAATACCTAGTCCATTAAGGAAATTGAATCAACAGCAAGTATTTCCTGACAATTGGCACACAGATCTGAAGTAAACTTTATATCTAGCACATTTCAAAATGTGTATATGCAATGTTAGCAACTGCTACCAGAACACAGGGATCTGCAGCAACCTCCCTTGACAACAACAGCTGGATGAGATGAAGCACTTTCTATTAATGACAAAGATGGAATAAACGTCTGGAGAAGACACTCAGATAAAGTCCTACTCTTAAGAAGATGCACTCCATAAAAATACAGGAGCTGTGTTGTTCAACATATTTATATCAAGTCTAAAAATACATATATCAGCAAGAGGAGCCATTTATGCTAATCTTCACAGAGATGAGTAGGGTACAAGTAAGCATGGAAAATGGCCTACTGTATTTCACATGAGTTAAAAAATGAGTATTTATTATTCATTTCTCCATTATTCAATTATTCATTTGACACGGAACTCCACTTTCATTTTTAAAAGAAAGAAAGTGGTAGCAGATATAAAATACGTATAGTTGCTTTCCTGTATCTTTTGGGGCAGTATGATAAAGTAAGCGTCTGTCATTCTTTCATTTTTACAGTGTGGGTTCTTTTTTTCCTCCCAGAAAGATGCATAGCTACTTTGCATGTAAGTGTTTAACACTAGATTATCTTTCCAGTCCCAGGCATACAACTAAACAGAAGTTCAAAAATAGTATTTGAAACTCCTAGGAGCACAGATACATTATATGCACGAGTATCTCCCCAGTCCTAAATTTTTGTAAAAATCTTCACATTTATGTTCAGATAGCCCAGCCACCATCAAGGTAAACAAGCTAAGATAAAGAAGGAAATAAATAAGTGTTCACTAAGGTAATCCTGTTTCCTTTATAATAAATTGGAGCAATAATGCCACTGTCCGGCCTCAAGGAAGTCATCTGAAAGCCAACATTATCCTATCTCTAAATAAATACTCTGGCAACAAACAAGGAAACTGATTTTCAGAATAAATGAACAACCACAGTCACATCTTAGCAGTGGGAGGAGAAAAGAAAAAACTGACATTTGGTAGGTTTGGAAGTCCTAATAGAGTGGGCTAAAGGAGCTAGGTGAGTGGGTTGGAAGCTGTTCAGACATCCATAGATTCTACCTCTAACGAACTTACTGTAATTTCCAAGAAAAGACATGTGAGATACAGCTGAACTGTAAAGGAAGGGCAACACACTCAATCTTCCCCTGTTTTCTCTACCAGAAAGTCAGAACGTTGCTCTCCTGAGTCCTCTTTGCTGTTCCTGTAAATAGTATCTGCTCGTAGAGAAACAAGATTTAATTTAGAGTTAATTGTTGTTGGTTTTTTACTACTATTAGTTTTAATCTCTGTGCAAGATAAAAACTTATCAGCAAATTCATATTTGATGCAAGAACAAGAAACATCAGCCTAAAGAAGTAATTTGGTACGAGAAGATGGACACAACCTACAACATCATTTTTGTGGCACTATAATGCCCTGACAGAAGAAAAGTAAACAAACAAACATAAAATCTTAAATTTTAAGCAGCTTATATATGATACTTGCTGAAATGGGATAAAGGAATTTACATGCTGAAGAGATTATTGAAATGGCATTTTTGTAGAATACACATAAAAAGAAAAAGATAATTCTTTCTATACCTTTCCTTTCCAAATGCCATACCACAGCTTACAACGAGGAAACACTGAAGGAACAGTTACTTTAGAGCCAGTTGCACTGATGAAACAGTTACCAGACTGTACTTTATAGGATAACAGCTAACTTAGTTTGTTTGGGATTTCTAGAGGTCATCCAGTCCAACTTTCTCTGAGAGCAGCTTCAGCCAGAGCAGGTGGCACAAGGACAGAAATACCACAGCCTCTCTCTGCCCTTGTTCAGGTGCTTGACCACCCTCACGGCAAGAAAAAAATTCTTCATATCTAAGTACAATTTTCTCATGTTACAACTTGCACCTATTGCCTCGAATCCAATTGACTGTTGTATGAGAAAACTGCCAGATCTACAGACAGGGGAGGGCAGCGGACGTCATTCCCATGATTCCAGAAAAAATTTGATACTCTCTCACTCTATACAATTGCATTCAAGGCTGGACATTATGGTCTGGATGGGTGGACAAGTAGATGGCAATGAAACTGAAACGGTCAGGCTCAGAGCACCCCCAGTTAATGGGTCACTCCCTACCTGGAGGTCAGCAACCAGTGGAGCACTGCCTATATCACAGCTGGCCTGCTTAGCACATTTACATCAGCTTTGCTTTACACGCACAGCCCCTCACACCAGGGTTGGGGGCTGCTCTGCTGGAACAGGCCTTGGGCTGAGCAGCACACTCCCAACACAGCCTCTGGGGTGAGGGAAGAAATCGAGCCCTTCTGCTCTGCATTCAACAAAGCAAAATAACTCAGCTGCGTCAAAGGAACAACTGACTATTACTAATTTATTTTTCCACCTGGAACAATCAAAGAATCTGAACTTTTGGACAGCTGATTGGATCAAAAGAGGTAAGAGGAATTCTGGAGGCTTTGACCCTGTGAACAGAGATGTTCCCCACTCCACAACACCCCTATAAATTCCTCTCACTTCAAAATGCAATTGTCTAAAGCAAAACTGGAAGAAACCAGAAGGTCAGAGGCACTGTTCAAGGAACTCAAAGTTTCTATCACAAACCTTTCCTAAATGTTTTTTCTAGGAGACAGAATGTTTTCGCTAGTACTTTTCCAAATGAGTCACTAACACCCTTGTCTTAATTCTACAGCTGCTGCTAATTTGAAGTGCCAGCCTTCCCCCCTCTCTCCCCAGAATGAAATAAAATATCAATGCTGCACTGTGCAGAAAATGGAAAGTTAGATGTAACGTTATGCTACAAGGCCCCTGGAAGTCTCATTTACTTTCAATTCTTTCTTCCTCACAGACCTACACCTAACTTAAGTACTCTCAGCAACTTATTTCACACTTTCCCCCACATTCATTTGTTGTAAGAATGAAACACAGACTGAACTGTTTCGTTTTTAAACATTCACTGCACCAATTATCAAACTCAATTTAAAACAGTAAATGAGAAATAAATTCATACAAAAATGATGCTAGTAGCTGTCTGCTTACTTACTGTACAGTCAATAGATATAGGTTGCCTATGAGCTATGTCATATCTTCCTTTGGTTTGGATTCTTCATCCTTGCTGTTAAGGACATGGAAAAATATGTAAACAGAGAAGCAAGCAACATCATTTCCTTGTACGAAAGCAGGAGACGAGTGGGGCACAAATACTATTTTGGGGGCATAAATTTACCCCACAGCCATGAATATCTCCAGCTCTTCAGGTATCTCATTAGTTGCTGGACTGCAATAATACATTACATTCGGGAGTTTGGGGGTTAGTTTTCTTTATTCAGCTCAGTGAGTGACCATGCCAGTACTGGCACTCAGGAAGGGGCAGGAATGAGTTGCCGGGGGCAATGAGGAAAGACAAGACTGCCCTTTTTGGCTGCTGTGCATAGCTATGTAAAATTAAAGTGATTATGTAGCTATGGCCTGAGGGACAGAAGAGGTCACAGATACTGCCACAGCCTATAAACTACCATAGAAATTGTGTCAGCATGTGTTGCCAAGAGACAAGCAAGGGAACTCAGTTCTTAACCTGTAGTAAAAGCCACAAAGTGAAACCCATTCCTGCTACCCCTGGATGGCAGACCAACCCCTTACTCTCAGTGCAGAGTCATGTGGAACACTCTAGGTTAGCACTCTTTATCTACTTGAAATGACTTTGAAACAATTCTCACAGGCCTTACATGTATAGTGAAACTTCAGAAATTTAGCTCAAATATATTTTGAAATATTTTCATCAAGTCAGAGCAATTGAGCATAAATACAGCATAAATACATACCATGAACAAAGCAAAGTAGCTTAACAAGACTATCATGAAAAATGTGAACCGTGGTACCCATGTCCAAGCCAAGCTCAGCCTCCCTCAATTATGAGACAATATAACTCAGCTTAGAAGTTAACAAAATTACATTTAAAGGCAGAGTTCTGTATTTTCAGCAGAGGATTACTAAGCATGTACATGAAGGCAGATAATAATTGCTGCCTATTAGCTACAGTAAATATGAGCTGAATTTGTTGTGCGCCTGTGTTCTGACTGAGACAAATTAAACTCAGATAAATAGATTTTTATCAGCACATTTGTCCAACATTTTTCACTTCTCTGAATAAGCAGGTGTTTTTCCCACAGACAGCTATGACCACAGCTTTGCACAGACCATAGAACACACATGCAACACAACAAAAAATTATTATACCATTTATGGCAAGCTTTTGGCTAGATTTGGACATGTATCTTGTATCTATCTCAAACTAAAAACATCATTTCAGGAAGAACAATGTATTTTTAAATTGTTATTTATTCTTGATTCTGACTACTTGGAAGGCTGCAACTGAAAATGCAACTGTACCAAGCCGTACCATTTTCCAGTTTATTCCCATGCCTTTGTTCAAACCTCTCTACTGATATCACAAGTGTACTTCATTAGGAGCACTGAATGAGTAGCATCAATTATCTTTCTGAGTAAGACTGATGGATTTAGAATCAACATTGATAGCACAGATTGCTGAGCTACAAAGCATGTTAGCAATTCTCTCAGGTTTTTGTTTGTTTCATTTTGATTAATTTATGTACGCCCTAAATAGATATTTTTTCTGAAATGTATTGTTTTATGGAAAAATTGTTTTAAAGAGTCTTTTATTACATTGTGTTAATCTCCACTGGAAATTTTCAATAATTTGGCAAATCTCTGTGTTCCTTCAGCATGAAGTGAAAACTTAGAAGTTTACTCACAGGAAATTTCATCATTGATTGAGACTTCAGTTTTATGCTCAAAGCAGAAGCAAAGCATTTTGAAGAGCGCAGTCCTCTTTACAAATAAGAGTAAGACTCCAAACAGCATGCTCAGCTTTGGTTAATAGGGAAAACTATAGTCATTACCAAAAGTAACAGTAAAGGTGTGAAAGAAAACATACTTTAAAGCACTATTTTATTGAAAGAAATTTAACTTCTCCCCCACAAACTTATTGCACACTTTTCATGACTGCCTTGGGATACTGCACTGAAGGTAGAGCTAGAAAATACATTAGTACAAATCAGACATGCCATACAATTCCCATCTCCTACGGTTGTTGCCCACTTACTGCATAGACCCTGATTACTGAAAAAATGATCTGAACACAGTTTTGGAATATACCTGGTGCCTGGGGAGAAAACTACCAAGCACAACAGGAAAACAGCACTGAATAAGCTTTTTGAGCCTTTTCCAAGCCATGTATTGGTTTACCACTTCTGTGTAAAAGTCAATCCCGTAATATTACAGGGCTCAGGATCTGACTCATACACCAGCAGTAAAGTTACTACTGAATCAAGTGGAGGGACTGAGATTTTGTTGACATTTGTTAAATGAGGCCAATCATGCAGTATCAAATTAAGCCCCAAGCACAGCGTACTCCAGGGATGAGTTTAGTCTCAAACTTCTTGAAATTACAAAGCTAATAAGAATCTGTCATTTCTGCCATTAATGATGTGAGAAAAATATTTTTTCTTTGTAATTTGCAAATTCAGCCTCTAAGCGCATATATATTTATACCATTCCTGCCCCTAAGGAAGTTGCATTAAGGCAGGAAAGTCATGGCTGTTTAAAACATCTCTGAAAATGATTCCCTAGCAAAACATACAAAACAGGCACATCTTAAGGGCACCATCACTGCCTCTCCTTGATCATAGCCCTGAGCACGTCATCTACACGTTACACTGCCTCACTTTGTCTCTTCCAAAATTATGAATAGCATGTTATTGCAAATCACCTCCAAATTAAACATAATCAGCAGATCCCAAGCATGAATCAAATTTCAAAGAAATAAAATGTTGCTCCTTTGAAATCAAAAGCAAAACTCACGTTGACTTCAATGAAGCCAGTCTTCCCAATGAAGATATTGTGAAGTGTTTCTGCACTGACTGTATCTTTATCATCATTAGAGTGATTTACAAAATTACAATGGTGATGCACTTGAACACGCAAACATTCAGACATGTCCTTCCTCACTCTGCCAAACAATGCCATGATTCCAGTGTGGAGTATCTGGGCTCAATCTTTAAATTACTGCTACTAGCAACGTATCTGGTTATGTCCTGCTTCTAATGCGTATTTACCCATCAGACTAATCTGACATTACATCAAGAGAGGCCCTGGTACAGAATAGTTCTAAGCAAAACTGGAGTATTTCAAGGCAAGGAGGACAAACGCCTGCAGAACAACGTGCAAACTTTGCCTGATCCATTTCTAGTAAGGATTCAACTTCTGAAAATACAATAATTATCTTTCTGAAGAACATATTTCTAGTTCACAGCAAGCTACCCAAACTAAACTTCAAAAGTCAAAAGGAGCTGTAACTAGGACAAGGACAGAGATTTCCACTCAAACGAAGGTAGCGGGAATGATTACATAAACCAGCCACTGAGATCAGTCATGAAAAGCCAGTGGCCTCTCTGATTGATGGACACAAGCACTCCCAATTCTGGAATGGATGTTTGGGAAAAGACAAAATGGGGAACACTCTTCCCTTCTCCATTTTTTACATCCCCTGAGATTATTTAATGGAGCTGGAGGGATCATTTCCAGTACTTTCAAGTATTTCTTAAAATTGGTATAGATTACATTTCTTTCCCTTCCACAATGCGGTGCCCTTTCAGAAGGAGTTCTTTGAGTAGTTACACCTATGGAACACAATAAACCCTTGCCTTGCAGGAATAGGAAAGAACACATTCAAGAGGCTAATGAGATTATCTGTGTGGAGTCAACAAAGGTCTGCCTGCAGCAAACCTGTCCTTCCCTTCACCCCACTCCTCAATGGATTTCCAAGCCCTGCCCAGAACCAGAGAGATGCAGAATTATGGACAATTAAAAACTTCATAAGTGTGTATATTAGTTCTATCAGACCTTATAAACACATTCACCCATTCTCTGTGTTCCTATAAACTCGACTTGCCTTTCACTGTGTACAGATTTTGCAGTCATAGTGCATATGGAATAAACATAAACAAAACTGATTAGAACTGGTAATCATCCATGTTGGTTAAAATCAGCTCAGAAGCCAGTAACACTTTTTAGAGGGCAGCAAACCTGTGCTGGGCACAGAAAGCTGAGGAAAGGCAATCATCAGCAACAAACCATCAGGGTGTTCTGCAGCTTCTGCTCTAGAACCAGCAGCTCCTCCATCTGTCTGTTAGCTCTGTGTCCTGGACACTGAACTGTGGATTACCCACAGCCTCCTAATAAGAAAGTTTCCTACCTGCTTTGTAGCATTATTACAGCAAGGCCCCTTTTATTTGCTGTCCCACTTTGCCATCAACAGGTTTGCACAAAAACTCAATGTTCCCATTTTAAAGTTTGCTGTCAACAGCCTGAAAATACATTTTTGACAAGATAGGATCTGCCTGCTCACCTCCTGTTTCCACCCATCCACAGAACTGCCTACAAACCTGCACACAGTTCTGGAAGTATTAGTTCTTCTCCTAACTGCCAGGGCACTCATTTTGCAGCCACCAAATGACACAGTTAGAAGGACCACATAAAGTAATTTAGCAAAACTCACCATGTTTGTGAATTGAGTTGTTGTAATCTAATACCACATGAAAGAGGTAGAATACAATCATTATCTATCATCTATTGCTATAAAATGCCTGCACTTCAAATAAATCAAGCTCTTCATAGGAAACATTGCCTTTTTCTACAAACACTTTCTTACACTAAGAAAATCTGCTTTATGATACAGAAGTCTATCACTAGAATTAGACAGTTAGATTGTCACATTATTCTCCAAGGAAAAACACAATATGGACAGCTAGCACAAAGTCTTTGAAAATCAGCGTGCATTGAGTCCCCGAACTCCTTTAGATATGTAGGTAAAGAAAAACAAAGCAGAAATTCCCATTTGTTTCCTACTTGACCAAAACAAACAAGGTACGGCCTAGTGATGCCCATTTATATTTGTTTACCTGCACTCCAGCTGCTTTGCTATTGTTACAACACTGCCTGGCATGCCTATCAGTCAGAATGGCATTTAAGGTTTAATAAAGTACACACATTTTAATTAGCATCATTTTCTAAAATGTTGATGTCCATTGGACTTAGAAATATTTTTGATGCTCTCTGACATCCCAAGCAACGTTACAATACAGGAACTGTCCTAAAACATATACCTATTAGAAGATGCAAAAAAATTAATAGATATTAACTGAGTAAAATAGGATAAAAATGGTGTAAGCCCAGAAAATGCAAGAGGCTATAGAAACTTTAACTTGAAACCATTTCAAACTTTCTAATTTCATTACTATGATGATTTTTCAGATTAAAAGCCTTACACCTTCTTCCAATGTTTATTTTGTTCATTTTATTTAAGTCCATGTCTTCCCTCATCTCTTTCAACGCTGAACTCCGCACGATTAAGGGGAAGGAGGTGCTGAATCACAGCAACTGTTTGTATTTCTTCCCAGAATATCTGACTGAAACAGCTTCAGTGCTTCATGGATAAGATTGTGAGGATCATAACAGATAAACACAACATCTGTTTTTAAAATTTGTAACATATTTTGTAGCAATTAAAACAGTTGACCATATCACATTTAACCCTAAGAACCATTAGCAGTGCATGCAACATCTAATGAGTATTTCTGAGCTCTCAATGGAAAAAAAAAAAAATATATATATATATATATATCCATCCTCAAGTAATTCCCGTCACCTCCTAATTATCAATTTGTGGTTTATTAGTCAGCAGATTTTCCTTCATCACTTAAGGAAGGACAAGATGGGAAGCAAAACTTCCAGCCTCGGTATCAATTCCTTCCCCCCGTGTGACCACATAGCAGCCATCACCCATCACACAGACAGCAAAGGCTATTCAGTTCTATTCTAATGCAGGTTTGACAAGAACCAAAGGTTTCTTCAGAATTACTGAAATATTTAGAGTACTGGGCAGTGGCTCTACTTAGAATCCAAAAATATACCAACTGGAAAAGATGAATTAAATTATTTTTTCAGAGAGGGTCCATAACGAGATTTCTTCCGTTACTGAATCCTACGTGCTCAAACGTCAAAACTCAGGGTTACTGGCCCTCCCGCCCCCAGCAAGGGCCCACCTGTTCTTTTTTGTTTCTTTTCTTTTCTTTTTTTTTTAAACAAAGATCTCTCAAAAGAGGGGACTTCAGATCCCAGATATTTGATTTCATGTGTGTAGGTCAAACAGCTGTGTGCTCTCCCTGCTGAAACAAAGTAACGTGATTTCAGGCCCTAGCATTTCATAGCAAACACTGCAAGATGCTTTGAAGATGTCATTGACTGTAACGCAAATCAATATTGAATTATCTGAACAGGAAACGTTTTCAGAAGATGGTCCATCAAGCTTTCTCATAGGATCATGGATTTCTAGGATCATACCCTAGTAACTACAGTAAGCCATTAGAGCTCTCCTCCCTCTTCAATTATTTACAGGCCAGGAAAGCCAAGTGACATTGCTTTATGTATATTCAGTGGTACGGACTCACTTCCTAACTTACTAACGCCGCAGAAAATCAGAAAAGTAAATGTTTCTGAACAAAGGCATTTTCTCATTTGAGAATGCAGATATAGGCGTGCATCGGAGAGCTGAGTGATGCAAGGGGCTATCTGCCAGGCATTGTACTTTCCTAAAAATAACGCATGGAAATATCCGTATCTAGAGTCCTCAAGCGACTGCTCTGCGGCACAATCTGTAAATGGTGACATGCTCTCTTATTTAGCCTGGTGTCAATTACACATGTAAGAGATAATTACTCACTTCAAATCACCTAAAGACCTTCATCGTATTTCTGTCAATTTCTGTATACATGAAAGCACATTTCAAAGCCTCCTCACTGCTGACTTGTAAAACGTCTCATGACTGCCAGACCAAATTTATTTTTTGGCCAAGCACTATAAATTACATCTCACAATACAGTACCACAGGACACAATAAATAGAAGAGCCTATCGTATGTGCAAATAAAGAGAATTCTTGTCCTCTCACTGCCATACAGGCCGGGCACTTCCATGGAGGAAAAAAGGAAGGAAGAAAAAAAAAAAAAAAGGAAAAAATAAAACCACAGCACAGTTATAACCTCTAACAAAAAGTTCACACACTGAAGCCTCATATGGGTCCGTTATGATTTGTGAGGAGTGACACTGGTGGTTGGAGAGGCTTATGCTAAATGTTCCAGACAGCTGATGCAACCACCTCTGCATCTGCCAGTTTGCAGCGTGATGCTTCTAGAGCAGCGTAAGGGCTGGCTGCCCTCACAGTTTCAGAGGAGAAAGGGAAAAAATAATATAAAAGACAAAAAGCTAGGGATTCACCACCGCTAGAACTGATAAAATCCATTTTCCGGAGCACGACAGCTACCCGCGGACAGCACAAACCGTCGGCAGCCGGCTCCTAAACACCTTTTCAAGCCAGTTTGGAAACTGTGAGGCGGCTGCTCACAAAGGTCCAACTCCTCAGACAATGCGGACCCGCTGGCGCTCGGCCAGGCGGCGGTGTCCCCATCGAGGCGGAATGACGGCCACCACCGGCGCACCGCTGCCGTGCCCCGCCGGCCCCCGCACGGCAGCGCGTCCCTTCTGCGGCCCAAAGCGCGGCGAACAGCAGCGGCTCGGGGCCGCCGCCCGAACTCTGGGTCGTTCCCCGCGCAAAGCGAGACGGCGGCGGGGCCCGCGGAGCTCCGCTTCGCCGAGGGCGTGCGGGGGAAGGGAGCGCCGGGAGGACGAGGAGGGTCCGGAGGGCAGGCGGCGAGGAGCCGGCAGGAAGGGGCCGCCGGCTCTTTCCTGTCTCCGACCCCCGGACGATCCCGCCCGCCCGTGTCCCCCCCCCTCGAGCCGTGTCCGCGCCCCGGACCCCGTCCGGCCGTGCCATACCTTCGCCTGCAGATACTGGGGGTAGTAGTAGGTGGTGTACTGGGGGTACATCTGCTGTTTCCACACTTTGCCCATGAAGCTGGAAATGTAGCCTGCAGCGCAGGGTTGGGGGGGCACTTTAGGGGGTTCCGGCCGCCTCTCCGTCTCTCCTCCTCGCTGGCGGCGGCTGCTGCTCCTCGGCCGAGCGCGGACCTTCCTCCTCCGCCCCGAAGCCACAGCGGAGCGGGCAGCGAGGGCAGGCGCTCTCGGTCTCTCCCTCTCTCTCTCTTCCTCCGCGAGTTGCTGCCAAGTCCCCGCCCGGCCGGGCCGAGCAGCGGCGGGCCGGCTGCGGAGCGGGGAGCGCTCGGGGCGGCGGCGGCAGTACCAGGCGGCGGGGCCGGGCTGGCGGCGAGCGGGAGGCGGGAGGGAGGGGGCGAGGGGCGGCGCTTAGCCCTGCTCCGCGCCCGCCGGGTGAGCCCCGGGCCCCGGCCGGCGGCGGGGCAGCCCCGGGGACAGCGTGGGGCCGGGCCGCGGGGAGCGGAGCGGGGGCTCGGAGCTTCGGCTGAGGGAGGGCTGCGGTGATCGCGCCCGCAGCCGGCGCGGCTCTGACCTAATTAGCCGGGTTGGGCTTTGTTACCGCCTTTGTGCGGCTCGAAGCGGAGCGGTGATGCGGGACGCGGGTTTTCGGGAGGGCTGGGGGACCGTTTCGGACAACTACGTTTGGCTGGCGGCGAAGGGTCTGCCGGGCTGTTAGGAGCAGAAGAAACAGCAGCGCTAAAACCAGAACGGCAGCCGCAAAACCGGACCGAATTGTCCGTCTGGTCCTTAGTGCATCCTTGCATTTGTATTTGTGCCAGCTGTGCCGGGTGCGCCTCAGCCTCGAGCAGGAAGAGTTCCTCTTGCAGGCAATATCAGGCACGGTTGGCTGTTTTCCCTCTGAAGGAGAATTTCCCAAACATCAGAAGTAGGGACCAGCAACACCCCCTCATCTGTCGGTGTTTATAATAAAAACACTTAACCCAGCAGGTTTAGTTCTAACAACTGTATCTTTTCTACTCAAAGATAAACTGATCCTCAGAATATTAAGCAGATGCCACTTTGTCACATTAATCACTCGGGTTTGTCTTACTGCACCACTTATTAACAACATGTATGCAAGGTCCTTCACAACTGCTGAGTGTACGAGTGTTAACCAAGCTGAATTTGCCAGCAGCAGAAAGAAGGATTTAAAAACTTAAGGATTTGCAGACATGCCAGTACAATAGCGAAGGTGGCCTTTCTGCAGCCATGAATCCCTGGAGGAGCTGAACAAAGGGAGGGAAGTGCAGCAACTCATCTGAAGCCTGGCTGAGCGGAGGACAATTACACAAATGACATTACAGCTCACCTGGCCAGCTGTTAAGATGTCTTTACAGTGTTTACCAGAGAAGAAATTTGTATATCGTTTATGGGCCACACAAATTAGAAGACTACTTGCATCTTTATGAGATGGCTTCTTCTCCGGGAAAGCTGTATGGGAGGATTTGGGTTTGTTTTTTTGTTTGCCCATTTGTTTTAGGTTTAGGCATGGCTGGAACAACTATGAGAAAATGGATGAGTGCAAAAAAGGTCATGGATGTCAGTAATTCAGTGTCCATCACATGGGAGCAACAGAGGTTAAAACTGGGAAAAGCTGAGCAAAAGAGAAATATCATGTTGTTGAAAGGGTTAAGGAAGTGTGCCTGGAAAAGCCAAAATGGCCATGGCCAAAATCAGCTGCCTTCTGTTGGCTGTACTGGCATTTACGCAGTGGAAAAAACGTAAAAGCTGCAGTTCTATCTGAAGAATGCCAGGTAAAGTGACTGCAGGATAGGGTATGGTCAGAGGACGGTAGAAATGAAGTTTCACTACTTCGTGGGGAAATATGCTGCTGCAGCCCAGCTACGTGATGATATTGTTATAGATTGCTTCAGGAACAGCCAAGTTGTGGTCTGGAATTCTTGGTTGAACTACCAAGAATGCAGCTCTGGCCTCTTAGCTGACAGGTTACGGTGCTAGTACACTTTGTTTCTTTCTGAGAAAAACAGGACAAACAGCAAGAAGAAGAAATAAAGACCAGGAATTGGTGGATTGACCTGTGGGGATTTTCTTGAGGAAAAGGAAAGACTAAGGAAGAACTGTGAAAGAAAAATACATAATGTACTATAGACAGCTAGAAGAGTGTTTTCCTAGAATCCACCTTCATATAAACAATGACTGTAGTTGTCACAGGCTGTTTTGCCATCACGAATGGGGAGAGAAGCATCCAGAAGAAAAAATCTCTAAGAAATGAGGAGGGGGAAAAGGCAGCCTGTACCATTCCAGCACTTCAAACTGCAGCCGCCTCCAGCTTAGCTCTGACGAGTTACTGAGGAGGGCTGCCAGGGAGAGGAGCAGCAATGCTCTGCCACAACAGCTCCTGGAAGTGATGAAAGAAGAAATCTGGCTGAGAGAGTATTTGATTACAACTGTAACAGCTAAAGCTGATCTCCAGGCTCCTTCCCAGTCGCTCCCTGCAGGGACTTAGAATTTTCCCAAACAGAGCCTTTTGCTCTAAAGCTTAATCTCATCCCCAAACACGACCTGCTAATGTAAGTGTGAGGCCAGTTTGGTTCCATCTTATTTCAACCAGGATATTTTCTTATCACCGATCTACCGCTGTTGGAATATCTGGTCTGCATTCTTTAGCAAAGCTGATATCAAGGCAGTTAAAAATGGATAGTTTAATATTTATCACAGTTAATTTTAAATGTAAGCCTGTAACTTAATTATTGCAAACTTTTACAGTGCAGTGATCCCACTGACAGCTAATGAGAATTTGCAAACGATGCTCAGTTTTTATTAAAATGAGATTGGAAAACATAATTATTTCATTGAAATTATTTACGTGAGGTTCCATTGCAGTTATTTTATTTCATTTTTAATATGGTATTGAAAATGTTTACTGCATTAAGGAGGGATAAGTAAAGAATTCTTAGGTGAACAACCTTAATTTAGCTTCATTGAGAACATTCTCTGCTTGTACCTTTATGATGTATTGTCTATTCAGTCAACTTAGAGTCAACTTAGAAACAGGAGCTCAGGCTGTGTGATACAGACAGGATGGCATTGCAGTGGGGACTTTAAAACAAATGACAAATTTCTTAACTGTTTATACTCTCAGTGTAGTTTGCCTTTAGCTGCTTATTCTACATTCCTAGCCTTTAAATTTAAACTGCTTTATGCCAGTCTGCCAGTACTAACTCTTGTCTTCATAACCAAATATTCAAAAGGTTAAAAATGCTTCTGTCGTTTACACGCTGCACAAAGTGTAGGATTAAGAAGGAAGGTAAACACTGAATTGTGTGCCGAGTGCTCGCTGGACACAAGTAGAGCAACCAGAAGAGCATTTTGCTTTAAAAACTGCCTTCCCACAGAGCACACCAATGAAAGTGTGCTGTGGCTTTGTCAACGTTAGGGAAAAGAGTAATCCATGGTTTCATCCATATCAGATTTCACTGGATGCTAATGGAACATTAAATATTACTCTTTATTCCCCCTTATTATAGTAACAGTCTTACTGGTCTGGTTTGGACAGATTGAAATATGATAAAAACACAGCTGGGGTGGTGCTGCATGGGCCAGAGAAGCTCTGTATGTGCTGCTGTGTCAGAGGAGTTCAAGGGCAGCTTGGTTAAACTCAATCAACTGTTATCCATGAAGTAGGGGTGTTGGGTAAGAAATCCCATTTAAGCTTTCCAGATTAGTGTAGATATTAGGAGTTCTACCCTAAGGCAGAAAAAGTCAAACGCAATGCAGAATAAAAGTGAAGTATATTTAATCCTCCTCACTCCAGGAACTAGGTGAACTGCTGTGCTATGCTCCAATTTGGGTCTTTGCACTAGTTTAGGCCGAAAGAGACAGGCATGTTTCTGCTGCAATCATTTTTACTTTGACATAGTCAGGAGTATTTGAACAACCAATTTTTTTTCTGGTCAAGATACCAGCTAGAGTCTTGGGAGATCTTTGTCTGTCACCAGATCTCCTACAGAATGTGTGTGAGAGGGTGAGCGAGTCACTCAATTACCCTGTGCCTTACTTCCCCAGTTTGCAAACTGTGTCAAACATCCACTCTCTTCTGTTCTTTGTCTGCCTCATATCGTCAGGCTGTAGGCAATACAAGGCACAGAAATAATTTGCTAGGAATGTGCCTAGCACGATTCGCACAAAAGTGCTAAAATAAACAGAGGCAATGTCAGTGCATCATCTGGGGATGCAGAGAAGACAGGTATTGCATCCTAATCTGCACATACATGCAACAACAAGAAGATACAGTTTATATGCACTAATGATGGGTGAGGACTCCAGAAATGCAGAAATATTTAAGCCATCACCAGTAACCTTTATGCTATTCCTCTCACCCCCAACACACACTGTTCCAATTACTTTCAAGACCTCCTTGTCATAATGCCACCCTCAGTCCCGTGGTATGGCCCTGACTGCTTTGCAACACAAATGAAAGGCTCCTCAATCCGGGTCGCAATAGGCCACACTCCTAAACACAAAGGCTAAATAAACGGCCTTTGTCAATGGGCCACCAAGATGAAAAGCACTTGATTGTTTTCATCAATTAAATCAATCCTTTAGACTTGATGGCTATTAACCCTTTCAACAAATTCTTAAATATTTATTTCAATTGGGTGGCTCCAATTCTGTATTTTTCCAGTAACCCTCCTGGTGTAGCAACATCACACCAAAACGCCACAGAATGTGCCATACTTCTGTCTTTGATCTTCCAGCTGAGCTGCTCCTGATAGCTGCAGGCAGCTCCTTTTGATTTTGTGGCATATGCAAGACACACTATTCTAAGGTTGTCTAACAGAAGTGATAACTGCACTAACACATCAGTTTTTAGCATACTTCTGTGTTCAGGCTTCTCCTCTTGTGAAGCTCCATGTGCACCAGGCAGTGCTCCCATTAGTAGCAATGGATGTCAACAGAAGATGCAGCTGAGCTGCTCACAAAATCATGTCTGTGTTTGCAGCTAAACGTACCAGTTCAGTTTCACTGATTGCCACCTATGACGTTTTCTTCTTATTTATACAGCTCTGAGAGAACCAGTCATCTTACAAGCACTACATATTCTGAGCATCGCCTACATTCTGGTTTATTTCATCCTAAGATGGTTAGCTAATAAAGATGATTGCATTGTACCGGCAATAGTTTTCTCTCAGCTTTCTTCATAAAACTTGTAAATCACCTCTGATTGGTTCAGTTCCAAACACCTATTTAATACATGGAGTTTTTATTTAAATCACCTACCCAATGATGGTAAAAATTAACTGTCTTTTGGGCAAATGTTCATCCCAGGTGGAAGTAAGTAAGAATCCAACTTCCATTCATCCATTATTTATGAGAAACTTCCATTCTGTGACATTCCTAACTTCTCCAGAGTCTCTCTAGAAATTCTGTCTCCACTGTGCAGCACAGGTGCAAGAAAGAGAATAATTGTACCTCTACCCAATCTTGACCAGCTTTGAATCTCTCATGGTGACATTCCCTTTCAGTTTTCTCAGTTTCAAGGCACTGTTAGCAATTCTTTTGCACTCTGCACAAATGGTTGAAGAAGACACCAAGTCTAGCTTGTTTTGGGTGCAGCATGATAAGAACTTGTGTGGGTAACTTTTTACCAGCTTGACAAGCCAGCAGTAGCTGGTCTTATTTAATTCAAACTATTGATTTTAAATATTTAAAACATTTTTTTTCTCCTGTTCAAACAAAAATTGAAGTTCATTGGAGATAGATAGAGGACATCTTATTTCTACAGACATAAGGGACACAGTGCACCATCTTGAGGCATGTCTTAAACAAGTTCTGAATAAAAGATAGAGGATACATTCCTCGATGTTCTTATTTTTGGAATAAAATTATTCCCAACTATGAAATGCAAGCCTTCCAATCCAAACACGGTTGTATTTTACTCAAGTTCTGAAGCTCATGAAATATCTAATAACTATTTCTAGTGTCTCAAACACCATCTCATGTCACCATAGCAACATCTCCAGTGTCCCATGCTCTAAGCCTGGTCAAGGAGAGGGCTGTACATGGAGTCTTGAATGGTTTAATTCAGGTGCTGGCCACCTGGCCCAGGCAGATCTCAGCTTCCTGGCCTCTCATACAAGGCACCAGCTTTCTCATTTTTTTGCAGCTATTGATTTTTACGCAACATTCAGGACCATCCTATTCATGCCCATCTCTGTTCCAACATCACCTCCAATTTAAATTGCCTGAAGGCTTCAATAGTTACAGTAAGATAAGAGATGAAGAAGGAGAAGGTGATAAGACTGCATTTGTTATTTCCATAATACAGCAGTTTAAGCCAAAGAGCAGAGGCTCTTTGACCTGTTCATATATCAACTTTGACACCTTTCATGTCTTATGTAATTTAATAAAACCAGATGCATTTAATTAATTAAAATCAATCCTTTACCATACAACCCAACCCTGAGCTATGTACCTCAACAGACATCCATCAGTGCAGGTGGCTGAGAATGGATAAGGAGAAGGCCGAGATACTCAATAACTTTTTTTGCCTCAGACTTCACTGGCAACTGCTTCCCCATTGGGTATGAGGGTGGAAACTAGGGAAGCAACGTCCCTTCCTCTATAAGTGAAGATTCAGTTTGTGACCTCCTGAGGAAGATGACATTTGTAAGTCTAATGGTCCTCGTGAAATTCATCACAGTGTCCTGAAGGAACTGGCAAACATAGTTGCCAAGCCACACTCAGTGGCATTTGAAAAGTTATGTGAAGTCAGGTGAAGTCCCCAGTGACTGGAAAAAAAGGCAATGTTACAACCATTTTTAAGAAGCAAAAAAGTTGATATAGGGAACTACTGACCCATCAGCCTCATCTTTGTGCTGGGGAAGATCATGAAGCAGATCCTTCTACTAAGGCACATGGAAGAGAGGGAGGTGATAGAAGACAGCCAGCATGCCTTCACCAAGAGCAAGTTCTGCCTGACCAACCTAGTGACCTTCTGTGATGGAGTAACTACATCAGTGGACTAGGGAAGAGTCACTGATGGCTACCTGGACTTCAGTAAGGCCTTTAAATTGGAAAGATATGGATTAGTTGAGTGGATTGTTCAATAGACAAGGAACAGGTTATGAGATCATACCCAGAGGATACTGGTCAATGGCTCAATGGCTGCATGGAGACTAGTGATAGGTGGTGTCCCTCAGGGGCCAGTGTTGGGACCAATGCTCTTTAATATCTTCGCTAATGACATTGACAGTGTGATTCAGTTCACCCTCAGCAAGTGCACGAATGATACCAAACTATATGATGTGGTCAACAGGCCTGAGTAGTGGGATGCCATTCGGAGAGACCTAGAAAGACTCGAGCAGAAGGCCCAGGAGAATCTTGAAGGTTCTACAAAGCCAAGTGCAAGGTCTTGCACCTGGGTTGTGACAACGCCCACTATCAGTTCAAGGTGGGGGATGAAAGGATTGAGACCTCACCTGTAGTACTGAGTCCACATGTGAAGTCTTTTTACAGGAGAGACATGGAGCTCTTTGAACACACCCAGAGGGGGGCCACAAAAAATGATCAAAGGGCTGGAGGTATCCCCTATGAGAACAGGCTGAGAAAGCTGGGGCCGTTCAGGCTGGAGAAGAGAAAGCCCCAGGGAGACCTGAGAGCAACATTTCAGTATCTAAAGGGGGGCTGTAACAAGGAAGACAAACTTTTTTAGCAGAGTCTGTTTTAATAGGACAAGGGGAAATGGTTTCAAACTAAATGGGGGAGATTTCGATTGGATATAAAAAAGAAGTTTTTTACTCTAAGGGTATCGAGGCACTGGCACATGTTGCCCAGAGAGCTGGTGGATGCCCCATCCTTGGAGACGCTCAGAATCAGGCTGGAGCGGCTCTGAGCACCTGATGGAGCTGTAGATGACCCCGTTCATTGCAGGGGGGTTGAACTAGATGACCTTTAAAGGTCTCTTCCAACTCAAATGATTCTATGATAATGATTGTATGATCCTGTGATGATGATTCTATTTCTCTTGATTTTCTTCACATAGAAAAGACATCTTTCCCATGAAAGGACCACAACACACTGCCATTTTGAATTAGCTCATGTATTTGAGCTTCATTCATATTTTATCATGTTTAGCTTCATCACAAACAACTTGTAAATGCTGAACACTCAGATCTAGATACACTCCTTTTAATGTTTACACTGATCTATTTCTTCAGAGCTATTACAAGTTGTGTCTCTACTGCATAATTAATTTTTTTAAAAAATAACATCTCATCATCCTTGAACTGCTATAATATGGAAGCTTTGTCCTCAGCTTTGAATCCTTTTCTGTCTTCTCACACTCCCATAGCTGAAATGCCAGATGCTCTGTGGAGTTGCGGTGGGTGATTCACTCTGGCTGCCGACCCTGCAGTCTGGAAGCCCCAGAATTCCCTGCTGGAATAGTTCTCAAGTGATGCAGCACCGACAAAGCTGAGTCGTGCAATTTCTTTTATTTTTCCTTGTGCAGCACAGGCAGTACTGTTTGTGCCGAAGTGAAGTTGTGGAACTAAGAGGAGCTAGATTTCCAGGGAGGCTATGATGTGTTTCTTAAGAGTTTGAAAAGTTTTTTCTTATTTCTGAAATTTCTGAAATGGTAATGGAAAAGTGTTGATCCAATAAGCTGAGATTCCCCTTTGTCCAATTTTTTTTCTGCCTCAACATTGCATATTTCAAGACATATGTCAGTGGAGGATACACCCCTTGTTTAAAATTTAGTTTGAAATGTTTTGGCTGCATCTCTCCTGTTCTCTTACCATGCTGTGATAATGTCACAGTAGGTTTTGGATTCATCTTGACACTTTTCTGAACCCAGTTTTTGAGGCCATTTCAAAACTTGAATCTGAGACATGGAGGGACTTCCATAAGATTATATAAAGCATAGATTTTGTTGCAGATAGCATGAATGGAACGGGATGAAATGAGATGGGATGGGATGGAACAGAACAGAACAGAACAGAACAGAACAGAATAGAATAAGAGATAACAAATAATTTTGGATATTCTGATTCCAAGGCTGACGCTGCAGTTTAGGATCTCAGGCCTTCAATTGTTTTGCTGTTCTTAACGTAAATGGGAGAATACATAAGTAAAAATTTTAATTCTCACTTACAGATGTAACCGTTTTGTATCTTGATCGTTTCCAAGATGATCAGATTATCACTTTGTGATGATTCTTCTCTTCCTTAGGATTTCATACGTGTCACAAACATTGTGATATCAAAAAATATTTCAGATATTTGGATATAAAGTGTATATGCTATAAGATGTTAGCATTCAAAATTCTTTTCAGATCTTGTGTTTCACAATGCTTTATAAACCAATGCGTATTTATTTTACTGGAAAGTTACACAAATAAAAATATTCCATTTCCAGTTCTAGTCTCTGGGGCTTTAATCCACTGAGAAATGTAAGAATATGCTCACTGGTCGTGGGATAATATTCCTGTCAGATGCTAGCAATATTTATTGCATCATTTGATGAGTTTTGATTCCTTGTTGTATAAATTGATGCACTTTTGCCTCCATTTTCACTGTGAGAGGAGCAGAGGCTTCAAACCACCAAAAATATGTTCCCAGGAGACCTGAAAACACTGTAAATTAGCAAGCTGAAGCCTGAGCTGTAACCAACACATCTCTAGCAACGAGAAACATTCATCTTTTTTTTTTTTTTTTTTTTTTTTTTTTTTCTGAGAACTTACTGTCTAGCAAGTGTTTTCAAACCCTGGCGATCATCCTCAGGGTTTATAGCTCAGAATTTTCGTATTTTTATAATGGCTCCTTTCATAACACTGGAACTAATGCTAGGAACGTGCAACGTTTCCTCGGTTTTAGTTTATCTCAATTTATGTGCCGTTTACAATCTAAGACGACTCCGCACGACGTAAAGAACGCGCAGCGCTTGCCGGTGCGCCCGTAGGAGGAAGCGCAGAGCCTGCTCGCGCGGGGCGGTGAGGGCGGCCCTCCGTGCGGCACCGGGGGACGCGCAGCCCCGCCTGCCGCCCGCCCGCGGGGTCCCGGTGCCGCCCCGCGCCGTAACACCGCCACCTGCTGCGGCAGCACCGACACGTGGCGGCGGGGATGCGGCCGGGTCAGGAGAGGCCGACTGGCTCTGGGAAGCGCGGGGAGCTGCCGCGGAGTGCGGCGGGATCCCGGCGGACGCAGCCACGTGTCCCGCGAGCGGTACGCAGCGCCATACGGGGACTCACGGAGCTGCACGCTGCCGGCTCCTTACCGACCCGCTGTGCAGCGTTTTCTAAAAGTCCGTCCAGATTTTGGCCTTCCCACATATCGTCACGACTGAGGTGATAATGATTAATGAGTTAAAGCTCATTATTAATACAAGAGTAACTCCGCGTGCTAATTAAAATTAAATATGTTCCTTTCTTTTTCTTGACTGCATTTAAGAAGAAAAATATGGCATGCCATGCTGAGAAGTAACTGGCATATTTGCTTCCTTTTCAGACCTTCTATCTGCCTATATTTTTCTTTTATATTATTTGTTTTAATGGCTTGTCATGAAACAGCATTAGTTTTAGTGGTTTCTTTGATTTTCTGACAACTTCCAGACATATTCACCATCTTAAAATTAAGTTAGGAATTCAGAACATCTACTACAAAGCAAAAAGCTGTAAGAGTCAAAAAAAGTAAATAATAACTGTAATTAATCATATTTAGTAATATATTTACATAAGTATTTAACAGGACTAACAAAAAAAATCATTATATAATTTATAATATGCAAGCTTTTGGTCAGGGATTTAAGTTTTTAGTACAACACACAGATACTTGTTACCAACCAAAGCTCCTGCCAAATAAATAAATAAATAATAATTTTTAAGTATAACTTCTAAATTCAGTGCATATTCTTTCTATTTCTTCTTTTTGGATTCCCTCCCCCTACTCCATAAAAAGAAAAAAGTCTTTCTAATTAAAGAAATTCTTTCTAATTTTAGTATATTCATAGCAAATGTGGGCAAAGATATTTCTTGTCTTAGTTTCAGCTGGGATGGAATTGTTTTTTTCAGAGCATCTGGTATGATGTTATGTTTTGGTTCTGGGAGAAAAACAACACTGATAACACACTGATGTTTATAGTTGCCTGCAAAGTGGTGTTGTACGGAGCAAAGGCCATTCTCAGCAAAGGGCCCAAGGAGCTGGGAGGGAACAGAATGAGGACAGCTGATTTAAGTGGGCCAAAGAAATGTTCCGTATCATCTGACATCTTGTGGAAGGAGTTTTGAAGGGGGTGGGAGTTCGACTCATTCTCTTTCACTGCTCAGAAGGCTAAGTGGACATCGGCTGGGGACAGTGAGCAATTCCTTGTGCACCACTTGTTATATCCATTAATATGTGTGTATGCATATATATATGTTTATCTATGTCATAATTATTATCCTTTTCCTTTTCTCTATCTTAGTAAATAGTTTTATCTCAACTCCAAAGTTCTACTTAGTTGGTTTTTTTTATTCTCTCCCTCATCCCCCTGAGAAACAGGGGAGTGGGTGAGCAACTGTGTGGTGCTGAGCCACCCACAGGGTTAAACACAAGCACAGCTCAGTACAGTCTTGTCACAAGGTGCATTTCTGTACCGATTCAGCTGGGAGCATGTGAATGCATTTATGTAGGCGCAGACCAAGACCATGGGTTTTAAAACCTCCACACAGAGAGGGGCTCTTTCCTAAGAGAGACTGGAGTTAAAATTACAAGGGATTGTAAATTCACATGAAGAATACTGTTGTTTGACTTCACATTGGAGCTTGGTCTCCCCACTTTATCAAAGGGAAAGATCAGATATGGCTTCACTCAGTTCCCCATAGCCACTCACATAAGACCTCATTAGTCACCTGTCTTCAATCTACCATGCAGTTGTGGCATGATACAAACCCAGAAGACATTATTTATGGCTCATTTTTTCCTTAACTTTGCAAAGTCAGGAGGCTGAGAACATTGCTTGGGAAGGTTCACATCTTCACATGAGAGACATTTATTTCATTGCTTAAAAAGTAAGCATTACATGTCTTTTGACACCAGTAGGTTGTCTGGGCTTGGTTTGTGTTGTTATGATCCAGTTCTCATGAATAGCTCTCTTCATGGGTGTGATAGTCACTCAATTATTTTTACTCCCACAGCTGCGTACGTGCTTCTGTCCCTGCACCTTTTTCTCTCTGCAGCCCCCACCCTTTTCCTCAATTCACTTATATTATGGCAGTTTAAATCCTTGAGGGACTGGGTCAGCTATGCTTATGTTATTAGACATATACATCCCTGCCATTTATAAAAAAAAGTGAGTGACTACAGCTTCACTTTCATCTCATATAGAAAATTTCCCTTATAAGAAAACATATAAAGAATTTTCCTTTTATTCATAGAGACATGATGTAATAGATTTGGGACTCTGTCCCTCTGAGGATACATTGACTACCTTCCTTCAAGGGAACCTAGCCCTCACAGGATGGAAGAAATCATTTTCTTTCCTTCCTGTTACTTCGCTCTTATATTCTCCTGTGTTGCTGTAATGTCTCCTCTGGGAAGAAAGCCATCAGTTGTGCTCTTGGTTCTGGAGTTTGGCTTCCGAGAGTTACAGATGAAAGGTGGTAGTGGGGAAAAAACTTACTGTAGGTTTGTCAGCTATGAAACCTCTTCTTCCCTTTTCACTTGAACATGCCCACGAACACCCAAACACCTAAAAGGATCCAATTTTCTCTCAGATGGGGAGATGAAACACTAATCCATTTGGTTTACAAAAAGATGTTTCAATATCTGCTATCAGATAGGCTACGTGATGAACTCACTGTTACATCTTGCCTTAGATTAACATCCAAAAGGTAAAAAAAAAAAAAAAAGAACAACAAACATTTTCTGTAAAATACTGGATCTTCCTTCATTTTGCATACCATTTAACTGCAACGGGCATATGTCAGAGTTAAAGTCTTTCACGTATTGCTGATAAAGGCTGGTACTGAGCACTAATGTTCATGTAATCATTTGCTGTGGAATTCCAAATTCTCCAAACCTATTCCTTCCCTAGAAGAAGTAACTTGAGATTTCTTTCACTATCTCCCTATAAAACACACACTCAAAGAAACTAAGGGTACTTTGTTGTACATTGTGTATAGGAGCTACGGGAATAAGAGAAGCACAGAGGTGCTATTCTTTCCAAGCCATCATGCTAGACAGCTTTCTTCTACACTTGTGGAAAATTCTCAGCAGTGCCTGGTCCCAACTAGCTCACCAGCAGACAGGTTATACAGAATTAATGAACTCCATCCAAAACTAAGTGTGACTTTTTGAGATGGCTTTCCCATGAAATGAGTTTGGATACACTGAGCAAACAGTGCTAACAAGATTTTGGTTGGCCTTTTGAAAGAAAAAGTAAGCAGAGAATTTAAGTCTTCAAGGGCAGCTAACAGTTTAAAAGGACAAACTGGCACAATTATAGGCATAGTGCTAATGGTAGGAAGACATAAAAAAAATGGGTCAGTTAGCATAAGCATCCTGAAAATTCAGGAGTATTGTTGAACAGTTTTGGATTACAAATCTGTTCTGTTTTTAGCATTTCCTGGATGTGGTAAGGCAGGAAATATTGCATCAACAGCCCTTATCGTGGCGTTTTGATTCTTCCAGTTTCAGTGCTAGTAAAAACCAAAAAGTCTCAGGAAATCATAACTGAAAACACACAAGAGAGAAAGTGTTGATACTATATGAATATTAAAAAAAGGGGAGGCTTATGTTTTTTTTTTTTTTAATTTAAATCAAAGCTATCCTCAATTAGTACTCTTTCTCCTTAATTTCAATAATGGTGTGTACGAAATTGTTAGAGTAAGAAGAAATACTTGCTTAGTAAATATTTTAGCAGAAATCATTCAACAGATGTATGACCTTAGTGAAAGAAAAAGAAAAAAAAAAGGAAAAAAGAAAGAAAAGAAAGGGAAAGAAACCCCAGAAAAGTACAATACTTATATTAAGAAAAATAGATTGAGTATGATAATAGTAAGGAGCTAATTGGTCTTCCAGGTAATTCATCATTATTTCTTATATGCTGTTGATGCTTTGGATGATTTATTTCTATTTCCAAAAGACTTATAATCTCAACTTACAGGCATGGACCAGACAGAAAGCTAAAATGAAGGAAAAATAGACAAGACCCAGTTACATATATTCCATCCAGCATCTTTTTGAAATGAATGTGAATGCTTTCATCATGTTTTCTTTGGAGAGAAAAATGAGTATCTCCATCTTATCACGAGGGATGTCCCTGGTTGGAGGGGTAAAATGCTGGCACTGTGGTGTGCTTTCTTTCAACAAAGGAGGATTCCCAGGGATCTTCCTAGGAGCAAGTAAAGGGGAATAGAATGAAAGGGCATTCATTCTCCATGGCGTTATCCTGACCAGCCCAGTAGGAATTTCCAGCATAATTTAATGATAACCTATAAGAAGTAATTATATGATTTGTCTACCACAATAGGAATCTTTCTGAACAAGAGCAATGCCTCTGTATTCTCAAGAATAAAGAGAAATTTCTGTTAAAACCTGAGGTACATTATTTTCTTTCTAGCTTGTAATAGCATTTCAATGATGAAGAACCTTACAGCTGCTTGGTACAGACCTCCCTTCAGAGTTACAGAGGGCCCTTTCAACAGCGTGTGAGCATTCACTGCTGAAAAGTAGCTGACTTTGGCTTTGATTGAAAGCAAAATCCGGAGTAACTCAAAGGTAGTATGTCTGCATTGGGACATGTAAGACAAATGACAGTAAATGACAGAGAGGCTATAAATCTTTTACAGCTTCTCTGCCTCTTTGTTCAAGCTGCAAAATATATGGTTGCTCTGTTTAACTGTCCTCGGTTCATTTCCTCCTACTAACAGCTTACACATCATCCGTCAGAAACTGCACAGGGACATTTGTCGAGCACCTCCTGAAGGCCCTGGAGCAAGGGTAACCACACATCACACTATGAAAGTAGATGCCCATAATCACAGAATTGTGGGGGTTGGAAGGGACCTCTAGAGATCATCAAGTCCAAAATAATAATAATGTTTCCATACATGGGAGAGATCCAAACAGAAATAACTAATTTGTAGGAAAAATACAAGTGATGAAGTTTAAAGGAATTTTTACACAGAGATCTCTACTTAGACATAAAAGAAAAACAGCAAAATCTGTCTTCCTGAAAAGTGAAGGAATTTGAAAGTGACAAGAAAGAAAGAGGACAAAACAGAAATTCTTCAAGGCATATTTGTTATAGCATATATCGGAACAAAGTCCAAATAAAATGCAAAGTTTTCCATGAGCAGCTAACAAAGCCTGACTTCCTGCATTTATGCCCTGGAGATCTCTCTTCTCCAGCGACCCAGCTCTGTATCCCTTGTGACTGCACAAGTGGCCTAGAAACCCAGTTCCTATTATGTTCCCAGCTGTTCCCAGCATTGTCTCCACAGCACTGCTCTGCCTCTGAATACTACCTCAGCAGGAGGTAGTTACTGGTTGCTCATCCACATAGTGCTTGCTAGCCAGGAGCACCTGCTTGCTGGTTGACTGATGCCAGGCTGAGCAAGGCTGCTCACCGCTGAGCTCATACAGAAGCCTTTTCCTCCGTGAGGGCACCAATCCTTGTCTCTTTCCTTCTTCACTTCCTACTCATCTGAGTTTCACAAAACCTGCTTTGGAATCTGGCTGATGGGATTTTGACCATTCTCCCTAACTTAAAGTAGTCTTTGACACCTCCTCCAAGAATTATTAGGGGATGAACACATGGTCCAACTGCAGAAACTTTATTTCCAGATGATACTCTGACCATTAGAAGGGTGTGTAAAGGCTCTTCAGAGATAATGTTACTCACCAGCACAAGCACCAAATACCAAAAATTATGGGATCTGTGCTGACACAGCATCTGTCTTTGAATTTGCAGGAAGTCCGTGATAATTCAGGTATATGATAAAACCATAGTAATATAACTTCACTGAACCATAGAGCATGATAAATTCTTGCGTGTGAATGCTGGTGTTATAAAATATTTTCTAAAATATTCACAGACAGCTCTTCTATAGAGCAATCTCGCTACAATGGACCTGTGTCCTAGTTACCACCCATATTTTAACTAAGTGGAATAGCTCCGCTTCAGCATAGCACAGTAATGAGCCAAACTGATAAAGACAAATATACTTTCTGAACATGTTAGTTTTAGCATCTCTCTGGATAGGATTTAGAATTTTGTATCTATGAATCTTTGCTAAATTTTGTTCTCATGATTGCAGTGGGTTCTCCAACCATTCTCACCTCCAGAGGAAAGCCTCTCCATGTCTCCATTGGTTGCTCTGCATTAACTCTGACAAAGCACAAAGCAAACTAGAAAAAGAACTATTTTAAAGAGAAGCAGATCAGTCTTTCAATTCATTTGCTCCTCAAATTTTTGCCAAGAATATTAGCTGTAACATCTTGATTACGGTTTAAGGACAAGTGACCTCTTAGAATCTCAATGACATCTGCAGTGACCAAGAAAGAACAAACTATCATCAAAGACTCCATCAAAGGATGGATTTGTGATTGTTTTCTAAAACCAGCATTTTCAAAAAGGAGAGATCGTTCTAACTTACATGTAGCATGGGTTCTTCTGAGACAATTAAAGAGGTGAAAGAATAGATGACGATGGGAATAATTAAGCAGTTCTTAAGAAACCTTCTGAGATAATGAGTAGGATACTACTCTACACATTCTGCATGCTTGGAACAGGCAGAAGAGCAAGTATTACAGCTTTTCTGAAGATGTACAAGAAAAGCCTGCAGGCTGTCAATCTGTAAGAAAATAGGATAGTAAGCAACTTTTTATAGCAAGAACAGAGATGTTGCTGGACAAAAAGTGTTTGAACACATCTTTATTTACGATAAGCTGAGGAATAATGGGTAGGATATGCTTTTACTGAATCTTTGACGATTTTTCCCCTCTCTTTGAGGGAATCAGACTGAAAAAGAAAATCTGACAAAAATTTGCTTTGATTTGCCGGCAAAAGTTGAGATTTGTTTTGAATGTATTTTGTACACTTTATGATGTAAAGACTATGGGGAAATGATGAAAAATCACAAAAATGGGGACTTTCTTCTAAAATATACCATATCAGAACTTCATAAGCCAGAGAAACAATCAAGCAAAACAGCAATGAGAGTGTAAGTTCTGTATAGGAAATCAGTGAAAATCAAAGTATTTTCAGTGATTAACTTTATTATTCAGAGAAGCTATTGAGAAAATAGTGGTTATTCAAACTCAATAGAAAGGGAGAAAATGGATTATTTACTGGAAAAAAAAAAAAAAAAAGCATAAAAACGTGACTAATGGTGTTCTTGGTTTTCCTGCTCCATCCTTAGCTAAATCATCCCAGTTCCTATAATCTGTCTACTGAAAGTACTGAACTTTGAACTTTTTATCTTGGTCAGTTACCTTCTCTTGTTCATATTGAGCTTCTTTACCTAATTCATACTTACTTACTTGTGTTTTTTCTCCGATCAAAATCTTGGAATGTTAGCAAAAGGCCAAGTAAGACCAGGTGGAATAAAAGATGAAAATCAAACAAACAAATAAGATTTCTCTACAAATATTTATGCATTCTTCTGTATGCAACATTAGGCATGGAGACCTAGTGAGTAAACATCATAAATTTACCTCTTCCAGAATCCTCTTGACTTCATTTGTTGTGAAAGTGATTTTCATTAGTACCAGACCTCTTATGCATGAGTACGCCCAGATTCAGAAAGCTGAGGGCCATCTCTAATATTTGAAAACTGAAATAAAGATATACCAAATATAAAATATGAACAATAAAGTGCAACACATATAGATACATAGATATTTGCTGGAAAATACCAAAACAGAAGGAACTGAAATTTGTGCTGCTCAAGTCAATCTTCCATTGCAATAAACAATATAATTCTAAGAAATTAAATGTAGATATCAAATTTATTTTAGAAGATCTAGAGAGGAAGGCTGAAGAAATTGTCCAAACACTGTAGAAGTCCTGCAAAGCCATAAATCTCAGAATACTTTTAAGCCTTTTGTCGCATAAATGGACAAGACATAGCAGAGCCATCATAAAAATTCCAAAAATTCTATCCCAGGAATTTATTAGGGCATCAGTTTTTAGACACCAACATAAATTCAAAGTTTTGTTACAAGCAGTTGGTAACATATGATCTCTATTTAGTTAGGATGTGCATTAGTATAAAAAAAGAACTAGTTGATTTCCTATGAAAGGCAGTGAAAGTTTTTGATGTTCATGCTTAAAGATCAAGGTGCTTGATTTTAAACTAAGAACACAGTATTTCATGCAAAGCGTGATCAGATATGCAAACTGATGCTAGAATTGTGGTGAAATTTCAAAGCATGTACTTTACACATGAAATTGCCATAGGAAATGTAAAAAAATGCAGTTTCTTTATTTTTTTTCTTTCTTTCTACTTCCCTAAAGCCTAGTAGCTCTTCCCTTCTTGGAGTTTATCAGTCTGATATCTTCATTTTGCGAGACTATCTGTAAACTTTCTGCAGCTTTTTATAATTTGAATGACAAAAGCACCAGAGTTTCCACTTTGGGAAGGTCACTAAAACTTTTTCTCCCTGATTTTCAGTTTTCCCAAAATGATAACAAACAATGGCATAAAGAGATAATTGTTGAGTGACAATAAAATAAATTCAACTAAATTGCAGTATGCTAATGTCATGCAATACTAGATGGCATATGTATTTATTAGCATAAGAGGCCTTTCCTTATTTACCTCGGACCAATTCCCTCCATTTCTTTCTGGATGTTGTCATTTCTGTAAGGCACTGTCTATATGGATGTTGCATGACTTCATGTGTCTCTAAACACTGATTTTTCCCCTCTACCTATTATGCTTGTCACAAGAGTCTCTAGCCTGAAATCAACATAAATGAGCGTGCCTGGCAATGTGTGCATGCACAGTCACACAGCCTCATCTGTGAATCTGCAGCAATTAATTATATTTATAGTGAAATATCTGCAGAACATTTGCATGTATGAATTATGTATTGGGCAAAAGCAGTACACTATGGTTTATGCATTTCTGTTCCCATGAGACTGCCTTTTTAACTGTTATATATGCTATAAAGTAAAACAGATTATTAATTTGTCTATGATCTTAAGAACGAAATATTTTTAATTACATATATTCTTTTTAGAAATGTTTTTCAGATACCTGATCATTCTGTCTTTATCCTTACATCTTCCAATAAATTTTCTGTTTCTGTGTAAGATGTTTTTTGTCTTAACATCCAATTCTTCTAAAAAACACCAAGAAAAAAGATAAACCTTCAGTGAGAACAGGCCAGAGTTTAAGGTGCTGAAGTATGCATAAAATATAAGCATGATATGATTATCCCTCTTATTATGGTTATTACAATAAATAATGAGAAGTGTCAGTCTGTTATCTTATCATTTTATTGTTTTGTGGATTCACCCAAGAATAAAAGGAAAATGTAGTAACTGAGAAGTAATGAGTCAATGGGCTGGGAAGCATGATAAAGAAATAATAAGACGGTAGTATGCTGCAAAGGCTATTCTTAGCTAGACTAATTGTATGCTCTAAAATTAATTATCTGCTACAAATATGACAGGTGGCTAAGTTAGCTGTGAAAGAAATCAGAACAGCATTTTCAGAAAACCTTTTTTTCTTTGCTCAACAACTTTTGGTGACAATACTAAATTAAAGCTTCATTTACTAAAATTAATCTGCTCAGAGCTCCTGTTCAAAAATTATTTTTATTTTTTTACATACTGTCCTGAGGAGGAATGCACCAAAAACACAGCTTTATTTATATTTTTAATTAATGCCTGCATATTGAATGACAAATTTTCAATTTCATTGTACATCTAGATTTTTCAAAATAGCAATACCTAAGACATAAGAAGAAATTAGATTGCTTGTTGGGAGGGAGGGAGGAAGGGAAGGAGGGAGAAGGGAGGAAGGGAGGAAGGGAGGGAAGAAGGGAGGGAGGAAAGGAGGAAAAGAGGGAAGAAGGGAGGGAGGAAGGAAGGGAAGAAGGGAGGGAGGAAGGAAGGGAAGAAGGGAGGGAAGAAGGGAGGAAGGAAGGGAGGGAAGAAGGAAGGGAGGAAGGGAGGAAGGGGGGGAGGAAGGAAGAGAGGAAGGAAGGAAGGGAGGAAGGAAGAGAGGAAGGGAGGAAGGAAGGGAGGGAAGAAGGAAGGGAGGAAGGGAGGAAGGGGGGGAGGAAGGAAGGGAGGAAGGAAGGAAGGGAGGAAGGAAGAGAGGAAGGGAGGAAGGAAGGGAGGGAGGAAGGGAGGGAGGAAGGAAGGGAGGAGGGGAGGAAGGAAGCAAGGAAGGAAGGAAGGAAGGAGGGAGAGAGGGAGGGAGGGAGGGAGGAAGAAATATCTGTCTCACAAAACCATGAGCAGAGTTTAGCAAAAAATATGCAAACTTTCCAACGTTTAACCTATAGTTTATTGCCACTCTCTCTCCTGTCATGTAACTATAACATCTACCTCATGTGACTATTTACTTGTATAGAGCTTTGCAGTCTGAAGGAAGATTCCAACCATTGAAATTGAAATGGTAAAATTAAATATTGTATGAATATTTCTCCTGAAACAGTCTAGTTGTATACAGTGAGCATGCAATTTTGGCAGATTAATACAAACCATTAAAAAATTATAATTGTTATATCACTAGAGGAGAAATCTAAGATGATGTTGGTTTATTACGAAAACACAGTCAGCCTAACCACACATTCCAGTATCCCTTAATTTATTTTGCTGTAGATCAGTACTCAGCCTGGAATTATCTTAGTTGGAGAGGAGGAGGGGGTTGTATTATTCTTCAAGGTTCTGTTGCAGGAAACGTATTAACATTCATTGACCTTGCAGTGGTAATTTGTACTGATGAGCATCATTATATGTCTGGCATATTAAAGGAGCTTATTAGAGATAGGAAGCATTCTATGCTATTCAGAGACACTATTACCATTTGAGATGTTGCTGTCATGGAGTGTTCACATACAGGAGACATTTGGAACAGTGGAAAAATACTAGAATAGCTTGGCTAAGCCAGCAGGTTATTGTGGTTCACAGCTCAACCTTTTAAAATCAGATCATAGGAAAATTCACATCAATACATTCCTGGTAAATAAATATCACATAATTCCAGTTTTAACCACAGAATGACTTATTTTTAGTGGATGAGTAAAAATTAAGGAGTACAGTGAATGAGAAATGCACTTTTGAGAGTAGAGTCACTCTCCATTCTGACCATAGAGATGCTGGCCGAAAATAGAACTGTGATTGCAGTATTCTAAATAGAGAGTCACCCTGCAAGCGCTTCTTAGGAGGTGCAACACATCTCATTACCACATTTTGGAAGAAATATGTTGTTAACAGAGGATTTTCTTCTTGTATTGAGGCTATGAATATAATTATCACTTGATAATTTACAGTGTGCCAACTGTTTTACTGCATCTAGTAAGCAATAAAGCACTATAGGGAACATGAAGTTTGTGGCACCTGCAACTCATTAAAAGGGCACTATCAGAAATAAAATGTTTAGTTGGAGTGCTTGGCTACACATGAGCAGCATTTAGGATTAATTGAGGGATGTTTGCCTAAAGGACCAGTGGCAACGTGAGATCCTAAAGAGAGTATGCACTCAGAACTCAATATTGGAGCCCTTGCCAACTTATAAAGACAAATAAACTTTCAAAAGTAGAACATACCTTCTCTGGCATGTCATAAGAATTTATTTTTCCTAATTGCCTTCTCTGTATTGGCTCATTTCTCTTGTCTTGTAGACGGTCTGCTAAGAAAGGTTTACTATGCAACCACAGTTGACGCATTAAAAACGAGTAATTTCACTAGCTAAAATAAACAGGTACATAAAAGAAAACCACAGCTTTTATTTCTTACGAGAATTGAAGGTTTTCTAAGATAAAGAAGTCATTCAGCTAAAACAATATGGAGTACTTCAGAAGCATTATGGCAGTCTTTTTGCTACAGATTGCTTTCAACACCAGGGAGCTGTGCAGCTCGGCCGCTCCCATAGCAGCAATGGAGTGTGTTGGACACACTTATTGTGGGCAGTAGAGTCAGGGTACATATTTGCTGCACATGCCTCACAGGGACATCCACCAAGGTTCAATTCTATGTGCTCCAGGACTGTGCAAGAGAAAGGGCACTCAAAAAAATGTATGGATCCTGCTCCTTCCAAAACAACCTGGGATAAAACAAGTAGTACCAGAAGGAACAGGAATCTGTAGAATTAATGTCAGAAAGAAATACCAGTGTGGAGAAATAGGCCTGGATGGACAAAAAGATGAAGGCTAAGATGAAAAATGTGGTGGGAGCCTGGGAGTCAAATTACAGCATGGTGGGACAAAGAGAGACTGAAATATTGACAGAAATCAAGAACGTTTATATGCTCTTACCTGCTACTGGATGCTCCATGCTGGAGTCCACAAGAACATGAAAGCTAGAAATGTCACAATTCCTCAGTTATCAACACCACCAGAAAATGGGCCTGAATGGCCAACCCACTCTGTCGCTGTCCTGTGGCTGCCTCCCCCTGCTAGTGGCTGCTTTGGCTGATGGGACTGAGCAGTATGTTGCAAAGTCCAATTTCAGAATAACCCACGCGCCCCAGAAATAACAGTATGCATCAAGTAGCATGGAAGTTATTAAAAATCTTGTGTGTGCTGCCTGCAGATAGTTTGTTCATGATTCACAATTGCTCATGTTGAATGAGTCATCCCAAGGCAGATAATCAGCAATCTTCCAACTATTTTCCCTTCCTACCACTGAGAACTTTGTAGGTTTGAATTAACAAGAAGCCTTAAAAAGTAGCTGGGAAATAGAGGAGATTTCTGTTTTATAAGGATCAGAGTAAGCAGAAATTAATCTTTCTATGGACTAAAGCAGCTCACTGTTGAATGCTTTTCTGTTTTCTATTGAAACTAATGTAGGCCTCCCTTTTCAAAGTGAGGTGCTCAGTTTACAGCAACATCTTTGTACTTCAGCATTCAAGTTGATGCAGGCATGTAGTATACAGCAAGTAGCAATTAGAGTTAAGTGAAAAAAGAAGAGACCCATATTTGTAACTCATGTTTGAAAACTGATCCAATTAAAGTCTGTTAAATTGACCCATTTTACACTACGCTAACCATGAATAGGGCTCTGGATAGAGTTTTTGGGAGCGTGCCAGAGGAGGGACCATTGAATACGCACTTTTACATATGAAGTGGCTAATATCCCATAATGGGAATGAAAGATACTAGGACCAGTTTTCCAAGAAAGAGCTTGAAGTCTAACCCTTGCCTTTCTGTTGGTCAGAGAATACACTCTGTTCCTCTTACACATTCACTGCACAGGGCCAAATCATCTGGGACCTGTGAAAATGTAAGGGAATTTTCAGTTGAGACTATTTTCTGTGAACGCATTATTCTGGTTGTGCTTCTTTTCTTTTTCTGTCCTTCTTGTTAGGAAGAAAAAAAGAGAATTAGTTATCATAATCGACTGATTATTATGAAGATACATAAGGATCAACACAATGCTGATCAAGCTCAGTAAGTTCTTTGGGGGGGGGGGGTAAAAATAGTAACAAAATCAAAATGAGAATAATTAATTTTTTTTTAATTATCTTCAACATAAGGATATTACGGATAAGTAATATGCATAGAGGATTAATATTCTGTAAAACTTACCTCAGAATAAAACTGTCATTTAATACAATTCCATTAAAAAACATAAAAATGAGCTTTTTTTTTCCCTATATGCAGTCCTGTCTCAATCATTCTTAACTGTTGAAGGAAAAGCAATTAGCATAGTAAGAGCAGGCATCTTGTGAGTTCTTTAATTGCACCTGGTACAACAGGTACAGTTCTGTCTCGCAGAGCAGTATGCACCATTTCACTCAGCGAGCCAAATTTATTCTTTGTGACTCATGTATCTTCAGCAGTTATAATGGGAATTCATTTGTTCTGATAGTTAGCTGTTTCATAGGAATGCTACATACTTTTATCATTTTAATTAATATTCCAAGACTAGACTCCAACTCTCAGCCCTCAAGCACTTCCCACTTAATTCAGCATTTATTGCTTTTACAATATCTCTTTTGACACAACCCTTCATTCATATTAGTGTTTTCAAACTTGTTTCATAAATTACCCAATTTCCTATGTAACGATTATTTCTCTTGGTTACACCTTAGAGGTGGTCATACCATATGCATGCATTTTCTCACTTTTTTCTCAACACAGAAGTCTGAGAAATTCTCTCCTTATTGGACAACAATTGCCTTTGAGATTTCTTTCTGATGCTGTGTTGGAGTCACACTGCAGCAGTTTAAGGAGGAATAGGATTTTTCTGTTATCACTGCAATGAATCAGGAGTGCTGTAATGTTTGCTCCATGGCAGCAGAGAACTCTTGGGTTGGATTATATGAAACTTGTGACTGAAGAAAATAAAGCAGAAACAAGACTGAGAACAGCAGAAAGAGATTATTATGTCAGTGACAATATTTTGAATAGCTATTTTCTAATTCCTCTTCTAATTTTTCTAAGTGTACCACCTTGGGGCAAAAGAATTAGTTTTCATTTCCAGAGAAGGAGTGTGAAGCCCAGAGCTATTGGCATTAGTTTGTTTGGAAAAAAAAAAAGCTTGAATTTATTTATTTATTTATTTATTTATTTATTTATTTATTTATTTATTTATAGATCCATGGGGGAAGGAGGAACTGGAAAAAAAAATATATAAGGAAAAAAAAAAAAAAACCCACACAGCACCACTGACAAGCAGCCAATTTCCAGGTATAGAAGTCCTAGTAAAAGTGTTATAAAAGTAGGTAAGCATATGCTAATATTTTGATATAAGATTACCATGAGACAAAACAGGAAAACAGTATCTGCAGACTCAATATCTTAAGGCTCTTGTGTATTACCTCATCACAAAAAGTGAGCCTCCTTCAAGCATTTAGCAGTAGGATAGCACCATTTTTTTTTGTCCTGCTCCTCCTCTGCTTTCAAAAGAGGGAATTGTGACAGTTTCCTCTCTTATTCATTTACTTCCCTACAGGTAGGAGTGAGCTTAGAACCTGAGGTTAACCATCGTCAAAAATTCTCCACATGAACCGAGAAGAGCAGTGCAGAGGTACCATGTGAGATTTCCCCTCCCTTTTCAGAGGCACCCCGACACCAAGCCCCAGAAAAATGCAGCAAAAAGAAGAGAAAGCATCAGCTGCCTGAAGCGTTTGCAACCCTTCCTCAACTGCCCACCCTGTATCTCTCAGACTGCAGTCTGGGTGGGCTTCTATCCAGAGCAGCACAGATAGCAAGAAGCTGTAAAGGCTTCTCTATCTACTTACTCTCATTGCATTTAATCCACTAATGTAAATTCTTCCAAAACAATATTTGAATTATATGCACAAGATATGCACTCATAAATGCCTAGGCTGGCAGATCTTCTCAGCTGCATTTATCAATTCAGTTGCATGTCTGGAAATTGTTTTTGCTCGAAAGCATTTACATGCCTAATCCTTAAACTGTGTGCCTTGCAATGCAGCCATCGAAAATTCCAGCCCCAAATGCTCTTATCAGATACGCCCTCCTGCATACTTTATTCTATCTGCATACCAATTAAATACACACATGGAAAACTGCAGGAATGAGAGCAGCCCACTATGCTTTCCAAAAGCAGAAGACTCTGAGGTAAACATTACTTTTCCACAGTCTCTGACTGTAAAGGCAAACCCCCTCACTGTATTTTTTTTGATAGCTATTAGGATGGATTCTTGTTACAGCTGCTAATTGGCAGCTGGTTTGGAATGCCTGAATGCTTTGTGATTGGCTGCCATCTAAATAGTAGACAAATTGATAAAATACACCCATGTGGCAGAGCTGCAGTAACATGAAACTCATTTTTCAGAGATACAGCAGACTCCCACATCCATCTTGCCGCCTTGCAGTTTTTGAAGGAGTAAACAGGACACTGAACAGGAGGGAAATGTGAAGAGTGTCTGGAAAGGCTCTCATTTCAGTCTTTGCATCTCTCAAAGAGGTGAACATAACAGGGGTTGGGGAATGTGTTCTCCTTGGAGTGAATGCTAATTTAAGCTTTCACTGTGATCTGATATAGTTTAAAATACAGCAAATCCCTTATTTATGAGCATAAAGGCCATGAAAGGGCTTTAGAATCCAACCCTAGGGGGCTCTTTAAGGGCATGAACCCAGCTACGTTTAACATTTGTGCTTACTCTCAAATGGTTGCTTGAAAAGAAAAAAGAAAAATACCCGGTAGGTGCCCACTTTCCTGAGCAGCTGAGAAAGGTTTGTGCATAAAATAAATAAAACAGTTCCATAAGAAAATTCTTTCTGGTACAGCAGCTATTGCACTTTGCTATTTAGTATTCACATTTCTGGAACAGAGCTGTTGCATACATTTTTTATAACATAATCTCTCACATAAATGTAGCTTTTGGAATGCTGACAGGCCAATAAAGAAACCTTGCTGTATCTGGGAAACAAGTAACATTTCTCATCAGGTCTGGTACCAAAAAAATTATCAAACATCTCCTTTGATTTTGTGATTTGCTTTTTCCCAAGGAAGATTATGATGCTGGCAAAGAGACATTATATGAATATGAAATGTATTCTAAAAGCTACAAACAATTAAAAGGCAGCCTATTCTATAAACAAGATTTGAAATATGTTCCATGAATTACAGTCGTGGTAAAAGAATTCTATTAAGCCAATGCAGAGTCAGATAAGGTGCCCTGGAATCAGTAGTTACTGATGAAATCTTGATGAGAAATTGCTCCATTGGCCTATAATTTATTTCTGAAAGTTGTGGTGTTGCTGCTATCAGAACTACAAATTAATCCTTACTGAGACCTCTGTTGCTCCTTGGGATGATGTGAAGACACCAGCACGGGGTGTTCCCTGCAGCGTGCCAGCATTCCTCCCCTATTCTTCTGCCCATGGTCAGCACCCAGACTCACCTCAATAACAAACATAGCATTCCCAGGGTTCACAGGCAGAAATACTAGCATCATTTGTCATTGGTTTGGGGTTAAAATAACATCAAATACTGAATGGAAAAAAGACTCACATGTTTAACACTCAATGTGATTTGATTTTATTCTCATTGTTGCAAAGGCCAACATTCCCTCCATCAGAGGCACAAGGAAACCAGGGACTAGAAAAGACTCAAAACATCCCTTCCTGTAGGAAACTCTGCAGGTACTCTAAGGCTCATGGTTCTTGACAAGTTCCAATATTAATCAGAGAAGCATTACACTGAGACTTCTTGAAATTACAAGGTATAGAAGTATTACCATAGCTGCTTATTTTCATTAGTACTTTCTTCATGAAAATGAGAGTATTCAAACAGCACACAACCGTGAAGTACATTCAGAGATATTTAACTAGATGCTGCCTCGTACTTATTTCTAAAAAATAACACTTTCTGAAAAAATAACCTTAATAATATGAACCCAGATGACATGTCACAGGCTGTTGGAGAAGATCACACCTCCCCCCTTTATGGAAGCTGTCTATCTGCTACTATTTGCATCACAAAGTCTCAGCAGAGATAGGAGCTATTAGTTCCTATCACTGATAAGATCTCCTGTCAAATCAATATTCAATCAAATTTAAGACCAGCCTCTTTTTGGCCCCGGTCCCTCCTGAGCAAATTTACCAAGCCAGTAATCTATACCTTTCTCAGAGTTCTTTCACCTAATGTCCTAGTTCTCTTGCGAGGTCAAAAATATGTCACTGAGGAGAGCAAAGATCTCCAGGTTTGTTTGGTAGCATGATAACTCTGTCCTGCTCTATAAAACTAAAAACACGCGTGCCAGTACAATACAACAACAGGAGCTAATATACATAATGCAATTCAGGAGTTTCATTAGCTGAACTAGGTACCCAAAACACCTTGTATATGTTACCTACCAGTCATTGGAAATTATCTTTTTATCCAATAGCAATGTGCATAATTTTATGGAAGGAACATAGTACCAAACAATGAACTTTTACACTGAAAAAGACATAGTTGTGGAACGTGAAGATTGCCACACCATACATGCTTGGTGGTCCAGTGTTTCAGACATCTTTTCTTAGATAGTGGTTTGAATTTCATCATCCTGAGGAATGATGAAGAAACCCTGAAATGAATAATTGTGATTTTGACCTGAGAAAGAAATCACAGTACCTCTCTCTTAGTCAGTAGAATGGCTTTGTCTGAGGGACTGGGAGAAAATTTAAAAGCTGAGGTTTAAAACATTTCATACATTTGTATAGACGTGGAAGATGAAGAAGAAGAGGAGATTAGGGAAAAAAAAGAGCCTGATGTTTATAGTGCATGGAGAGACAACTATGATTCATCTCTACCACTCAGCAACGTGGCAAACAAGAAAATTGGTTCTCATTCTGATATAAACTGATTTATCTGCACAACAAAATCTATGATCTGGTACCCATAACTGATACAATTATAAAGAAGGAGAGCTGACCAGTGAGGCACAGCACCACCTGTCATCCTGCTTCCCGCATATGAGATGGCTCAGTTATTTTCAGTTGTGCAAGGAAGATGCATACAGTGAGAAAAGTGTAGAGCATTCAGTTTACCTCACCTCAGTCACAGAATTTCCATATCAAGATTAAAATCCAAAGCCAAGATGAGCCATAAATCCTGAGGGCACTTGAAACTATTGTGTAAGAAAATGTGGAGAACTAGTTTTGGCATTACAATGACTAATAGTAGAAAATAGAGTAACATTAAAGGTTTACAACATATTACTCTGATAATTGCCTGTGCAAACACTTTTTTTTTTTTTTTTTTGCCTTTTGTTGTAATGCCATCTTTAGAAATCCCTTACAAACCAAAATAAAAGTTATTGTATGAAATTACCATACATTAAAACTGTTTATTGCTTCATTAAGAGTTACATTTATTTTTACCATGGTAGAGTTTAGTCAAAGACTTAAGTATTCTGCACTTCTTGAGATATCTTTGTCTGTAAGAAGACTGGGAGGAAATAAGCTATTTATGGGAGGGGACATGAATATGATTGGAGTGAGTGGTGTCATAAATAAAATCAGCCTTGACAGGAGAAGAATATCTTCAGCCTTCAGCAGAGTGACACTCTGGAGTAGCATTCCTTGAGGAGTTAATGCGTTGCCATTCTGCAGGTAGAAAGGGCTACATTTATGTGTCGTGACTGATGACAATATGAGACTGAGCTCAACAAGCTAGGACAGTATTTTCCATCTCATGTTCCTAGAATTTCTCCTGCAGGTTGAAAAGGAACAGTATATATATCTGCTCCATCAAATCAAGTGCATTTTGAATCAGTTTGAATAGTCTCCACAGAAAACCCCTTTACAATCAGTGGAAAGATTCTATGACTACCAGTATACTGGTACAGCAGTATACATACATACAAAGGCATGTTAAGCCTTTGGCATAAAGTAGGAGAAACCCAAACTATGCTATGCAGATTGTTTCCTGGTGGTCAGTGAATGCAGATACTCACAGTTTAACCTATTTATGACTTCTCAGAAGAGGGGTGGCTTCTTCTAATTTATCACAAGAGAATCCAGATGTGAAGACTGGGAAGTCTTATTGGACATGCTTGAGCTTAAGGGAAGATTGCATAGAAGTTATGAGTTCTTCCTAGAAATTTCACCCCACATGACAAAATTTTCCCAAAGAGAGAAGATGACTGAGGCTGATATCCTCATAACTAGCTGTGTACCAGAGCAAATATTATTTCTTCCTTGTTTTTTAACAAAGACTCTTTGGGACTCAATACAGGACAGGGCTGTTGCTGCAGCAAACATAGCAGAGGCAGAGAAGAGCTGTGCATATGTAGCAGTAGGAATTTCAGACCTGCAGTTAAATTATGTTTTTTGACAAAAAGAATGGTGTCAAAACAGCAAAGATTTTCTGGAAATACACAAATGTTACAGCTCCTCATAGCTGACTAAAAAAAATATCATGCTATGTGATATTTTCTCATATGGAGTGATAAATGAAGCATTATTATAATTAAATGGCATTTCCATTGGGATAAAATCGTAGAATCATAGAATACCTTAGACTGGAAGGAATGTTAAAGATCACTCTGATCCAAGCCCCTGCTGTAGGCTGGTTGCCACCCACCAGTTCAGACTGCCCAGGGCTCCATCCAGACTGGCCTTGAGCAGCTCGGCCACGGCATTGTGGACAGACTGTGCCAGTGTCTCACCATTCTCTGAGTAAAAAATTTCCTCCTAACATTTAACCTAAATCTCCTCTCTTTTAGTTTAAAGCCATTCCTTGTTGTCTTATCACTATCATAGGCGTCTTGCAGTGGGATTGAATCAGGTAGAGCACTGTCACACAGATGCAGGCATTTAAAACTACTTGATACTCAGAAAGATTTTCTCAATTCTTTCACCGCTGAAAATATTTTAAATTGTGTTGATCAAAGTTCTGAGACTCCATCACTTATATCTCTGTACGTGATTTGCTTATTACTTTTGAATGAGAATTTTTCTTTTCTCTTTAAGTGTGGTAATAGCTACTTAATTTTGTTGTATAATTTATTGGAAACAAAACTTACTGTGTATAAATGATGAATTGTATTCTGCTGACATGAGAGATTCTTTTAAAAATATTCAACAAAATGTTACTTCACTGAGTGCAGCACCTGAATTTATAGCTTAGAAAACTCATCACAACACTTCTGTCTTAGGCACTGCATGAAAGACTGACTGATAGTTATGTGAAAGTCATTATACATACAATCATAGGACGATCCCTGCTGCTATATGACTATAACAAGATTTAGCAGAGAAAACATAGTGCTTTTTGGTTCCATAAGTATATACCAGGCTTTGCTCAGCGTTTATACCATACGTGTTCTCATGTGCTGAAAAGAAAACATTCTAACTTGTATTTTATTGAAAAAATTTCCAATAATTTCACTTCCTCCCTCCTTTTCAAAAACACCAGATTTTAGCAGAACAATCTATGACACTGTGAAAAGGATAACTGAATGTTCTGATCTGATTTTCACTGAAACTCTTTAACACTGCTGTAGACAAACAGGCTGAGTGCAAGCTGGGCTTACAGACTGATGCTATCCATCCATTGGCTTTTCCTGAGTGGAAATTAAAACTGCATACTTTATACTAGCTTCATATTCAAGAGTCAGTTGATGGGTGGTCTTACATTGCATTCCACACTACCAGGACAGAAATTTCACTCTCACTGAAACAAAAAAGAACCTGCAGATTGCTCACAGGCATTGCCATTTCACCAGCAAATTGCAGATTTTCTCAGAAAACAGAAGATCTGTAAATATACACCACACATTTGTAGATACTGAGATAAGTTCTTATGGCTTCAGCACAGGAAGGAGTTCCTTGTTAATTTAACACATCCTTGATTTCTTCCAACTTATTATTCATTCTCATAAACGAAGAATTAACATAAAAAATGTGTTCTGCAGGCACATACTAGCCTGCTTGCGATTTAGAGCAATTGCTTAAGTATACGCAAAACTGACATGTCAATATGCAAGAAGCATGTTTTCTTCATGGGGAAATGATTACATGGAGCAATCTGTGAGTTTTCATATTATTATTTGACATCACATCATTCCAGTCCCCTTCTGGAAGCTGCATATACCTACTTTTACGTCATTCCTATAGAAATATGATTTGGACACTGAAGAACAAATTTATACTGAGAGGAATATTTGAAAAGAATCTTTATGTCTCCACCATCCCCAGAAGGAGTACCTGTTGAAAGACAAAACCTGCACAGACACAGGCGGAAGTTGTTCTACAGATTTTGCTTGTCAGTGTTCATGAGTCATCTGTTATGTAATCGTGTAAGTGACACTGGATAGAGTGGGTGGGACAGCTGTGACCTGAGGTAAAAAGCCTTCGTTGGGCATTTTAAAGGTGAGTCTGTAAGATCTCCTTTTTGGGGATGTTTAGTTAGTGTTTAATAGTATTTGATCCTATACACAAGCATCAATGATAGTATCTGTTCTACATATTTTTTGTTAAATGTTCCAAAAATCTGACAAGCCGTCTGGCAAAGTACCCCTGCACTGAATCCATTCACCAAATTCAAGATTCTGAGCTCTATCTCCAAACATGATTGAAATGACCAAAAGAAGGATTCAGGCATTTTATAGGGATGGATTGCATATTCCTGTAGACTTCCACAGAAACAGCATTCCTCTGAAACTATAAATAACTCATTACAAATATGAAACTTCTGTGTCTATAAAACAGAAAAAAAATATATAGGTTATTTATCATTGGTAAAATAACAACTCTCGCATGGACAGCATTTGCTGTGCACTTTCCATAACCTTTCCACCTGTTTGAACCGGACAGAATGGGCAAAGCAAAAGGTAAAAAGTTATAATAGAAAAAAAAATTATAATAGAGCCATTTCATTTTCAAGGTATTCAAACACTCTATAATCTATGCAGCTGTCAAAACATCCAAGCATATAATCTGCATAGATCAGGTAGGGCAGAGTCATTGAAGGGAAAACATAATTAAATTAATCATCATATGTTTAACAAAGGCTTCATGATAAAGTTGCTTTTAAATTGTCACATTCTTTTACGATAACTCTTTGTTAGAGAAAGCCAATCTCAAGCACTTGCATGCAAAGCACTCCTTCAGTTTATGTCATCGCTTATTTTTATATGCTAAGCTATTTTTGGAGAAGAAAAAAGAATTAGTCTTTTGTGCATGGGAGACAAGAAGTTTTCTATATTCTAAATGCTTCGAGATGTTTTCTGTATACTTTCTCTCTAACCATCTTTAATCCCTATTTACTCTCTATTTTACACATTTCAAAATAAACAAGAGTCTTAATGCCGCAGTCATCAATTCATTTCAGTAACATTTGTGCATATCTGAATATCATCCACTGTGCTTTTTTAGGGGGATTTATAACAGTCTGAATGTGCTCAAAAAGTCCTGACTATCTAGCTATGTCCAAACTGTTCCTGCAAGGTCCTGGTTCAGGCTAGGACTATTTTCCTTTTAGTTATAGTGGATGACCTTAAACATGTAGTTAGTTTCTCCACTTCTCCTTTGATCCACAATGAAATTATTTAAAAATACCTGACTATGTGTTTTCGTCAGGTTGTCAAAGGCATGACTCAATATTTAACTGATAAACATAGTTTTTAAGATCTTCAGGTGGGTCTGAATACATATGCAAATGCTGTTTACGGAATAGATCAGATTACCATTTCTTCAGTGTTTTCCAGTGTGCTCTTATAAGCTCATATAAGCATGGAACATCAGTTTTTGAGCAATCTTTACCCATGAGAAAAGAAATTTGTTTTGATGATACACATGATGCAATAAATGCATGATTATCTGCTACACCTATACACGTATACAAACATGAAATTAAAAACTACTTAGATGTCTAAGCTCTTACAAACATATGCGCAGGTGTGCAGTGTTTATGCATATAGATGTGTGCCACCAGAAAAGGTTGTAATAATATATACTTTAATATTCAGCTGGATATATTTGGCCCTTTTTCTTTGCTACTTCCATTTAAGGCTGTAGCAGTGAAGGGAGATATATGGAGTTTCTGCCCAAATTATATACAGGATAAAGTAGTCTATGTTGTACTAGCCAGCTATGTTCCTTCAGAGACTCCACTGTAGTTGAGAATCGCTCAAACAGTCTGTGTTACTTATTTTGCTTGGCACAACTTCCATAGATTGGAGCTGTAAGAAGAGAAAATAGAAAGTAATTTAGGAATGAGCTGTGCTGATCTTAAGTCTCGTGAGGACACCTCACCAAGGAAGGGTGGCATGCTGCAGGATTTCTTGCTGCAGCATAAGCACTGGACAGGAAACTCAGTGGTTCTGAGATGCTGACCTGAAGAAGCAAAATACTGCATTACTGTTTGTATGGATCTGGTCTATCATCTTCAGCATTAATATAGTCCATTCATTGATGGCAGCTAGGATGTGTGTCCTTAACTTAACCACGAGTATCGCACTTGCAAGGAGGGAACTCCCAAATTAGTTTCATGAAGAGCACAGATGCATGTGTGCACACAGACATACACATGGGAAATGTGAAGATGAATCTTCTTTTCAGAACTACATAAATGCAGAATTGCACAGCAAAGCTTTCATACTTTCCTTCACACAACATGTGATAATGTCATATTTACTGTCAGTTTTATTTGATTCTGTATGACTACTATGCTACCCTTCTGCTTTGCTTTAATTAACAAGGTTTCTTAGCTCAAAGACTGCAATCCAAGGGTTCTTTCAAACTATATTAGGCAGCTAAAATATGAAATTAAAAGAAAACAGAGTTCCGGCCAACAGAAACAAGTGACTCATTTCCTTGTGAAAACACACAAGGTTTATGTTACTCTGGCAACGATGTTCACCATTCCAGAATAAAGTCTCTTTGCTCCCTTCAGAGCATTTATGTATTCTATTCCTCTTGCAATCTGTGTTCCACTGTGACCTAGCATTGAACCAACTTATTCAGTTATTCACAAGAGACTGTAAGTTATGCCTTCATTTAGATAGATTCTGAGTCTACTCCTTTGACAATGAATTAATACATACATACATTCTTTTTCACAATGAAGATTTGAGATGGGAAAAGTTGTTTCTGAAGCAGGTTGGTAATGTGTGCCACACCAGAACTGTGTGCTGTCATGATAAAATCAAAATGCTGGGACTGCATTCACATAACCCTGCAAACAATACATCAGAATTCCAGGGGCTTGTTTTCAAAGGGAAGTTGATTAAATTGTGAAATCAATTGTTTTTCAGAGCACCAATATATTGAGGATACAGAAATGCTACCTTTCAGAAACAGTGTCAAGAAAACCCACAAAACGCAAGTTTCCCTAATGCCACAGCTCTCTCAAATCTAAAGACATAAAGTAATCTGGCAGTGTGAAAGCAGTAAAAATTTCTAGTTTCAAGCCAAAACTATAATTTGGAATTTATTACTGATTTCCTTCAAGTTGTGTCCTTAAGAGATGAAAGACAGTGAATTGCTATCAAACAAACAAGACAGATTTTACAGTTACATTTTGAAGCTGTTGCCCATGTACTTCGAGATTTCTCTGGCTCAAAAAAGAATTCAGGGGATTTTGTCTGCTGCAGTTCTTGCTTTTCTTGATAGGGAGGTAAGCTTCAGTCTTAAAAGGAGCATTTTCACAGGAGGCTGTGCACATTAGAAGTTCTAAAATACTGCGTAGGAAAACTCCCACAGAACACATGATGAGTAGAACTACACTGCCATACACTTCTGTAGAATAGCTGAATTTGAAAGCCATATGTCAAAAAATTGAATTCTATGGCATTTCATAGGTGTACAGCTGAACAGTTTCATTTACCTGTCTCTAACATTTTTGTCACTCACATACAGCTCTGTCACATGAATTTATTCTTCATAAAATTCTGTGAAGGTCTCTGAAAGCTTTGCCATCATCCTCCAGGCAAACAGGGTTTTGCCTTTGCCTCTGAAAGCAGAACCAAAACAAAAAAACCCAGTCGAAATGTTATTTTGCTCAGATAATGGTAAGAACATCTTCACTTGTGGTCAGAGTTTCTCCATTTTGAAAACATCTTATTAATGTTAAGCTAGAGTGTCATAAGAAGAAAGCAGAATGTTAAACTGAATTTGGACAAAGATAAATAAAAGCTCTGAAAAACTTCTCTTGAAAAACTTGTGCCTCCTAAATAAAAGTTTCCTAAAAACCAGTGATACTTTTAAAGCACTTCCTGGGCTTGGCTGGAATCTCATTAAATTACTGATCTTCATGACAACTTTGACAATGAAGCCTAGGATCAAGCTGTGGAACCCACAGCCGTGACTTACTATCTCATCCAAAAATATTGTTGAATTCAAAACATGATTGCACATTCTGATCCAAGCCTTTGGCTCCAGTGCTTTCTGCTGAACACTGCTGAGACAGCATGAAGAAGATGGAAGGAAGTCTTAAAGGGGCAGCTGTAGATTCCCTGACACTGAAAAACCCGTGACTGAGGCAAAGCTGGAGAAGTTTACTCCATGCCGTGCAGCCCTGAATCTTCATTGTAAGAGACGGATCAGGACTGAAAGGTGGCAAGGAAGCTGATGCCATATGATCTCATTTTGCTTTGATGCTATGTATCACAAGGCTCACCTTGTAGATATAGTTCTCATAGCATACTGGGGGCATTTTGAGCACTGCTAAAGAAAATGTGGCTTATATGCATGACAAAAATGGGGATTAAATGGGATAAATTAGACAGTCAATACTGCTTCAAGACATACAAGCATTCATGCTCCAAATCAAAAGCTGTCTTCCAGCTTACTACTGCAGGTAAAGATAAAAATTTCCTTTCTGTGTTTTTTTGCATGATTCACACAAATATCTGGAAGAAGTCATTAGCAAATGCAGGCAATGTGTTTGGACCCTGGAGAGACTGCAGGTTCCTTTCCACATGGCTGTGCCTGCAGCATTTCTGTTTTCACATAGAGATGCAGCATCAACATACAGATAAGATATGCAGGCAGAAATATTTTGCCTCTCTTTTCATCTTTAGTAATTGAAACAAACAAGATATATCAAGGTCACCAAGCAAAAAATGCTGGTTTATGTAAGTGATTAAAATGAAGATGGTTCCTTCTCTCTGAAAGACCTCATACCACCACATATTGCCATAAGCATTCTTGGATATTACAATGCATTGAGCAAGTACTACATAATCAGCATGTGCTCCAAATGCTTGTTATAAAATATGCATAAGCTGTAATTGCATGTGAAAGCTGAATGTTGATAAGAAGAAATAATAATTGTGGTTTTGGCCTTGATCCTTAAAAGACATGTCTCACATTCTAATAAAATACAGTAGCTAATATAGAACTCATTATTAGCTTATGAGAAATGAAATAAATCCACCTCAGACTAAATTGCCAATCTGTACCTGTAACATACAAACATATCAAAATTGATAAATTGGCTCCAGATTACATGTGCCTGATGCACAATGTCAATTGCTACAAACTCATGAAACTACAAGAATAAATTTCAACTTAAACTGCCACATGCAGAATATCAGCTTTGTTACCGTGGTGTTCCCAGAACACCTCTCTCGTGAGCAGGAATTACACAGACAGCAAACACTGCTTGACTGCAGTCAGCAGCAACTGACACCAGCAGCAAACTCTCTCACTGACATCTTTGCTTACAGCACAAGGTTCGGTATTGCTACCTATAGTTTCCTCGTTTTTATTTTTTCATTTCTTTTTTTTTTTTCCAGAGTGTATGTTGTCAAGGTAGTTTAAAAAAATTAAAATTAAAAATAAAAATAAAAATAAAAATAAAAAATTACGTGCAAAAGCATTTCTGAGGACTCAGAATAATATACTAAAAAATAAGAAAGACCGTGTTGTACTGCAGCTGTCTTCAACATTCACAAACCTTCCTGTATCACTAGTCTATAATTAAACTATCGCAAGAAAAGAGCTGCTCTGAGAACCAGTGGTTATGGCTGGAGAGGAGATTTCTCAGATGTATCTTTCAGTGTGAGGGCAGAGACACACAACTGGTATTTATGCACAGGAAGCCCGCACAGGCAGAATTGAGAGGACTCCTTCATTCGGATCTGTTTTACAGAGGAAACAAGCTGTTATATTTTTTCTAGCTGAAGGCTTTTTTCCCCAAGCACCTGGCAACATAGTTAGGTAAAATAAATTACAATAATCAGCCCTGGAGGTCACAAATGTATGGATCAGGAATGCATTAGAAGTGGGCCCTATTGGCTCTCCAACCACTTTTGTTTCCTTCTTTGTTTTTGGTTTTGGTTTTTTTTTTGTTGTTGTTGTTTGTTTTTTTGTTTTTTTTTTCATTTCATTAAAATACTTCCAAGGACAGTTCTCACCTGCAAAAAGAAAAATGGTTCGTTCAACAATTGTTTTTGTTGCCTGTACAAAAAACAAGGATTTGGGAAATACGATTTTTTTTTTTCCTCAGGTTTAAATAACTTGCAAAGATTGGATGTCAAAAGAAAAAAAAAAAATTAATATGACTTGTGCCCTTCAGTAAACAGTGCCTTGAGTGACTGGTTGTATTAGAAGGAATACACACTTGCAGTTTGATTTAGGAGAGCTGTAGGAGTCACTGTTAGGACTTTCTAAGCTCTGAGTGAATTTGCTGTTAAAAGGAACTTACTGCCAAAACAAGTAATAACAACTGAAAATCCCCGGCTTTAGTTATTTAAGAGCATCAAACAACAAAAAAAGATGAGGGCTCTCCATGCATTTAAAGGCAAGAAATGTGCTTTGCAAATCAATGTGTGTGAGTAACAAAAGGAGGCTGTTCACTCTGAGACATAACATTAATACTGTGAATGCTGGAGAACTTGCAGCCACCCTTCTATATTCTCTAGACCATGAGTGTAAAGGCTTGGGCTGCTGTGACCGTATATCCACCCAGTGGAAACAAATGCATGCCTGGTTCTTCCCTGGTGGTGAACTCCACATTGTCAAGCAGAAATACTCAAACTGGTATATATATACTTCTAAACTAGCTGGTTGGTAGCTAGCTAGTTAGCTAACTGGAAGCAGAGTTCTGTGCAGGCTTGTTGCCCTTCTGAGAAGCACTATCTTTTGGTCGGCCCTCCTACACAGTCAGAACCCATCTGTGGAGCAACTGTTGAGGGTTATCAAGAGAGCTACGCACACCACACTCTGTGCATGGAATAAAGGAGACAGTTGGTAAAATCTCCATAAAACAAACCTCAAGCCAGATCAAGCTGGTATTAAACTGATGTTCACTACTGAAAGTGAAGTTATGTCAGTGAACAACAACCTAGAACTGGAGCCCAAGGACACCGCCCATTACCTTGAGATTTTGGGATGGTCTGTTTGGTTCTGTGTGTGGGGGGGGCGAGGGTTCTTTGTTTTGCTTTGTGTTTTGTTGCTTTTATTGGAAATGTGCCTTCATATGGGTTACTCTTAACTGCATGCATATATTCAGCAGGCTGCCAAGAACTGACAACAGCTTTCTGTCTGCGTCCTGCCAGCCATTCCCCACTTTCTTCTCTCCTGTGATTTAATGAGTAAGTACCACCCTCTCACACTAAATAAAGGGCTAAGTGGGGTAGGATGGGAAGAAAAAGCAGCTCATTGGTTGTACAAATCCCTGTATCCCTTGAATGTCTTCTGAGTTGCAGGAGTTCATAGCACTGATAGACAGGTGGGAAAGGTGAGCAAAAAGACTTTGAAAAAAGGAGAAGATTCAAAAAAATAAGTGGGAGAGGAAAGGATGAAATCCAAGAACCAGGCAAATAGAAAAGGAAATATGTGGTGGGGAAGAGGAAAAGAGATTTGCATGAGTAGCAGATATTTTCTTAAAATGGAGGTAATGGATTGATAGAACTGAAGGAAAACAAAGATCTGGGAATAATACATTTAATAGAACATTAGGTAAACAATGCAAGGAAAAAGCACATTGCTTAATAAAAGCAATATTGAGTATTGCCTGACCCAGTCTGACTTGAATATAAAAATATACTATTTAATTTATATGAACAGTCTTTTCAGCTAGTAAAGATTCACCCAGGCTAAATTAATATTTTCCTACAATGTAAACAGTATCTGAAAACATTATTGACTTAGTTATATCTCAGTTTGCATTCAGACCACCATGATGATACCAAACCTGTTTTTCATTCATGTTTTTAAAAATACTGACTATAGACAAGCAATTTCATGTTTGCTATTTATGATTTTATACTCTTGTAATTCTCTTCCAATCTGTAAGGACCTACAGAGTCTTCTCATAAATCCATTAGAACTTCAATGTCCTGTGCCATGTTAGATACTGTTTGTGTCTCCCCGTTGAATTTCTCCCTGCTAAATAACATGATAGAGATTTTAAATGATTTAGATCTTTGAAAAGTCTGAATGGGGAGAAGAGGCAGGTTGGATAAATGAACTTTGCCTGTAGGAAAAATATGCTAGTGATCAGTTTTCTCAGTCTTAAGCTGTACTTCTTTGTTACTAGAAGGCTATTTTGGGTAAATTTTCTATTGCACTCGAAAGGGGATCTCTGTACTCTGTATCATAGATGATCTATGGGTCCTTCCTGGGAATGAAAGTAAGGGATATTGGTTTTGGAGTTTATCAGTGATTACTACTCAGATTAGACAGACAGCTGCCTGTCACAAGTCAACATCAATGTGAGGATCCACCCACATAACTAAATATGTATAAAGCTCTTGGTATACGAATCACAGTTTTACTTACCATAGTACTGAACTGAGGAAAACAGGCAGCAAGGCTTTGATGAATGCTCACCTTTGTGTCCTACAGAAGTTCTCCTAATAAATATTTTATTTAGTTGAAATAAATAATAAAAAAAACCTTATAATATTTTTTCTACTGTTCTGTTCAAATGGTAAAATACTGACTGCAAATTCACATCTGGCTAAGCTCAACATTTGTCTTTGTGTGCTTCATTTTATTTTTTCTTTAAAGGATTTTTGGTTTGAGGATAAGAATGATGAAGTGCTGACATTTATAGGAATGTTTCATTATTATTGTTTGTATTTGATAAAAATATATTATTGAACTTTACAAATAAAATCCTCTCTTGCTTGAGCAACTCTGGTTTATAATGGGAAGACTGACATACAATTTTCTGTACTGTTCTTATTATTTTGAGAAAAAAAAAATCAGATAAAACTCTAGCTCAAGATATTTTTCATTTGAGTAACGAGCAGAGAAAAAAGATCAACTACAGGTAAGCTGGTATAAGAATCCAGAAATGAATTCTTTTAAAATACATATTGACACCATGCTAACAATTGTTCATCTGTTGGCAGTGATAGATACATGCCAGCTTTTGCTAAATGAAAGACACCTATGCCTCAACTTTTTCTACTTACAGTAAGTGTCATAAAGGCATTCAGGGTACAGATTGTATGTCTTTGAATCTGGAAATGTCCCTTTTTTTGAGAACAGTGCAAGAAGAGTCATTCCCAGTGTTAAAGTTATAGAAGCATCTCTGTGAGGACAGAAGAGACAGACAGTGAGCCTTGGTGGCAACATACAAAATGCATGACTTCAACTCAGCTTTACCAAAAAATCAGGTAAGATCAAATAGGATGTGAAAATAACTAACAAGAATCCATGAAGATTCCATTAATGTAAATGTCAGTAACAATTATATTCTTACAGATATATTTACCTAGATAACACAAAAGATGGATGTGGATACGCAAAAGATGTACTGGAATATCTTCCCAGATGAATGCAGACAACATGCTGACACAACCTTTTTAGAGTGTTGCCACTCACCCATCACTTGTGTCAGCTCTTCCTTCCAGATTGAGAAATTTCCATAGCATATCCTGATCTGTGGTGTGGAATGAGCTTATTAGACTGGTGTGGTTGCAACCGGCAAAGAGCAGCCTTCTTCAGAGTTTTAGATATCATAAGTCATACAAATCTCTTTTCCAGAGGGTGATATGCAGCAGGGATTGCTCTATCTGAGCTGCTAAGGTTTTTCATTAGTCCAGAAGAGAGAAAGCAACCCGAAGGCCTTGTGCCCAAATTACAACTGAGTAACCTATGCTGACATAAATACAATTGCAAATCAGAATTTGGCCTAAAACCTCATAAAACATATGAGACATGAGACTTCCATTAAAGTGCCTGCTTTAAAGGTTAGGTATTTTGCATGTTAGATTTGAAGGATTGTATTCTGCTATTTACATTTTACAACCGCTCAAGAAATTAAAGAAGCAATAGTCTTAGGTTATGATTCTCTTTGCTGAACTTTAAGTAAATTGGATAGCCTTTTTATACCCCCCGAATTACTATTGCATGTAAATTGCATGATGTGTAAATATGAAAGACATTGTGTTAATCAACTTTTAAAGAAAATTATGCTCTGCTGAAAGAGACCGTTCTCCAGTGATCTCTTTTATGCTATAAATAGATTTCCATAGATTATTCATTAATTTGAATATTGAAATTGCATTGGTATGGAATTCAGTATATTTCAAGGCTGATTCAATCACAGAATCCCAATGAAATAAAAGTATTATTTAAAAATCTTTTGAAATCAGGGGAAGCCCCTCTCCATTTACATCAAATGATGGCAATTGAATGGTTAGATAAAAACAAGAAGATAAAATAAGAAAGAGATGAATAACTCACTTGAACATGTATATCCAGTTGTCATCATTATTATAACTTTTGAATTTTTTGTGTGATCCATTAATATTTAACCAAAGAATGAAAAAAGAGAGGATGTGTCACTGTACTGTTTACACACAGAATTGAAGTAGCTCCAAAGTAAAAAAAGATTAAATATCAGTGAGCCAGCAGTGTGCCCAGGTGACCAAGAAGGTCAATGGCATCATGGCTTGTATCAGGAATGGTGTGGTGAGAAGCAATAGGGAAGTAATCCTGCCCCTATACTCGGCACTGGTGATCCTCACCTCTAGTACTGTGTTCCCTTTTGGGCACCTCAGTACAGAAAGGACATCAAGGTGCTGCAGCCAGTCCAAAGAAGGCCAACAAGGCTTGTGAAGGTCTTGGAGAATATGCTCTATGAGGAGCAACTACAGGAACTGGGGCCGTTTAGTCTGGTGAAGAGGAGGCTTAGGGGAAACCTTATTGTTCTCTTCAAACAACTGAAAGGTGGCTACAGCAAGAGTAGGGCTTGTCTCTTCTCACTGGTGACAGGTGATAGGACGAGGGGAAATGGCCTCAAGTTGTGTCAGGGGAGATTTAGGTTGGATATCAGGAAAAACTTCCTTACAGAAAGGGTTGTTAAGCACTGGAATAGGCTCCCCAAGGAAGTTGTTGAATCACCATCCCTCAGTGTGTTTAAGATGCATTTGGATGCGATGCTCAGGGACATGATTTAGTGGTCGTTAGAGTTACAGTAGTATGGTTTGATTGCGTTTGGAGTTGATGATCTTGAAGGCCTTTTCCAACCTAAGCAATTCTGTCATTCTATGATTCTATGCTCTGGAGTCTAAGTTGACTTTTGGATATTCTAGAGTGAGGAGAATAATCACAAAGGGGCAGTATGAAGATGTTTGAGAAGACAGCTTCAGTATCTGAGTAGCCTATGCTCTTAGGCTCCATAGATCTCCCAAGAAATCTTTTTTTCATGTAATTGACTTTTTGGTCAAAAATTGTGATTTGCACTTACCCAATAAATGTGCATATATATACATACACAAAAATGTATGTGTGAGTATATTTATGTACATATATTTAAACATACATGTGCATATAAATATGCTTTTGTCTATTTTTCTTGTGCATCCTACCATGGTTAAAAGGTAAGATGTAAGGAAGGTACAAGGAAGAAGTAATTGCTTTTTTGTTGGCTAAAGTAAAAATTTATTAAACAAATTTTACTGATCTTTGGAATTACTCTTCCTTTCTTGTATGTCATACATTCACAGCACGCTCAACTTCTGCAGTATAACTGGTCCCACGGGGACAAGTCCTGTATCTTCCTTTAAATTATTAGAGCTTCAAGCACTTGGTAAGTTACAAAAATATGTCTCCAGTTTGTTTTTACAACTTGTTTTATGTGTCATGGAGACCTTATTTCTTTACTATAGTGAAAGAAATAGCAGAGAAAAAAGAATTACAGTTACAGTCAGATTAATCAAATTACACTATGTAACACTATGTAGGAGTGAAGGTAGGTCAGATTTACTCTGCTTATTTTGCCGGTTTGTTTCATGACTCAGGTCATAGTAAAACGATATCAGAATCTTTACATGGCTACCCATCCAATACCCAGCAGCAGGATGGCCGTCTGGTCAGACTTTCATCAAAACAGACCTACAGCACTTTGTTTACATTACCAACCACAGGGATTGTAACAACAACCTATGACAAAGACAAAGATCTAGCACCATCATATTATGCAGCTTCAATCCATTTATTTCAAGTACCTTTCCTTATCAAAAAGAACTCTTTTTATAGACGCAAGAACTTTATGTGCAGATTTAAAAGATTCTGTGCTGTGGAATGGCTTGGCCCAGGTTTTAACTTTCCTTAAATCTCTTCTAATCTGGTGGGAATTTCCTCTGACTTGTAAATAGCTTTTGAAAATAGTTAGCATTCTTTGGCAAAGATACAAAAACAAAATAGCTTGGGCCAAGCTTTCAAAGCATGTGTACACTTTTGCATGGCCTCACTGAGGACCTCATATACGTGATTCTGACAGCTCATCACAAAGTCATGAAGAGGAATAGATACCTGCTTCACATTGTTAAAGTAAAGGAGGAGGAGAAATACAGATCCTACTACCTTTTTTAAGGACAAAAACAGAAATATGACACAACATCTGAGGTTTTTACTTGCTGTTTGCAGGAACATAACAGTGCAATGCAACGCCTCCACTGACAACTGTCTAAGATATATTACATAAACACATGCAAGACACAAAATTCCCTACTTTCCACTATAATTTTATCTGCTTCATCCCGCATACTCAGTACATTGCACACATGATTGTGTAAACTACGGAGACAGCGATGCTGTTAAGTACTTTCAGGACCTTTAGGTCTGATGCATGAGGAACGTGCTTTGTTTCTTATGCTTAATTCAGCAAATAAAGGACTCAGTAATTCATTCAAGACAATAAACATCTAATTTTACTTAATATAAACCACAAATAAAATTTAACATGGTCTTTCAGATTTAAAAAAATAAGTTTAATGGAGTAAAATGTATATGTTTATGCTAAAAGTATTGCATAACAGTGGAAATTACTAGAAGTTGCATTATGGACTAGAATGTGTAGGAGACTCCCTTACATCTGAAGAGTTACAGAGCCCTGGGAAAAATAAACATTCAGAGTCCTGCTTTGATGTTAGACTCCTCGCTAATCTGGCCGAAATGACAAGAAATTTTTCTACAATTTGTGAATTAATTTCTGCTAATGAGTCTCCCAGGTTTGCATCAAAGATGTAAAGCATAAAATAAATGTGATGTCTTTCCTTGCTCAGTGAATGATATTAACGATTTTTTATTACCTAAGAAGTAAATTTGGTACTAGATAAAGAGGGGAATACTGTAGGCCAGGCGTGATGCACCTCTATAAAATATGATATATTATATATTAATATATAATTCTGTGATTCTGTAAGTAATAATTAGGGATGGGATTGTAACTTTTTATCCAATCACACTGGTATTTTTGTGAATTTCATCAGTAACCAAAGAATGAAGCACTATGAGTCAAGTGTCCATCTGCTTACAACAAAATTCCTGAAGGGCATGAAATGCACTTGCAAAATATCTAGACCCTTTTTAGCATTTGAAGGTGATTGGGATTAAGCCAGTGTAGCTCTGCAGAAACCAATGGATCAGTGCTGATTTATGTTAGTGGAACTTAAGCTCCACTGGAGGCGTTTTGAGCACTGAGAAAATGAATTTTATATTACATAGTCAAATTAGTCTTGCAAATTCTACTGTTTTTATAGGACTGTTTCCATCAGTTCCAATTTCTTTTGAGACGTGTGATTCAACTATGAAAATTAATTTTAGAGTCAATGTTGGCATAAACAGCTGACAAGCCTATTTTAAAAGTTTCATTTGATAAAATGGCTATAGTTGACTTTATATTAAAGGAGAACAGAAAAAGTTGTGGTTCCTTTCCTGATAGGGGATTTAAAAATATAAGAGTTTACAGAGTGCTAATGGAGCTAAGTATATCTGGGAAATAACTGAGCAGTTATTCAAAAGACATTTCATCACTGCGTGCAGTTTCAAAGGTGTATCAGCTGACACTAAGAACTATGGAGTTAGAGCCATTCTGTGAACTCTTTATCTACAATATGTGATTTGCTTTGGGCAGCGGCCCACTTGTTTCTGCTACCAGGATGGAAGAAGATTCATGTAAATGCTGTGCATCTTGTTGATTGTCGATGAATTGAATTGGAATAAATTGATACCACAAGCTAGAAGCATATGAGCTGACACACATAATTACCAAAGGGGAAAAAATGGCAGATATCAGTGGAAAAATAACATACAACAGAAATATGTAAAAGAAATTCATATGCTCTTTGATTTGTGGGCAAGAGTTTGAGTAGGAGACATTTCTGTTCTGATAGAAGGAGACAGTGTTTGATAAAATTATAAGAGAGTAAGGAAGACTTTTCCTAATCTCCTACTCAATAAAGGCCCAAATCCACATAAATCCACAATTGGTATCCCAACAGAATATTGCACAAAGGTCTGTATGGTACAAAAAATCCTCCTTCTGGAGGGAGGAAAACACTGTGTACAGCCTACCTGTAATTTTTGATTAACATTCTTCACTGGAGGGCTAAAAGGAGCAATTTGATACCCTGAATTTCTGAAAGCATTTTGAAAGATTTCTTTAGAGAGAAATTAGATTTCATTTCTAGCTTAATCTACTCAGGGTTCCATTTTTAAAATCCCTTGGTTATTGCTGAAGAAAATTCAGTTAATAAATAAGAAATGTAGTAAAAATAGCAAAGAATTTAACTTATGAGTTACAAATCATAGTACTTTTGGCTTTAACCAAGAAAATTGATATCAGCCACAAGAAGACATTTGCTTAGTTATGGACTCTTCAGTGTTTTCAATTCATGGTTCAAAACTTCTGTAAGTTCTTGGAAAAACCCAGTAATAAATCATGTTTAAAAAAAAAAAAAAAAAAAAAGGGGAGAGGGGGACTATGAATCTGACTGAACTCACATTATTTGCTTTGAGATTGTTATTCTGTGTCTATATTCTGCCTGATAACTGTGGAATGATTGGAGGTTTTGACAAGTTCTTTCTTTACTATTGCTTTCTGTCTGTTTCTTTTTCATTCTTAGATAATATATGTTCCAAAATAGTGAGAAATTTCTATCTTAATTTTTATACTAATTTCTTCTGAAAAACATTTCACAGAGTCACAGAACTGCAGGGGTTGGATGGGACTCAAGAGACCATCAAGTCCAAGCCCCCTGCTAAGGCATGTACCCTATAATAGGTCACACAGGTAGGCATATAGACAGGTCTTGAGTATTTGTATGGCTTGTTTCACTTTTCCTAAACCAGTGGGTTTAAACACTAGGCTCTGTTGTTTAATTCTTTTCACCGTCTTCAGACAAAAAGATTTTAGGATTTGATGTAATATTATGCCCCCAGGTTTGTACAGTAAACACTGCACTATGTTGATTCTAGTTTATACACAACAGACTCCAAAATTTATGTCAGCAGAGCAGATGGAAAAGGTTAAAACAACTACATGCTGGTGTTACCACATACCTATGTATTTTTGTTGTTTTCAAAATATATCTGAAGTATTGTTAAATACAGTTGAAGGTATATGAAAAATGCATTTAAGTACTTGATTTTATTCAGTTAGTGATTTATTTTGGTAAATAGAGACACTGATGTGCAATGAGGATGAGAGTGTTAGATGTGATATTCCTCGATTTCAAACTTCAGGCCCTGAGGCCTTGCTGTTTATCAGCTCACAAGATGAAAGGTCTCATTAATTTACAGAGTCATTGTACTCAGCACATTTATACATCTGTCCTCTTAGATGCTCTTAGGAACTGAGGCATTCCAAATGAAGTACATTATAGTCAGCACTCATTTGTCAAACACAAGCCGTAGCTCTCTGCACATTAAGTTATAAGCAACGTAAGTTATTGTTAACTACATGACCTTCTTGTACCAATAACATCAGTCTCCATCAGTGTCCAGCATTCTCTCCCACTGTCTCTCACATCTGACCCGCTCCTTCCCAAATCCTCCTGTTGACCTTCTGTCCCTCCAAATTTCTTCATAAGCATGATGTTGAAAGTGTGTCCAGCTTACACTAAGATTGTTTTCTCAGCGGTAGTATGAATCCATTCTGCACACAAAAAGATTCTTAACATCCCCTTCCCTTGCAGAAGCCTATAGCTGCCTCTCCTTTCTCAGGTCCATGCCATGTAGCAATCTGCTCTTGCCTTCTTGACTGCACCAGCTGCTGGCAGCCAGATCAGCTTCTGGGGGCCAGGGGCATCTGAGCACACCAAGCTGCAATCGGATTGACTCTCAGCCAGCTGGGAGAGGGGGAAACACAAATGCTTTAAAGCCTTCACTTCCTTTTCCATTTTGCAGTCCTTTGCCAAGGGCAGCTCATTTAGTCTGGGGAATCTAGCCACAGGAATCTGAATCTATTTAAAGACAAACATTTGAGAAAGGATAGTGATCCTGATTTGATCTTAAGCACATTTTTAAGTTTGACTTTACCAGAGTCCAGACCCACAGAGTTTTAGACTCCATAAACAAACCAAGGATTACTACATGCTATGGTAGGGTGAATAAAATACTTTCCTTGAGAGTGTAACTGAACTAATCCTGCAGTTTGGATTCATAAACAGTTTGCAGTTATTTGCTGTTACTCTGGAGCTAGAGTGGCTTTAGGTTTGTTTAGAGACCACACCAGGAACTTCAAGTAGAAATCCCTATAGCTACTGCCCTCTACTCCAACCTTGGGAGTATTTCCTTTTCACCTTCTCTGAGGTGGGAAAAGATCATGGAAGTTAGTTTTTTATTGGTGATACAACTGCACTCATAAGCTTGAGCTTATGAATATAAAACGTTGAACTTATCCTTACAGTGCTCAAGAGGCCCTCACATTTAGTTCTACCAGAAGAGTTGTAAAGAATTTTAGGCCCCCTTGATAGCTAACTTTCATGACATAACTATATAAAAGAATGTTTTAAAAACACAAAATGGACTTTTAAAACTTTCCTTCAGTTAAATCACTAGAATGATAATATAGGCAAAATCTCTTAGTAGAATTAAAGTTGCAGAACTAAAATTGTAAGGAGTCTTTATCTGATTCATCCTCAATAAATTGGTTTGCTTTTGATTAGTTAGTTTTCATTATGTTTATTAACACTGTTTTATAATGCCAATTTGACACAGGTAAAAAAAACCTACTGTACTTCATCTATATTTTCTAAAATTTAAAGGAGTTGTTTGCAGTTTAGTGTTCTGAAATCTTGGTTTTCCTCCAATTGTGTTCATTTTTGTGAAATAAAATATTAAGCCAGGAAATTTACTTAATTTATAAATAAATGTAATTTCAAAACTGTATCAGAACTGATACCACACTAACTTACAGTATTAGTATTAATATTACATATTATACTAGTATTACGTATTAGTGCTTCATTTTAAAAAAATAAAATAAAATCTGAACTCTATTCTCAGAAGATGAAGTAACATGGTCTTCAGACAGTATTTCATCAGTTCTCGGATCATTACAGAGACAGGCTGTTTGATTAAATGCCTAGTCTGGTGGTGTTCAAACACCAGATAATGTAACAAAATAAATAACAGTAAAACCATCACGACTGGCATTAGCATTAGCACAGATTTTTAAATACAGAAGGAAAGCAAGGTTGATACTTTGCAATTGACAAATAAACACCAGTTGTTTGTGAAGTGTGAGATGATTACAGACAGCTGAAAAAAAAATACAGATATATCTCTATTGAGGGATATCTGGAAAAAGCTTGAACTTTATCACCAGGGTTTTTTGATGAGCCCGCTGGCTACTGATTTCTTTCTGTTATAAGGGCATCTCATGAAGCAACCACACTTAGATGAAAATGTTCCTATAAGGATATTTAAGTGAAAAGACTCCAAAAGTGCAAATGGCTATGGCTTGCTTCTCTTTTATTTCCGTCTTCTTCGTTTCTCTAACCAGCCTTTCCTTTGATGTTTTAAATGACTTCACAAAGTCACTGCATAAATTTGGCTGTATGGGATGAGAAAGACTACAGAGTGCTTGCCTCCACTGACCACTGTCTCCATAGTTGTAACTCCTGACTGCCTCAGGGCATATTATGAACAAGGCATAATGCTAAAAGAAGAGTGCTGCAGGGCCTAAGCCACTCTTACATTGTCCCATACCCCTTTTCTTCCTCTGTCTAGAAAGCCTATGCTTCACCCTCGGCCTCAGAGGGAAAAATGAAATTCTGGGGAAAAGACATTCTGGGCTCTCATGGCCCAAGTAACTTAATAAGTGACGTTATTTCTTTAATGGTTGCAGTAGATCAAGCAGAAAAGAGACACTGTTTTGACATACAACAATTTTCTAGAACAAAATAAAACACGTGGAGGAAGATTTAAAGATAATTTGAAACTTCTTTTTATAAAGGCAAGCTATTTTTATTTTATACAAATTCATAAAAACTGTCTGAATCTTAGTGTAAGCAGTGCTTTTGCTGTAAAGTGGATTAGGCCATTTCTGGATTGCAATGATCACTCCAAGTTCATCAGCACAGAAATATTGGCTGAGAAGTAGTGGCAATGGAAAGTGTAGTATTTCTCATGTACTTTTCCCAAAGTAACATGAAGAATATAAAATCAAGCAGGATTATCACCAGTCATTCTCTACCACAAACCATCATTCAAAAGCTAGTATCATTTACAATCAATATTTCACAAGAAAAAAAGTAATTTTTGAAGAGAAACATGGTTTGCAACACTGCAAAGTTAATGTGCTGTTCCAGGACATAGCCATGCACTGTGGGGTCTCGTGTAAAGCAGGAAATATTTGGCTATGGTTTCAGTCTTCAGCCTTGATCCAGAAATCTAATCTATGTGTATAGACTGCTCAGCCTGGGACTTTTGCACCAGTTGGATTCAATAGCATCAGACATTTGCAGCTTTTAAGAGAAGATATGGAAGCAGGTGGTGGAATCTGAGGTGTGTGCGTCAGGAGGGATGTGACAAGAGAAGGAAGATACTATGGGGGAGAGAGAAGATTTGAGGAGACTGCACAGCAGATGGGTCGAAATGCATTAAATAAGCTTAAGGCCCCTGCAAGGGATTCTTACACTTTCCCACCATATCCTGAAGTGGCATCCCCTCTGCTTTCCCCAGTTCATATGCCCTGGAATATGAAATCCCACCTCCACCTCCCTAAGCCTCATAGTCCCCATTCTCCACCACCTAAGCAACTTCTGCTTTCCTTCTTTTTAAAGGAAAAAAATCCTGTGCTGCTGGGAAGTGGCTGTACTAGACCAGGGCCTATTGCTATCCTTACTGAAAAGTGAAAGATCTGTGCAGAGGTGAATTTTCTGGCCCTGCATTTGCCAGGATGGCAGTAATAACTGCAGAAGGGAGATCCATCTCCCTTTAAATCTTTCTTACTCTTTCATCAGCAGCAGTAGAAGAATGTAACTGCAAACAGAAAATGGAAACAACTTCTCCAGGTACCAGTAAAACTTGCAGTCTCAGGGGACATTATATAATTACCTCAATGAAAGTATCAGCTATCTTCTAGTTCTGTGAGCCTAGGCTCCAGTCCTCACAGTCAAAATAAAATGAAAAACAATTGTTAGGCACAGTTTCTTATAATAACCACAGTAAAATTTCAATTCTACCCATCATCAAGAGGAGAAACTTCAAAACTATAAATTTCCTCTTAGTGTCTGAGCGATTCTCCAGCTCTCTTACATGCTCTGTGGAGCAGTGACTTGGAGTGTGTGTTGTTTACAGGGCAAAACATTGTGACTCTAAGCTTGGAGCTACTCCTCAGAACACAACTATATGAACCTGTACACAAGTGACCTACAACTGTAAAGATTATGTACCTTCACCTTATCAGTATCTTCAATAGCACTGAGATAGTGCAGTAGGAGTAAATGAACCAAGAAAGGGCCAGTGGTTGCCCCAAATGCTTCTCTCTTCCAGTAAATTATAAGTGACCATAAAAAATAAAAATACAGCTTAACAATAAGAATATGATAGAGCGCTGTGTTTTCCATCAGTTTTAAAAGTTCTGCTATTACACATTACTAACTCTTGATTATAATTTGGCTGAAACAATTGTTTTGATAACTGTCTCATCTGATCTATCTGAGACTCATAAAGCATGCATGTGCCTAAGTTGTCTATCCAAGTTCCTGAATGGCCCAGTCTAACAGTATTTCAGACACATGAAACACAGGATATGTTTCACTTTATGCAAAACCACCCACTTATTCAAAAAGCAGAAGGGGAAAGGAGAGACTTATTACAGAGTAGCACAGAGAGAAGCTAGGGATTTCCCCAGAAAGTAGAGACCTCACTACTTCTTTAGCCTGAAGAAGCTCGAATTGTAGATTCAATCTTCAAGAAGAGTGCTTAGATTCTTAGGCTACACTTGTTAAACTGAAACAAATTACCATGTCTCTCTCCTTTGTGAATCTAAAATACTGTGTAAAAAGTAACATGGCATCTTAGTCCATAGACAGAAAAAGAAAGGGAGCCAAACTAGCCAAGAGATGTGATTACTTCGGCAAGACGAAAGCAAGTTCAGCTATCCCAAGTTGGGCTGGGAAGTATAGACAGTAAGGTCTTGAGTAAGGAGTTATCTCAGACAAAGATGTCTGTAGGCATTTGTTTTAGCACAGTCTAAGAAATTTAACTGACCTACAGAAGTTCGTTTCTTCTAATATTTTGGAAGGGAAAGGAAATCAAATCAAGTTAACCCTCTGTTTGCTACTTCATAGATGATATTGCCTCAGAACTTTGTCCCAAATAATGTTTTGAAAACGTACCTATACTTGTGGTTTGTTTGGTTGATGCACTTTCAGTGCTCTGGATATTTACTTTCTCATGGTGCCATACAAGTGTCATTGTGAGGAACTGGCAAGAAAACAGTAATAGGATAAGCTGTCTAAGAAAGCCAGACATTTCTTAGTTCAGCTTCAGTGAAGAAATAACTTGCCACACCAGCAGCTGAAGCATGCTATGTCAACAAGATGGAATGCAACTTATTTCATGCTGCAATGTGCATTAGAACAGAAATCAGGGCACAATTACTGCTTGATGTGTGGGGTTCTTTCAGGCATAATAGCAGCACTTTGAGAGTGTGCAATGATGGAAAACATCTGGTACATTTGGGCCTTCACTTACATAGAAAACCTGCATATGTCCACTGACAATAAAACAGCTGGTCACGACTTTCATAAACACCAGCTAAATGTCTGCCGATATTCATTTAGGAAATGTGTTAAATATGAGAGATCCAAGGTCTGTGTGAAGAGAATGTATTGCAAGAAATTTCACTGACCTCTTCTGAATCTAGCAGATCACAAAATTGGCATTTTTTGCTGTCAGACATAAGATGTGGTGTGGTGGTGCCTTGGGCCACCAAGCCAGAGGGATCAGAATATTCTGCAACAGACAAAAGAGCATTCTTTGTGCGGGTTTTGAATCACTTGTAAGCTATAACCAGCACGAAATTTGGGTTTGGGTTTGCTTTTTTTTTTTTTTAACTGATGCAAGATGTAACAGCACCATGACAAGGAGAGCAAAAAAGAGAAAAAGAAGTAATAAAGTCTGTAGAAAAGACACAATTTTGAAACAAAGAAAGTCTCCAAATCCTAGGCCTGGACAGGGCAGAGAAAGAGGATCTAGTAGCAGGCCACTGTTCTCATTTTCTTTTCTTGTAAATTATATTTTATCCTCCTTTCCAGAGGGTCCCTTTCTCTTCTTAAATGCTACGACAAAATATTTGGCAAAACAATGTATGTAACATAACAGATACTCTGCTACAGTGTTCAGCAACTTTATGAGAATGAGACAAGATCACTGACACAGTATAACTGTGGGGTTTTGGTTGTTGCTGTTGTTTTTTTTGCAGCACAGGTTTCAACATCTACTACTTATAAGAACTAATGAAGCTTTGGTTATTTGCCTGTGATGGCAATTACTTTGTTACAGAGTTTCCCTATTATTTACACTTTAGCTCACGAGGGTATACACATTCTGAATACTACATGTGATCTGGCTTATGATTTTTAGAAAACATGGAAAAGGGATAAACACAAATCGTAGTACTGCCACAGCTGAGGATTCTTGTACTGAAGTACTTCCATCAGATGGAGCTAGAGAGGAGAAAGGAGTGTTTAGCAAAGTACGGTACACATTTGAAACAAAGCAGATGTGTTTTCAGTCGGCATGTTGTAACTCAAAGTAATTTTTGGCATGACATCTGAGGTGCCAGCATGCTGTGTTCTGCTTCACAGCCACCCCTGCACCACTGGAGACACCAAAAGGGATTCTGAGACAATTTTTATCTTCTATTTTGATTTTTTCTTCCCTCCTCTTCGTATCATACCTTTCCTCTCCTATTTTCAAAGGAAGGGATCAAACCACAGCTGCAGAAGATAAACAAACTCTCCCTTACACTAATCGTCACACTGTAAAAGTGAAGAAGCACTAAGTAGAATTTTATAGCAAGCAACTATAAAAATATGAAAAGAAAGCAGCAACCTCACTTGTTTTGTTTCAAAAGTGGGGACAATAGTAAGAAGGAGACATTTTCAGGGTATTCATCCCATAAAAACCCTTTCTAGAATTCCTACTGGCCTCTAATGGCAAAATTTGCCCTACAAATGACATCAGCAATAACACAGTAAAAAAAAAAAAAAAAAAAAGCCCATAAAATAGGTATAGCTAACAGTGCTGCTGCTGCTATATAAACACAATAGTTCTGAAATAGATGTCAAAATCCTCTGATAAAGCTGCAGTCCTGGCTAAAAAGCATCCGTTCTCAAGCTGAGGGGGGATACTAATTAAAGATTAAAGTAGAAAGCAGTTTAGGTAGATGTTTTTTGCAAGTAGATTATGACGGATGATTTTTCCTCAAAAAAAATTTGCTTGAGGAAGATAAAAAACAAGATGTTGGGTAAAAATGGGTTAAAAGGAAGCAAAAGAACATGTTGATTTGGAAGCTGTAACAGCTGTATCACTTCCATGTACATCACTTCGATGCTGAAGTGAAAATCATAATGATTACATTTCTTCAAGGAATTTGTACTTCTGTATCTGAACTCAGAAATATGCACTCAGTCACCAGAACGTGATTTGGGCTGCTGCATGAGCAGAATCTCACACTGTGCATTAACTCACTGTTGCTGCCAGACTCAAAACATGCATTTACAGGAAAATGAATGTGTAATGAACAGACAAATCAGTAAGAATCGCTATTTCTTACATAAGGGGGAAAATGAGGGGATTGTTTTTTTCACAAATTACATCAGGAATAATGCTTTATGACTTGTGCTAACCATCTATTCTAGGATTCTATGATTCTTCATGGCGCTGTGTTCATTTCTCATGAACATTTGAATGAAATCCATTTTCAGAGGATAAATTTTAGGTAATTAACAGAGGTTTGTATAATAAAAAACCACCACATTTTTTTCAAGAAAAAAATCATTTAGGATCACAGCAAAAATAACTTTTAGATACTACCCAATTCATCAGGGAACAGGAACATTCATTCAGCTTGTCTTAACTGTAACGCTACTTGCTAAAGAAAACTTGGAGAATCTCAGAAAGCAATGGTTGATTAATTGAATAACATTTGTTATGGTCAACATGCAAATAATTCTACAGATTTTTAAGCAGTTATTTGTTTTCAGGTAATTTGAGAATAATTAAAAATTCCAGCATGGAGGGTTTCTATTTAAATTGCTTAACCAACCTAAGGAAAAGCTTACAAAAGCACTTTAGGTGGTTATACAACTGCAGCTCCATTCCCAGAAAGATGAGCCCTCAGGAAGCAGAAGAGTGTTTTGAACCAAACCCGATGCACTTAGCTTAGCCAGTTTGGCCTCTTCATAGTCAGTGAAGAGAAACAGGTTCTTCCTCTGGGCAATTCAAGCCGTTAAATTGGGCTTTTGCCATGGATCAGCACTGGAAGAAAGTTTTTTTCTCACCCTTAATTAAGAAGGGAGCTTGAGGAAATTGGCCAGCTAAGGAAGCTGGGTGAAGTTAGGAGCCTTACTTCAGTAGGCTGAAAGTTCAGCCATGTTTTTTGCTGCTCAAGTACCAGCATCTTGCAGCTGGCCTGCATTAGAAATAGCGTAGCCAGCAGGAGCAGGGAGGTGATCATCCCCCTCTACTCAGCACTGGTGAGGCTACACCTCGAGTATTGTGTTCAGTTTTGGGCCCCTCACTACAAAAAGGACATTGAGGCCCTGGAGCGTGTCCAGAGAAGGGCAACAAAACTGGTGAAGGGTCTGGAGCACAAATCTTATGAGGAGAGGCTGAGGGAGCTGGGATTGTTTAGCCTGGAGAAGAGGAGGCTCAGGGGAGACTTCACTGCACTCTACAACTTCCTGAAGGGAGGTTGTGGTGAGGAGAGATTTGGCCTCTTCTCCTAGGCAACAAACAAGACTCGAGGAAATGGCTGCAAGTTGTATCGGAGGAGGTTTAGGTTAGACACTGTGGCATAGAGAGAGGGGAGATGTGGGTGGTACTTGGTGTGGGTGGTACTCAGGCTACGGTGGGTGGTAGCTACAGGGGGTGGTTCTGGGTGGTGTTTAATGGGTCACGGGTCACAGGGTGGTCTTGTGTCACGGTATATAGTGAGTGTTGCGCAGCAATAAATTGGCACTTGAGCTACATACTGGGTCATGCATCTCTCGTGTCCCTGTGCCGGGTTGGGGCGCAGACGGTAAGGGCACTGATGCGGTGTTGTTAACTGGGCATGGGTTGCAAGGAGGTTAGCAACAATTGGTGACCCCAACGTGATAAGGTGTGCACACGTGTAGGGGAGAACAGCTCACATAATGGCTTCTGTACAGCAAGTGGTGAGTATGCTGAAAATGTTGGGAAAGGAAGTTAGTAACAGACATGAGGAAAAACTTTTTCTCTCAGAGAGTGGTCAGGCACTGGAATGGCCTGCCAAGGGAGGTGGTGGAGTCACCGTCCCTGGCAGTGTTCAAGAGGCGCCTGGATGAGGAGCTACGAGATCTGGGTTAGTGCTTGTGGTAGCAGTGGTAGTGTGAAGACGGTTGAACTAGATGATCTTACATGTCGTTTCCAACCTTGTGATTCTATGATTCTATGATTCTATGATTGAGCTTTTGCTGTATGCTTTAATCCCATTTTCTGAAAGGGATTTAAATGTTTATGTCGTTCAAACATTACTGAAATCTTATCATTAAGATATACATGAAATATGTTTGTATGGTAAAGTTTTCAGTGGAAATATTTTAGAAACAATTAACTCGTTATGAATTTTGTACGTGAAGAGCAAGAGCTATAGGTATAGCTATTTAAATTTAATTTGTATCAATCAATGAGACGTTGGAATATATTACAACTCCTCCAAAGCAAAATATTTTCCACCATATCCTCATATTCTGCTGCATTCTTTAGCATTTTGTTAATCATAATATTTTCTTAGAAATAAGAAAAGAATCTTGCTAAGGAGGTGTAACGGACTATTTGGATGAAAATAAGTTATTGGCTCCCACTTTTTTACTTCCAAGATGTGCCAACAGCAACAGAGGAAAGAGCAGTATATGCCCTACTGGAAAGAACAGGAACACACACCAAATTCAGAAGAAACCACAATTTCAAGCCCTTGTGCCATTTAAGTCTTGAACCTTATCTTACTAAAAGCAGTTAAAATTCCACCATTTTAAATGAAAACAGGTTTCTGGCCTAAATGATAAAGCATATTAAACTGAATTACTTCCTACTTCATGATAATATGAATAACTATGAAATACACTGGAAATTTGAGACAAAATATTCAAGTCCAGATATTTGTTACTTCCTGAATATTATATTGTAGCAGAAGTACAGTTGGTGGGATTGGGAATTCTGGAATCCAGGAAAGTATGGAAAAAAGGAAAAGAAGAGGCATTGTAAGCAATGCTTTGCTGCATGATGCTGCCACCAGTTATTGGAGAGAGAAAGAAATCTGTTAAAAAACTCGAGCTTGGGTAATTTGAAAATATAGAAAAAAACACTATGGAAATAAAGGGATACTTCAGGGCTTAGCACTGGACCAGAACAGCTATTCTTATTCTGAAAAAACAACTAAACATGACCTCATTATCACTGAGCTCCATCCTGTCCACAGACAGTTCATATCTGAACTTCAGGAGCAGCCTCTGCCCCCACACTCACAGTGTTGTCACAGAAGGTGACGTATTACCTGTTCACTCTTAGCATTTAAATAAATAGAAATGATTAACACTTCCACCTTGATCAAATCAGGGTAAACTAGCGAGTTCAGAAAGAATCTTTTCAGGAATTTGAACAAAATGAAGAACAATCCTTCAGCAAATAAATATTATGTATTTAACTCAACTTGTTAGACTTTTATGGTGTGCCTATTTTCTGATACTAGCTGGAACTTTCAGAGAAATTCCTGGCACTTCTAGCTTCCAGCACTGCCTTGGAATCTGACTGTGTAAATAGGAATTCTGGGAAAATAGAGACAAAGTTTACGATCAGGCTGTGTCCCTGGGAAGAAAAATTCAGATGGAACTGTTGTTGCACTGAGGCACGAGGTGTTCTTATCACACACCTGCTAAATTAACTAACAATATTCAGGAAGATTTTTGTTAGTTAGTTAGTTAATTTTTTTATTGACTTTGAACTCTGTGGCCAAAGTTCCTAGTGAAAATATTTAAAGAGTAAGTTAATGGTAAGCATTCTAGAGTAGATAATGTATTTTGACAAGGAGAGGTGTGCTGCCAGACCTTGCTCTTATGATCAAGGAGAGATTGGTTGGGGACCAGAGGACTGGGGGCAGGATGGGATACAGTGACCATAAGTTAGCGGAATTCAGGATCCTGTGTGGAAAAAAACAAGGCAACAAGTTGGACTGCAATCCTGGACTTTAGGAGAGCCAACTTTGACCTCTTCAAGGATCTGCTTGGAAAATGCCACTTTCCAAAGATAGAGGAGAGAGTATCTGGTGAGTTTCTGGCAGCAGAATAGTAGAGTTCTTTATTTATGCTTTCTGCTTATTTGTCTTTTTAATTGCTTGAAGACCAAATGGAGAGTTGTATGTAAACCAGAGATGAGAATGCAAATTCTGATTTTAACTTAATGTCTCTTTTAACTTGGTGACAATCTAGAGCCTTGTTTCATCTTATTTAGTCTCTTCGTAAATAAGATGGTACACAGCCATTGATAAAATTTTTATTCCTTTTAAAATCTGCTTTGCAGAAACTGCCCTAAAACATAGCAACAGAAACCTACTGGAAAATATGCTCTGAAGACACTTCTTAAGTATCAAGGCATCCAGTTCATTTTCAAATACAATACAATTTAAAACAGTTGATTACTTTGATTGTCTCACAGTTTGAACTGTTGGATATATATAAAGAAAAGTCATTTGAAAACTGTAAATATTTTATTCACAATATCTTACGTTTTGAAAAGGGCATTCAGATTTTCATTTGTTTTTCTTTTCCTTATGACATTATTATAAGAAGTTCATAATTTACATCACTGAGAAATCCCAAGTAAATATTGAGTTTATGAAGTCTACTTATATGCAAAATATTAGAAGTACTTTGTTGAAGTCAATGTCAGTCATGTCTTAATGAGTCTTCTGGGAACTTTCTAGAGTAATCTTACTCTTCCAGATTTTTCTGAGATCTGTGCTCCGCCCAGATGAGGATATACACATTACTCTTCACTCACATCCTTTTAAATGAAACAATGTGTGTGAGAGTTATGACAACACTCTCTATTCAAATGACTTGATTCATATAGAGAATTTGCTCTACTCTGTTTTTCTAAGGTTATCAAATGCTATCAGAGAACACAGTGACAGGTACTGAAGCTTCTAGATCTGGTGCAAAACCCACTAAAATTGCTTGGAATCACCCAGACTTTAATGAGCTTTAGGTCAATCCTTTAAGCCTCTATCTGCCTTCTTCAGTAATTTCCTCCTAGTGGCTGCAGTTTCAAATCTACCTCAGACCTGATCCATGATGGTCACCACTCACACAGGGAGTCGATTGCCCTCTGAATTGACTTAGGTGTGGTCAGACAGTGGAGGTCAAGAAGCTGGTGCTGTGGAGATCTGATGCTTACATTATACATTATGTGTACATATATACATTATATATATATAAAAAAATATATATATATACACATTATAGTCATTTTCCTTTGTTTCAGTTTTTAATTTTTACTTTGGACTAGCTGTAGTTTAGACCCACTAACTGAATCTACAACTGCAGCTGGAATGTGGGAGATGTGTTCTTGTTGTGCATCTTCCAGTTCTGTTTCTTTCAGAAGGAAAATGTTAGCAGTTTGAGGCTGCCCTGCAGTGCAATCCAAAGTACAGTAGGTAGGGACTATTGACAGAGTCACTGCACACCTTCTCTTAACTGAAATGTTAAGTGCTGTGAGTGTTAGTGTTAAGGGTTAAGTGTTAATGTCAAGAGTTCAGTGTCCTCTCTGTTCAACTTCAACTCTGCTGCTAAAACAAGAGCATCGTTTATTATATGTGTGCTGAATCTGGAAATTACTCTTTTATAAACCCATCTGATGGTAACATACTGTCTCAGTCTAGAGAGTAATGTTGTCTTAGGATGAAATGATATCCTGAAACAATTGAATTACAGATTTGATTTATCTTCACTTTACATTGTCCAGGTTTCTCTCCATACAACTTGTTGCACTATCCAGAATGTTATTCTAACAATACAAAATTCTTTTATAATGCTAATGCTTTTCAAAACCTGAGAACTCTGAACTCTAGTATGAGAACACTAAAAATTGCGTTCACAAAATGTGACTTGAATCATAATAGCGTACAAAAACGTATGTATAAGCAGAAACATGATCCTGTTTCCATATATTTACATCAATAGTGAACTTTTAGAATCTTATTTATTTTCTGCATATTATGAATAAAGGTCACTGATAGGAAAATGACCAGAAGACACAGCATTATAAATCTGAGTGATATCTTATATATCTATGGTCTTTCTTACTGTGCACTTTGTTAAGAGCATTCCTACTTCAGGTATGTAAAAATTTCAATTACCATGAAGTACAGTGGAAATCGCATAGAACCTAGAAATATAAATTATTTTAGACAGTTTGAAGCAATGTTGTTAATACCTTCTCTAAAATTCAATGTACTGTTATTATATCATTATCCTAAAAATGCCAAGAATAAATTGATTTTAAACAAAATCACCATTCAGAACATTTTGAGCTGGGGAGAATAATAAACATATAGATATAATGTTGAAAAAAATGTTGATATGATATATATCTAAAGAACAGGACTACTGCTTTGTGTCTGTGGATGCACAGATATAGGAGAATTCAAGATTACTATTTTAAAATTCTGTTGTTATTTTAATTAGGTTTTCATTTCCAAAACGCCTGTATGGTGTTAATTTCCTTAAACTAACCAGATCTGCCACCAAAGCTAACATCTTTTTTTTTTTTTTTAAGACCAAAGGTATAATATTCTTTCTGGGCTAGAATAAAAAAGGGCTAACACTCTGAAAACAGGGATTACAGTTGGCTTCCTCTTGCCTCGTGTGCTTGCTTATCAGAGCAGAAGTAACATCCACTCCAGTTTACGCCAATATATATCTTGACAAATGCTGTGTTACAATAACATAACTTCCAACTCTCATCCTTCAGGAACATCATAGCAGAACTCAGAGCTCTGAAAGTCAGCAATTAGAGGGTTAAGATAAAACCAAGCCTTAGGTTGGTAAAAACAACTAAATTATTCCTTGCTGCTGCACTGACATGCTAGGAAAACTAATATGTGTTAAAGATCACCCATATGGTATCCTATGTGTGAAGGCCAAAAGATTGTAAAGTTTTGTGCATGCACATTGAACATGAAGCATCCATGTACTGCACATGTACTTCCTAGAAAATCAGCTACATGTTTAGATGAGGTTCCTCACATAAGGGTAGATTGCCCTGAGTGGTTCAGGCATCATGCACCAAGAAGAAAGACGTAGAACAGATCTTACAAACTATCAGATCACAAGTAAGAACCAAAGGTGATATTCACAATGCAAACATTAAAAAATGCGTTTCGTTGAATTCTGTAGTTTGGGGAGATACAAGAACCCGCCAGGCCTAATTCTTGTTAAGCTGTCAGTTAATTTCAGATGATTAAAAGGAAAATGCTCTTAGTAGCATTAGCATCCATGCTTTTGCTGCCATACAGACATAGAGTTAATCTTCACAGCCCTTAGCAAAGCAGTAAAGGAAGCTTTAAATTTCGCTGGTGTTCCTCATTCAAACTGTACATCTGGAGTAGTGGAAAGCAGAATATAATTGGATTTTGAAGTGTTTTGGGGGCAGAGTCACTGAACCAGAGGGAAAAGAAAAGTCCAGGCTAATGAGCTGACATTTATATTCCATTATACTTAGAATAACTGAAATGTATCTTTTTGGTTTTTCCTTCACCTTTACCCTACTCTCTGTGTTTCCCTATCTCTGCAAATGGACCTCAGCCTCTTTATCCTTCAGTCTAAAGCTATAGCCATGCTTTCTGGGATCACGTGATAAGGGCTACAGCCTATGCGCTCATTTTCTAAATATTTGGTAAAGGCTGATAATGTGCTTAATCTAATTTGTATCTTTAAAAAAGTTTTGTAGGTGGGCACTGAATGTAAAAAAATGCCCTTATTCTTTAACTGCCTGTGAGAATTCTATGTCATCAGATACATTTTACAATAAGGCATATATACGCCATCTGGCAGAATCGTAATGACTTTCTAAGGTATGTGAAAAGTGTATATTTAAAACTACTTTCACATTTTCGAGGTAAACTTACATGACCTACACATGCTTGTTGAATACACATTTGATTTGTTTTCCTTTTACAGTGTATCTTTAGGAATTAAGGAAAAAATATAGTTTTTCCACTATTCACAAGTTAGTACTTTTTTTATTTTAAAATAAGTATTCAAATTTTATTTTATTTTATTAGAGGACCTATTAAAGAAAGATATTCTAAAACAATCAACTGAGACTTTAAACTTTTCTTTGGGAAGAATGTCACAAGTTCTAATCTCTTTTAGTGTTACAGTGGAACAGAAGCAAATGCAAATATTGTAGATGGTCCATCAAATGTAAGTGCAGAGAAATCCTTTGTATTAATCTAAATCCCTTATTTTGACATTATAATCTTGATATTGTATTCAGAAGGCAAATCAATGCAGAATGCTTTCTAAATATGCTATTTTGAAGTAGGTAAAATAGAATTCATTAAAATGCTTAGTATAATTTTCTGTTTTAAGAAACATGAAATCCTTGAAACTTTTCACAAAGCATCCTACTTTAGACAAATGAGAATTTTCTATGAAACCTTAACAAAATATTCCAGCAGACACTAAATATTAATTTAGCATCAGTAAGCTTATGTTTATACAACCTTCCATCACAAAGTACTTCATGTTTTCACTTATTGAACTTGTGTGTTATTTCCATAATTTAATTGCATCCTTGGGCCTTTGTTGAAGTACTATTTGCATTTAATATCCCTAAATGTCCATTCTGATTCCAATCTATACTTATATTCTCTTTGAAGATCAGAGTTTCAGGCTGCATAATTTCCCTTAATATTATCTGGTTCCAATATCTCTCTGAGAGAAGAACTGTTTACGGAAATCTTACACCGCTTGTCAAACCTGAGCATTTCTGTGTTGATTATCCTTCCAAATACTAATGCTGGCAAAATCAAAGATGCAATCTTTGTGTGAAAATGGCAAACAGATCAGAAGGCTTTTCTAAGTACACAGAGTACATCATCGTTATTTGATGAAGGATATCATCTTCTCTATAAAGCACAGCTGCTGCGTTTCATGATAGATTTTGTTTTTTCTTTTTTTTCTAAATAGTTATATGCACAAATTAATACAAATTAATAATCATGATGATGTCATTGTCATGTATTTTGCTTTTCAAATAATTTCACTGCAGAACTAATGAAAACAGGCTGGCTTCTCAAAAGAAAGTAATGCAAAGAAATTACTGCATATACAGTACCAACGTTACAAAGATTTCCAAGTTCGGAGCTAGTTTCTCTTAAGGTGCCCAGTTAGTCTATTTTATAGGATTAATTTTGAATTGCATATAATATTTAAGACTAGAAATTTTGTTTTGTTTGAAAAATTTAGGTGATGAGCTATTCTTACTAGGCCAAATGCTTGTTCTGTTCTGATGGTTGTTTTTAGTGATGTATTTGGAAATTCATTCCTCCCATTACTACTTCCTTGACTTCTTTCTAAAGTCAGGAGACTTTGGTCAAGCTGCATATCACACTCTTTGTATCTCTTCATAATTGTTTGTCAGATTACATCTGTCAAATCTCTGTGCTTGTTAATATTCACCAGATACTTATCAGATACTCAGAACCTCAACTGGTCTCAAAGAATTACAGGGCTAATTAAGAGGTTGAGAGACCAGCCAAGCACTACTCAGAGACAGAGACAATTCTCCTTACATCATTTCTGATACATATTTGCCCAGTTTCTAAGCAAGGGGATTCCACAATATCTCCAAGCTGTCCATTCCTGCCTTAAATAATCTTTATTATTAAAATAAACAATCTAATCCTCACATCTAATCTAAGACTTTCTTGTGCTGCCACTCACAAACATAGGAATAAATTCTCTCTTGACTTCTCATAGCAACTCTTTCTACACATGAAGGTTGCCAGATCTCTTTGCTTTCTATTTTTTCTTTCTGGTGAGATAACTCCAGATTTTTCTGGTATTGTTTCTTGGACCTGAATATCTAATTCCTATCTCTTAGACTCTGGCTGATCACTAGATTTCTTCGAGTGTCTTATCTGCATCTGGACACATTGTTCCAGTTGAGTTTTATTCCTAATGCTCTCTGCTTCTAACATCCTTCAGCTTCTGCTGAGCAGAGCAGAACTGGTTCACATCTGGCAGGACAGGATTGTGTTTCCATATTCCCATGTGGTGCCTGTCCTTATCCCAACAGAATGACACTGTTGATTAGCATTTGGTAGTGATCCAAAAAAACTCCTCAGTCCTTTCCTAAACAACTCCTACCTAAATATTCCTCCCTCAATCTGTATTTTTTCAGTTGAATACTCTTTCACATCACCTTACATTTGTCCCTACTGAATTACATGATTTTTTTTTTTTTTTGCACGTCTCTCAAAATTTGTGAAAATCACTTTGCTCTTGAGATGGACTTAATAGCTTGTTCAATCTACAACGTTTTATATGGCCTATTTTTCACATCAAATCCCTATTGACAATACTGAAGAATAGTTTTGGATTTAACAGTTTTGCACGTACATTTTGTTGATAAAGTATACAAGAAGAAATGTTTTGTTAATACTGTACACAGGCATCTACTTAATTTAGGGAATAAGGCAAAGAACACTTTATGTACATTTTTTTCTCCTAAAGTGGAAAGTGAGTTCTGCTCCTGTTCTTAGTAGTGAATTGTCTTGCTCTTAAGTAATTTGTTATACGTGGATTATTACTGAAAAACAAATGTATTTTCTCTGTAAGATCAGTTCATTAATACTCTAAAGTATTTGGGCTAAAAATATTGCAGAAATGGAAAATTCTAAATATTCCGTTTCAGAAAGGGATTTAAAATAATAAACACCTGTAAAAATTCCAATTACTTTTTGGCATATTTTGGAAAGAAAAAAACGTGTTTCTATTCATTGCTTAGTCCTCTACAGAGTGTGTTGTTCATTGCAGTCTCTGTTTCTGTTGCTGAATGTGTTCAGGTGGAATGTGGCTATTTTCCTGTTCAGGGCAGGTGTTAATACAAACTGCTGTTCAACAAGTTACAGTTACCTGCACTGCTAACCAGCTTGCGTACAGTTACATGTCTCATAATAACAAGTCAGAAGTGCCTAAAGTGAAAATTTTTTGTGTGCAAGAAATGAGGTTTTGTAGTCAGAAGAAAAAGGAAAGTTCTGTCTTGCAAGCTTCACAGTGCTTGGATGCACCATTCTATGTTGGTTAATCTTCACTCCAAATATTCGTGGTAATATGCAGGAGTGTGCCATTGGAAGATCATAAGATATGTATGAAATCTTCATTTCTCTGCAAATTTTACTAAACTCCAGTCAGAAAGCAGACATATTTTGCTACACTTAGCACAGTCTAAATTTCTATCCAGATGAAATAATTACTTATGGTTAAAAAAATCACACAATCCTACTTGTAGCATATAGAAAAAGAATTTGGCCAAATATTGGGAAGCTTGAATATATATTGTAATGAGCTTGTTTGAAAAAAAAAAGTACGCCAATCTTACTTCCTCCCATGTTTTTTTGTTGAGTTTTTCTCTAGGGACCAATTCCATCTCTTGCATGTGTTCTCAACCTGTACTCATTTTGTGCTGGGCTCTGACCAGCTTCATTTTTCAGTAAGGTGACCAGGTGTGCAAACACATCATCATCTAGGTATAAATGTAAAAACAAAAGCATGAATATAAAATTTACAGTGTCCACTCTGGCACCTGGTGGTTTTCTGGGGCTGCACTGATGGAAGCAGGCCAAAACTAAAATGGTACTCCAAAACCAAGCTTGGGACAGACTCCAGTCAACCACAGTAACACCTGATCATTGCAGTTCTCTGACACCAGCTGTGGAAACAGTATAGATGGCTGCATCTTGTCACTTCTTTAGATCTTCTAAAAGGCATTACCTTTGCTGATAGCTGACTAGAAGAGATACAAGATCCTAACACTGTTCATTGTCACTCCTTTCTGTTTGTTTCACTGGTGAAACGTGTTATCTGAGTTCTCTAACACACAGCTTCATATTACTGACAGGAAAATTGAATCCCCTGCTCCTGGCTAGAGTCATTAGCTGCCCTTCTCCTCCACTTCATGCTGACCAAATAGATACAGGAGTCCAAGCCTGCAGGGCATAGTATGCGCCTCACAGCCTCAGAGATAAAATAATAATAATAATAATAATAATAATAATAATAATAATAATAATAATAATAATAAAATTTTTAAGAGGAGCACTTTATACTCTGAAGATGAATAGAAACATCTCTGCAGAATAATGTGACCTATGTCCTTATACATGTACCAAACCAGTAAACTTGTATTCCTTGTCATCCATGGTACAACATCTGTTTTCTGCAGTGTTTGCATCATGTTTGTTTTTTTCCAACCCAATGTGACAGAAATTTGTGGATTTAAAGCCACAGAGGTCACAGGTTAAAATTGCTTTTGGTCTTCTCAATATTTAATATCTACATTTAAAAAAACACCTTGTTGGAGAAAAAAATTAATGCATGTATATATCAACTCACTGTGTCTCTTAAGATCACCACGTGTAATATTGTATCCCTGAAATAAATAAGACTTAAGGTAGTTACATGAGTGAGAGTACTGTGACCTTGTGATATACTGCTGTTTCCAATTTTTATCCTGTGAGTTAATAATTAGGAGGATTTTCTCTCTAATTAAGAAGTGAGCAAAAAAAAAAAGAAGTTTCTTAATTTTAATCTTATCTATTTTCTTGTTCTTTTGTAACGTCTAGATGGGAACGGTCGCACAGCAACAAAGCAGTCAAATCAGGCAGAAAAAAATTAAGTCCTCAGAATTCTCCAATAACAATTGAGTCTGCAGACTCAGTTACCATATAAACTCTATGCTTCATAAGTCATTTAAAGAAAGACTTAATACACATGGCTTGTGGTTTAATCTTTTAATTCCGTTGCTCCATAAGTTTCCTTGTAGGTTCATTGAGCAAGGAATTCAGACAAAATATTTGAGGACTCCTAAAAAGGATCGGGTATGAAAGAATGTGTAGGACTTCAGCCTGGAAGTACCTGCAAACTGACCTCCAAATTTACTTGTCATAAAAGCCATTGTCTTTCAGGGTAATATTTCAGTATTTCAGATATGCTCTTTTACATCAGATGCTTACCATAGGAGATACTCCGTATCAGTGAACATTTGTGGAATATATTCACGCGGTTACAGCTAAACATACAAATTTTTTGCAACCAGGTCAAAATGAAAATATGTCAAGGAGGTAATTAATGTTTTTGAAGACTTTTTGTAGATGTTGCATGCTGAAAATCTTAAAAATACATGTATATGCATGTTACTTTTTATTCTAATTAGGATTTTTACTTAGATTGGATAAAAGCCCAGAACTAAAGTAAATATGGTTAAGTGTAGTGTAGCCAGGCTTGTCTGGTACCCTAATTTTAATAGTAGGTGTATATACTGAACAGCAAGGTCATGGAGGATACATAGAGAAGAGAGAAATATCTATGCTTTTTCATGTTTCATTCATTATCTATCAATGATTGTTGCAAGTTAAGAATTACTTGAAGTTCTAAGACTGTTTCATATTTCACCATTTAATACCTATGATACTTTTCAAATACATTTATCAAATATATTTGTATGTGAATGTAGGGTAGGAGACCAGCCTTTTGATATTCCTACAATATTCCTCATCTCAGAATACCAAAGCTTTAACCAATTCTATCCCCAGTTTATGAGACTTAAAGGGTGAACGTCATACAGATTGAATGACTGAAAAGTTATCGGATAAGTCAGTGGCAAACCCAAATCTAAATCCTTCTTCCCAGCACCACAATGCTGCAGTACCTGTAATTAAATAAAAGAGCATACAAATCAAAGTGTTGTCCATACACTTCTTCATATGGCTCCTCAATTCATAAAAAGTTTATGAATGTATTATGTACTAAACTCAGGTTTAACACTGATTTAGAATTCCTTTGGCTAACCCCTAATATGGGAATATGCTTTTGTAGCTTTTCTGGTAAAATCCCTACCCACCAAGTTAGTCAGGTATATATAAAAGTTAATTGCAAGCTATGAAAATGAGACTTTGTTTTGAAATGAATTCTGAAAACATTTGTTACTGGCATGACCATTCATTTGTTTTCATGCTGTCATTTTGGGATTGACATTAAAATCTCATGCACAGTAAGCCTTCAAATGTATTTTCTATTTTTTTCGGTTAATTATTTTTAATGAAACTTTTCTGTTAAACTGTTTGATTTCAACAGACTTGTATTGTTCTACAAGAATTAAAATATTGCCAGAATAGTCTTAGCTCAGCTGGAGAGAAAGCAAGGTGAGATGTATAATATTCTGTGTGAATCTTCTGGTTCTCAGAAAAAGCATACCAAAATTATCTCTGTTCTGCTTCTTCAATTGCATTATCACATAAGGACTAATTTATGCTATTTCTCCCTTATAACTTAAGGTTTTGCACTTGGGCTAGAGGAATCCCAGGCATATAGACAGACTGGGAGGAGAAATCCTTGAGAGTAGTCCTGCAGAGAAGGTCCTGAGGGTCCTGGTGGATTAAAAACGTGAGCTAGCAGTGTATTATTGCATCTAGGAAAGCAAATGGTATCCTAGGCTCCATCATAAGAGGGGTGGCCTTCAGGGAGAGGAAGGCAATTGTTCCTCTTTATTCTACCATTGTGAGGCCCCATCTGGAGTACTGTGCCCAGCTCTGGGGCCCCCAGCACAAGAAAGGCAGGGAACTGTTAGAGAGGGTCCAGGGGAGGGCCACAAAGATGATCAGAGGGCTGGAGCACCTCCCCAACGAAGACAGGCCGAGGGAGCCAGGCTTGTTCAGCCTGGAAAAGAGAAGGCTGCGGGGTGATCCCATTGCAACCTTCCGGTACCTAAAGGGAGCCTACAAACAGGAGGGGAGCCAACTCTTTACTAGGGTAGATAACAGCAGGAGAAGGGGAAATGGTTTTAAGTTGAAGGAAGCAAGATTTAGGTTGGAGGAAGTTCTTTACCAAGAGAGTGGTGAGGTGCTGGAACAGGCTACTCAGAGGGGCTGTGGATGTCCCATCCCTGGAGGTGTTCAAGGCCAGGTTGGATGGGGCCCTGGGCAGCCTGGTCTAATATTAGATATTGAGGTTTGCGGTCCCGCCTGTGGCAGAGGGGCTGGAGTTTCATGATCCTTGAAGTCCCTTCCAACCCAAGTCATTCTATGATTCTATGATTCTATGTGAGCTGGGAAGACTGTGGGACTGTGAGGCATGAAAAAGTGGTAGATCTCTATAAAACAAGGATTTTATAGGATATGAGGATAGCGTTATATTGCAACCACAATACTGGCAGTGCTTAGCGAAGTTTAAATGGCATCATTTTGCCCCGTGTGTATATGGAAACAAATGTATGGAGGCTGCAGTTACAGAAATGAGTGATTCAAATGAGAAAAAGACAATTAGTGCAAAATTAAAGAATAAATATGAACAAGGAACTAATCTTGGACTGTAACCTATACGATGACCAGATTTTATTAGATTTAGACTAGATTTTACATTTTTTTGAATGCATCCTAACTTTTCAAAGTTGAATGATGAGAGTTGTGCTACACCTGCACAAAAATCCAGCCACGGGAAGGACATTCCTTTTTAATTATCCACTTTCTGAGTTAATAGGAAAATACTGGAAGAAGAATTATAGTGATTTCATTGAGATGTATCTAATAGAATTGTTGTTCTAAGGAGTATTCTTTCTCTAAAATATTCTTTGAAAACTACAGGGAAAATTCGGTCTCTAATTATTCATTTAAATAATTTTCTTATTCACACTTTTCACTTTCACATCGTAAGAAATTTACTAATCCAACAAATGTAATCCAAAATGATGTATGGCATAGTCTCAATTGCGCCATCTGTGAAACTTCCTAATTTGATGCTACATCCCATTCATTTTGGGGTGTCCAGTTTTTTAAAATATATTTTTTCTTTCTTTCTTTGTGAATACAGGGAATCCAGAGTGCTCATAACTGCTCATTCCATCTGCTGTCCTTGGATAGTGTACTCACATTTTGAGCAGAAGTTATCTTCACCATTCATGTGACTGATTGGAGACATTCACGTGCCCCCAGTTTTCAGCAGAGTGAGAAAGTTAAATTTGTGGATGCAGGAAATAACACTGCCAGTACAGAAGGTCACCAAATGTAATCAGCTCTCAGTTACCAGCAGGGGATTATCTGAGCTGCAGATTAGCTCTGTCGCCATGAAAGGGAACCTGCTATGCGATACAGTCACCAACCAAGCACAGAGCTCAGCCTTCTTCATGGGAACCCCCTGTCATGGGTCCTGATCCAGCAGGAAATTCAGCACAGACTATTTCTCAACCAAACTGAATTTTGATATTTTCTTCTGATAGCTGCACTTCTGTGTTACAGAGTTATTCCATCCTCCAGTGCACTAGGAAATAAAAAACTGAGTGGCTACAGTACAAAGTTTGGAGCAGCAAGAGTAACATCCTGACAAGAAAATATGCCTGGAGAGAATCACCAGTCATCATAAGCATTCTGTACATTAGGAGGTCTTTGCAAGCTTTTACAGTCAAAGCTGGATATAATCCTCTAGTTATTCATGCCACATTAGTTCTATATTCAAACGTTCAGAAGTGCTGCTAGGATCACAAGGAGTGTTAATGTGGTTGTAACTGTACGTTCCAAAGGTAAATCACATTTGCATGTGGAGCACTGCCACTTACCTGAGGCATGTTCTTGCTTCTCTGTGCATAATTCTCACCACTTCAAGTTTTCTTTGTAACTTGCATCTGATTAGAAGATTCCAATTTCAATAGCAACGTGTGAGCAGAACCATAGGTATGACAAATCAGCACAGTGATGGAGCAGGAGCTCATGCAATCCAGGGCCAGAAATTGGTCCCCATTGTTTTCGAAGAAAGCAGAAGACTTAGCCTTATTACACTGAAAGTGAGATTTTTCTTAGTAGTTTTTATTTCTGCCTGAAGCACGCAATTACAAAAAGTATTTTCAGAGTTTCAGATATCTAAATATTAATGGAAATTTTAACAAGATTTCTTCTTAATCTACCAAGATATGGAGAAAGTGTAAGAAATAAAGTCAAAGAAGTTTCTCTCCTATGATTTGAAGAATAAGAAACAATGAAGAGAGTAATCTTTATCAGAAATACATAGCACTTGTAAATAAGCTTATCACTTTCTTAGGGCAAATACTGATAAAAGGAAATAGTATATTTTAGGGTTTTTCTTAAGCATAGCCAGGGTTCATCCATGAAATTCATGCTTAGCGTGTAAAGTTACAAGGCAGATTTACAAAACTGTGTGGGTTCCAATCCATAGTTTGACACTAATATCATCAATGCTGAAAGCAAAATAAAATATCTCTGTAAGTGGAAACATTACTTCACAGAGACCACTTCTGCTTTAGTAATTTGTTTTTTTACATCATAAAGATTAAATCAGACAGAAACATACTGGTCCAATATCTACTTTGAAGGGTCATAAAGTGTTCTTGGAAGTGTGGAGAAAAAATAGTTTGGACTGTGAACAATACTGAAGGTTTCAGAATAGACTATGGCTTAGATATGTGTCTGTAGACACTACAAGCTGGTTAAAAAAGAAAATAAATCAATAAAAGCTGTGTTCTCTAGCTCATGGTGATAAGACGTATTTACAGTCAAAGAAATAGCCATTCTTTAAAAGAAGATAGGGAACTCACACTTTTCTCACAGTCTTCAGATCACTTCAAGAAACTGAATATCACATAGTCATTAATAAGTTAATAAAAACTTCAAAATGTATGTGATGAACTTTTTCCGTTTAACAAGGAGCTTTTTACAGCAAGTTTTATAGCTTTTCCTTTCTGAAAAGCGGGATGCTTTAGACTAGATATAAGCAGGATTCTGTTCAAGTACCACTAAGAAAAGGGATTTTAAAAAGCCACCTTGCCATTTCCAGCAGAAAGATTTATGTGCATATACAAACATATATGATACATATTTGAAAATACATCCCCAGAATAATGCATAAAATATAGATCTAAAAACATGAAAAGGTGATAGTTCAAACACACACATGCATCATGTCCAGTCTCATTACTGGAGTCAAGGTAAAATTTTGGTTGTTTGGATCTATGATTGTGAATAGTAAAACTGAATTTCATGATTTTTTTCTGTCTGCTAGCCACATGGTCACTAAGAGTACATCAAAAAGATACTTAAATATGTGCCTATCTTCTACTTTGGAATATAAATCAGGAGGTGAGAAGTGGTTCCCATCTTCCCAGCTATGTTCTGAACAGTGTATGCTCTCAGCAAGTGTCTCACTGAGTCAGGGGGTAGGCCAGTAACAGAAGATTTATTAAGCAAGTTCCTACTGTTAACCACAACTGACACTGCAGATTCATACCAAGGCAACAGTAGAAAATATGTCTAGTTTTTAAATAATAGCTTTAAATATAAGTAGAATCGTGATCTATGTTTACATTTTATGTTTATAGTTTATGGTATGAACTTAAAGAGAGAATATGCTTTCTCATGACACAGACATCATAACAAATAAGATGTTCACTCTTGTTCCAACACCTCAGTAATTAAAAGATAAACAAGTAAATCATAGTATCCAAGAAGATTGATTTCACCTTTTGTTTAGTCAAGATTTATTGTTATAAAGCACTATAAACCTCTGTCATATTGTAACTACTAGAAAATAAAGCTTGTATTTAAAAGCCAAAGGTAGAAGCTAGTTCATAATTTTTCTTGAGTGTGTAGCGTTCACTTTTTGTTGATATTAGGTAGCAGGAGAGAAACAGCAGAAAAAGGCTTTAATTTCATGCCAACAGTGTTTATTTTGCAGTGGGGATATAGGTTTTGTGAGGGCTAAAAGAATAAAAGTGGAGTAGACTCAATGAACTGAAGAATGCAGTAGGAGGGGAGGTAAGACGAGCTGTAAAACTAATTGGTGTCCTACATGTTTTGGACTGCATTTAATTTTCTTGAGGGGAAGAGAGGTCAAGAATGGAATGAAGTCAATGAGAATAGGAATAAGAAAGTGGAAAGCAAAATGGCCAGCATTAAAAGGTCAGTGAATATCCCAGGGACAGGAAATGAACTTTAAACAAAAGTATAAGGTAGTATTTCTATCCACGTTTGGGAGTTGTTAAAATTAGTATTAAAAGAAGGAAACTTAAATAACCAGATGTTTCTTGTATGAAAGCTTGTTTTAGTCTGCTTTCAATTTATTGGAGGCCTTAGCAAGACCAAGATGTTGTGTGCTATGCAATTAGGAAATGAGTATTTCAGCACAGTGCTAATGTTATTTAAATATTTAAAAGACTTCGAAATTTTACACTGACTTACTTCCTGTTACACTTTTACATTCTTTCTCTTGGAAGAAGTCTCCATCCTGAACTGGGAAAGTAAATAATCCACAAGCTTTGGTACAGAATTCAGCCACAACAGCCGACATGCCAGTGTCTATAGATAGACAGGGCACTTTGCAGTCTACATTAAGAGATACGGCATTTATGCATAAATTCATACATGACCTGTAAAATCAACAGTCCAATATACTTTAAATTAACTTATTTTTTCCACAAAAAAACAGTGTTTCATTCAAAATCCATTCTGCCAATAATGTTTTGGTGAAAATTGAATCCAAATGGATTTATTTCAGTTGCTGGTTCATTTGTGCATACATCAGAGGAAATTTTCCCAGTATATTTAGGTTTGTATTCAAAGACCACTGGTTTTAGAAAATTTTTGCTTCCACACAAATGGGCTTTGAATCAGGGTTTTTGTGCTCTGACTTGTCTGGACAGCAAATATCTCTCTGTTCCAGAACGTTTAATTTAAACTACAGTAATTTAAACTTCAGTACTTGAAGGCAGTGTATAAACAGGAGAGGGAATGACTGTTTACATGGGTTGATAGTGATAGGACAAGGGGAAGTCGTTTTAAACTAAGATAGGGGATGTTTAGGTTAGATATTAGGAGGAAGTTTTTCACACAGAGGGTGGTGAAGCACTGGAACAGGTTGCCCAAGGAGGTTGTGGATGCCCCATCCCTGGAGGCATTCAAGGCCAGGCTGGATGTGGCTCTGGGCAGCCTGGTCTGGTGGTTGGCGACCCTGCCCACAGCAGTGAGGTTGAAACTAGATAACCTTGGAGATCCTTTTCAACCCAGGCCATTCTATTATTCTATGATAATATATCCACTACTTTTACCTCTTGTGTAACTCCACATTTCTTCTTCTGCTCCAGTACAGCAAATAATTAAAAGACACTGTAATCACATGAAGTAGCTTCACAGAGGCACATAACTCTGAGCATCAAAACCAAGAATGAGTGGGCTTTCAAGTCCAAGAGATTAAGTAGAGATGTTAGGGCTTGAGGCCTTTATTCCAGGTTGGTTCTGCCCTGTGATTATTTCCCTATGGCATCCAATGATCCCACTTGCCCTTTACAGGCTGCTTTGTCCACTCCACTTGTACATATTAATTCCAGCTAGAATTGAGCATTTTCCAGAGAGTATCATTTGACATGATGATTTATTTATCTTTCACTATGCAAGTGACTATCAGAGGAGCAGAAATTAATTCTTGCTTCTAGAAAGGGAGATTCCTAACTCTCCAGTGAGGTGTGATACTCTTGAGAACAACATCTCAAAATGCTGATCTTAGAAGTGGGGAAAGAAGTAGAAAAACTGGAAGAAAAGAAGAGCTGTTTTGCAACAACAGTTAGATAGTTGTAATGTCCTGCCATTTAGATGGTTTACTTTGCTCTAGGCTTTCATATCAAAATCATGGTGGTATGATATAACACTTCTTACTAACAGGGACTTGGGACTGTGATTAACGCAGCTGCCACAGACTTTAGCAGGTAACATATTTGTATGTATATGTAAAGTATGCCTGTGTGCTCTCTCAAGCTACCTTCAACAATAGTCTGAATATCCATCACTACAAACCCTTATCGACTTGTACTCATCTCTCTATTGAGCTGTAGATTACAGGCCTTTTTATTCTAAAATTCTGGTTTGTTTCACAGGGAGTCCTGGCTGTACTGGGAATATAGGGACATCCTCTTAGGTCCCAGTGCAGCAGAACATTTAAGCATATGCTTAGCTTTAAGCACATGTTTTAAGTTCCAGGAAAGTAAGAATCTAATCATGTGTTGAACCTGAGCCAGAAAATACAGCACAAGGCATGTGTAAGTAAGTGCAAACAGTTTGCTCAGGTTTTAGGGGTATGTTGAATTTTGTTTTTTTTAATCGGGAAATGCCGTATAAACAGAGCCAGACTAAGTTTTGGGCATGGATAATCAGAACAATCTGCAACGGCTTCCCGTCTGTGGCTAATGGGATGTTTCTCCAAGCTTTGTCACCATGGCAAATACTTTTTAATACACAAACATTTGCTGCATTGAAAATCCACCCACTCTTGTTGAAAGATGGCCAGGTTTTGTAAAATTGCATTCCAGCTACCCTGCTGATTTTTAAGATAAGCCCTTTCAGTTAACATTCCATGTGTCTAACAAAAGATGTGTGAAAAGCACAGTTTATAAGAACACACATGGAATCTTTACAGTTTCACTGTTCTCTATTTTAATGAGAAAATGAAGTTAAAAGTCTTACTCATATGTACATGCATGCAAGCTTCCATACAGGGTTCACTGTTTTTTCTTTTCCTTTCCTTCCCACCCCTCAAAGGGACAAGCCAGTAAGCTCGTGCCAAGTTTCCATCTAAACTTGACTTCCTGGGTCTGGCAAGCATTCTGTGAACATCTCGTGTATTAATGAGAGGCTAGTATTGGAGGTTTCTTACTCCTCACTGAGCAAGATTCATATGTGAGGCAATGAGGTATCTGTTTCATTTTTAAAATATTTTCTCTTTTTTTTTTTTACTTCAAATATAATAAATAAATAAAAATATGTTGTGTTCTTAAGTGACACACAAACTAAATAGAATCCATACATTTTCTCTTCCACTAAGGTTCTAGGAAAAATGATCTGTCCAGCCTTGATTTACAGCTCCATATGGGTGTTTGATACCAGTAGAAATGGTCCAAGAACTTACAGGAGATAGCTATGGTTGAGAAAAGACTTGAGGGCACTTTTGAGGAAAAATGTGAACTATAGAAGTTCCAAGAAAAAGGCAACTTTCATTCTGGCAACTTGTGCAAACTTCAGCAAGCTCTTTCAAAAAAAAAAAAAAAAAAGGGGGGGGAGTGGAGGAGGAGTGGAGGTGGAGGAAAGAGGAAAGAAAAAAAAGCCAATGTACCTTTACTGCATCAAATGCCATTCCATTAACTATGAACCATAAAAAAAAACATACATTTTTATTCTTCAGTTCTATGCAAAGAATATTTTCCAAAGAAGGATTTTTTTTTGGCCAACCATAATCCTTTTATGCACTTTAGCAAAATCCCTCAGCAGTTTCTTACTGTATATCTTATTCTTTTGCCCTTTTATAAAGTATTTACTTCAGATCTTCCTAAAGGGTAAGCCTCCCACAATTTTCACTTGCAAAATGCAGGATAATAATCTGGTACAGGCCTACTCTCATTCAAATCCTTCTTTCTAAATAATTAAAAAAAAAATTACTAAGTCATTGCTGATAGATTAAAAACATCAATCTTTGCATGGTAAGCTTCTCCAAACTTCCACAGAAATACTTTTCTAAAATTCCTGGAAAATCTCAAAGGGAAGATGCCATATGAATGTAAACATAAATCCACATGGTTCTTGTGATATGGTACTTGTAGTTATCTTCATCCCTTTGAAGCATTATCAAAAATGTCTCACAGAAAAGACAATAAATGATTCTCTCACAGTATGAGGTCATGCCATGAACTCACACAAGGTAAGTTCGTTCATTCTGAAAGACTGACACTCAGTTCTTAAGATTAAAGTCATTTAAATCTTTATAGGAGATGTGACACTATACTATCAATGTTGTTGTGTGTTTTCAGACCCACTGGTCTGAGATTTATGTTCACTGAAAAAAAAAATCAAAATTACACTTGAAACTGAGGATGTATTCATAACTAACAATGTGGGTAGCATCACTGTCCATAGTTGAGGCTTGGAACTCTATGATCGCTAAGGTCCCTTCCAAACTAAGCTGCTCTATGATTCTGTGATTTTATGCTCTCAAATTTTGCCCAAGTAAAAGCGAAAATGGTCTAGAAATTATTTTAGAAGGCCAGTGTTTTTCACATTGAACAACTGGACTGCAAAACATGCATAGTAAACTTAGAGTCCGCTAAAGATGAGTCTGCTTTGGAAAGTTCCTATAATTTACAAGTGAAATTTGTCCATTAACCAAATCATCCTTCTTGGTTGTACAGCTTCTCAGACACCAAATGCTCTCAATACATACACGTGCCTAAGTCAGACATGAACCGTATGAGTGTGTTACCTCTGGTCACATGTAAATGGGTTACATTTATGAGCTAACCCCATAAATGGGTTAAAATATTCCAGCAGAAGTCTGACAACTGAGCATTAAAATGGCTTTAAGCACAATAGAAAATGTATGAAGCCCAATCTCCTAAATTACAACATGGGCATTTTTTATATCATATAGATGGAGGTTCTTCTGGAACTTCCTACAAGAACTAAATTATATAATGGACTGAATTAGCTGAAAGAGTATGTGCCTCCTCTTTTATTCCTTTTGGAGCACACACCCAGAGGCATAACCTGGGAAGATTAAAATGGATACACTTTGCTTTTGTTTTTAGCAACAAGGTTTATAGACAAATGATCTTTTATGTGCTGGAATGAATGACTATGCAATAAACCTAAGTATCCTCCAGAATGCTGCTTTGAAGTTATACTTGTCTGCCCAAGGTAGATGACAGCTAGTGTCAAGAAAAGGGATAAAAAAGCCTAAAGGTCATAGTAAGGTCAAAACAAATAAGTCACAGCAAATTAATCCTTATCATCTGACCAGCATGGAGCAAACAAGGGCAGTGTTCAAGCTCAGATCTGCTAAAATTTAGTGGAAAGGTATAAAACAGTTAGTCATCATGCTGACTTCTTTCTCGTCTGCAGTTTCCTGAAGTGTACATTCCCCTTCTGAATAAAAAAGAAATATTATTTAAAAATATTCTACTAAATGATTTATGTTTCCAGGAAGTGAAAGTATTTTCTTTTCACAGATAAATTCAGTCACTTCTGACTTCAGTGTAAAACTGATCCGAATAGGAAAAGCAGAATAATTGAAAACATTTTCTAAATATTAATTCCATAAAAATTATTACTAGTTTTCAAAATGTAGGTTAAAGCTGTGCTGTGCTAAGAAAACAGTCAATATGAACACAGTTAACTTTCACTTTTAATAAGAAAAAATGAAAACCAAATGATCAAAAATTCAGAAATTATAAACATTTTAGGACTTCTTCATAAAACTTAAAGCACCATCCATCATCCAGAGTAAGCAGGGCTATCATTTTTAATTGAAATGCACAATAAATTATTTATGTAGTTTTGAATAAATCTAATGGAATCTTTTACCAGACTGGTAGAACACCTAGGCACTCCTTTGTAGACTTGCCTGTCTACCTTTACTGCTGTTATCGGTGGATTTAGTTGTACCAAGGTAAGACAATGCATTTCCTAGGCTATATTATAAGTGATATTCTTTAGAATTAGCAAAAAGGAAATACTGTTCATAAATACCTTTTGTTCCTAAGATGAGCTTAAGATATCTAACACTAAAATTGTGAGTGAGCAGGGCTGTAAAGCTTTCTGAATTTGGAGGTTCTTACACCTCACCCTTCTGACTATACCAGTACTTCCTCTGATTCTTTTCTGATCAAGACCTGGCTATGTGGAAAAGAAAATGGCATTTTTTCTAAAACTTCTCTCCCTTCCAAGGCTGTGGGAGGCGGGTAGGAACACCATCAAGATAGCTGGAGCAGAACATCAGGTCTGGGTAAAAAAGCTTGTAGCTGAGAGCCCTGCGATGGCAGAGCTTCGCTTACTTCAGGACACTCAGAGGCACTGAGCACACAGCCACCTGTATGCTGCCCCTGCCTCTCCTCTCATTTGGTCTTTTCTATCTTTCAGGCAAACCATTTAGTCTGTAGTTTTCCCAAGCCTTTTCTTATATGAGATACAGCCAGAAACTGCAGCATAGGAAGTTCCGTAGAAATGTGCGCAAGAACTTCTTTACAGTGAGGGTGACGGGACACTGGAACAGGCTGCCCAGGGAGGTTGTGGAGTCTCCTTCTCTGGAGACCTGGACACCTACTTGTGCGACCTGGTGTAGGGAACCTGCTTTGGCAGGGGGGTTGGACTCGATGATCTCTGGAGGTCCCTTCCAACCCCTAAAATTCTGTGATTCTGTGAGATGTATCTATGCCTTGGGAATAATTCAACGGCAGGTCTACAACTCTTTACACATCTTACATTGTCTTATTAACAGGATATAATACCAATAATCCTTCCCATGCTGAACAAATGCAAAATGAAAGTCTCATTAACCATTTAATTATTCATGCTTAGTAACACCTTCATTAAGATTAATCAGACGTGATTACCTGATGATCTCTGAAGACATGCCTAAATCTGGAAAAACCTGTTTGAATGTTCTGACACCCAGAAGAATTTCATGCTTTTACATGAGCTTCTACCATGTAGTAGTAGTAGTCCTTCTACTACCCAATGCAAAGCCCTGAATCTGGCAGAAATCATCTGAGACCTGTGAAAATGGGGTAAAACATCCTAAGTTTTTTAACAGATTGGCCACCAAGAGAGTACACAGAACAGCAGGCACTGCAGTTTATACTCTGAAGTTTAAGGTGTGTTTATATACAAAGAAAAGCTTGGCATAAGGTTGCAAAATAGAGGAAGGGCATTAAAAACAAAGGCATTCATGTAGTAAGCATCTGTCAATCACCAATGTGACCAAATGATTAAATGCTATAAATCTTTCTCCCCAGAACTAAAAAAGTAGTATTCAGAATTCCAGAATAATAAGAGGTTTCTCTTTAATGTATTTCTAAAGCTAAAGGTATCCCATGAAAAAATAGTGTTTATGCTCCTAGCATTGCACATTCCTTTAATACAAATTATTAGCTGAAGTCTACAGCAAAGCTGCCACTAACTGAAGAGGGAGCAAACTAGGTCAAATCTTTAAGTAAATGTGACAGTATGTAACCATTTGAAAAAAAAGCCCAGCCCCAAAAAAACAACAGCAATTCCTTAAAAACAGAAATACTGCTTAATGACTATAGCATTCCAAAGTGATATTAGAACTTAATTCATTTTCTGAAAAGGACGTTCTATTTATCAAGTCTTTCTGGTATTTTATATCTGCCAAAATAAAACTGAGCATAAGAGGCTGCATACCGGGAAGTGATAACTTGTGGTGTCACGTTTCAGTATATAGTCTTAAATATTTATGTGCAAAAGTCATTTAGCTATAAGTCTGTTTCCTGTTTTAAACCAGATGCTATTGCATAAGCTAAAAATGTTTAGGAAAAGGTCTACAGTGATAAAGGATTTCATTTGTAAATGTGCTCTGTACACAGTGCCAAAGAACAATTCTGTGGACTTCTGAGAACAGAATTAGCCAGTCCTCTCTGTGCCCCAGCCTGGATGTATAACTAATTCCTGTGCATTTACACAGTGGCATAGAGCTTTCAATATGAAGAATGATTTGCATTTGCACATCCACAAGAGATGGATTTCCCTGCAAAATAGGTATTCATCATTTTCCTTTGGAAAGTTTTGTGTTTGGTATTTCTGTTTTTTTGGTTTTTTGTTTTAAACAGTCATCAAAAAGAAAATAATAATGAGAAGCAACACATTTAATCACAGCTTAGAAAATTCCTCAGCTCTTGGCAGGTGCTGAAGTAAAGAAGAAAAAAAAAAAACAACTTAAGCCTGACCATAAAGCATGGATGTTTTTAGAAAGCTGGAGTTTGCTACACGATACGAAATAGAAGCAGGAAACAAAAGTCTAATTTCAAATGAACAGGATTTAGTCCTACCAATTGTGAAGAATCATGCAAAATCTGCCACTAACCAAAACTAAACCCAAACCTTTCTCAGCCTTCTTTGTTCCAGTATGTCTGAGACAGGAATGTCTTAAAATCCAAACAAGGTTGGAGGGCACAGGAGATATTTTGGAACTCAAGTAAACTACATGAAATAAAACCCATCACATTTCAAATCACTGTAGATACACTCTGATAATGTTTATATTATTAGCTGCAATAAACTGTGATGGGTCTAAAGAGAAAATACAAGCTGCAACTTGGAAATATGTAATGTGTGGCAATATGGCACAATGATATTAAGGCACTGCCTGGATCAACACTTCCACTCATCATAAAAGCTAGATTGGTTGTTTGTTCGATTATTTCAAATACAAATATTTGATCCTTGGAGCTTTCTAGTCTCCACATTTGGCAGACAGTTCAGGAATGGCATTTTTTACAGTAAGAGAAACTCCAGATCTGCTCCTCCATGTGTGCCATCCTTGCACTCAGAAGCTACATGACAACCTACATGTTGTGTTACTGGGAGAATGCAGTCCCTCCTTGAACTTGTACCACAGGATTTTCTTGGCCTCCTGCTGCTGTCCACCTCTTTGGTGCGTTCCAAAGCTGCACCTGCAGCCCTTGTGATCTGTGCCAGATGAATGTTCCCCACACAGGTGTTCTAACAGGCCACCGAGGAGCAGAAAGGAAATGTGAGAACACCTCACTTTGACTCCATTATAAACATTTGCTGAAATTACCTATTTCTACCACATTTTCATATGTGCCATACACAGATATGGTCAGCGGTCTCCAAAATCACTTTGCAGACATTTTACCATCACTACCACACTCTGCCAGTTGACTTGCTGAAACCCAAACAGTTTGAAGTGTGCCAACAGTATCAGAAACTAATGGAGATATGAGTGTCATCTCACACCCACCATACTGATATTAGGTCCTTCAGAAGTTAGCCCTGAACCGTTAGATCAGAGCCAGTTCTGCATGCAGCTGCACATGGAAATTCTGCAGGCAGCTTCAGAACAGCAGGTTTGTTATCAACCTGACTCATCAAACCTCCATAAGTCAAGGGACATTTGTGTCCTTCATTCTCCTGCATCAAGTAATTTTGCCATTCTGTAACTATATTTAAATAAACTACTGAATGTCTATCCTGCTGTACAAGTAGCTCCCTCAAAAGCAGGAGCAATAAATTTAAAGCATTTGTGGCTTTTTCCTTCATTAGACTGAAGCATTGTAAGACCTGCTTCAAAAAGGGACTTCTGCACATGCATGTTTATGTTGCCAAACTCTCCTCTAAATCAATTTTGAGGCCGTTTCACTTGCTAAAGTGTTAAGAAAATTTGAAAAATATTAAAGGCAAACATGCAGAGGTTCGGTACAAATGTGTCTATTTGGAGGTGGGGACTGCATTTTGTTTTTGTCTTTTTTGTGTCCAGTGCATTTAGGGCACGCAATATGCAATGCTCAGCAACCTAAAATCTTGGAATCAATTTAAATAACATGTATCTGCCAAGACACAGTACAGTGTAGTGTTTATAGACGTCATATAAATCTGATTTATATAATTATACCAGTGGAAGCTTCCATACACGGGCAAGCCTTAATAAGCTTTCTCCCAACATTTTAAATGCTTACAGAACATTTTGGTAAGAAGAGCTTCTATGCTTAGCACTTACAGAATATAGTTTACAGGACAGGTAAAAGGCTTGTGTTCAGCAGAAATGCAGGAAAGCTTTGCTAGATTTATTCAACTACTTGACTATTTCACTGTCTACAATCACCCGAGCAGCAGAAGGTTCTATACGTTCCAAAAGAAAAAATGGCAACTCATGTATCATTTCATTTTAAGGCATTTTGAGACAGTATTCTGAGAAAGTTTTTTCACTTTTTAAAATGTTTTCATTATATACAGTGTGTAGAAGCCTCAAAAGATAGTATTATTCCCTCATATTACACAACAAACAAATGCTTTCAATTAAAACGTACAACAGTAATATTCTCTTATAATCAAGCAATATTATTCCCTTTCATAGATAGGAGATCAAAGCATGCGGAGATTCAGTCAGCTGCCCAAAATCACTAAAGAAACCTGAAGGCTCCTGCAGCCTGATTTAGAGTTTGAGTAAAAGGTTTTAGTAACAATGACATCTTCTCATTTTAAAGTTGTTGCATCTTTTCAATCTGAGCACTCCATAACAATCAAGAAGTGGTCTGGTCAGTAGCAGATGTGGGAGAAAGGAAACGGGGATTACAGAGAGTAGCAGCACAAACATTTGCCTTACTCAGAGCAGATGGTTAGGAGTTTAGAAAGATTTTTCAATTCTGGAGGCATAATGAATGTCATAAAACTGTAAAACAGTGTAGCTTTTCTTGAAATTTCTGAGTTAGAATATATTTGTCTCACTTGTTCTATACTTCATACTGTAATCTTGTAAGTAAGAAGTAATTTATGGTAAGCAGACTGCCCATTACAAAAATAGACAGCACAGAACTTTTCAAATAAGTTAATACAGATAATGCAAATAAACATATCCGGGGAGGAAGAAAATAATGTGAAAAGCTCACACATCGGACTTCTTTTTGTTTATAGAATATTTCCAAGTTAAGAAATTCTTAGTGAAAGTAAATCACATTAATGCTTGAGAGGTGGTGCTTCAGAACACACTTCTCTTGCCTTTTCACGTATCAGAAGAACTCAGAGACGATTCACCACAGTATAACTCAGTCTGGCACTTTTGCAAATCCCTGAGATTGTGCTTCTACAGAACTGCTATTGAATCATGTAAATATTTAATCAGCACCTAAAGACTGCTGGAAATAAATATTCAGAGACAGTGCTTCTATTTTATTTTTTCAATGCACTAAACAAATAGGGAAGTACGCAGTCCTGCATCAGCCTTTGGTTTGATGCAATTTAAATTTTCACTTGCTTATTCTTGCAAGTGAGGAAGAGATTAAGAACTAGACCCCAAGATTTTACAAGCTGTAATAAAGTGACTAAATGAAGAATTTCATTCTTCAATTTTTTTTTCAGGCAAATGTCTATTAAAGACGCTGGTAGGTTTAGCTTTAGCTAAATATCTTTAGCTAAATAATCTTTAGCTGAATATTGATAGCAGCATACTTCAAGTGCCTATACTTTGATTCTGTGCACGTATCCATTTATTATATTACAAAGAACAAATGCAAAATGAAACAACATGTGATGAAGAGCACTCTGGAGAAAGATAATGCATTTTAGTCATGTCAGCGTTTCTCAAAGTATGCATTTGGATATCAGAAATTTCTCATCATAAAACAGTATATTGGTTTCAGTTCAAATGATAATCTTCTTTACATTTGAGATTTAAACCTGGACTGGTGTCGTCTCAGTTCTCAGAAAACTGTGAGCATTTCTTTGGTTTGTGAAGAGCTGGAAAAAGGGAAGAAACTAAAGAAATATTCTAACTGCACTCATACAAAAATATTTTTATGTACAATGTAAATAACTAAGTGGACCCAACAAATTTTATACCTGGATCGTGAACAAAAAGAAAATAGGAAGAATGTAGTGTAAATAAATTTTAAATGTATGTCAGAACACTGCTCAAAACCTGTGGAAGATTTGATCGGTGAAAACGAAAGAAAGGAAAAGTCAAAAGCCATTATAGACAGTGAAGATTTAAAAAAATAAAACAGTATAAAAACACCAAGAGAAAGAAGTGAAAATGTTTGATTGATTAAAATAAACAGAAAGTTTATATTAGTTTTTAATTGCTTCCAGACAGATGCCTTACTGTATATCCTTTAAAGTAATCACAGCTTTTGAAAGACAACTCTATACCACTTGTCCTTTGTATCACATAGTAAGATTTCTGACCAAAGTGAAATGTGGAAAATCTATAAAGCATATAAAACTAGATGTCTATACAAAGATAAGTTATGATCATACAGAGTACAAAAAAAGATTCCATCAGCACAGAGGTCAATCTACAGTAGTCCTGACATACCACAAATCTTGCCTGGTTTGTCATACTTGAAAAAGCAGTGTAAGGGCTCTTCTCACATCCATGACACTTTTTAGGTGGAGAATGGCAAGCATGCTATACTGAACAGACTTGAAACGTAACATAAGCATCTATGGTACCAGAGGAAAAACCTAGGAGAATATTCTAAAGAAGTACCCATAAGGTAGAATGGCTTATTCTTGAAATTATGTGCTTACATACCATGACATTCTTTAAGGGACTGTGATAAATTTACCAGCTGAAGTTTCCTATGCATTGCAAATATAATTGCAGATTTGGTACTTAGTGCCAAATGTAAGTCCTCACTTCATAGCAAGAATGAATCACATAGGTGAATTTCACATAAAAAACACATGAGAATTTGGGGATTTAATATGTAGCATTAGTGCATCTCTTTAAGTATGTTACTGAACATGCTATGGTTCTGAAGGGGGTAGGAAAAGATGTTTCAAGAACTTTTTGAATTCAATATACAAAACAAACTTCTATTCTGGATGAGGATTTAATTCTTGTTCCCTTGTTCCCACTTCTGTTGCCCTTTGCTTTTTGAAGTTCCTTCCTCATTTATATAAAGATACTGGGGATTGTTTTTCTTATGAACTGAGTGAGTTAACCATCTAGAGCCGTTAGTCACGAGCTTTAAAGAGCTCTGACTCTATGATAAGTTTTTTTTACTGAAATATCTCCCTTTTCCTTTAGATCATTCATTCATCATTTCTAAATAGAAAAATTTTGTTCATTTGCATATTTGACAACAAATGAGACACTTAGGTGTCACAGATAGAGGGTTCTTAGGACTTTGGTCACCATCCTCATGAATAGGGACGTGAAATTCTTAATGGTAAGACAACTGATAGAAATGCTGGCCACTGGGAGAAGTCAGGCCGAAGTATTAATTTTACAAAGCCAAAAGTCTTAACATTCTCCAGGCAGGCATTTTCTGAGAATAATAGTGCTTTGATGAAACTTGGCTATTCACACTGAATTAAAGAGCAGCACCACATCTGTTAGTGCTGTATGCCATGAAAATACGGTCTATCATAGCCTACACCAGTAATACTATAAACTTTTTTTTCCTGAACTTTCTCAATATATTGGTCTACAGTACTGTGATTTGAATCGTCACTATGGGGTTCCAGATCTGTTCTTCCTGGAAATTCTAAAGTTTTTGGGTACAAAAACTTTGTACCCAAAAACTTTAGAATTTCCAGCCTCTGGTTTCAGGTACTCATAGTGAAAATAAGTTGAATGTGCCTAATTAATCTTTCACGTACTCTGAGTACTATAAAAATGGGAACTTCCATTTGATCTGGCAAAAAGGTTGAACAGTTTGGCCTGAGAAGGACAATGAGCATCTGCAGCATGTGAGATTTTGCTGTGAGCATTTATAACAATTGCTTACTGACCCACATGTTGAGGAAGAGAATGCTGCAAGGAACTGACTTGGAAACTTCACTTTACTTTAACTTTCTGAATCTATCACAAATGCAGGTTTCTGTGCAGTATGAAGTTCTACACGACTAGCCCCCTGGTCATATAGGTGGTGGAGTTGCCATCTCTGACAGTGTTCAAGAGGCGTCTGGATGAGGAGCTGCAAGATCTTGTTTAGTAGCTTGTGGTAGCAGTGGTAATGTGAAGATGGTTGGACTAGATGATCTTATAGGTCGTTTCCAACCTTGTGATTCTATGATTCTATGATTCTATGATATATAAAAAGCAATCAACATCACACAACCTGAACTTCCATTTTGAGATTATAATCCTTATGTAGACTTTTTCTGTGGCATTGTTAGTTCTGCATTTGAGTTGCTTCAGCTTTCCAAGTTCATCAGCTTAGCCTGTAAAATATTCTGGGCTCTTGTCAAAGTAGGAGCATAAGAGACTAAACAGTCCCACACTAACTTGTCAAACTGAGTGTTTTAAAATAATTTTAAAGTGATGCCTTTTAGAAGTGCCTGGATTCCAAGGGTCAAGTAGATATGAAAATGCCCTATTGAGATGAGGGAGCAGCACTTTATTTTTTAGTATTTCTCAAAATCATTTGGGATTTGAACACTTTTCATAACACAGTATAGTCAATTATTCTATTTAGTGCCCACTTAATTCAATGAATACATTATACTAACTTCAGCTAAATTTTTTTGTATGCGGGTGAATTTTGTGACCATTACTTGCAGATTTTAAGAGAAAATTGTCCAGACTCTTTGAAATTTGCAGGACAGTGTGCATGTTCTAATCCAGGAACAAATCAATTATAGAAGAAATGGATTATAGAAGATTAAAAGTTAAAGCAAGTTTGTGAGAATCTGTGTATTTCCTTTAACTACATTACTGTAAGCTAAATTTTTATTCACTTAAGCTTACATGGTCTATCCTTCAGCAAGTTACTCTACTTGGCTTTTCTCAGATGTAATAAGAACTGCTCTGCGTTTCCCTAATTACAAACACATTTCTTTCTCCATGCAATATCCCTAAGTATGCAGCAATCTTCCTCTTGCCAAAGCTTTCTGGCATTTTCATTCCAGTTAGAATCCAAATCTACATTTTTCTGTGAGAAAAGCTGTAGGAAAGACTGTAAACAGGATAATTATGTAGCAACACAGTTTAAAATCAAAGTTTTACTTGCACATCATATTGAACGTATGGTTTTTACTTCCTAATGAGCTGAAGAGATGCAACACTATTCTTCCTGAAACACAAATGTGATTTCATTAAAGCAAATTGCAAGAATTCTTAGGTGATTTTGAGCAGAAGGTATAAGGAAGAGAAATACAAAGCTGTGTGGCTTGTCACAAAAGATACTAGCAATCATTGTACTGGTCTAAGATATCTAATCTGTGTCCACTTTGCATGGGCTCTTTTATCTCTGCCTATGGAATAATTCTGGAAAGGAACCAACCAGCAAAAAAAACCTGTAAAGAATAAAAAAAGTAGCCTATTTTTCTGTGTCCTTTACCAATGCCAAAAGCACCTCATGTTAGAAGATTATTTCAGGATCTTGGAAAATATTCAGAAGTGTATTTCAGGAGCTGAGTTAAGTCAGAGTTCGATCAATAACTGTCACCGATTTTTTGATATTTTGAATGAAAATCTCTCGTGATGTGCTTGAACAGAAAATCTGCAGGTTTTTTTCCACAGATTTTCTGGATGAGTTTTGTACTTCTTAAGAAAACTCAACTGAAAGTTAGTGGAAAAGTAGTTGGAGGCTTTCATTTTTTGCTCTTTTGGAAGTTATTAAAATATTGGCTGATACATCAACCATTGCTCGTGGAATAAAAATTACCAAAAACTGGCTGTGTTCAGTCACATATCATTTTAAACAGTACTCACTCACCTCTCTGTTAATTAGAGACATTGAAATAAGTGAACTTACTTGCCTATTTCACTCAGGAGGAGAAAAACACTGTATGCACTTGTGCCTTGTTCAGAAGTGTAAGCCAACTGCTTAGAAGTATTAGTTGAAATTTTTAAATAGTATTCTTTCAAAACATTCTGACTGCTTACTATACTTGATATATCAAATAAGAATTCTCACTTTCACCAGCAAAATTTAAGAGAGGGTGATTCACAATTACAAATACCTGCAAAATAATTTTAGGTGAAAAATTGTGAACACAGTAGTTCCTCATTATAGCTCATGCAATGGAAATGCAGGCATTTTTGAGAAAATTTGTCATGCCCTCAGCTGTTCTAATGCTTGGCCAGTTTTCCTTGAATCTGTGCTGAAACTGAGTAATAAACATCCTCCTCTTGCTCAAGTGGGTAAATGGCCTCTGCTTTTGAAGTGAAATAATCTGAATTATGCTCCCCCCCCAGGCATTAAGTGTCTGGAAGCACTGGTATATAGCTCAGTGATAAATAGTATGTTAGTGGATAGCCTGTTTTCTAACTAATAACTGAACAACTGTTCCAGGATCAGACTAATCCACACTTGTTTCCATTAAAGTGTTTCTCAGGAGTGATGACCAGTCAGTTTACTTATCTCTAAAAAAAACCACATGATTGTAGCCAAACCTATCTGTTTCTTTTTCTGGTGCATTCAGTATTGCCCATCAATGAAATTAGTTGTTTATATCCACATTAGCAGAAACTAGTATAACATCAACAGGTAGCAGAAAACTTACCAGTAAGTGATTGTATTTATATGTAACTTTGAACAGTATTCATTCACTTTTCTATTGAGTATAGATGTTGAGATCATACCTTTGTTGATCTCTTCTACTTAAATGAAGATTAAATAATAGTCTAATCTCGGAGAATAACAATAATAAAAATAAAATATTGTTTTGTCCTGGCCCATACAGCAAATGCTGAAATACTGTATGGAGAGATGCCTTTTTATGTACAAAACTAAGTAAGCAGAGGTATGGAACCACTGCCAACTCTGCAGTGATGCATGTATAAATGTTGCAAGAGTATTTTTCAAGTTATTCAAGCAATTCTCTTCATATACGCTTGCCAGTATACCCCTAACAAGGCAGATGTGGCTCTATAGGTACAGCTGCTGGCCATAGGAAGAGATGAGAGCAGGATTTTACAGGACCTAGAGCATAACTGAGTTTTCTCTCACTAGATAAATGCTTCCTCGCCAATTTTCTCTAAGCTTCAGTTCCTGCATCACAGATATTTGGTAGGCAGTTGAAGGGAAAGAATCAAATGGGAACATAATCTGAATATGAATGATTCCATAAAAGAACAACCCCCTATACAAGTATAATGTAAAAATATCAGTGGTTTACATTGCTTTCTAGCAAGAGAAGCAGGGCAGCTCTTTGAATGCATGCAGTATATAAAGCAGAGTAAAAAGTTTCCTAATGCTCAGTATAAATGTTTTGCATTTAAAGTGCTATAGCTAATATGAAAGGCTTGCAAAGTAATTTTCAGTCTATCTCCAAATTTTTTGTCATCACTTTTGTCATCACTTGCAGCACAGATCTCTTAAATATCTCTTAAGATGTAGGTAGCTAACTAGCAACACGGAAAGAAGCCAGTTAAGATGAAGAATGGAAAGGAGAACTCAAGAGATCCTGATTTACAGTTCTTTAATCTGTCTCCCAGTATTACAAAACAAATATTAATGGTAAGAAAAATATATTCCAAGCATTAGAAGAACACACAGCTTAAGTTCAGCGATGAGAACGGCTATAGAGTCTAAAAAGTTTCAGTGGTTAAGTTTGTTGTATGGAGCACTCTATCTCACTCCATAACAGATGGAATTATATAGACACAGTTACTTTTTAAGTGACTGAGGGAAGCAGCCATTTAAGTCACCTTCTTTAGATTCAGTATTTCCATTATAAATCAGTTTTTTATATACCTGTATAATTTTTCAACATGTGACTTGGTAATTTTGGTGCAGAACTCTCTTTCTCCAATTAGTTTACTCTGCAAAAATAAAAGCATTTTGTAGCAATATACTCTTAATACAGAATCCACTTGGTGGATTCACATACTGAATGAACAACAGAGGTTGTTCTCAACTGGAAGTAAATTACACATTGTACAAAGCCTGAGGATTCTGAAGTATGAATAGACAACATTTTTAGAATTACTACAGACTAATTGAATGCATATTTACACATATTCAGTGAACACAGTAAGTTTCAGACCTTATCAAGTTTTTGGTTTCCTTCATGATACTGAGAGACCTTAGCATATTCAAGTGTAATGCAACCAGTTGTATTAGGAGTGTGGAACAATTGCTTAATATTTGCAAATATTTGAACTTCTCCTACAAAAACATATTTCAGCTGCTTTTACTTTAGTCTGCTTTTCAGGTGTGTACTGATTTTATGGGTGTGAATGCTTCAGGGAATGTCAAGTGCCTTCACAAGAATGATGCTTTTCTTGTTGTGCTTGATTCTTTTGTATGTTAAGATGTCTTTAAGGCAGTGCTGGTAAGTAAATGCATTCTTCAGCCCTGACCCAGAGAAGACTTATGAACACAGTTAAGTTTATGTACTGTGAGAGGCCTCATTCACTGGTGATTTAGAGTAATGTTTCACAGACATTTTTTACTTAAGTCCCTTGAGAGGATGTAATAATACATACAAAACTGGCTCACCATAATATTTTGCTTTGAAAAGAACAGAAGCAGAAGTATATGCTCTTAAAATTCACACAGATTGTATATTCTGAAGTGTAAAGTGGTTGGAAACAGTTATTATTAACACAATTGAAGTAACAAATAAATAATATGTGCATCTTTTATTCTAGAAAATATGGGGGTTTTCCACCTATCATTTATTTTCACATACTCTATGAGCAGATACATCCTCACTTCTATGTTATCCTTTGAGGAAGAGATTCTCATATTGCCTGGCTAAATCGAAACCCACAGGACATTGCTCAAATGACGCCTAATGATAACTAAGTGGAATTCTGAGCTCATTTTCTACTGACCACATAAGCCCACAGCGAAAGCTTTCATATGAGGGAAAGTGCAAGTCCCTTCACTCAATTTTCTACATAAAAGCAGGTTACTCAAAGTTTTATTGGAAAGAAATGAATGCTAAAGTGTTGCCTTAGGAAATAACATGAGGCATCGAATTTTTCAATAAGAGTCCATTTGATACCAGAAAGGCCAGTAGCCACAGGTGTCTTGTCGCACTCATGTAACTGACTCTAAGTCTGCTGAAACTGGGTTTGCTGCCATCCTGGTCAAAATAATGACACCACTGGCACATGTGCTGCACTTCTAACAGCATTTCTAGAAGGCTTATAAAATAACAACTCCTTTCTGCAACACCTGTTACCAAATTCCCTTACTTGCTCTGCTTCTCCACAATTATTTTTGTTTTCACTCTTCTTCAGAGCAAAGGAGCCTAGAAGGACCATTAGCCCTATCACCAAGCCTGCTCTGCAAGTGCATTGTTGCATTTACTGTAGAAGGTTCACTTGAGTGATTAGAAACTGCTGCTAAGTGGCCTGAAAGTAACTTACTTTTTTTCAATTCTAAGTCCACAGAGTTTTTGTTTCTACATTAATAAGAAGACAAAAAAAAGGTAGGCAAAAGAAGTGAGATTGAAACACAATTGCAATATTATTGCTGCAGTAATTGACATTATTTTGCAATTTAACAGTTCTTGTACTGTAAAAGAATTGTTTCCCTTGAATAATACACTTTTATATCATTTTTAAACACATTTTCCCATCATTATTATTTCCTTTTCTTCTTTGCTTTGAAATGTAATCAATTTAAATTGCAAATAGAATGTTCTTACAATATTTAAAAGTGTATCCAAGATGTAATTCTTCAGTGTTCTGCAGCAGAAGGAAAATAAAAAGTTTATACGCAAACCTCGTACAGGAATAAACAACTCACTGAAGAAATTCAACAGATAGCTCAGTGATAGTGAGCCTTCCTTTCTAGGTGGAACTACTGCACTGTATTGCTTTTTGTTTTGAAAATAAGCCTCTGGAATTAACAGTGTCTGTAGCAGCTGAAGGCTTCTACAAATGGAGGCATTTGCTTTTGATTGCTTCTCTCTTCCACAGTACTTAGAGAATTAGTTTAGAGTAGGAGAATGTTGGAAGGTGAAAATTGCTGAGCCACTAAAGCAGTGCCACCACCACCTCATAGGAAAGAACTGAGAGAGCAAAAGAAAGATCAGTAATGAACAAATATACGATTCAATGAGGAGCGGAGTGGGTATGACCTGACAATAGCAGGGAATCAGACACTACGCAGACCTAATCAGTAAAATGTTTTGATCAGCAAATAAGTAGTTTGATGTCCTGTCTTGCTCATCTTCTTTCTTTTCTTTCGTCTTATTCCCTTCTAATCTGCCAAAACCGTAACTTTATCATCTAAGCACCAGTTGGAAGATATGTAAGGAATTAGCCGCATGATGCTGGTAAACAACATAAGCCCATGAACTTAAAGCTCACTGGATTTGGGAGATCGTTACAGTGCACAGTCTGGTCAATAGGATACAATATCACGTGGCTCTTTGGAGATAGTACATTAAAACTTACAATAATCTGTTTCTACTACTGATGAATAGGAGAGTGCAACCTCTTTTTGGTGGTATTGCACTTATGTACTTGAACTCTTTGCCAAAAGAGATTTAGGGTGTTTTCTGTAGATTTATTTCTGACATCTGGGAATTCAACAACTTCTCTGTTTAACTGAAAATACAGAGTAAAAATTACCAATAACCTTATTACTGGCAAAATGTTCTGCACCTTTCACACGGGACAGAAAGCCATATCTAAACAGAGAGGAATAATAGCTAACAGTTTTTAACCTCCTAAAGCTTGAAATAGCAGAAGATCAGGGAGAAAGTTATCAATTTCAATTTATTTCCATTCTATTCCTGCTCCAACAATAGGCACTCATGAGAGCAAACTTATTTCCTAATATCTCAAGCTATCGCAGCGACATAGAATAAGATTACACAGACTTCTGAACTCGAATTTTAGTGAGCTGGACCGAGAGTAATATAAATAGATTGTAGCTTTCAATGCAGGTAGAACCACAAAATTTGAAGAAGCCTCTTCTGTTTGAATGCCTTTCATTAGGAGCACTCAGGTGGTATTTTCTCCTTTGTAATTTCTTGCTCAGTTATAGCACAAAATTGAGAACAAATTTAATGAAAACTTTTACCTCTATAAGCCAATGATGATTTTCTTCAACACAAGTGGCATATTGCTGTATTAATAACCAGAAGTATCTCACTTTCTAACTTGACATAAATAATCTTGTAACATCTTTAAATAATAAAGGTCTTAGTTTAGTCCTTGCTTCTTTTTTTTCCCTTTCAAACTATTCATTTTAATGTGTTTACTTACAAAGATAATTAAAATAATCACATAGTACAAACTATTTTTCAGTGAAATCATGGATTTAAATTGATTAAAATAAAAGATTTTAGATTATTTTAAGAAAATTTAAATTTCAGAGAAGAAAACCCAGTATTATTGTAAAATAGTTTAGGTTTTAGAAAAGGTCAGTTACAAATCCATAAAAGAGATTTTACAACAAGAGTAACCACTTGCATTACCTTTTCTACATACAAAACCATTACATATTATCTACTTTCTACTTACAAAAAGTGCAATTACAAAAAAGATCCTTCAGAAGTCTCTGGAATATATATATGTGCCAGTGATACCCCATACAAATAGTGACTGCACAAATTCAGCTTATAGCATATACAAGCAATAAGGAGATCAGGTTGAATCATGAAAGATTTTATGCTTTCACAATTAGAAAATTGTAAAAGTGCCGGTCAATCAAAAAGATCAAGAACATAATGAAGAACTCTATACATTAAAAAAGAGTATTGCAAAAGAGATATGGATGCTAAGGAAGTCAAATTTGTCAGATTATTAACACAAAGTAGATAAATACAGTTCCCTTAGCAGGAAAAAAATGTAATTCTTTCCTTTTTATAATGTCATACCTGATCTATCTGCTAAATAACATCTACAATCTCAACACGGTAATGTTGCTTGCTAGATTTTCAAGAGTTCTAATATACATAGAAAGAAGGCGCCATTATTGAAGTTGACATAAACCCCCAAGATATCCTTTCTAATGAACCAGATAAAGCTGCGTACAAGTAGTGTCACAGTGATGCCATAGCTCTACCTGGATTTCTCAGTGATCTGAGGTGACAACTGAATAACAAATTTTACCTCACATTGCAAAGCCACCTTCTGTACCCCCTTAAAAGAGAAAAATCAGTGTTTTGAAAATGTTGAAAAAGCAAATAAAAATCAAAGTTTTGATATTCAAATAAACTATAACATAGACAAATTAAAATTCTCTGATGTAGCTTACATTTATTTCTGAAGATGGATCAGGACTCAGAGAAGGACTTCCCAGTGGGACATCTATAAGGCTGTAAAACTGGAAACTAAATCTTTATCTCAATATTGCCTTCTGTGCTGACTTCAGTTAGGTATCATTGACCCCTGAGATCACAACTGAACTGTGTAGCATTATAACAACTCCAATCACTGCCTTTGTCCTCTGGAGGCCTACAGAGCATATGGCTATCCTTTCTTTTTCCTGCTTCTCTTCCTTCCTCCCTGCCTCAACTGCCTGCCTTTCTCTAGAAATGAGCCATTAGGGGTGGTGTGAAGACATGAAACATCCTCGTCATCAATAATGTGAGAACAATGTCTCTCCAGTAGAGGAAATTAATTACATAAAATAAATTCCATACATTAATACTACAAGGACTGGAGTGAATAGCTGCTGAAACTTAAGCAACACCTAACTAAGACTGTAAGAGAAATCACGGAACTGTTCTTTTCCTTCTGCTGAAGGTATGGGCCCCTCCATTGTCAAATAAACCTTGTGATTCACAGTAACATTGTGGATCAAGTTTGTTAAATGCTAAATATTTAGATTTGAAATGGGGCTGGGAATGTGAAAGAATGTCTTCTTTTGTCTTCAGAATGCCAAGAAATAATCCTTTTTCTCAGAGGAATTAACTCACAATGATTTATGCAATACATCGAGGAGACTAATATTAGCTGGTAATTAAAACAGAAGAAATACAAAATCTCCACTTTCTGTAAAATAAATCAACAACTTATTACCTTATCAGGACACTTGAGAAAACAATCTATTATTTCATACGTTTCCATGGCTTCTAGTTCACGTTTAGTGTCAGTTCAAGGCTATGAACCTAGTCATAGGGTGCTCATCGTTTTTGAAGCCTACGTTACAGACTGCTCTATATACAATCCATCAAGACAACGTTGTTCCACTGGCACAACACCACACTGATTACAATTTACAGCCTAAAAATGTTAAGTCTTTTCCCAGACACATTTGCTCTTTTACTTCCTATATCTGTTGTTTAAAAAAAATAAAAGAATAAATAAAACCTAATAACCAAGGGATGATAAAGATTCTATTTAGATCTCACCAGCACTATTCATTAACTTAATAAACATTTGCTGGCTAAGTAACCTGCTGATACATGAATTTAGACAATAAGATTCAGGTTGAAAAACAGAATCTGAATGAGCCGCTATTTCAGAACATTTTTTCTTTAAAAGATTTAATAGACATTTACTTTTGAGGACAAAATTGTCTCTCTTATAAAGGACAGTAATATCACAGCAGTGAGGAAAAGCACTTACTTTTTCATAAGTGCTCTTGTAAATAAGATATAGCCCTTAGAAACTGTTAATAGCTTCAATACCACCGTGGTATCAAAACTTATGCTCAGTCCATTATAACAATGAATGATTAGAATCATAGAATCATAGAATCATAGAATCACAGAATCATGAAGGTTAGAAAGACCAATAAGAACATCTAGTCCAATTGTCCGTCTGTCACCAATATTGTCCACTAAATCATGTTTCTTAGTACCACATCTACATGTTTTTTGAACACCTCCAGGTATTGTGACTCCCTGGGCAGCCCATTCCAGTACCTAACCACTTTTTTGGAGAAGAAATTATTCCTAATATCCAACATGAATCTCCCCTGGTACAACTTGAGGCCATTCCCTCTCATTCTATTACTAGTTAGTCAAAAAACGAGACCGATTCCCCACCTCGCCACAACCTGTTTTCAGGGAGTTGTAGAGGGTAATAAGATCTCCTCTGAGCCTCCTCCAGACTAAATAATCCCAGTTCCCTCAGCCACTCCCCATAAAATTGTGCTTGGGAGCCCTTGCCAGCTACATTACCCTTCTGTGGACACACTCCAAGTTCTCAGCGTCTTTCTTGTAGCGAGGGGCCCAAAACTGAACACAATTGCCTAGCCTCACCAGAGCTGAGTATAGGGGGTCGATCATTTCCCTGCTCCTGCCGGCAACACTATTTCTGATGCAAGTCGGATGCCATTGGCCTTCTTGGCTATGTGAGCACACTGTACTCATGTTCAGCTGAGTGTCAGCCAACAACTCCAGCCCTTTTTCCTCTGCACAGTCTTCCAGCCACTCTACCCCAACCCTGTAGCATTGTCTCAATCCAGCAATTGGTATTGTTGAACTTCATCCCAGCGATTCAGCCTTTCCACATCCCTCTGTAGGATCTTTCTATTCTCAGATCAACAAATCGACCATACCTCCCAACTTGGTGTCACCTGCAAATTTACTGGGGGTACACTTAATCTCCTCATTCAGATCATCAATAAAGTTATTAAACAGGACAGGCCCCAACACCAAACCTTGGGAAACGCCATTTGTGACTGGTTGCCAGTTGAATTTAACTCCATTCATCACCACTCTCTGGACCCAGCCCTCCAGTCAATATTTTACCCAGCAAAGGCCAGTCATCCAGTCAGTCTTCCTTTGATATTACTCTTTATAGCATACTGAACTACTTTATTTGTTTGTTTGTTTGTTTGTTTTGTATTAGTGTTGTGGCTTCAATCATCATTTTTATTCATTTTATTTTATTACTAACTACCTGCCAGATTCTTACTGGTGCTCAGTCCAGCATTTCTCTTCAAATTTATGTTAGGGTGAACTTCAAAAAGGTGCTTTAAGGTAAAGGAAGAGTCAGGAATTCATCCAGGTGTATTTGTGCACAGCTTCTGTGGGTCAGAAATGACTTACACTCACTTGAAACTTATAGCCTTTCAAATGAGGCTTCAGAAATGACCAAGACTTGTCAGTACAATGAAAACTGAAACTAGGAAGCACACACAAAAACAAACTGGTTGCAATCCTAAAGTTCAAAAGTGATCCATTTAACTTTTAGTGTAAAGCCCAAGGAGATTTTTCTACTGTTTTTAATCTTCAGTTACCTTATTTAGCACAAATTCTGATTGCAATTATGTAAATTAAACCAGTTAAAAACAAAGACAACTACGAAAGGATGCCATTCTCACTTGCAGGATCGTCCTTCTCTAATTTGCTCCTTCCTGGAACCTCTAACACAAATATGAGAAATAATTCTTCAAGGATAAGCATCAGAAGCTAGGTTGTGCACCACTGCCATCTTCGGTACAAACTAGGAATGGCTTGCACGACGGTCATTCAAAAGTAACATGTTGAAATAACTCATTTAAATATAATCAGATGGTTGGAATTTGACAGCAGAATGGAACAGATTTTTCCACTGTTTGCAGTGCTACAGAAATCAATAGACACAGCTTTTCTGTGCTGTATGCATATTTTTAAAAAAATATTTGGAGATTGAAAATCCATGCACAATAAATAGGAAAATTAAAATATCTCATATTACTTTGCCAAATGATGGGGTAATAGACACAAACATATTGTTCTGTAAAAAACTGCTTTAAGAAGAAAAAGTATGAATTGATTCATTTAGTCAAACACTGCTTGAACAGATGGTGTGATTAACAACTAGTATGTTAGCCATCTCAGGAGCTTACAAGAAAAGTAAACAAACGTCTTAAAAACATATCACTTTATTCCCCAAAAGGTATTTTTCATTCATTTATTAGGAAAATGTGAAAATCTATATATTTATGATAAAGCTATGAATATTTGGAAGATAGTAATCCTGACTGGTAAAATGATTAAGATCTGCTCTTAAGTGCAGCCTCCAAATCTTGCAGATGTTGTTCTTTGCCTGACCACCTGAATCTCTGGTCACATTACACTGTGACCTGGAGAAAAATTAGGGATATTAATCCCTCAGACCTTCAGTTGGTATACCTAGCACCAATCAATAAGTACTGCATGAGAAATTCAAGAAATGCCTGCATTTCATATCAGGAATAATTTGCATCATCCTAATAGCACAAAAGTCCTGAAAAGTGTGGTGCACAGAAAATGCCATTTTTTTTTTTTTCCACTGCCAGCAGGAGGCAGAACCAAACCAAACCAAACCAAACCAGACAAGATTTTGTTGGCTTATGCTGCCTTTCAACAGTTCTAAGCTATTCATGACAAGCAGTGTAGATGACAACAAGCCTTTTGCTCTCTTGGATGGTCAGGACTGGAAGATTCCTTCTGCACTATTTTTGTCTGAAGTTTCTTGAACAGCTGCTGTACATGCCCTGTCTCCTTGGATCAGTTTTCAGTAACAATTTTTAAGGTGGAATAAGAAACACAGAATGATGCTAACAACACTGATTAGGTGAATAGAAATAGAAGCAGAAATAGTTTTCATTGTCATCCAGAAAATGCGCAGACATCATACTGTAGAACAAACCAAGAGCCAAGCCAGAAGTACTTGGTACTACTGCTTGCATCTGACCTCAACCTGCCACAAACAAATTCAACCTAAAACCATATAAAAAAGCTTTGAATGGAAAATTAAAATGTGATCCATCAAATTGATTTCAGAGCACCATACCTTTCCTTCAAGACCAAAAATTGAGCCAGGCTTGGCTGGGAGGAAAAATGGTTACATTATACTATGTTTCATTGATTCAACGAGGCACCTCTCAGTTATATTAGCTTATTCATCCAGATGGAAAAGTGGAATGATGGTATTATTACTACACAAAGCATATTACTGCCAGACAGTGCAAAATCAGAGCCCATGAAGAATGATTTTACTAGCAGGAAAAGATTAGAAAATTCTAAATTATATTGTAAACATTTATTTCTTTGATTCTAATGCAGCTGGGATGTGAGAAGAAAACACGTGACCAAAAAAATTTGTGAGATTAATGTATGGTATTATGCCAGATTCTGCCAGTACATTTCTTATTTCAGTATGTTCTCTGCTGAAAAATGAGAGTGTTGTTAATGCAAGTTTTCTTGCCCTCATGCATGGTCTTCTCCTAACATTTTCATCAGCTGGAAAAGCTGCTTCAGAAACAAAAAGTTGGAAGGAATCTTTGTTTCTATTCAAAAATGACAGAAAGTTTTTTGGAAAAGACCAAGACACAAAAAATATGGATCAGTGCCACTGAATTTTCATCACTTTCTTTTTCACATATCAGTTGTAAAATAGCAATGTGCTTTACTCAGGAAACATAGTAGTGGCAGGGATTGTGTTTCTGATAACTGGAAAGTGGAAGTGGGAGTCATAACCACTAGGGTGAAGTTCTGATTTAAAAGTAGATATTTATTTACTGATAAAACACCCCACTATCTTCACATATCTCCTTCAAGCTTCCCTTTATCTTGATACCTCTAAATAGATCAACACTAGCCAGCCAACAACTAACTCACCTATTAATATTGCCTCATCTTTTTCTGATTTTCTCTTTTAGTTTCAGTCTCTCTGTTGATCTGAACTTTCAGCTTTTGGGGACAGGGACTGTCTTCTTCATATATGCTCATATGTTGCAAAACCACACAGAATGTCGGTGTCTCTGAGGCTCTAGGGCATTTCAGCTAGAAATTATTATAATAAATACGCAGATCCAGAACTGTTTCCAAAAGATGAGTGCCATGGGCGGTGATATCATTCAGTAAGTCCACAAATAATATACAGGAGAGACAGAGATGAAAAGCATTGTCTGGACTCTGATGAGAAAGAAAAGGATAGTCATTGTGAAGTGGTACTAAAAGTTACTCATATCTTAAAAAGCTATTTTTGTTTTTTTCCAATGTTGCATTTTTATTTGGTAGAACGGGGTTTTTAATGCTGTGGGATATAAAAGTGCTTGCTAAGATTTCTGAGTGCCCTTGTTAGTCTAAAAAAGATACTACTAAATAACTGATCCATCACATGTGAAGCCCCACTCAATAGTTCGTCTTGGCTGCACAACATTACACAACAGTGATGTACAAGGCTGGAAGAGAAAAGATAAGTACAACAAGTAGGCAAGCAAATGCACATGATCATAACTCAGGAAGCGTGAGAAGAAATGTCAAAGATGCAAAACTCCCTACCAGCCACCAATTCCAATAGCATTTCCAGTTACGATGGTCTCAGTAGATTTCAGCTGCAGTAACTCAGGAATGGTGATGGGCATAATGTTACTTTGCATATCAAAATCCACTGTTGACTGGCTACAGGTGTAATAATCTTATTTATTCTAGCAGAATTTATTATTTTTGACACTAAGATATTCTCCAAACCTCATTTATGTTTCAGCACCTTACCTTGCCATGAGCTATGCAAACTAATGGAAAATTGATTTTTCTTAGGGCATCTAACGGGTGAAAATTCCAGCACCTTCAGGATTTAGGCACCACTATGAATTTCTGAGGTTTTAAAATGTAGGTGAAAAAAAATAAAATTTCCAAATTTTCGCAGGTTTTGCTTGTACAGAAATCCGGTGGGCAGTTTATAGACAATTTTATAAGGTGTATGCCAGATATCAGAGGAAAAGAAAGAAGAGATGTTACAGAAATGGGAAATCATAAAATCATTCACTTGCACTATAAAGAACCAAACTTCAGCTTTGCTGATATGATCTCCCCAGGCTTTCTTTGTAATCACTGAAGAATGAAAAACTTCCCTCGGAAGTTTATTCTTCCTCTGATTCCAGAGGAGCTTGTCTCTTCTCAGTGTCTCTATAGGAAAGCCAACAGGATCAGCACAGCACATTTTGACACTGGAACATTTGCTTCTTCTAGAACTTCTCTGTCTGCATCACTTCAGCCTTCTGATTTGTGTACTGAGCTTGAATCCCATTTTGGTACTTCTTCAGTAGGGTTAATGTGAGAGAATAGAACAACTTTCAGGTACTGCAATCTTTACTGTAGCTGGCAGCTAAGGAACTTATCCAGTTTTCCTCATTGTGGTATTTTGGAAATATAAGTTTGTCCCTCTGCCTCAGTTTCCTTCACTTAGCAAAACAGGATATCTTCCTTTCTGAGAGCTGAAGATTTGCTCTGCAATGTAAATACAATGTAGATTTCAAGTATATTTTAAACTCCTCTCTGACCAGGATTTTTTCTGGTTCCTCATTATAATCCGAAGCTCATGGCTTACATTCAACCTCCACAGCTTTTCCAAATAACAATTAGATTGGCAATCACAGCACTGGTAAGTCTGCCATGTGGTTAAGGAGCTCAGCCTGTCTCCCTGACATAAAAGCTGATGCCATGGTCCCTGGCAGAACTATGTAGCTTTACCTGAAGTGCACTTGTGGCATCCTGCCCTCTGCACAGCCCAGGACTTCATTAAGTATTCCACTGGAAATGCACTTCAAAATTTATAGTGTCCATTCATGAATATATGCTGCTGACACAGAAAATTTGAGCAGTAAGCAGCAATCCTTGTTACAATTTTAAATTAAAGTGACATAACGAATGAAATGTTTTCAAAATTCTTGTTTTCTTGATGACTGTAGCTTTTCTGCTCACTTTGATAATGCACTAAACTTCATTTCTCTTTCCTCTTCTCTAGAAAAATGTGCTATGTTCAAACAAAACCAAATTGCTTTGAGTGAAATACAATAAAATCAGCAATTTTTCTTTAAAATACAACTATTGAAAAAGCATACAGTCAGAACAACACTACTGCTTAAGTGATGAGAAGATTTCTCTGTCCTTCTTTCTGTACCTCGGCAGTTCACCACCACTACTCCATACAGGGTTTCCATTGTTCTGCCAGATGTTCTTATGGATGCACTTTTACTTGCTGGGAGCAATTCACCCTGAATTGCCTTTGTCTTGCTTCATCCCCGCAAAAATGTTCAACGTATGTTGCATGTATGAAATGCAGGAGCTGAGAAATCTACAGAAGTGCAAATATTTCTCTCTCACATTTTTGCTTCCCTTATGTAAAAAAAAAATCCACATAAAATTTAAAGACAGTTTGTTTCCCCCATCGCCTTCCCCCCAAAACAAAATACATATACAGATTGTTTTTTTTCATTTTAAAAATCAAACTGTTCAGTGTTATCCTCTGGACTGTGGAATGAGTGTATTAGTTCCTCAGTCCAGGCATCAACTGCAATCTGCCAGTGCAAAGCTGATCCCTGATTGCTGCTTTTATGTATATATCCTCTGCCAAAGAGATGCTGTAGTAAATACACATCTGCAGGCAAAGTGCACAAGCCTGAAGGCAAGTTAGATCCAGTTCTAATTTAGTACATGTAGTTTGCCATGCTGTTTAAGTAGATCACTGGATCACTGGCAGAGGTTTATAAATTTAACAGGCCAAACTTGACAGCAAACTTTACCTCATGTTCTTTGTCTCCATCTTATGACTGAATCTGGATGAGTGCTACTGCCATAGCACATGTTTGGCACTGAAATCAAGCTGATCTGCCATTCTTTCAAACTTCTGAGATGACAGAAAACAGCAACACTATGAGTATGGATTTAATAGAAGTCACTGCTCAGACAAAAACTACTCGCACAAAAAGCTCAGGATTGCAGACAACTTCCTATTGGCCAGAAGCAGTGCTGGAGTTCAGTAGTTCAACGCAATGACAGCGCAGAAACTGGATACAAAATTCATATATCAATATTAAAAAGAGGTTTTTTAAGGAAACAGAAAATCTAAGGAGTCTCAGATTAGCTATCTCTGCTGGAGATACATGATTATTAAGAAAACAGAAACTGAAAGTGGCTTCACAGTTAGATCTCCTATGATCAAAAAACTAGATTGTACAACAGCAAAAAAGGAATATACAGCAAGATTGCTACTTTACAAGAAATGCTACACTGCCATCATTATTCATTAAATACTACTTAATCACAACTAAAGTAAGAGAGAACTATTGTGAAGACCTGGAACCTGTCAGTTCTCAAATACCAAAGAGCATTATGATTATCCTGATGACTTCGAAGATTATTTTGAGTTAATGTATAAAAAGTGCAAAATTTATGCAAGCTAAATAAATATATCTAATGTGATCACAGACTTTCCGGTTCCAAGTAAAACCAAAATTCCCTAGATACATTCCCATATTGCCTTTCCAAATATTGGCGGTGCTTAATTACACCACTTTCCAGCCAACATCAGAGTCAGCCTGCGGAACGAGGATACAGATGTCAAAACTGATATGTGGAAAGTCTGACATCCAATTAAGCTAAACAAAGGGTTTTAAATAAGCTAAATTTCAACAGTTTTAAAGGTAATATTGCAAAACTGTTGCTGTAGAACAAGTGCTTTGAAAATTAGTGGAAAGCCAGCTGGATATCACTAATGCAGCTTCATGCGACTAAAGAAGTTGTCTTGACGTTACTCAAGGATGTCTGCACATTTTTGTACAGCCTGGGCATGAGAGCTGAACAGAAGTGCTTCAAAGGCCCTACCTACAGCTTTGGATGTTCTGAGCACTTCTAAAAGCACTGGACTTAGCACTACGGATACAGGAACATAATGGGAAAAAAATCGCACACACACACATAAATGAGAACCATTTTCTAGACGTTTAACTTGGATGATACAAGGTTCTTGAAGAGAACCTGGCAGAGCAGGACCTGGTACAAGTACAGTCTATAACTCCCCACCGAACAGCAGCAGAAACTTTGCAGCCTGGTGCTGCAGCTGCTGCAGGGGATGGCAGTGCTCCCCTGGAAGCAGGATACTCCGCAGTATGTTCTCTACCACTGGCTGACTGTGATCTTCAAAAAGATTTTGTTTTCTCATCCTACTTTCCCGATACCGCATAACTGATTTCAGGAAAAAAAAAAAAACATTTTAGTTCTCCTGTCTTATCAACTGGAAGAGAAGGAAGAAGACATTCAGTTTTGGCAGTTTTCCATACTTGCCATTCCTTCACCCAGTAGCAGCCAAAAGTGTGGCAACAGAACAATCTGCCTCTATGCATTACCTGGTGGTGGAATTTGTTCCCTAGAAGAGGTTCACAGAGGTTGCTTTCAATCCATGAACACCATCTTGAGTACTTTAATCTGGGTAGAATTACAGTTTAAATATCTTCTACCAACACTGATAGCATTTACTGTAACTGACAATCCTTCTTATCTCTGAATCTCTGTAGCCATCACATTATAATGCTTCAGTCTTGCCAACGTTTGCTCTTGCTACTTTTTTCAAGCTAGCAATCATCACACTCTGTTGGGATGAGAACCAAGGATATTTGATTTATTCAATAATTCATAAAGAAAAAACTTCTTATCCAAAGCAAACTTTAGGTTTTCTATATTTACCCCTTAATCTCTCACTTACACTGGCAGGAAATAGGTATATTTTTGCCATCAGAAAACAGCAATGTCAAAGCAGAACTCAGATGATACAGTTGGTGCCTTTACAATTGCTTTTATACTGCTGTTTTAAAAGTTGGCTGATCCATTGTTTATATCATTTCTTTGATGCAGTGAACAGTCGAGACCTTTCTGCTACAGTCAGGGAACAAACTCCACAGAAGCATTTTGTCATCTATAACTGTGTCAGTTCACCCCATTTCAGGGAGCTGACCAAGTGGATTAAATTCTTCTGTGTTTTACTATGGGCACATTACAAAGACCAAACCATTTTTTGTTGTGTGCTGCAGCTCGCTATGCTCTTCAGAGATCTAAAAATATATATTTTTTTTACAGCAGCTGTTATATTTTACATATTTTTTAAAAGAATTGTGTGTGTAAGTAACATAGTCAAATGAAAAACATATGTCCACAGTTAATAGTATACAAAAAGAGCACTATGTATATCACCGAGAAATGAATAACATAAGCTTTGGTTATTGGCTTAAATGAATACTTTACAATCATTTTCCCCCATAAAAGGTGTGAACTCTGAGGGAGGGGGGGAGTACTGCTGGGAATGGTGCCCTCTCTCATCTTAAAATGTGTGAGAATCCAAACAGATTATTTATATGCAGCTTCTTGTATTGATTACATTATGCTACATACTGTGCGATTCAATAGGACTCCTAAAAATATATTTTATAAGAGCTTTCAGCTTGTAATGGTAGAATTGCAAAAGGTTCAGCTCCCACCATATCTGAAGGCTCAGGATTTACATTCTGGGTCTTATGAACTAGGAGGAAGGCTTTGCAGCACACGCAGGCACAAATGTGCTTGGGGCTCTGCCCTGGAGGGCCTTCACAAACTGGGGCAAAGGGCTGCCATAGTTCTTGAAACTGTGCAGGATGGGAAAGTCAGAGGTGAACAAAATGGACAAACAGGTGACTGCAGAAAGGAAATCACTTTATTCTGGTTCTATGAAACTAACACTGGGTCATGGGATGGCAATATTGGGTTCATGAGCTGCGTGCCAAGACTCCCCCACTTACCTCCATGGGAACAGGGGAGGATTTCAGCGCTTCTTCAGCAAAAGGCAACAAGAATCACTAGAGGGCTCCCAAACTATTTAAAGGGACATCCTCCTTCTTTTAACGTGCATAGGGTAATGTGAGTTAAAGAAAAGACTCAAAGGATTCTCTTTTTACTTCTCTCGTTGGCTCAAATATTCCATCTTTGTGTTCAAATTCACTCTTTCTGGAGGAGAGGCTGCAAAAATCACTTTTAGGGTGATATAAAGTAGGAGGGGGGAAGCTTTCAGATAGATTTAACAACTGGGGGATTGGCACTGCTGCCATTGGCTGAGCAGAGAGACAGGAATGAGAAATGTGACAAGGAATTGAAGTTGGAAACGTAGCTGAAGGCTGAATTTATACAGCTTGCAAAGAAAGGACAACAGTCTGTGGGATGGGACCACCATAATTTGATAAACTGTCCTATTTCTAACCTACTTTCCACCCACTAAATTCAAGCACTTTAGGTTTCTTCTGCAACCTTCAGGGAGTCAAGGAATCTCCAGGAAATTAACATTTACTTGTGCTTACACATGCGTGTATACACATCCACACACACACAAACATAAGTGGTCTATAATGAAGTCACTACACTGCTGACAGAAAACTACTGATCTACAAAGGATTCTCTAAGGTTTGCTCTCCTCTGATACAGCCTCATTATCTGTTTCTTGCCAATTTGTTTGACCTTGCTTCCCAAAGAGCATCATCTCTTAATCTATGAGCTTGTATAGCAACCAAAAGTCATCAGTGGGATTTCTTCCAGTGTTCCAGATAACCCATGCTTATTCTCTGTGTTCAGACTCTCACTTGCCAAGGGAGTAAGCCCAATGGCTAACCCTTAAATAGGGACTAGGAAGGAGATTTATAGTCTACCTCCAGCTCCTGAGCTAAATAGGTGAGAAAACCTCAACTGCTTTATTCCATTACTATTGTTATTGTGATAGAAGATCAAGGCAGAGAATTGAATATTTTTCTGCTAACTTGCAAAGGCGCAACTTCTCCAAACATACCCATTCATGCAAATTAGTACCCCACAGAGTAAAAGCTCTCAGCTTTCTGAGACCTCAGTCTCTTAACCTTCATGTCTCTAGGCTATAGTTATGTGACATTCTTCTTTGTCAGGAGTCCAATTTTACTGGAAGTCTTTGAAAGTCTCAGACTGACTTCTAAATATTTAAAGAGCTCCTTATAAGATCAGAAGGGGAAGAAAGTCTGAAGCTATCAGACTTCTCTGTAGTGAAAAAACAGTATTGTGACAACCAAACATCAAGGATCAATGAGCAGTATAAGTAAAAGATCTGAAAGCAACAATTTTATGTGTGATTCTGAATTGCCTCTCATGCCTTTCTGGTTCTAAACATTTTGTAGGCTCCAGCAATATTTTTCTTAGTAGTCATTTAAGATGAATGAAATGTTAGTAAATACCAAGAAAGTTCTAAAGAAATAAAGTGGTGCTGCAATGGATATGCCTGGTATATAATTCAGTAATGGAACAGTTAACTCTGCTAGCATTAAAGTTGTCATAATTACGTTTTGCTGTTAATGCTCCATTAAGATGAATAGGAAAGTTCACATCTGTCTTTGGTGCTATTGTTCCAGGCTATTTAAATGCAGACCAACCAAGATAATTACATTCTAATTTTCTTTTCCATTTCCTTGAAACTTTACAGCATCCTCCACTCACTCTGTATCTGCTTGACAACAGTAATTTCACTTTCTTTTCTAATTTCTCCTGCCGGTATGTTTGTTCTGCCAAAGACAGAATGGTTGACTTGAAGCATAGGGAAGAGAGACAATTGCCTACTATAGCAAGAGGATAAGGGGCCAGAAAATAACCAGTTCAACCAAACGTTAACAGTTATTTGTAGTCAGGAATTGATTGTTTTTTACAACTAGTATACTGGCAAAAGTCGTGCCTTCAATTTTCTTAGCATTTTGTTGGAGACTGAAGAATTCAGTGGAGGTAGCTGGTAAATCAGACACGTACCTAATGCAGATAGAATCCTAGACCTGTTTGTGTACACACGCACGTCCTCTGCATCACTCAGTACTCTGCAGATGCAGCCTCCTGTCACACAGTGTTTTTCTTCTGCGCTTCGTTATCTGTTTCAGTTGTCAACATGGAGTGTCTAAGTGCAAAGTTCTTATGTCCCTTGTGCTTAAGATAGGCTGTTTAATCATCTTAATTTGTAGCTTGTGTTTCTTTCGTGCAACCTTTAGATACATCTAGGTCCAAGATTTTCTGGACTGATCATAATTCTTCATTAGCTTATAAATGCTAATTCAGAAGATTACATTCTTCCTCTGCAGCTTTTGTAGTTGTTACATCTTTGTGTCAGTTCTCACTTGAGGTGTGTGTCTTCCAATTACAGTGTGTCTCTATAACCTTTTGGTGATTTCAAGAGCAGTTTCATTGCCACTGAAAAGGAAATTATTGACAATTTATAACCTGTTACAGTTCCTGCTCCACCTGCCATTTTCTAACTCCCTAGACTATTGTGAACTTCAAGAAGACTGCTTTTTAAAAATCTTTTACCATCTGCTGTATACTGCTTAGTGCTTGATATCCTGTTAGGGCTCCTTGAACCAATTTTTGCAGTCTAGTTCTATTTGCATTTCCCAAGCTGAGCCAAGAGACAATTAGATAGCAGACAATTTGTGAGTCTCAGTCCTTCCCTACTGAGTTGGGAATGTCATGCTTAATATTCCAGGTAACCAGTGAGGGTTTCTTTCCTTCCAGTCATTGTGTGCAGTTGTAAGTCTTTCCTGCATGAGCCTGAAATTCTGCAAAACGAGTTTTGTGTCATACTTTAAACTGACTGTGTCTGTAATGATTAATTCCTTTTTCTGTAAAACCATAACACTGCACACATGTTCTCTGTGACAATGTGCTACTATTTTCCTTAATTTTGAAACGTGAAGCGTTTTTTGTTTTCACTATTGTGTCAAATTTCCCATTTATTGGAATAATAAACTGTGAATCTCAGACTAGCCACGTACAAAATCATTGTCTGAAGATTACCAAATAGCTGTTTCTCCTAACTTCAATTCATTCATATAGTAATTCACACAATATCTTTCATTTCAAAGTGCCCTGCTAGATATATACCACAGCAGTCAAGACAGCATGGTGATCTGATTCACAAGTATGGATGGCTTATGTTGAGGAAGATACAGAATTTCTCATCCCTCTTTTTCTTGCTTCTCTAGAGATTCCTGTCCTGAATACAGGGCTGGCTCTGCTTTTCAGAAAGCAGTAACTGAACTACTGCTCAAGTTTATTACACAAATGCCAAGATCTTATTTGCAATTCTGTAGCTGCAATTCTGTCTGAACTGTTCTGCAGCGTGGGCAGGAAACTACCGCAGCCATCTCAATATAGGACATCCCATACTCGATCATGACTCAGTCCAGAGCCATTTCTGGTGATGAAGAGTGTCAGCTAACACATCTCAACCAGCAGGAGAGAGTACATTCACTTGAGGAAAGGCCATATAGATAAAACAGAATTTGGCTTTTAATAGTACTTCGTAAATGATCGCTTCTGAGTATGGAATCTTTTGGCGCAGAAAATTAAAACCTGACTTAATCATACTAGGATTTGATTATCCAGTGGGGAAAAGAGGAAAAACAATAAAAAGGCCCTTTTCCTGAAAATTAAAAGGACACTGTTTGGTTTAACCAAGACCGAACTTTCCATACTTTCTAATGTTGACTTGTATTTTTTCCACACATACAGCCTCTATCTTGCCCAGGTCGTTTTCAGTTCAGAAGAAAGAGGCCATCACATTAACTCTTCACTAACTGGGATTGACTCTAAATCTAAGCTCTCACCAGAGTCTTTATGGGTGAAAAGAACTAGAGACAGGAAACTTACTAATGCATTCTGGTAAAATGTTTGCTTTCCTCACCTTGACAGCTTGGTGAACAATTACTGTAGGGTCAGGAGTAAAACCTTCTTTTCACTGAACATATTGACCTTTGCATATACTGGCGCATGCTGTACTTTTTTAGCATAAAGGCCAATCAATTCTATAAAAATAAACACCAACGTACAACAATGTAACACCCAAGGTCAGAAAAAAGTAGATATAACAACAAAAGCAACAAACACAATGAAGCCTTAGACGACAAGCCAGCACCCCGGACATAGGGTATCTGTTCAGGCAATGCAACTAGAAATATAAAAACCGCACCTTGCTTGTTCTGACTGATTTCAAGGAAGATCTTTATGCTGTCACTGTACATTAATGGGATTTATTGGAAGGAAAACCTGACTTGTATTGTCAGTTTCACATCCTAACAGACATGTGCCAGTGACACCCCGAATATTGGTTAGTCATTTTGGCTAAAAGTGCATTACCTAACCGAGAGCAGTATGAGCAGCAGCATTTTCAGACTGACAGATGAATCACATAATCAGAGTTATCACTACTTTTCTGTTGCCCCAAACAATCTGAATTGTCCTACAACAGAGCACTTTGCTTTCTGTCAGTATTCATCCATATTAATTAAGTAGGTCAATTTTAAAAGAAAAAAATTACTAAGATCAAAAATCACATTTTAAAATTTTGCTTATATCCAAAAAAAATGCTTTCAGTTTCTTGCTTTTTCTTTTGCATTTTTCCCCACTGCTTTTTTTCCCCCCCAGATGAAATCATATACTGAATTTGACTTATATTTAAGAAAAATGTCATCCTCAAAATTGTCTCAATGAGTTACATTCAGCCACCTCCTCACCTGCTCTGAGCTGGATAGATTTAAATGTTGGAAATCACTTATAAAGCTCAACCATTACATAGTGATGGAAATGTTTTTGGCAAGTGGTGATAGTGTAGACATCGCCAATAAGTGCTTCAAACTGGACGCTTTGTCTCTAAAACCCCCATTAACACTCATCAGTATTTGATATTTATCTAGCAGCATTCTTTCATTCCAAAATTCCAGAGGAATTTTTGCTCGACTTCTGTGCACTTTGGATCATGCCCCACCCGACTGCTTCCTTTTGGAAAAATAGAAAGGCAATGTGAAAAAAGTGCAGGCTTTCATTTTTCCCTTCTTTTATCTTTGTTCTGTTGGGGTTGTTTTGGGTTTTGGTTTTGGGTTTTTTTGTTTTTTTTTTTTTTTGCTTGTTAGTTTTTTTAATATATATGGGTTTTTTTAGGGGGGAGATTTTTTTTCTTTTTTGGGTGCTTTTTTTTAAATTAAGCTAAATAATTTCTTCTCAAAGTCTGCCTTGTTCCTCTTCCATATGTTCCCTGCCTACATAAATACCTTTAGCCTCTTTATTAATTCTTTGAGAAATGTGTTCAGACCTCCTTCTCACCGTTCCTTTTTTTCTTTTTTCTAGCAGGTTTTACAATAATCTAATGGTGTTTAGTAGCCAGTTTAGGTCCAGTGGAAGTCTGTGCTACTGTCCTGGCATTAGTGGAGCAATACAGCTTATTCCGGGTCTAAGTTTGACCCTCCCTTCCTCTACAGTTAACACTTTCTTTCTGCAGCTCTCCTCCCACCAAAGCTTGAATAATAAAACATGCTGCAAAGCAGTGGTGTTCCTGAGAGTTAGCATTTGGGGTAGCAGATGGGGTGATAAAGAAACTGTTTGTGGGGGCGGGGTATGGCCCCTATTACTCCACACCCACTACATGTATTTTTAGCCATTAAATATAATGTGGAAATGTAATGCATTTTAGAACTGTATTTTATCAATATATTATCCCCCTAAGTACAGTACTTTATAAATATTGATAAACTTGATTATAAACAAACTCATTGCTAATTCTTGGAGAGCAGTCATGGTGATGTGGCAGTGTTTACTCAGGCGGCGATTGGCACGAGGCTGTGCTGTAACAGGGTGCGTTTCTCTGGGTTAGAGATTTGATAGAGGACGTACCTATGCCTATATTCTGTTCAGTGGGTCTGCACGGGGGTATGAGGAAATAGCATTTGACAAGCTAACGCTAATGCTTACATAACATCCCACGTAAGAGGCATGCTACCATCACTTCCATTCCTCTGAATCTGCATTTACGTCAAGGACTAATTACAGGGCTGGTATGAAGAAAAATAAAGGAGCGACGCTCTCAAAATTACTTACTAGTGAAAAAGTGCAGTACCTATTTCTATGATTTTTATTGAAATCAAAACTTATTCAGAATTAATGTAAAAGGCAATAAACATTAGGAGGAAAATGAGTGCAATGTATTACTGCTACAATTTGGTATCGCCTTACAGACTGTTTTTTAATATTTCTCAGTAACAAGTGAAGATGAAGAAAGAGCAGCCCAGTGAAGAACCCCTCTCCCCATAATGAGCCTCTGAACGGAAGGAAATTTCCCACCAAGCAAATTACGTGTCATTGTGAGAAAAACACAGAACTTGGTCTGATATAAACAGCGTCCTGGGCAGTATGAGATGCTAGTCACAGGGTAAAGCCAAAAGCTGTAGAAGTTATTATTTTTACGTTTGTTCTATTAAAGAAACCATGAAAATTTTCTTCTACTTTGGTCTTATGCTACAGAAACTGACATCCTGTTATGTTATTTCTAGCAGCTTTTCTGTATCACTACTTACATCATTATTTTTCCTTATTAAAAAGAAGTTAATATTCTGTTTCTTCTTGACTTCTAAGCACACTTTATTTTCTCCTTCATCTGAGAGAAATTACTTCCCTGAGAAGAAAACTGCTTGGAAGTTAAGCAACGGAGCTTACTGATTTTCCATCTCCGTTTTGCTTTACTACATGAGATTAAAGAAATAGGAAATAGTTACATTTTTTGCTCTACATGCAATGGAAAATTTGAAATTGAGATTATGGAATATAACAATGGAAATTGAGATTATTGTTCTGAAAATGTATAAAATACATGTGAGAAGGGATTGTGGAAATGTAAGCATTCGCGTCTCGTCTCGTCTCAGTAAAACAGGTAGCAGCTTCATTTGCGATGTCTGTCCTTCTGTACACGGAACGCATGCAGGGAGCTCCGATCTCCAGAGATGAGATAAAAAAAATGATGAATGCGTTTATGTAGGAATATTTTTCATATAATAAGAGGCTATTTGCTTGATTTTTTCACACCTCTGATTTTCAAGAAGAGAGGCACCGATGACATTGACAAAAAGAAAAGCTTTGCTACCTTATGAAATTTCTATTGTTAACTTTAGAGATGGGCAAAAAGCAGTAAGAATGCACTTCTGCAAACACACAAATGAAGAAAACAGATTTGTTTTGACAGGCTATTATACTACAAAAATATTTATGAATGTAAGCTGCAGCGAAGTGTACCAGCCTTAGAAAATGCAAACCCTGTATACTAAATTCACTAATGTTATAGGAAGGCATGGAGAAGTAAATATAAAACTTTCAGGGTTTTTTTCTAAATAGATATGTAGACATGTACCAGGATAGCCCTGCAATTTACTATTGAAACGATTTCTTAAATGTCATAATTTTCACAAAATTATAATATTTCTTGCATACACTGTGAAGTGACCACCCTTTATTTTGCAATCACAGAGCAGAGCTGGCAGAACTGAAGTGGTTTGGCAGCTGCAGAGATGAAACTGAACTGAACAAACAGTTTCTTAAGTGATGCTTGGATAGAAGAATTTGGAAACAGTTCAGCTTTTTTTTTTTTTTTTTTTTTTTTTTTTGAATTCATTTAAATGTGTGAATCCTGCTTGTTACATTCTTGGGAGTAATTTCTATATTTATGGTACAGTAGTCATTATACTGCTAAGGAAGGAAAAGTATAAAAGTATTAGAATAAATTCCTGTTGCAGAAAAAGTACACCTCTATTTACAGAGGTAACTCTAGTTAACACAGTATACAGTTATGGCAATATTTTTAGGTACCAAAATACAAAGAATTATCAATTCTTGTTTCTTGTTTCTTTTATTCCTATCCAGTGATGCGGTTCTTCATAACAAAAAAATTTCTTCCTATGGTGTCTGGTTTTTACATCTCTGAGCACCCAAATTCTGCTAAAATGGCTAGGAGGGCACGTTAAGAAATGCTGCTTTGTGAGTTAATAACGGGGGAGTTATCCGGCAAGCTCTGTGTGTGACAGCTTCAGCAACTGCTTTGCAGAGCAACTCCCTGAGCAGCACAGAGCTCATCTGATACAAAGAACTTGGATATTGCTCTCCACAACAGGAAACATCTAATGTAGCTTTCAGTGAAGTCAGTATGTCATCGAGTCAGGTGTCTCCACAGCTTCGTAACTGTCCTCAGAGTTCCATTTTTTCAACTTCATTTCTGAGCTTTTCTGATCTCAGAGGCAGACATGCTTTACTGCTTGAATTTTCTTTTCTCTTGAAAGGCCAAAAATAAGAAAATGAAAATGCTTGCAAAGAGTCACTATCTGTATCTCATCAACAGCTTCTCATTCAGCATGAGGTCTTCAAAGCAAATGAAGATTTTGTTTTTGCTGCCATTTGTTCACCCTAATCAGTGCAGCCAACTGGCTCTGCTTTTAATACATAAAAGCTTCTGTGACTTTTATCTTTTGCCTAGATCCGGAATATTGTGTGGAAAGAAATAATGGCTCTTTGGATGTGGTTGATTAATTTTTAGCTACAGTATTTTTGGATTTTAATAGTGTTATGGACTTTTATAGTGTTATGGATTGGGGACAGCTTATCCAGCATCTAGTACTATAGACTTATGAGCAGTGTGATTCTGTGATTCACAGAGACAGACCGCACACATCACTGACACTGGTAAGTAACCAGTTAATGTGAAGAAAAGGCCATAGAAAAATGCAGGGTTAAAGATCGCATTTTTCTATTTATGCAAGTCAGGAAGTATTTGGGTGTCACAAAAAATGTAAAAGCAGACCCAGTGTGTACCTCATCATGTACTATCTAATATAAAGTGATTATTCTTCGGTGAATATATATATTTCTTCACTATCTCACTATTTGTGGACCGTGGATCTCTATGCTGTCTGTCACCCCTTCTGCAATACAAATGGTCCAAAGTCTACAAACATTCCTTTCACATCAACTCACAAGAGATTCTTTATACTCCAGTGTGTTCCTTCGAATACTGTTATTTCTCCTCAATATTTTTAATTTCAAATAGCTCTCTGAATACTGCATCACTTTTACATTTAATAGCTGAAGCACAGCTACTCCTTAATTGTGTTACACTTCAGACTTTATAGTATAAAATAAGTATGCTTTAAAAGCATTCTTCCTCTCAGTTTTCTGGCCCTTGTATAATCACATACCAAAAGACAGAATCAAGAAATTTATAGTAGCAAACAAACAAACAAACAAACAAAAAAAAAAAAAAAAGGCAGGCATAAAATGACTGTTTTTGAGAAATTGCAGAAAAATGTATGAGGTCCCTGATAGTGTTAAGTCTTATGCATGTGCTTACTTTTAAAACAGATACTTATGTTTCTTCATGTCTGGGCTGTCACATATCTTGCCTTTTCCATCTCAGTCAAGTGCATGTTATATATGCTTGGGATGAGAAGACTGGCAGATTTGTTGTCAGGGTCTTTTGATAATTCTGCCATACTGTATCTTTTCATGTGTGTATCTATTGCTTTGGCGAAGGATAAAGATTTTCAAAATAAATGAATTCATTTTCAATAGTATCACATAGATGAAACTATAGTGATAATATCCAATAAGGACAATAATACATCATAATGAATGGTATCAAATGAACAAGTGCAATTAACCACTGCATGTATCGTTGATTCTATTGCAACAGACACCAATGCTGCAGTACTACGACAGCAATGGCAAGCTGGACACCCTCTATATGCTCCCGCTTAAAAAAATAAAAAAATAAAAAAATAAAAAAAAAAACCAGGACCCCTGATTGTGTTTTTTTACTAGGAAGCATTTGTATGTTGAGAATCTATTCAGAAGATGGTTCAGAGAAACTTTGAGGAAAAGTGGTGACACATGACTATCGTATTTTAAAGGCTCATTGCAGTATTTCTTACACTAAGGGAGAAACTGGAATTACTGAAACAGAGATTATGACAACAGAGCTATTTTTCAGAACAAAAAGTCTTTTCCACAGACTCCTGACTACTTGTCATCTAAAATGGTTACTAGTTAAGAATAAAACACAAACAACTCACAGAGCTTTCCAATAATTAAATAATTATTTGAAATAAATATTAAAGATTTGTAGATTCAGGGACCTAATGTTTCTCTTGCAAATAGTTTTCTTTGCAACACAAAATCAGTAATAGGACACAGGCTCATAATGCGGCTAGCTTTAAAGCTTGGCATCAAACGTATGAATTACAAATCAAAGTAGCTATACACAGCAAATAAACTCTCTTCATATCTCATTATTAGACTTTTTTTTTTTCTATAACGTCCCCTATACTCTGGAAAGGACGGGAAGAATTTATTTCCTATTGGTGAAGACTCTCTGAGCACAGCATCCACTTCACATTTGATTGAATTTTATTCTACTGCTGTACAAGGAATCTATTCTTTAAGTGAAGCCTGACTTACCAATCACCTTCAGAGGTACTCACATTTAGGGGTAAGAGACCTTTTCACTCAGTCACCTTGTTTGGTCCCCACATTCTTCTAGTGAAAAAGATGCTTTTTTCACTAGCTTTTTATTATTTGAAAGAGTGTACCCATTAGGGGCCACTTGCTAAACTTTCTCTCACTCTAACTTGGTGTATTTTTTATCTTCTTTAAATGTACATCTAAGTATGAGCATACAAAGCAATAAGATCTTCTGAGAAGAAAAAACACTACTCAAAATCCCCCAGTGTTCAGTTGAACACTTTGCAAAGTCAGCCTCCATTCTGCATGCAGAATTATTCTTTTTTTCTAAACTGTACCAAGTTTCATATGATTCTGCACAATACCTGTAGTTTTCAGTATGGGATATTAAAAATGCAAAATCCATACTCACTGCTTGAAAATGGCTAAGCAAGTTAGATACCAACAACTGAGAGTCAGTATTATTTTTTGCAGTTCTTAAAGCTTGTAATAATTAAGTGGCCTACAATGGCACAGGTAGATGTATTCCAATTAATTTTAAACTCTTCTTAGTATCAGAGTGAATATAATGAGATGGTTCTTATTTGCCAGGAGGGGTTCTAGAGAATATACAAGGTGGAAGAAGAAATAGAGAAGGATTCTGTAAAAACTCCAAATAAATCCATATATGATATTCAGGACAAGACCTGAGTCAGTGTGATTTCATTATCTTCTAGAACCATAGCTCTCTGGCTTTGTTTCTCATTTTTGAAAGTATAATAAGTACCCAATAATCATAGAAAATCACTGTGCAAGGTTGGCACCATCTGCCACTGTCATGAATATTCTTGGCTTTTTGTTCTCACTTCAGTCCTCTTTGAATGAAACAAAGGAAACATGTATTTCACTTTTCTCTACACAAGCCATGAGCTAGCCATCTTCTTCAGGCTGCTCCACTGTCTCCTACTCAATGAAGGAAACCAGTGTACCCACTAATGTACTAGGATAGCACAGGGCTGGCAGAGTTTCTTGGAAGTTGCTTTAACAATCACTCCTTGGGTTTCGGCACTTTTTGCAATTACTCTTTTTCTGTACAATTGATGGATGTGGCTTTGCCAAAATTCTCCCTTTTGCCACTATTGATAAACAATCATAAGAAAAATAATTTTGTGCAAAGAAGACAGAACTGGTGATCTTCTGTTATATGTCATACAAGAATGACATGTGGGTGGATGCTGAAGTTCTATCATTGAAAAATCTTTAATTAGAACTGCTGGGACTTTCCTTCTCACGTTTGTTTTATAGTTTCTCCTTGTTTCTTTTCTTTTTTATTGTTTTAGTTGTTGTTCTTCTCTCATTAACTCAGTTTATATTTACCTCAAGCTGAATTTACTGGAGGGTTGCTTTCTTTTCTATTAATGTTATTATAACACAGTATAATATATACTATGTATACTATAGGCATTACTTTAATACCAGTTGGAGTTATCAAAGCAAAAACATGATTAAGACATAGTACAAAATATTCTAAAAATTTATATCTATTTAACCTCTCATTGAATAATGAGTCAGTGCCACTCTAAAAATAAATACTGCAGTGTAAACAAAAGAGCTGTGCCTGAAATTGCAAAGATGTTAATAAACTAACGTAGTATAAACTAAGATCGTTTCTGTTATATCCTGCATTGTGCACAGCCAGTTTGTTCAATGAGTTTGAAGGCTGTTAAATACTTATCAGTTCTTTCTGCTTCACCTCAGAATGACATACAGTATTTCCATGCACTTATTTTTGTGCTATCGTGATTTTTCATTAAACAAAAATCTCATTAAGCAAACCTCAAGTGGTGAAGTCTCAGGTGAAGATTTTAAAGATCTGGCACTGGAAGGCCCATATCAACTGCATTGCGTCATAGAAACTACTGTTTAGAAGCTCTTAAAAACAAAAATTCAGGACTAAACTTAGTTTTGACTTTGCAACCCTTTTAGTTTAGCTCCTGAAAGGCCAAACGCAGTTATAAAGAATTCGTATCCTTGCAGTTCATAGGTTGGAGGGTGAAATGCAAAATAACATACATTTATCTTTTCCTACCAAAGCAATGAATTCTATATTTTAAAATGTTAATAGGAACTGTTTATCCATACTAATGATGGGGTATCGTTAAAAAGACAGCAGCATTTTGCAGAACAATTCATTTAGGAAACAGTCACATGACCTTTTTAACTGCCTTTAAGATAGCAATAAAATTGGCTCAGTCAGACAGCCCTAATGAGGAAGAGAAAAAAACACCAACCTTTCCTCTTTCCTCTATCTAATTATAAACATCATTGTCAACTGACTCCGAGATCTGCTGAATCCTAATTGACCTCAGTGTACAATAAAAGATAATCAGAGCTGCCAAAGTAAATGTTAAAAATAAATTAATAATAAACTGTAATTAGTGCTTATTCTACTATTCATAATTGAAACTTTTTACTTGTAAGTTTTTGCCAGGCTGAAATTTTCCAAATTTGGGCACATTTTAGTGAGTCTATGTTATGTGTGTCTACAAAAAAGCAGCTACCGGGATGGAGAAACTCAGTTGGAGATAAACAGTAATGATTATTGAGCATATCGTTTAATGTATCTTCAAGTCATCTATGGATGTATTAACTTTGCTGGTACTTTTTTTACATAACTAGATAATTGCTAGTGACATTTTCAAGAGGTTCTTCAAAGTTTTTAATCCTGGAAACGTTCATACGAACACTGCAGTTTAACTACATATTGACTCCTATGCTTACATAAACTGATATAACCATTAATGACACTAAGAAATCTAACTATCTTCAGAACTAGGTCCTAACTCCCTACCTGTTTTACAGCTGTAATACTTTCAATATTGATTAATGGAATTTCCATACACTGAATTTATACTAGCAAAAAGAGTAGCTAGATTTCTTGTTACCTAGATGGGGCGCACATCTTCCGACTTTGTATTACAAAATTTTATCTGTCCACAGTTATTCCACAGACAAACTTTAAAAAGCTGAAGCCTTTTACAAAGTGTACCTTATATGAAATCCTTAGGGCTGCCCTTGAAGTATCCTGCAAGACCAATTCTCTGTATTTACTTTAATCTGGGTATTTATACCTAGTACAAATATCTGAACCATACAACACCAGTCTTAACATAAGACAGCAATTAGAAACAGAAAAATAATTACCCTGTCACTTGTACTAGCCTCTGTCCTAATGCAACATCCAATCAAACCAATATGAGCTCCCACATTTGCAAGAAAACAAGAATTGCATTAAGACATGGCTGAGTTTTGACAAATAGGCTTCTTGTTTATAACCGCATCTAAAAAGAATGCTGTGTTCTTGTTCTGATCATTAATGAACTAGCCCTATCACATTTAGAAAAAGATTGCTGCAACTCCATTTTTTCAATTATTACTACCTGAATCTCATTACAAACTTTCCCACGTAGCACCTTACTAACACAAATCATTCTCTGGCAGGAGATACTTCTGTTTTCAATTTTCATGATTATTCAGATAATGTAAAATGATGATGAATCAAGAAAACTATGCTGAAGTGATCACTATTCTCTTTCACTCCAAAGATTAAAATGAAGATTCTTACTTGAGGGGAAAATTATGGCAATAAAGAGGAAGACTACAATTTCAAAGTTATTATCACTTCAAAGTCTCTTTGACAGAGTCATATTTTCTGTATCTGTCATTTCAGAGTCCATTTCATTGTCTTCAGCTTTGCTACTGACTCACAGCAGACTTAATTTGTACTTAGGTAATATTTCACAGTAAAATGAGACGATAGTTTGACAATACAATATAACAATATTCTGCAGCAATATTGGCTTAGCAGAACTAATAGAAGCAAATTTGGCTTATAAACAATTGCATTGGTACAGCTAAGAAACACCGTGCGGGCACAGGAGCAAGCGGTGTGAATTGGTGGGGTCAGAGAACGAGCCAGCATTTATGCCAAAGCAACTAACATTCAAGCCACAGTCTCGGCTGCAGTGGTAAAATGCATGAGTGTAATCTGCTTTTATTGTTGGTGTTACCTAGCAAAAATGCAGTGGCAAGGATCCTTCAATCCCTCAGAAAACAGGTTACAAGATCGATGGGGATTTGGGGTGGCTGACACAGTAACGCCTGTTCTGCTGTGTTTTCACTACGGTTGTCACCTCTGCTAGCTAACATTTATGGCACTGCCTTCACTTCACTGTGTCACAGTGTACCCATTAGGCAAATAAGACAGCTAAAATTTCTAAATTTTATATATATACATATAGTAAGCGGGATAATAAATATTATTTTAGGTAGTAAGTGATCATAGACTACTCTTGTGTTTCTTACTGCTGAGCACGTCTTTGTGAAAAAATAAAGTAAGGAAAGAGGCTGAATTTACAGGGAAAAGAATGAAATGTACATTTCTGTAATGAATTCAAATAAAAATGAAAAAAAGCAGATATAAGCATTTTTAAAATTGAGCCCACTTTTTAAAGTATGTATTTTATATGGATCAGAATGTGTCTTGGTATTTTTAATCCTACACCAAAAGATTAAAGATATTTTGACAGGAATTTTTTCAAGTGTGAAATCCTCCACATAATATCTCAACAATCTCTACTGAGCTAAAAAAACTGATTTCTGTAATTTAAGATGTGCAATATTAAACTTTATAGCAACAAAATCATTATAGATGCAAAGATTTCTAGGCGAATACAAGCAGAAGATATTTCTGTCAGAGCATGACAGAGTAATGAATTAGTAAAATTGTTTTGATGTGAAAAAAAACCTAATAAATCTAAATCTGAAATTTCACCCAGGATATTTTGCAAAAAAATTTATACACGTCACCACTTTGTTCCTACTCCCACCCCCACCCCCCATGTAAAGTGATTTCTTTGGCTTATTCTTTTCAAACCAACATTATAAAAACTGGATTTATGTGGCATTATTTTCATATCAAGTAGGATAGTCCTAAACTTACATGAATTTCTATAGCATTAAAACCTTATTAATTATTTTAATGATTTTTTATTTAGTTTATTGCATCGTCTTTAACAGACAAAAATCTGATGATATACAGTAGTGGAAAAAACATAACTGAATGTGAAGAAAAGACACTTTGTACTCCGAGCAGAGAATTTCTGTGGTGCACGCCTTGTTGTAGTTTTATGATGCCAAGTAAAATCACAGCTAAATATCAGGTAAATCCAAGCTATTAAATGCTGACTACCCAAGACGAGATTCTACAACATTCAACTATTTTTTTTAGTATGACGATTCTTTTCAGGTAGAATAGGTCATAAGAGAAATGAATAGAGGGGTCAAACCCTAGCATCAAATAGAAAGGAATTTTAAGATAACCAAGAAGAATGACTGTAAGTATGTGAAACATTTGTTTGCAAGACACAATGATGTTTTAAGCACATACCTAGTGCTTTCTCCACATGCTGAGTAACCAGGCTAATTAAAAAGCCCATACAGCTCTTGTTAAAATCTGTTCAAATTTTTGGAGCACCTGTTATAACAGAATGCCCACAGACTTGATAGTTTAGAGCCAAGACACCTGCTACCTTATGTCTCACAGTATGTTCAGTTTTATACTGATAGTAAAAAAAAAATCTACTTTCTGACATTTAACAATCTCATAAATGATAAGAAATAAATTGCAAAATTTCATAATTTAACCCTTAACTGTCACTTCTCTTTGCCCTACCTATAGCTTTTTGTGAGCAGGCAATACAAAGAGTATTTGGGGGTGTATCTAATTTCATTGTTGCTGAATTAATTGTTTACTTTACATGGAGCACAGTCCATGATTCCTCCTAATCTTTGTTCCACATATTTTCAAGCTGTGGCTAATACTTAAGTAAACGTAGCTTATCTGCAAAAGGGAATGCGTCTGACACCTGCAGTAAAATCCAGACCATATGTATTTCCTTCTCCTTGAACTGGTCTTTCTTACCTGTTATCAGCCCAAATCACACCAAACTAAAATATATTGAGGAAACAGTTATATTTTACTCAAAACCTTGTTTAAATATGAGCTGGCAACGTATCTCAACACAGAATTATGTTAATACATGTCACTGATCTCTCTAGAAAGGAAGTCAATGCCAAAGAAGTGCATGAATTATTAGCAAGACATTACCAACTGATGTAAAAAGCAATGAAAGGATTGATAAGAAAATAATCATGAGCACAATAGCTGTGACAGCAGCTCTAATCTTGTCAAAGTTTATGCACATGGCTAATTGTGCACATACATGAATACACCGTATGATTATCTGTAGGATGTTGTGGGTATCTGAGTCATGCTAAAAGCACTTTATATAACAAATTTCATCAGGAATAGGATTTGATCTACAGATTCCATATGAGATTGTTGTAATTATGTAGCTATGGCTACTGGTTCAGTTTGAATTCAGTATTTAGAAAGACACTGGAAACAGGATTCTGTGAGGAGACTCCACAAATGCCCCGCAGTCAGCTTCCTTTGATAGCCTGCAGCTTAGATCATTAAAGTAGAGATTTATGTATTTGTTTCATATAATAATGCTTTATGTATATTGATGGAAAAGAAATACAAACCTCTTAGGTGCAGAATTACCTTATCTTAAATGAACATTTGACACCTCACACTGAACACTCAAGCAGACACTAAGCTACTCACATGTTAGATTACATGATAAACCTGCAGAAAAATGTGAAAACCGCCCATGACAGGCACTTTGTATACATCTACTGTTGTTAGTTAACATTTCTACTGTAGTACAGGTAATAGGGAATGAAAAACTGCAGCTCAAAGAACAACATGAGGAAAAGAAAGAGCAGAATGTGCAGCGGAAAAGACAGAGTAATAAAAATAATAGCATCAGCATAGTTCTTCAACAGAAAGATTTAAGCCATGTACAATGATGCACAAGTACTGCACAGTGAGTATTTTGACAGGAATAACAGTCTAATGCTTAAGTAATTACCTAAATTCTTTAAACATTTCTTTGTATTTCAAATTTCCTTTTCACATAGCACATGTATTAGTAGCGAACGTGTTGATTTTTAGCACATCTCATTTCCATTTAGAAATTATTTTAATTTAAGCCAGGGAAATTAATTGGTAGCAGCTATTAAAAGTTCCTGCAAGTTCTGTAAAGTGTTAGTTATGGGAATGGCATTTTTTACATCCTTTGCCTATTGATTTGCCTTTGAGACAAAATGCAACACAAAAGCAGGTGATAAGCCTTTGTTAATGCCTCTGGGATGAAATGCTGGAGCTACAGTCTACTGTTGATAAACAGATTTTGAATTAATTAGTTCTGCATAATTATCTGAGTTACTAAGTCTTAAAGTTGAATGCAACTGGTCTTCTTACATTTGCTTATGCACCTCATGCCAGCCATAAAAACTGTTTTTATTTGCTAAAAGATCATTAATTGAAAAACCTATTTTTAAACAAGGTAATAATAAAATATTCTACTGTAAGACGGCATATGGCAGAAGAGATATTAATTGCAGTTATTTTTGTTGAATGCCAGGGGCATATAGTACAGCTCTTCAGAATTCAGGTCAGTTTGTTGGCGAAGGAAGAGAGGGGCTTCATGCTGATATTTTTTTCAGTCTGTGTAGTAAAGCCTCTTTGCTTTGGGGGCTTAATATTGAATAAAGCCAAGCAACCGGACCTCAAAATTAAAGGGAATTAAGAGAGAGGCTCTTGCCTATGTCTACTTGAAAGTCAGGGACTTGAACCATCTCAGGTTGAAGCAAGTTTTAAAATATTGAAATGCTATGGCTATATCCCTCATATTGCTTTGAAAGATTAGGTGCTTGGGGATATTTTTATTTCTCTGCTAAAACATGATTTTAAGACAGAAGATGACTCTGGTCAGAGCACTTAGAGGGATGTTAATACATAAAACAAGAACAGAAAGCTGCATTCCTTAACATTAATTAACGCTATTAAACCTATATGAACCATCTTGTCCTGTTATTCTATTTTATGTGTCAAAGGCAAAAAGTTGAGATAAAAAATCCTTATGTTCTTGCTCCCTGATTTTTGATTTCCCTTACAAATTTTCTTACTCCCTCTGGTATTCTGGTGACATTCTATCCCTCTGGCCAAAAGCTGTAAACACTGCAACTAAAATTCCTTCATGTAATTGTTCCAATGTCACTCTCCTGTGATATCAACATTTCACCAGTTCTCTGCTAACAAGTCTTTGGGGAAGATAAAACACAAAACAAGCTTTCAGGGGTTTTGATTCTAAAGAGCAGTAATATATGCAAGCCTGATTACAGTTTCCTTTGCAGCTCACTGTACGTAAATTATAATATCTTTTTTTAAAGAGGAAAGCACGTAGAACACGAAGTCCTGGCAGATATAAGGAAATAACATAACTTAAAGCCTTTCACTTCAAAAGTGTACATTTAACATATGCAAGTTAGGTGTCCACTACTAATTGGGATTTAAATTCTGAGTTTTGAAACAGCTTTTCAATCCTATCCTCTTGGCAAAGGGAAGCAAGGTCTATACTTCAGCCTCAATGATGTCAAAAATTTAAAGTAACAAATGACACTAAAAATAATCAAAAGAAATCAACTTCCACTTCATGTCAGTAAGCTATAAACTTCTCCAACACTTCATATAGACTTTGAACAATATCTATTTCCTTTTCTTCTAATCTCGTCATATTACCTTTCTTAGTCAATTTTTTCTCTCACTTACTCCAGCTGTCATTTCCTTTTTCATTAAATTTTTCATCTAATGATTTCTCCTCTATTTTTCATGAGGATAGCTTTCGTCACATTTGAACCAAGTACATCTGAAGAAGTTGGGTGGAGTCAGGAGAAAGAGTGTCCACTCAGCCCAAAGCATGCTGACTTACTTCAAACATAAACAGTCATTTCTCATGGTTGGGTGTCTGGACGTCACAAAGAGATATGATACCAGAATCAGTACAGATTTTATTGATTTCTAAATTAGACAAACTCATTTCTAGATCAAGTCATTTTCAAAGAATTAGAGTCTGCCAGAATATTTTGAGGGCTCACGACTAAACCAGAATTTATAGGGCTGATAAAAGCATATCTAAGTCAAAAAAATGTACTATTAGTCAAATTATTAATCCTTGCCTTGATTCATGGTTCATTTTAGCATCTCAAACAAAGAGATTCCACTCAGTTTAGGAGAAAATGATGCACTTTTTCCCTTGATTAATTCTAAGAAATGACTGCTGTTTGGGATTTTTTTCCAATAGTTATGAAAATCCACAATGAGGAAGATGCTCGTTAGTTAAATCACTAACAGTTATAAGCAGTTAGAAATAGATTGTATACCAGAAGATTTCTGGGAAGGCTTGAGCCTACTGCAAGTTTCTGGGAGCCAGTAAAGAAGTACATAAACAAGAACCCAACTAAGGGTTAGAACATTTCTCTGGAAGAAGGGAGATCTGCAGTGGGTCCTCAGGACATAGATTCTTAAGCAACATTTCTCTTAGGTTTTCTCCTGAAGTAGAAGTGCTGTTCCCTTCTTGATTCTTACTTTCCAAATGTACAGTGTGCCAGGTTCCATGCTCGTGCAATTCCACAGACTGTAGAATCAATACACAGCAGCTAGTTAGTAGTTATGACACATTAGCATAACCATGGAATCAGTAGGAATATATTAAGTCCTGAGGATTATGGTTGTTAGGAGTTGGATCCTGGTCGAAAACACACTCCCATGTACAGCAATGGCAGAAAATTACTTGCCCAGTACTTCTGAGTAGAGGCAAGCTGAGTGGGACGGCTGTGGTTTTCGGAGGCGCTGCTCAGTAGATGGGGCCTCAGCACTTCCCTTCACATCTTCTGTGAGTCAGAACAAGAAAAGTGGTAAAAATAAATATGTGGGAGGTGGGGAAAATGCATTATAGTTATACTTTAATTACAAATAGATCATTCAAGTCATGGTGCCTTTGTGGACATGTAATTTTATATTATGCAGAAAACAGCAACAGGATGCTTAATGCATTGCAGAAACGTGGAACTAGGTGGGTGTCAAGAATGTTTGTATGATGTCAAGGGATCTTATCTCGGTGGTCACCAAGCTGATGTGATCAGCTGGCTTCTTTCACTTCTCAAGTTTCCTCTCATAGACACAGAAAATAAACAAAAAAACCCCCCAGAATTGATTTATTACTTACAGTTCAACCTTTTCCTATTATATCATCTGAACATGATCTGATCATCTCCAAAATGCATGTGTTACTTAAGTTACAGTTTGATGGGAGACTGTAATTTTGGATTTTTCCCTGTGGAGGGAAATCCATTCTTCAGAAGAAAACTGATCTCCCCTCTGTAGTCAAGGAAGTGCTCACAGTGTCTGGAGCCCAGCCAGAACATTTTATGCTCTACAGTTATCACAGGTGCAGGAGGTTTCCCTTTTTACTTTGTAAAGTAGATACATAGAAGTATATCTTTCCCCTTTCATTTTAAAATGAAATCTGGATAAATGTTGATTTGTAGTAAGTATACAAAATAGAAGTCTGCTATTCAGTGAAAGATGGTGGCATTATTCATCATTTGTGCATGCTGTAAACAAAGCATTGCAGAACAGGCAGGAAGAATTATCTGGTACTGATGAATTATCTACTTAAATTAAATTGAGATCTTAAGCAGGAAACATCAAGCAAAGGAAAAGAGGGAGAAGGGGAACAGGAGGAAGAAAAAATTATTTTTAGAGGATCACATGGGAAGTTAATTCTGGTGCTGGACGGTAATGAAAACTTCCAATATACAGAAGAAAAAAAGGCAAAGCAAAGGAAAGCAAAGCAAAGGATTATTTATCAGTAGCCTGTGTTGCCAGTATGACTATTTAAGTCTTTGGTTTCTGTAAATCACATGTCCAGCACTTCTGTCTATTAATATTACCCACAAAACTCTGCTGGACTACCAAGCTGAATCTTGTTGAAAACAGTTCGCTCTCTTCTTCAGGAAAGCCCACTGAATAAGAGCTACAGATTAACAATGTCAGTACTGAATCTTGCAGTGCTGAAAAACAACATGAGACTTCCACCCTGCTTCATGCGTTAGATTTGTATTGGAGCAGAAAAGCTGCACAAGATGAATAAGCAACTTATACCCATTCAATGTCTGATTCTTCCAGTTTAGTGCCCACACAGAGGGCAGGCAGCACAGTGCTAAATCTCTCCTGAGGGTCAGTTACACACTCTGGTTTCAGTTCCCACTTTGATTCCTCATACATGACCTCTTCGGCCGTACTTCTGAAGAGACCTTCACTCTCTGTTCTGAAGCTGGAAGCGAAGCCATATGAGATCCCCATCCTGAGGCAGTCTGACTGGGGAAGCTTTGACATGGGTCATGCTTCCAGAAAAATCCTTTGTCTGACTTAAACGTGGCTGAGGGCACAATTACAGCTGAATACAGGGTACAACTGAACACTCGTGACAATTTTTCTAAGCAAATTCAAGCTCTTGTCACTGTCCCAGGTAATATTAAAATATCAATGTAATTGTATTAGCTATTATAAAAATAATATATGTATATAGAATTACAGCTCAGATCAGAACTCGGCAATAAAAAGGGCATCTTAGGGTAATGTTTACAAGTTTGCCTGCCATATGCTACACTTAGGAAAAAGCATGCTAATTACTTAGCAAACACACAGAATTGTTTCAGACCTCAGGGTACATGAAATACCTGCTTTTCGCAACAGGACTAACTTTGCTTGATTCAGAAACTAAAATAGTTTCAGGTGTTTAACCTCACAGGTTTAAAGACATAACAATACAACAAATCAGAGTTGAACCATCTAGTAATGCAAACAAGATTGGTGCGTGTCTCTGATAGTTGGAGTCTGAGGGACATGTTTCTATTTTAGAGCTCATTATTTATTTAGGCCAAAGAATATGCTTAGTGCTTCACAAAATGCAACATGAAAACGTTCCAACCCAGAAGAGGTTACAGCATAAGAGCCTACAGTAAGCAACACATAAACCATGGCAGCTGAAAAACAGAAGGGCTGACACAGAGATTTGAAGAACCACCCAACTAATCTTGTACTCATCACTTCTGCAGAACTTTCTTCAGAGGCAATGTGAATTACACCCATGTAGAAAGTACAGATTTGCTCCCTGAATTTATTCATAGGATTACTACTACTTCTGCTCCCCTTTCCGTTATGACAGCACATGCTAGCTGCTCTGAAAATCATAATTCCTCTTCTGCAGAGAGAAAAAGAATAAATCAGGGCCAAGTTTTTATACAGACTGGGAGCACCGGTACACGTAAAGGTATCACTGTAGGCTTCTATTTTAAATGACCATAATTTCTATATGGAACACACTTCTGTTTCTTGGGATTAATTTATTGTGAATAACCCACATTTGGACAGGTTTTTTTTTAATAGGTTGTTCAAGGATTCTTTTTTGCTGCAATTTTACTTAGGATTCTTACTGATTAAATGATGTATGTTATTTCTCTCTCGTTTTTGTGTCACATACATGTAGCTTTCTAAATGTTTTGTGCATAAGGGCAATTTTCATTTTTGATGGAACATAATAGAATGTATTACGGAAGAACATATGTAAGGTTTTCATTAATTCTTTTGTTTTCTGCTTAATTTTTTTTTCTTAATTTAAAGGAAAATTAATTCAGACAGAATGTCTAGAGTTGATCTTTGGGTAGGGAAAAACATGATTATTATTCATGCAGCAGTGTTTATTTCCATCTGTCACCATAGCAGTTCTTTTAATAACTTATTCTACAATTAGTTCAATAGCCTTTCTGCTCCTTTTCTACTAATGCAACACTGAACTTTCTTATTCCTATAAGGTTTTCATTGTGCCTATTTGACTATCTATCAGTAAATCTGTTTTGAATTGTTTAGTAGTATGCTGATTATATTTCCTATGTAGATTCTAAGATTAATTTTCAAAATGCTTTCAGAAGTTACTTATACAAAATATATGCAAAGTAAATTGTGAGAAAGGAAGCCACAGACTATTTCTAGAATCTGATGAATTGGATCTTATATCCCAAATTAAAAATAAAATTTATGCCTGCTGAACTTCTATATGTTTTTTCATGTGAACTTGGAGGCTCCCATTTCCTCCTCAGGGAGCAGGAAGGTAGCTGAACCGCTCTGAATCAGCTGCTTTTGGAGGACTCACCATGGAAAAATAAAATTCATGGGTCTTGCAATCCTTCACAACCCCACTGACAGAACTGAAAGTTTTATAATAGAGAGCACATAGGCGGTGTTTGTATTTACACAACCTGCAGAGAACCCCTTACAAGGATAATAATAATTTTTTTAAAAAAGGACATATTATGGAGAAGGAAAGGTAGAATTTGGAATAGAGGTGAAGAAGAATAGCAGACCAGCTGGTTAGGTAGAATCTGTGTAGAAAAGGACTTGCCATCTCGGTGAGCAACTTGTGGCAATAAAGGCTGCATTAGCAAGGGAACAGCTGGCAGGTGAGGAGAACTCATTTAGAACTGGGAGAAGCTGCCCAGAGAGAATCATAGAATTTCCTTTTTCTGGAAATGTTTGAAACTCGGCAGGATAAGGCCTCAGGAATCTGATTTAACTTTGAAGTTGACCCATCTCTGAGTGCAATGTTGAGCTAAAAGGTCTCCGGAGGCATCTTCCAGTTTAAACTATTCTGAGATTCTTCGTATAAGGCTACAGATACGCATCCTGTTTCTTCACTGAATCTTACCTTTTTGGCTAGTTTTGTTTGGTTAACATCCCCACCCCAATGGGACAAAAACTGAGAGTTGGCATGATCATTTCCATTCTTCATTTCCAGCCCATGTGCTTCTAAAATCAGAAGGGCAGGGGATAATTGTAAAGTCTATCCAACAGAATTACAGAGAAGAAAGGCATAAGACTGCATAAGCTGCATGATACTTTATTTCTATTTTTTTAAACACGAAGGAGAATGTTTTTGATATAAATGTTTTAAATGATCACAGTGGGCTTTGAGAGATATTAAAAGTGTTTCAAACACATGAATACAGAACAAATGGGCAAAAAAGCAGTTCTGATAACCATATTGAAAAAAATGATAATAATAACAAAAGAGGGCAATGACATCTATGGCCTGTGGAGATGCAGACGAACAAATCCTGTTAAATATTTCAACAACTGTTATTTCTTTAAAAAATACAGCAACCTGTCAGCATGTGTTGTACTACTGTTTATTACTTCTCATCGTAAAGCTTAAGAAACGCCCATCTACCATTCTGAAACTTTTAACAGTCTCTGAACAGGAAACGTGACTGAGAATTTTATATCTGATAGCACAAATGATAGCAGCAGAGCCCCAAAGAATACAAAGCTTTATAATTTTATGCTTGGAAAATACTGTACACAGATTTCTGCAGAACTAGAACAATGCAAATGCGTTAGTATTATTAATTCTGTTAGGTCTGTTCTAGAATTGGTAACAGGCTTCTAAGTAATTTTATGGATAGTTGGCACTGAAAAAGTCAGAAAAAAAACTGTAGTAAGAACTAGAAAAACTTGCTGGAATTTAAAATCCTTAATGCCTAATGCCTGTAAAGGGTTTTGCAAAAAGTGTTAGGAACCAGAACTCCTCAGTTTCTGGCAATACTTCTGGTCATCCAGCTTCTTCTGAACATACTTAACCCTCACTGAGTTTTTGAGAAACGTAACTCCTTAGTGAGTTACCACAAGTGAATGCTGTGGGATAGCTATTAGGGACACTTTCCTCCTCTCTCACAAGAGGCTACCACATGACATCTTAAGCTGCAGCATGCTACTGCAGAGATATTTCTGTTTATTAAGTTTGAAACAACCCAAAACTCGTGATCTAAAATTGAGCCTTTTTCTATAAATTATTGCCCTTGTGCAAATAGGTTTGGATTATAGGTCGTTTCTATCACACTCTTCCTACAGAAGTTCCTTTCATCATACATCCATACAACATCTGATTTTGCACTATAATCATCCACCTTCTGTTTACTTATACTAAAAAAATACCTTTGGGGTGCTAATAACATCATTTCAAATATTCACTGAACCTAAACCACAGCATTAGATCATGGGGGAAAAATAAATAAAGGAAAACAAAGATGGCATAGGTATTTCTATATTAATCAGTGATGATACAATACAGTAATGGACTTTCAACAGCAGAGTTCTATTGGCCATATTTACCAAACTCAAACCTGTCAACTTCCTTTATCCTTCCCAACAAACTTTCAGACTTGTGACCAATAAATAACCAATCATCCATTCCATCCAGAGGTTGTCATAACACGGAGCACAGTGTATGTTTTTTATATTTCCAGTTTTAGCAATCATATTGAAGGGAAACTCATATTTCTACTTTCCTAATACTCATTTTTCATCCAAAAAAAAGATATTGCTAAAGCTGGACAAAAGCTCCAGAGGAGTAAGATCCATAAGAGCAATACAATTTCAAACACGAAAAGAGGTGGTCCATCTCAGGAATATCGATAGGCCAGAGTGCAGTAAGATAGAAGATCCAAATGTAGCTACAAAAATCCTTCATGCTGATTCAGAAGGTACAAAAATGTCTTATTAATTTAAACTGGAAAAAAAAAAAAAAAGATACATAAGGTTTTAACATCACTGGCAGAATCTAGTGAATGACAGATGAGGAGAGACAACCATATGCTTTGTGATCTGCATGTTTTTCTCTTTTAGAAGAAATATACATGTGTATTGCTCACAACTTCATAAATTAAGTATCCTTTCTTTATGTTTAGCTTAGCCATATAAATAACGACTCATGTAAAAAATCACTGCATAGAACACTTTGATACAAACAGACTATTTCATATCTTAGTTAATGTCACAGTTCCTGTAACTTCTAAATAATTGATTTGGCTTCAAATATAAATGGCATATATAATAGCAGTATCCAAGGGTATGTCACGAATAGTCAGTAAGAGACTGTATCATAATTTGAATACAAATGTATTTGCAATAAGAAAAAGGTTCTCTAAGTGTCAAAATAAAAACTGATGGATTGAAGGATTGTGCAGAAATTACAACTTGATATGCAGAATTCTCTTTAAAGAGATTTTCAGCAGATGACTCTGAGTCTTGATGAACATCAAGGAAATGTTTTCAAAAGCACCTTAATTAGGCAGTACGAGATTCACATCGTGGTGAACTTTCCTATCCTGTAAAGTCAGTCATTCTAACTTGGACAGATTCATGCAGCACTGTTTTCATCAGCAAATTTTTAGTAGATTTCACCAGTATAGGAAAATGCCTAAGCAGATCAGAAAGCTATCTGCATGGTTTCCCTGCTAGAAATGCAGGTGAAGGTCAGATGACAGGGATGATGGGGAAAATCAGTTTTTGAGAGGGCCAAATAGTCAATGAGAATCAGTTACCAGAATGTTCAGAATGGTTTGATTTCCCTATGATTAAACCACAGATCTTTCTTTCACCACATGCCCAGGAGAAGAGTTTATTTTCGTCAGTGTTTGAACACTGGGCATAAACACAGAAACCAGTGGCATCAAGCCATATTAAAGGAGAGATTGTACCAGTCAACATTTGCTTATTAAATTAGAAGAGTAGCTGGAATAGAGAACTTCTATGTTAACTGTGGGGAAGTATGTGCTTTGGGGAAGATGCTGCTGTAGCCGTCAGAGGCTGGTGAAAAAGGAATGCAGAAAAGGAGACAAAGTAATGTCTAGCACCTCTAAAGGGGAAAAAAAGGATTTCTTTTTTTTTTTTTTTTTTTGAAACTGAAATAGAACCTACTTACTCTCCTTGCTAGCTTTGTAAATACTAAGCCAAATTCCAAAATGAATTTCATAGAATCATAAAATCATCCAATGGTCTGGGTTGAAAAGGACAATGATCATCTACTTTCAACCCCCCTGCTGTGAGCAGGTTCACCAGCCACCAGACCAGGCTGCCCAGAGCCACATCCATCCTGACCTTGAATGCCTCCAGGGATGGGGCATCCACAGCCTCCTTGGACAACCTGTTCCAGTGTGTCACCACCCTCTGTGTGAAAAACTTCCTCCTAATATCTAACCTAAACCTCCCCTGTCTTAGTTTAAAACCGTTCCCCCTTGTCCTATCACTATCCACCCTCGTAAACAGCCGTTCCCCTTCCTATTTATATGCTCCCTTCATAAGGCAACAATAAGGTCTCCCCAGAGCCTTCTCTTCTCCAAGCTAAACAAGCCCAGTTTCCTCAACCTTTCTTCATAGGAGAAGTGCTCCAGTCCTCTGATCACCTTAGTGGCCCTCCTCTGCACCCGTTCCAAGAGCTCCACGTCCTTCCTGTACTGGGGGCCCCAGGCCTGGATGCAGTGCTACAGATGAATTTGTTTGTGTTTCTTCCAGACCATGCAAATGAGTTACTGAGCAATGCTGGGGGTTGAATCAATAGTTCCAAGGGCAAGCCATAACCAACCTGATGCCTATACGATAGTCCTCAGTTTGCAGTAACTGCCTATCAGTGAAAAAGACTCAATGTGATAGTCAGTCAGCATAGGAAGAAAATAAAGAGCATAAACCTATTTGTGTGAAGGTAATAATAAAAACTTATGAAAATCTATGGTTTAGAATAAATCATCCTCTCTCTCTAGAAATGACACGTTTATCAATACTTGTTCCTGTCCTTTCAATAGGACCACAGGTCTGTAATTCACCACATTCTGTTTCTTGCCATTTCTGAATATTGACATAATCTTTTTCTTCTTCCTAATCATCAGGCACTTTATGTAAACTTTTAAGCTAAAGAGAGGCCTGACATTGGCACCAACCAGCTCCTCTAACACCATTGGATGAATCCCCCCTGTCCTAAGGACAAACATGTGTCATTGCTCCAGCTAACTCTGACTCAGTACTTGGTATGTTTGGCAATTTTATCCCCCAAACTTTGTTTCTAGAAGTAGAGACTTACAAGAACTGTGAGACAACTTTACTACTAAAGACAGAAATAAGGACAGCATTGCTATCAGCATTTATTCTTTTTCCACAACATTTATTATTGCATTGCTTGCTTCATTCACCAAGGGGCAGCATTTTCCAAGAACTTCCTTGTGTTGCCAATGTATCCACATTATTTGGGTGGTTTTTTTGTTTTGTTCTGCTTCATTTTTCTGTTCATGTCTCTTTCATTTTCAGTGCTAATTAAGCTTTGACCTTCCTAATTTCATTCCTGATATTCCTTCTTGATAGATACCCACACTTACACCAACTATACACTTTCTTTTGTTGCTTGAACTGCCAAAAGAAAGTTATGAGATTGTGAATGGGAAGGGATTGACCTGTGAAATTAAGAATGGAAGAAAAACAATGGAAGTTACAAGACTGTACTGATTATTAATTTGAGAATAATTTCTAGAGACACAACATACATGGCTCTAACTTACTGTTACTTACCATTAAGTAATTCTGGATTTCATTTGGAAATTCACTTTTGCCTCAACGCCTGACACAAAGTGTTGAAATCCACTTTGGTAGATTACTAAAGTCATTCAGCAGCTGGGTTGCTGGATGGGCCTTTGAGCAGCCTGGTCTAGAGGGAGGTGTCCTTGCCTATAGCAGGGGGTTAGAACTAGATGATCTTGAAGATTCCTTCCAACCCAAACCATTCTATGATTCTATGATTCTGCAAACCTGAAATTTTGTGAGCAATCAAGGAGCACCATCTGTAATGTTCTGTTCAAAGTACACTACAAGAAAAAGCTGTTGAGGTAGAATCACTTTCATTTTAGACTTTCAAAAACATACGGAGAACCCAAATGTCAAGCTATGTGTTTAATGAATCATGCTGTTCTATTATAAGCACATATAAAGTATATGAAAATCAAGGTCATAAGAGGGCAGCATTTCTAATAGATTTCTCAAAACACCTTTAGTATTTGACAGCATTTCAAATTTTTTACTGGTAGCTGAGATATGCTTACTTGCAATATATGTACGTTCATCTTCAAGCTTTAGCAAGAGTAAAAAGAAAAAATAATAGGGTAACTTCAGCACAGATGGGAAAAATCCCAAAAGAGCTGGATAAGCTTCAGGTAAGTGCCATATTTTTAAATTATTCTTTTTTAAAGTTCAAGTTAGTTCTTGTTTTCCCAGAAGCATTCAATCAATCTTAGCTAAGCTGCTTTGTTTGTTGGTTTTGGTAATTTTATGTTAGTCTAATACAAAAAACATTAAGACATCAAAGTGGAATAGGGGTGGAGATAAAGAAGAGAAGTAAATCTGATGAAATAAACAAATCTGGTAACGTAATCACTGCATATTCACTACACTTACTGTCAGACTGATGTTTGGAGGGCCTTCAAACATCCTAAGAATGGAGAGATATTTACTTTCAAGTCAACCATTTTGGAACACTTCCAGATTTAAACAAAAACAAAGCACTATGCAAGACAGAATCCAGGTGGTCCTTTCTGTTTTCCAGGACCTTCTCTTTTAGTTTTCCACGAATTCGTGCTTTTTGTAATTCTTACAGTCATGAGCAAGCCTGCATCCTGGCAAATCTTTTTACATAAGCAGCTATTCTTTAGAAATAACACAAAGCTGACAACAGGAGTAAGAGAGGTTCCTCCCATGTTGCTAGTTGAAAAATCAAAATCATCCTCTGGAATGTAAGAAGCAGAATACAAAGGATTATATGAGTTAGAGAAAATTGATGGAGTGTGGGCAAAGGAAGAGCAAAAACTGAGACACTCTTAAAAAGCAGGCAGGTAGCAGAGGATGAAGACAAGAGGTCTAGAGGAACGGAACAGGTTCAGAGGGAGAAAGAATAAACAGAAAGCCCAATGCCTGCTGAAAGGTGGGCAACATCTGACTGAGACAAAAGAAACTTTACCTAGCTATCCTCAGCTTCATTGGCAAAAAAGTTCCCAGTATAGAGAACCACTCCTAAGATGCTTTACATATTGGCATTGGCTGCCAGATGTAGAAATAGAAGTGAAAGCTGTATTTATAATGTAACGTAACACTGCTATTGTTGATTAAATAAATGGTGTCTGATATTTCTCTGTACTAACATTTCCATTGTGCTGTATACCAGTCTTAACCTCTTGTCAACTACTGATTTTTTCCTGCAGTGTGAGACATGGTGCTTTTAATATAAAAGAGGCCAAGAAATTCAATATCACTGTTTATTATCATTATTACTAACATTATAAAATAGTATTGCCCATGGCATTTTACTATACGTCTGCTCAAGTAGTTTGGGATTTGCAGTGAGGACCTGTTTAGACACTGAATGAACCCAACAGTCGTGTTCAATAAGTCTGGTGTTCTGTCACAGAAAAAAAAAAAAAAGCTTATTACTAATGAGATGCATCATGTTATTCAATATCCAAATAAAGCAGTATTTCTCAAGTATGCATGCCTGGGGCACAAATCTGACAAACACTTAGAGAAGCAAAATGCTGTCCAAAGAGACAGCGATTAATAAAGACCAGTTGAGAGAAAGGGAGGAGTTGTTTCCATGTTCTGAAATACTGGCTTTGCTATATCCATTTCTTGGAGTGGATCCAGAACCTTGCAAGTACTCTAGGGAGAGCTTCAGGATACCCAAAAATACAGGCAGGGTCTCTGCCCACTGGCTGAGATATTTACACCTTATATGGATGTTACTGAGAGTTGCAAGCTTTGCTCAGTGACCAGTATGATGCCTAGGCATCTTCAGTTTCTTTAGCCGGTGTTGAAGTATAAATAAGCATTATAGTGAACTGTCATTACATTTTGTAACATGTCTGCATAACATTTTAGCCTGGCAGCACACTATGGACATTGATTCAAGGAGAATTCATATTGTTCAATTAAAATTAAAAAAAGAAATTCACAGGCTACAGCACAGAATAAAAAAATTAAATTGCTTTTATCCTCCGTGGGACTAATAGTGGGAAAACCTACAACTTGCCATGTCCATACAGTGAGGTTTTCCAGTTTGTTCTCGCCTTGAAACGGTCACCTCTACAGAGCTGGTGGTACCTGGTGCTCCGCAACCTGCTTCTCTCTGCTTACTTCTAATTCCCTTGCAGAAGAATGCCCTCATTGGTTTGGAGATATCTCCAGCAGCAGTTGGCACCCATGGAGGTGAGTTCTATGCACAGAAGACTCTCTGAGTAAATTAATTCACCCTTGTTGCTTCTAATCTATTTTTTTTTAACTGGCCTGAACACACCTGCCAGAAAGCAGGAAGTCAGAATATAGAATTCCTACAGAATTTAAAATAAACCAATTTTTATACATATATATCCTATAGTAGTCACAAAAATAAAAGCAAAGGCAGAAAAAGCTATAATCGCTATTAAATGATATGGATATACAGAATGCTCTTCTAATGAATTTCTCTTCAGCAAATTCTACAAAAATTTTTCATGATGATTTATAACTTTGTATTCTTTCCTATGCTTTCTCTTATTCAAATATATATATTCCAAATACAGATGTACTTTGGATTTCTCCTCCAGACTGTTCCTTTTTTTTTTTTTTCTTTTTTAAGAACACTTATTTTTAGCACTTAATAGCCTTGTTATCTATAATCAGCATTATGGCATTGTCTGATTTAAATATTTCTATCAATATGGCAAGATTTGTTTTAGAAGTAACTGAATCACAGAGTAATTTTAAAATACATAGCATTCCACTTAGAATAATGGAAGAGAAGCAAGTGATGATGGTTTTGTAACAAAACTGATGAATTCAGATATAAGGCTTATGATTGAATAGGCAACATATTTTCTTCAAATGACTTTATAATGGAAAAAGAAGTTTAAGTCCAAAGAAGGGGAGCACAGTGATACTTGATCCCATCTGATACTGCCCAGACATGAGAAGGGCTGGCCTTTGGAATGATGCACTGGGAAAGCAGTCCGGGCAGAGCACAAACATGTGGGGAAAGAGTAGAACAGAACAGGTTGTGCCTATTTCTGTTGCTTTTTATTGTTCTCAAGTAAATGAATATTAACTGAAAAGCAGCATTATTACATATTTTGTGACATTCTGGTTACATGCTCTAAAGTCTCATGAGGCCTGGTTTAAATTCAAATTAATCCTAAGCTACACTTAATTAGCATTGCTGTAGTTGGTTTTGCTTTTCCTGTTGTAAGGGAAAATGTGATATCTTACAGTTTTGCTGTTTTCAAATGTTGAAATATATGATGGAGGTGAAGAAGTGATTTGGTAGCTGAATGACTCCCTGGCAGGAGAGAATTTGACAGGATGGCATTTTACTAATTAAGAAGAGTGCTGGACTAACCAGATGGGAAAAATACATACTGAAACTTTTTTTCTTTCTTTCTTTCTTTTTTTTTTTTTTAAGACAATGTAGAAATAAACAAGGACAACAAAGGGCACGCAAAGAAGAACTGGTAAGTAAGGCAATTTGCTAGCATAAAATAAACCTACGTAATTGAGATAATAACCAAATAATCCTGCTTTAATCAGATCATAAATTAGGCAGGAATCAGAAGCCACTGATGTGAGCAAGGCATTTCTGTGCTTCAAACCCAGCCCTAGCACAAATGTTCATGCAGTGTGACTTCTGGCAGATCAGTCAGAACTACATCTATACAGACACTTATGAGCCTAAATGCAGTATGTAGATACCACTGAGATCTTTGGAACAAATAAATACATAAATGAAACAAGGATCTCCAGAGATTTTGCATCTCCTTTAGAGACTGAGGAAATAGCACAAATCATTCCACATTACAAAATAAGAAATGTGCTTAAAAAATATCAACAAACTAAAAAAAAACCAAAAAACAGCAATATCTAAGTACTTTTTAACAACCTTTAAGTCAACTAAGTTTCTACTTTATATTCCTTAAGTCAAATTACTGGGAAATGTAAAAGAATAAAACAATGAGGTTAAAAAAAAAAAAAATTGTATTCTGTTAATATCTGCTGCTCTGCACTCTTTCTCTGAAGAGAAAGAAAAAGAAACTATTAAAGATGCTATGGAAAAGGCTGATACTTTCTTTACTTTCTTCAGCAGAAGGGTCAGCCTCAGTCAGCAGGATGAGGTTCGTGTCAGTGACAAAGGCAGAAGAATTCAGGTTAGAATTATGACTTTGATGACTGTTTTCAAATGAACTGGGCATGAGGAAATTCCTTTGAGGATACTCAGAGATAACAGAGTAAAGACATTTCGGAGCCATTAACAATTGTCTTTGAGAACTTGTGGAGAACAGATGAGCTTCTAAAAGAAAAAAAGGCAGACATCATGTTTATCTCTAAGTGGAGGGAACAGAAGAAACCAGAGAAATACATAGTGTTCTGCTTTACATCCATTCAGAGAAAAATACTGGAACAAATAATTGAACAAGTCTGTATAAAAGCTTAAGCTTTTGTCCTGTTTTAAGGATATAAGACAGTCAGCATACATTTGTTGAAAACTATGGTGGAAAGTCTCAGCTGGAGCATATTGTCCGGTTTGTTCATTGTACATTGTGGAAAGTGTGGTTCAACTGAAGAATAATTAGAGATTTAGAAAAAAAATCTGTAAGGAAGAACAGAAGGTCTCTTGGGAGGCTGTGAAATCTTTATCACCAATATAGATCTTCAAAACAGGCAAACATATGTTAGGAATGGTTTAGGTAAAGCTGATTCTGCCTTTGGCAAGGATGGTGTCTTCAGAGGGCTGGTTCTAGGCACCAGTAAAATAGAAAATCAGTCAGTAAAATTGGTTGTCAAAAGCAGCAAAGTGGGAATACCCTACTGCATATCATGCCATAAAACATGCAAGCATTGTTAGAATGGAGGCTTGAACCCTTTGGGACTGGAGAATTACAGTCTCTGCAGTCTGCCTCAACTACTCTATGCAAAATCAAATTTTCATATCCAAGAGACACAACTAGAAAGGACTCAGAGCTACAGAGACAGCAGCTCTACTTAAGGCATTGCTTTTCAGTTAGCCCCATACACTGTGTAGGAAGGAAGTTACATACTGGAGGCTGTAGCAGCTGGTACCAAAACCCTAATTTCCTTTTGTGATTCCTGTCTTTAGCTACTTTACTATGTGCCAAGGAAGAGCTAGATTTATAGAGCCTTGTGAAGATGAATTAATGTCTCTATAAAAGACTATCTCTGTTAGAAAATGATTAGCACTCGAGATTTGGAAGTTGCGCTGCCAGTTTCAAGGCTGGCACAGTAACCAGTGGGTTACTGTGTTTGTCACAGTAAGTGGTAACAGGCAGGAACGGAATAGTGACTGGTGCACTCAGATACATGAGTAGGAGTAGGTAGGCTGGAAAATGGTCCATGGTCTCTGAAGAATTTGGAGAAGAAATTTAAGATTACTTCTGTAAGTTCCAGGCTCCAATGTAAATCATATCTTCTTAAAAGAGGGCTTTAGAGAGAGCTGTCAACTCGGCTGTATGCAAAGTCAAGCCAAGCACTGGGAAGGAGGTCTCTGGTGCTTCATTTTCTTATTATAAACTAACCTGAAATCTATCAGTATCATATCATCCCTCTTTCCTGGTTTTATTCCTCATATTAAAGCTGCCTTTCTATAGCGTTCTCTTTACCTGAGTGTTCTCCCTTTTGTGATCAAAAAACTGAGCTGTTAGTTACTGTTGCAGGGAATGAACCCTCAGTTCTGTGTGCAATTCTTTCATGTGATTTAATACACAATAAGCTGATTACAGTGCTATCTAAAAGCATTGGCAGGTATTTACGAACTCTGTATATGTACTGATGGAAATTGTTAATTAATACAGATACATTAACATATGATCACTTTTTAAGAGTGTGGCAGTTTTGAGTCTTTCTTTAATTATTCAGATCTCCAATACAAGCCAAAATTCTTTTACATCTTTTGCTTCCAGGAAGCCAACAATAAATGGAAACAATGTGAGAAGAGCAGGTGTGTTTTCACTCAGAGGAAGCAGCTACGGATATGAAAATGACTTAGCAGCTGGTGAATAAGAAGACTGAAGCTGTGCCAGACAAAGTGAGCGTGTGTGTGTGCTTTTATTTTACCACTGATTATACAAAAAGGCCCAAACTCATTGATCATGTAGTTCTACCCCTGCTTCACCAGGAATAAATATTTAAGTGGCATAACTATTTCAGAAAGCCACTTATTACTAGTGATACATTTTCTGTGTTGTAGCTGGGAATACACATTAATCATTCTTTTCTTCTTCTTTTCAGACCTTCTTCTCTCCATTCCTGTTTACATCACAGTGAGAACAACTATCATTTGCATGACGCTGGTCTGCATTTTTGTTTGATGTTTAGTTTTCTTAGCTTTACAGATGAGGCTGTGTTCACGTAAGTGCAGTGCCAGCACACATAACCTACACAGGATATAACTTGAAGCTTTCTCTTCTTGAAGTTGAGAAAGAATTACCACAGAAATTCAGCATGATGATTTATCTTTGGTGCACAAGGATATCAACAAATTTTAGTTAAAACTTGAGAGGAATGATTATTTGATAACTGCTCATACCTTTTGGTTTCACCTGGTGATAGAATTTCAGTGCAGTGGTACACAGTAAGATTTACAGGAACCCTCACCTGAGCACCTTACTTTGTCTGGCACACTCTGGGTAGTCAAGCTCAGAATCACTAAATTCTCAGAGGATGAAAGTGAGCGAAGAAGAAAGGCATGCTGTTGACGTCACAAAGCTATTTTTTCATGTATAAAACAATTTAAAATAAAACAGGAGGAGCTGGAACAACTACATCAACAGGAGAAAGACTGAAGAGATAAATCACTTCAAAATATTTTTCAGTGTGCAGAGAAACAGAAATATTTCTTTTTGAATTCCATGGTATCATACAATCAAGTAATATTGAAAGTACACCAACCCAATTCATTAGGGAAGTTGTAGGTACATTTTCAGTTGCTACATCATCCTGCAAAAATAACTAAAGTGGACTTGTATTTTCCTTAAAAATAAAAAATAAAAATAAAAAATAAAAAGGAAACAAATCAAAGCATTTTAGTAGCTTTCCCTACAATTTTTTCTTTAGGGGGAAGCTTGGAATGTTTATGCTATTGTATGGATTTTATGTATAGTTGATTAGATCCATAACTAAAGAAAACTAGGAAAAATTAACTTGTATGCTTGGAGATTCTGTTCAAAGGTCCTGGATTAAATAAGCAGCATTAAAATTTTAGATGTCATCACCATTTAAATAATGGGGAAAACTTTCACCACGACAGGCTTTGAGGTCTTTTTCCTGTGATCTCTTTACAACCCACTGAACAAGAAGGTTACCTTGATGTGTATTCACATTGATCTTCCTTCTGCTAAGTTTTGTGACCAGTTAGTGGTAGCTAACAACAAAAGCCATGAAATTACGGAGCTGATCTGTTGGTCACTGCAGTGGGAAGGCGGGCCAACACAGGGAAGCTCAGCTGCATGCAATGCATTGAGTGACTGGAAGGGGTGGAATCAGGATCCATCCCTTCCCAGACCTCTCGTAAGGATGGGCAGTGGAGGCAAGGGCATCTCTTGCTGGAGATCACTGCATACCTGAGGCCTTCCAAAAGTAAGCACTCCTTTCCTTCATTTCTGCATCTGTGGCTGCTGTACTTGGCCTCTTTCTTGTTTGCTGCAGCCAAAGACTTTCCCACCCCACTATTATTGTGGTACTTTCCATCCCATTATAACACTACACCATCTACAAAAGTATCAAAATGTTTCATTTTTCAACTAAATATTCTGAAATAATAAAAAATATACATTCTAAATGACATTGCAATATCTTTTAAAACTGCTGCAGTTGCAATGTTCTCTATCGTTCTACAGTACTCTCCTTTACAGAAGATCATTTAATGCAGAGAAATTCCTACACGTTTGTATCAGCATGAAGTCATTAACATAAGAACATATGCCACATTGGTTCAGGCCCGTCTTCTCTTCAGCAGTGGCTAAAAATCAGTGCCCTGGGAAGAATAAGAACAGGGCAAGCATATGTAATGTATCCTCAGAGTCTTCTCCCAGCTGCCAGCTATTTTCAGGTCAGAGAACTTCCTGAGATTGATGCTGCCTGTCTCTTTAGTTTCCCTCAGTGAATCTCTCCAGTATTTACTTGACCAGTCTCCCCTTGAACACATCCAACATTTTCACATCCTAAACAGCTTTGACAAGAAGTTCCACAGGTATACTAACACAAGTCCATTAACTTAATGACTTTGCATTAGCACCTGTCTCTTCCTTTTCCCCAGACTCTACAATTTTTTGAGACTACAGAAACAAAAGTAATACCATGGAAGCACTAATCTTGCTGCACTACATAACTCCACCTTTTTGCAGGAGAGAGGAAGAGGTCAAAAAATCCCAGAAACTAAATGCTTTATTTCAAATACTTCTCCTTATTCTCTCCTTCCTCCATTCTTACTCCACACTGACAGCCTGATAAATGGCTTGGAATCAAACATTCAACCAAAAGTGCAAAAGCTCCTTGTATCAGCCATGTTTTCTTGAATTAGATGCTGAATATAATGTCTAAAACAGCTATGAGATTTACTGAATATTAACAAGGAACTTAGGGAGAAGGCCTATGTCATGTAGTTGATATCAAAACACCTCAGTTCTTTATACTGGCAGGCCTGAGAAATCAACATTTAGGCATAAAAGCTCCTGAATATTTGCCTTTATGGCAAAAAAAAAAAAAAAAAAAAAAAAAAAAGAGGCTTTCAAGGTAAATGTTTTCCCTCCATTGCTCTACAGTTTTCAGCAGTTTTGTGAAACATTGGAGAAAATAAAGACACACTGGGGATAAAAACTAACCTGAGCTTAAGGCTCTGCATAATTAAGTCCCTTCAGATCTTAACTGAGGATCAGTGGATTGCTTTTCTGCTATTCTCCTGGAAGACGTATTTAAGGTTCCATCTTGTTGCACTCTTTCTGGACGTACCACAAGTTACATTCTCTATACATTGATAGCATTGTGTTTACAAAGTGGTTGCTACTTTCTACTGTTGCCATAATCATTACTGGCTCTTAAAATTCAGTTTAAAGGTATACATTTGCTACAGGAATTACTGTGTACAGCTGTTTCCAAACACGTAGATTTGTGCTGCTCCCTTTACATGCAAGGTAATGCTTTCTCAGAACAGCGAGTCTCCAGAAACAGCTGGAATCACACATGGAAGCAAAGCACGGCCCAAAGGCAGTTTGCAGGCTGCTGCAGCTCACACCTGTATCACAGGATGGCTGCCTGCTTGCAGCTGCACTCAGGAAGTTCTCCAGTCGGGTATTTCTCGGTGGAAGTTCCCAGCTAATATTAGTCATAACCACTGCTGAAACACGGAACTGTATTTCATAATCCTGTTGACACTCCTTCAGATAACACAAAAACTGCCTTTACTCTTACGAAAAATACAAAAAAAAAAAAAAAAAAAAAGAAAGGAAAAAAAGAAAAAGAAAAAGAAAGAAAGAAACAGAGAAAAGAAAATACTCTTGAAAACTTTATAAGGAGATTCAAACCTTCGGTTTCTACATTTTGTAAATAGACCAGGTAAATTATACTTATCAACTTCAACATCCTAACTCATAGAAAAAGTACGAGATGAGTTGCAAACTTTATAATTGTACTAACATTGCTTTTCAATTGCTAGTATTGCACCTAGTTTGTTTGTTTGAATAAATATTCTTCAGTTTCTGGAAGCCAGGTTTTGTCTGTTACTACCCATAGGCACCCTTATTTGCATTGCATATCATTAGGTTTCCACAGGCTCACCAGCTAACTAATTTAGCTGTTGGTAAAACAAAAAGCAAAATCCAGCCTCACTTTCCTACTATGAAACAAGATTCATTCTAAATTAATCCACAGCTCTTCCTTCCTGACCTAAGGTACTCCAATAACACAGCGGGCTCTTTATGTCATTAAATGGAGTAACACCAGAGGGGCACACGGGCCCTGCAGGCACCTCGCGCTGTGCCCGCAGTCTTACGGAGTCTGAGCGGAGCAGCGCTGGGAAAGGTTTAAACATCTGACGTGAGCCCCCTAGCGCCTCCGCCAGTGCCTACATGAAGGGCGTTCTGGAAACATTGGAACCTTTCCGACAGCTGGCAGAAGTCAATTTGTATCTATAAACTTAAAACTGTATGAAGGAATCCGATTTAACCCGATGCTGAAATACAGAATTTTGGCAAGCCCACCTTCAGCAGTCCGTTCCTCTCCATGCCTTAATACAGTTTAAGCACCAAATTAATACACTCATCCCACGTTATCCCAGGCTAAAAACTACGTAACAGTTCCTTTCTGGTAACGTCAGACATTAAACAATACAGATACTGTGAGATATTTGTATGGACTGCTTGATTCGGTCAATGCAAACTCTTGAATTTTCACTCTGAAAAAGAATCAATTTGCTAATTACCAATTACAATAATATTAGTGATGTTTCCGAATATACTTAGTCAAAAGAAGACTCTGAGTCTGAAGACAGTGAAATGAAATGGTAGAGACACAAACCTCTTTCCTGCCACTCCCAGGCTTCAGATTAGTCACTTGCAACAGTCTTTAAGATTAACAGATTACTAAAATCTTCAGTTCTTCTCAACTACACTGAAATAGCCTTACTCTTCCTACTTATACATTAAAGGTTACACCTAAGAAAGCAATCCTGCCTTAATAACGACATAAAAATGGCAAAGGCCAATGTGAGGACTACAGAAATTCATTATTGAAATAGCTGTTGGAAGAGAAATACGGAGAATGAGGAGGAAGGTGAGAAACAGAAAAAGAAAGCAAGATGAGGAAGAAAAGGACAAAAGCAATTGGTTGTAAAGCAGAAGCTGCTCTTCTTTTAAGAGGTCAAACTTAGACATCAAGTTAGCTATCAAACAGAGATTTTATGTTATTTCCTCAGACATTCCTTTCTTCTATTTAACAATTTATTCAAAGGGTTGGAAATCTCTAAGAAGGTCAGCACAGGCTACTGTGAAGCTTGTAACATACATTTTCTTGTAGTGGACAGGAATTGTCATAAATTTAAAAAAAAAAAAAAGAAGAAGAAGAAGAAGAAGCTCAAGGGAAGACAGCTTCTCTTGTGTTTTATTGTGATATTTCTAATACAGCATAAAGAGAATAATGCATTTCACTTGGAAAAGCAAAGCTCTGTTTGTAGATGGTTGTCAGCTTTGCTGACAGGTTTGAGACCTTCACAGCAAAATTACATCAAGTACATTTCTAGAATTTAATTAACAAACTTTGGTTTGCTACTGAACCACCAACACGTGCAATGGCCATGTCTCACAGATGGCATGTATGTTAGGTCTCTGCTCAAGTTCACGTGCCCATAATCTTAGCTGCTACTTCTCACCATCAGACAACCTACTCGGATATTTCTACACGTTGACCCTTTTAAAACATAGCGTCAGTTAAATTATATTTCCATACATTGATCTAACACAGAGAAAAAATATTTTTTTCAGTTACTAAAGGAGATACCCATTATAACTTTAAGTGCAGAAGTACTTGGGAAAGCTGAATAAATTAAGAAATGTAGAGATTTAGAAGAAACAATAGCTTCATTTTTCTTCCTTTCTCTCTTCTTTTTTTAAGCAAAGACCTGGTTAAATGAAACCCAAAGTTGGACATCTCAAACAGTTTGTTAAGCTAAAGGCTTCTGAAGGAGGAAATTAATCCACTTTTCTTGGAAACACATTAATAAAGCAAACCCACTTAGAATCCCAGTAGTTCATCAGAACTAAACCCCAAGTTCTTGAAAGTGGCTGAGTAGGAAATGCATGTATTGGCTCGTTAAACTACCTGCCTACAAGTCTATTAGTCTTAACAAAGGCCAAAACAGCCCAAAAGACTCAGCAGGGAAAATAAATTATAATGGAAATAATCTTCCAAGAAATAAGCTACATTTGGGCTCAGTGCTCACGCACAAGGCCTCATCTAGAATGTGAGAGCCAGTAATGCAGGTTCTGATCCATCAGCAGGCAAAGAGATGCCCCAGCAGAAAAAGCACCACACCTGTGTGCACACAGCCCTGGGGCTCAGGCACAGCTGAGGCCAACACAAAATCCAGGTTGCTTCCCTACTGCTGGCTTCGTGGCCAGTGCCATGTGTTAAGTATATGTAAAGAACCCTACATTTTCTCCCATCGACTCTCACAACTTAAAGAAAAATGATTCCCACGTGTGACCTGAAAAAAAAAGGGGTAACAGCAGTTTTGCCTGTAACAGCAGCAAAAATAAAATTATTAAATGCCTTTTCCATTTATTCCTACGCATATAGAATGTTGCCCACATATTTCACAGGAAATATGCCACTTCGTTAAGTTTCAAAAGTAAAAAGCAAAAGTATGGTGAAAACGGAAAGTTTAATTATGTTACAAAATCTCTTTATAAATAACACATTCATAAAAAAACTGAAACAGAAATTGCTCGGAAGCCGCTGGCCACGAGCACGGAGCACAGCCTCGCTCGGAAGAGAGAAGCCCCAGCGGCACGGCACGGCAGGGCAGCCGAGGGGCGCCCAGAGCCGCCGGGCGGAGCGCGAGACCGGCGGGGATGCCCCGAGCCCAGGCCCGGGGTTACCCCCGACCGGCAGCCGCCCGGCACGCGGAGCCGTCACATGGCGGGCGGGCGGGGAGAGGCACAACAGGAAGTGAGTTCTGGTTCCTGGGTTAAGGCGCTCCGGCGGGACCCAGCGCCGTGTGTCGGGAGCGGCCGCGGGCTCCGCGAGGCGCTCGTAAGTCTGAGTCGTTTTTAAAGCCGAGGGAGCGGCGGGCGCTCGGTCTCGGGGCCGGGGTGCGTGCCGTGGCACCCGGCCGCAGGCCTTCCCCCCCTGCCCTGCCTTCGCCGCTCCGCGCTGCCACCGCCCGCTCCCGGGGACGCCGGTTCCTCCCGGCGGCGCTCCGCCTGGCTCAGGAGCGGGACGGGACAGCGCCGAGCGGCTCTCGGCGCCCTCGGAAGGGCCCGGACGGCCTCCCCCGCCCCTGGCGCTGCCGGGAAGGCCGCGGAAGCGGAGGGGCGGACAGAAGCGTGCGGCTGAGCCGAGTGCCGGCCGGGGGCGGCTGGGACGGCCCAGCTCTCCGCTTATCGGCGTCGTCCCCCGAGCCCGGGAGAGCCGCCGCCGCTCCGAGCTCTACGCGTGGTGGCTGCCGAGATTGCCTCGACAGGTTTCCAGTTCCTAAGACGATGGCGGTGTAACTTTTATAAATATTTCCATTGAAAAAAAAACTGTTTTGAAAGCAGAAGTACATAGAGAAGTACTTGTGTCTGGATGGCATCTGTGTTCTCACGTGAACCTGGAAGAGGTAGGCAAGTACATTGTGAATGAAAGCCTACGTGTACATCATTAGCTAAAACCTTATTTTTCAGAATGGAAGGTGTTTTCTGAGGCACAGTGGAAACTCGGCGTGTGTGCAGCACTCTGTGCTGCTGCAGTTTCAGATGTGTGCAGCAGAATGTTGCTGATCTTTGTGTCAAGGTTTTTTGGTGTTGGAGCCATGGAAAATTCATATTACAGCTGCTGTCTTTCTCCGCCTGTATGAGCGAAATGTGTTTTGCTGGAAGCAAGGATTTTCAGAGCTTCTGCAGGTTTCCCTGAGTTTGTTTACACACAGGTTTGTCTCATGCCATTTGCACTACCCAGTTGTTTTCCAGCGTTCAAGACTTTACTCAGAGATGGAATTCATGTTCTCATTGCCGTGGAGCTGGCAGCACAACAACCAGCTACCTGCTTTTAGAGGATTCCCTTATCAGACAGACTCTCTTCCTTAGTCTATCTTTGGTAGAAAAAACAGAGCGTTCTGTATTGCTGCTTCTGCTCTGACTCCATAAGGTTGTTAATAGTGGTGAAAGAATCATAGAATGGCCTGGGTTGAAAAAGGCCACAATGATCATTGAGTTTCAACCCCCCTGTCGTGTGCGAGGTTGCCAACCACAAGACCAGGCTGCCCAGAGCCACATCCAGCCTGGGATCTTCAAGATCTAATGAATCTAGAATGTTGATGATCAGGGTTGTCATCTTTGAGTTGAATGTGTTTCAGTTGTTCAGTGAATGCAACATAACTAAGCTTGGTTAAAATAGAGAGGATATTTTGGTGGCTCTTTTCTTCCTAACTGGATGAAAGGAGCAGAGAAAATTACAGGGAACAGTTGGCAATTTTCCTGATAAATATTGATGCATATGAAGGAGAAGCAGAAAAAAAGAGCCAGTTTTTCAAATTTTCAGGATTTCTGGATATTACTGCTTCTCACATTACCTATTTATTCCAGACAACTCAGGGTGTGACTACAAAGCAGTTTAATCCAATTTAAATCTAGACTCCATACTGCAGCAGTCCTGCCCACAGCTCATCTCATGTTCCTACTGCCTCCTTGTGCTGGTAGTGGTGCTCCAGCAGCCTCATCCTGTTTGTTTACTTATTTATTTAGAGGCAGCAGGGTGCTAGTTCTCTGGCACAGCTCAACCATGCAGCATAGAAATGCTGACATGGTACAAATAGTTGGCAAAAATGCATGACCCGACTTGGGGGAAGGTGGAATATTGTCTTCTGTGTCAGTGCAGGCTTTTATTGCCATTACATAACCAGGATTTTATGTTACAATTTTGAAGCCACTGCTATGAATGAAAACAGGAATTCTGTCTGCCTTTCGCTGATGTTTCCTGCCTTATGTTGGCATCCTTCTACTGATACAGGTGTTTGTGTTATCATGTAATTTGAAGTGGTCCATGAAGCTGACCTGCATTAAAATAGCACAGCCAAAACACCCTTAAGTGTTTAGTTTTAAGCTGGATTGGATTGCTGATACATTTTACAGTAAGCCTCTTGTGCTTGCAGAAAGAGAAGGGAGGAGTGGAAGCAGAAGCCAGTGTCCAGGGTATAGGGGAATACAGGACTAATTCCTCTGGTAGCAATTCTATTTTTAAATATCATTATGGACTATTTCTATTGCTCTTTTCTTACATGGAGACTGGCTTTTAGGTAGCTACCTGTAAGTTAAGATTCATGGACCTTTTTCCATAGAGTTTGACTACAAACTACTGTTGGTTTTTTTTTATTATCTACCAAACAGAAAATTGGGTGTAGTGCTACAATTCTGTCTCCTGCTACTGGCAGTCTAGATAAGAGTAAAAATGTTTGTTTATATTCCCAGCCTCCATCAATTCAGTCAATCAGTCAGTAGAAGGCTGGAAGTTACGTATCAGTTTTAAGCATTGTTTTTTTCAAACTGGGATTTGAATTGCCACAAATGAAATGAATGCCTTCATTTTCTATGAACTATGAGTACTCTGGATTGAAGCCCATTCACTGTTGTAATACTTCATGTATCAGAAGGCCCTGTTAAAGAATTCACTTTGCTATTGATAAAGTACAGCCATCCTGAGATACAATTGGGATACAGCTGCTTTTGCAGTATGCACACATCTTTGCAGTAAAGCTAACAGGACAAAAAGGTACAATATCTGTGCAGTAGACAATTGAATCTTCTAGGAAAGTCAAACCTCTTTTCTGCATTAAAAATATTCAAGAGCAAGAAAAAATGAACAAAACTTAAAGCTGTAGTCCGTTAGGATTTCGACCAGGGTCTTAGATAGGTTATCCTCATACCCTTCTTGCTTTGTGTTCTTGACAGCTCCACTATCTAAGAGTGTCTGTGGTTTTTGCATGAACCCAGAAGACAGTGATAGATGATAGTGGCTGTCTATTCTTTGTACTGTGAGGTAACCATGCTAATATTTAACTAGGAGAGGAGCTGTGTATTGCTCTTTTTTGTTTGTTTATTTTCATAATATTGGCCCTTTTTTGCTTTTATTTGAGACTTCACTCATCTATCCTGTACCGTACTTACCTTATCATAAATTTTAATCTAAAATCTTAAAATTTGTCATCTGTTATTATAGAAGCAAAGCATCTGTGTTTCCAAAGTTCATTCTGTCTTCAAATTGAAGTCTGTAACCAGTCAGTATTGTTCTGTTATGTCTTAGTGACCATCAGCTTTAGTTTCAGGAGCTGATAATAAAATTGCTCTCAAAGTATAAAAAGTTGATAATAATGTGGAAGAATTTCTTGCTAATTCTTACTGGTTGGGAATAGTGTTTGGTTGGAGTTTTTTTTAGATAAAATTTGTTTTATTCAACTTTTGGTATTGAGTGTGTTGCCATTTTCAAGTGTGGCAAAGAGTAGGATAGGCTGATGTGACCTAATGTTATTGAATTCTTATCTTTAAAATGTTTAATGCAAAAAGCTGCATTCTGTTCTGGCTTGTTTAAATGGTTCCTGTTATTTTACAATTGAGTAAACATTAAACTGTCTGAAATGTTGTAAACTCAGGTAAGTGGTGATTTGCATCAATTTTAAATTCTGTATGTCCAGAATTTAATTCATTGTTAACCTGTTTTTACTTAGCTTATAATTGAACATACCCCTGAACATAGAATTAAAATGTTGAGATGAGCAGAGCTGTAGTTCTGTCTGTTTTGTGAGTTAATGCTCAAGATTACTGCACATATTACTTGAAGCTGATAATAAAAAGAGTGATGTTATGTGTATTTTTAGTTATGTACTTCTTTTTCTTGTCTTTCTCTCTTTTTCCTTCTGATTACTTTTCAGATCTCTTAACTTGACCATCCTTTCAGTGATGAAACGACATTGGGAGTTATGGACAAAAACATTGGAGAGCAACTTAACAAAGCTTATGAAGCCTATCGACAAGCATGCATGGACAGGGACCATGCTGTGAAAGAACTACAGCAAAAAGTATGTGGTGGGTTCTCAGTTGTGTTTGTAAAGCAGTTCTTTCAGTCGAGGATTGTGATACATACAGATTTCGGTTTCACTTCAGCTACTCACACTTGAGCGCACTGGAGTTGAGAATTGCAGTAATGAGACCAGGACACTAAGCTGCAGAGCAGCTCATTAAGGTGTGAATGTAGTAGGTGGGTTTCAACTTTTTTTTTTTCCCCCGAAACATTAAAGGTGAGAAAAGAATTTTCTGTTTTGAAGAAGGATTAATGTAAACTGCAGTGGAGTATATGCACATTACCCATCTTTAATGAAGTATATTTTGAAGTTTAATTTGCTTTACTCAAAAGTGATTTTTTGAGTTATTATTGTGAATAGGTTAAAGACTCCAATGTATTAAGCACTGCGCAAGCTATTAGAACAGTAGATCTTTCTTTCAACATCTACAGCAAACTTATTTGAAAACTATTAGAATATACATTGGTTTTATTAAAAAAAAAAAAAAGAAAAGAAAAAACTATACAATTGTTCCTTAATTATGAAATAGAAGAAACAGATTCTAGAGGCATTCTAATTTGTAAGGAGCACTTCTCAATTTTTACTGCTTTTGCTGTTTCAAAAAAAGATGAAAAATTAATTACTTTAAGGAAAAACAATCAAGGTAATACTTCTAGGCATCTAAAATGTCAGTGAGAGAAATTTCTGCCCTAGAAACAAGACACTGAATACAAGGTCAGGAAATGGCCTTTCTCAAGTTCATAGAAGAAAGGTAGGCAAGTGTGTGAGATCATCAGTGTTAAGAGAACTAAATGTTTGCAGTATTTTCCTTCATGTTTTCTCTGGTTCTGAAATAAAAACGAAAAGCCTTTCATAAAGAATTACCAACTAGGCCAAATTTTTGCTTTAGTCAAACTTTCAGTAGTTGGATTCCATAACTTCAGAAGAGAATGGAAGTATCTTTTCAGGAAGAATTGTAGTATTTTTGTTTTGGGTTCATTTTCAGGTTTTTTTTTTTTTTTAAGCCAAACTGATGGGTTTTGAATCATCTTCATACAGTGCCTTGTTCTAGTAAATTCCTCTGTTCATTGTGTGGCCTTCACACATTGTTGGATTGTCCACCATTCTGTTGTTAACAGTTTACTACTTAAGTTACCAATAGGCCACTTGTTTTGCCAGTCTCTAGAGCTGGGAGCCATGTCAAGCACACAGAAGCCAGAGTCATCTCGGCCAGATGGTGTTTGATACAGATGGATGGTTGGTTGTCATGCAGATCTTCTAGTTGGTAACTTGTTGCTGCCATCTGACTCAAGGAATAATTTGTGCACACTGGCTGTCAAAAGCATCTTCTCTTCTGTCTGTTTTAGCTGTCATGTCTGTGCTCTGTACAGAAGTGTTGACAAGACATTGCTGTTGTACATTTTCAATTTGGTTCTCAGTGATTTTTCTGCTTCATGAGGTCTCTTGTAGCTGCTGGAGTGTACTGCTCTTTGATCACTTTTTTTTTTATATATAAACTCTCATAGTACAACTACTACCCAACCTTTTAAAATAAATGTTGTTTCTAGGTTTATTCCTGCCTACTTTGCAGACAAGCACATTGAGCAGTAGAGGAGTGTGAAATTCAAATGTGACTGAGATTAGAGAATTAGAAATCAGTATGGATTCATTATAAATAGAAGTGAAAACGTACCTGCTTTTGTGCTAGGTGTTGACCTGTTCAGTAATAGGCACATTCTTAATTCAGTGCAACCCTTTAAGCTTTCTTGCTGGGATTTCACAAGTTTTCTCGCTTGTTTTTAGTGCTACTGTAACTGCAACAGGGCTGTGCTAACCAAATAATAGTTTTTGAGTAGTAGCATCTTCCTGCCACCATTTGTTCAATTAACGGGCCGTCTAACAACATTTATACACTTCATTGAAATGTGAGTGGCTTTATTAGGCTCTGTATGGCCTAGTTATTAGGATCTTTTTAGCCTGGTGATAGCACAACTCTGATTAGATAAAGAACAGGGCTGATTGGCCACTTTTTTGCTTGCTTTCCCTCCCATTTTTTGGGTTAGAAAAATGTCTATATCAAAGGAGGTATGTAGGTAGGCAGCTTGTTACTTACAAAGGATCAATTGTATGGAATAAACAATGTTGTTTTAATTTAAAATCATCTTTTTGAAAGGCTATTTTTATACAATTTGTTTGTTAGAAAAGACGAAGAAAGAAAGTTATATCTTTCTAAGGATAAGCTAACTGACCAACATTTTGAAGAAATAAATAGAATAATTCTAACTTTAAACCTGATGTGTTCTGTGGCTGTGAATGAACACTCCTAGACTGAAGCTATCTTGTCCTTTATAACTGCTGTACTTGAAACAGTTACTGAAAATTAGTTCTTATTTACTATTGTATCTTTTCTAGTCAGCAAAATTTCAGAAGTACAGACTTGCCAAAGGTGGCTGTAGTTGGTTTCTCATGCAGAGGTCCACAACTACAATCATCTTTAAAAATCAGAGCTGTTTTTTATATGCTAAATAGGAGACCCCTAGTCAAAACAAAATAAGATTAATGCTAATTAAATTATATTTGCAGACAGAGAACTACATGCAGCAAATATGTGAACAGCAGGAACAGATAGAGCTTCAAAACAGCATTATTGCAAAACTGAATTCACAGTTAGCTGCTCTGAATGCTAATAGAGGTATGTACTCCAGTCTGCACATTATTTCTTTTTATGCTGTGCTGCATTGATGAATAGTTTTGACTTTGTGGCTTCAGCTTTCACAATATACATCTTTCAAAGCACTATCATGCTTTTCTGTGAACGTGAGAGTTAACGCAAATGTGCCGTTTCAAAATCTATTTATAAAATGCAACACTTCTGTATCCTCTTCAAGAAATGGTGAGATTTTCTTTTTGTGTAGAACCTGCTCACACTGAACTAAAAAAAAAAGAAGTTATGAAAATATGGGTTCAAATCATTCACTAGATTAAAACACGTTGCGTATTAACTTTACAGCTATCTGCTAATAAGTTTAGCCCATAGGTTGTTCTAGATGTGAATGCTATACTTAGATGTCTTTTACATCAGGAAGTCTCGTAACGCTGATTTTATTGGATAACTAAAGAGTTTATAAGCAGATAATTCTCTTTCAAATCAAGTAGTCACTGATTGATAATTTTTTATTGTTTTACTGTATTACAAAAATAATAGAAAAGAGTCATTGTAACCATGTGTTAATCTGCCATGCTCATTTAATATTTATTCACACTAACAGCCTAACACTCCTGGTTTTCATAAATTCTAGCAAAGTGGTTGGCTTTTATTTTTAAGAATATCTCTACACTACTTATTGCTAGATTACTCTCACATTGTTTGTAAGCACACAATTGGGTTTATTTTGCTTGTTTAATATGAAGATTTTCTCAAAGAAAATAAAGAAGTTAATATAAGCCTAGCAAATTTCAATTTTTGCTTGTACTTAGTTGTCTGTGGGAAGATACAGTGACAATCAGCTGCTTTTTGTTTTAAGGTAATGTGCATCCCTACATTCTGAGGCATGAAGACATTGAAACCTCCAACTTATCTTTTAGCCAGCTCTCTGAAAAACTGAATGTAGCAAAGCGAAGAGAAAGACTCCTAAAGGTATGGTCATCTGCAGCGTGCTGAGTGTAAGATTACGTTTGTTCTGTGATTATACTGTGAAAACCTAAGGACAGGTGTCTTTGAACTGTTCTTCCAACACAAGATTTTTAACTGAAGTATGTGAGCATTGTGCCCTGTAGCCTAGTTAGTTGAACTGAGCATCTGTCTTTGGAACTTCCCAGTGTAGCTGTCTTTTGCTCCAGCTCCCTAGAATAATAATTTTGATTAGAAAGTAGGAACTTGCTTACTTCTTCTATACCTGTCCAAACCAGTGGTCAAGAAGGTGTTTCCTCATTCTCTCAGAAGAGTTTTCAGATTGCAGCCAGTCTGTGTGTTTTTGCAAGAAGTGGAGAATCTGCTCTCAAGGAGTAATGGAGTGGTAAATAAACTACCCATTGCTCTGGAGTCACTGATGATTTGTCTAATTTTAAGCAGACAATTTTAATACATGTCTCTTCTTCCCTGTTCACTGAAATAACATGGAAGTTTTCAGTACAGCCTATTTAGAGTAACAGGAATAAGAATAAATCAGTTTTGTAGAATAGACAGTAAATACTGTGGGTGGATTTTGTAGATTCAGTAAAGACAGTGACAGAGATGCACAAAGTCTCATTGTTCTTATTCTAAGTCATTCTGTTGTGTTTTTGAGAGCTGCCATGTAATGCAGGAATCTCTTGGTTTAGAGTATGAAGCTTCTTAACAGAGACCCTTAAAAAGACCTATAACTATCATGTCCTCGATTTAAAAATAGTTAATTTCAGAATTTGTTTCCTAAGCCATAGCTATGAACAAACATACTAAATTCACAGAAATGCAGTTTTCAAATTAGAAATGTTAATTAGTAATTGCAGTAGATTACTGATGTTTATTTAATTATCTCGAGGGAACCTCCTTTAAAACTAAGCCTTTGCTAACATTTTAAATTTGTTATTGTCAAAGATTTCTATACATTACTTTTTAAATAAAAAGGAATCTTTACAGATTTTAACATAGAAAAATATATAATCACAAGCTTTTCTAAACTTTACATTTCCTAAACTTTCTTTCCTAAACTTCACATTTATTTGTAGTACAATGCAGTTGAAGTGTTAATTCTTTGATGGAACACCTTTGCATATTTTTGCATTTCTCTGTCTTGAATTGGATAATTATTCAGCTTTACAGTTGCATATGGAGATGTGACCAAGTCTAATATTCCATGTTCTTGTTTCTGAGCGCTCCAAGGCAGTAGCTTCACTTAGCAGCTTAGTTGTATAATGACTGAAAATGTGAGCTGTTATCTACTCTTCTCATATGGGAAAACACTGAGAAATTATGCAATCTATACAGTACATTACAGTCAGTGCATGAGAGCCAGGAGTCATTGTTTCAGGTGCTATTTTCTTAATGGAATATGGTATATGTATTTGTCTGCATTTTGATTTAGTCAGTTATTGCGGTTGCCTCTCAGGCAGTTCATGTGGATTTTGGTTCATCTGTGCCACTAATGGTAAGATTTCTGATAAAACTCCATGCAAAATAGACTATATATATGAAGTCCATGTACACTTACATCAGGCACAATCCCTGTATTCCTGAACAAATGAAGTACAAATAATAATTACTATGGGCCAGGTTAACCAAAAAAAAAAGAGAGAGAGAGAATTCTTCATGTGGTAAGCAGTCAACCAGTAGAACCTCATGTTTCAAGGGAAAACTGGGCAACTTCTTGGAAGATAAATCTATTAAGTCAATAAAAACATGGGAAGTGTGGCTATGAAAATCTGGGAATTTATTAAGGGATGCATCATGAACGCCTCCTCCTTTATGGTACTCTTCTCAAGACATCATCTTTTGATGTCTGTTAGACAAAAAAAAAAAAAAGTAATCATCTTGCCACTGATTCAGTTGTATCTAATTCAATAAATTGTTGGCCTTCTTTAGGTATTCAAATTTGTACGTTTATGTATTTTTTTTGAAAACCTATGTTTTTTCTAACCATGTTCTATCCACATTTTGCTCTAAACCAAATAATTGATGTCTATAAATACTGTTCTCTATTGTATTAAGTCCTTTATTCTACTTTTCCAGTGAAATTTTTAGGCTTGCAAAGTTCAATTCAGAATAGTAAATTAGGTTTACCCAAACCCATTGAAACTGTCTTCTGCTAAGTCAGTATAGTTTCTCAGGAAAACTGTGATCTGTCTTCCAGCACAGTTAATAGAAGTGCTGGATTGATTGTAATAGGTGTATGGCTAGGCCTTACGTTTCAGAAGTTCAAAATGAGGTAGGGATTAGCTTTGCTGTCTTCTAGCTTTGCTATCTTCTAGCTTCAAAAACTTGGCCAGATTTGTCCACTTTGTCTGCTGTTGTCAAATGTTGTTGCCAGTGTGTCATAACATGTTCTCATTCATCTTCACTGAAAGATAGTTGAGTCAGGCTTGGTGGTCAGTACCAGACTACATACAAAATTACCTTATTTTTTCAGTTCCCTGCTTGAGGAGGCCAAAGGCACCTGAATTGCTGATTTTTCTGAGGCTGTTTTTAAGTACTGCCTGGTTCAACATTATTAAGGAGGAAGAATGTGTCTCTAGTTACTGTATCAAAGTTCTCCAGGAGACATGTCAATTAACCAGTGTCAAGCAAAGCTGCTTCTGTGTGCTATTTTTAGTAGTCAGTCATCAGTGTCCATAAATCATGAAGTCAATATCTGTGGCAAGAAGACACACTGATGTTCATGTTTTCCTTGGTCAGAAGCTTTAGTATTAAATGCTACATGGAGCTTGATGATCAGAATTTCCTGTGGCACAAAAAGATGGAAGCAATTGTGTATCAGGAATGACCGATGCACATAATATACATAATGTTTTATTCTGCAGTAAGTAAATGTTTGTCTTGCAGGCTGTTAGCATAATAAAAGGAATGACAGTGTATTGCAGTCTTTTTTGTGCTCAGAATTGTGGGAATAAAATGACTTAGATATCTAGGAGCAGCTACAACATCAACCTCGTAGAATCAGTATCAGCTTCTCTGGTGTCACTGTTTCCTGTCTTTGATGCAAAGAAAACTGTGCTTTAAGATTTTCATGGTAGCTAACAAGTCTATGCATTTAGCGTAGTGATAGGATGCATTTTGTAACATTAATTAGACCTTACTTTGTGATTTAAGAAATTATGGTATTGATAGCCTGTTTCCTTATTTCTTTACCTGTTTAGTGTACCTCTGCCCAAAAATAATGAATGTGGTTAAGCTGTTGGAAGTCATTACCGGTAATATTCCCTGAAATCACTTACAGTAGTTTGTAAGCTGAGTAACATTTTCCATTGAAATCATTTAAAATTTTATTTATCCTAGGAATTAATGGGGGGGGGGGGGGGGAGCCATTATAACACACTTCAGGGGAAAAGTAAAGGGACCAGTCTTTGCAGCAGTACAATTTGGGGGCTGTGATGTGGAGCAACTCTACTGGAAAGGATCTGGGATCTTGTAAGATGAGCATGAGCCAGCAGTGAGTCCTGGCAGCAAAAAAAGGCAACAGCTTCCTGGAAGCACAGCTAGCAAACCCCAGGGAAGTGAGTAGCTCCCGTTATTCTGCATTCAGTAGACTGCATCTGGAATACTATATCCAGTGTGGATGCCTCCCATACAGGAAGGACAATGAAAAAAATAGAGTTCAGCAAGGAGCCCACCGGAGTAGTCAGGGGCTTGAGAAACCCCATGAGAGGAAGATGCAGAAACTAGGCTTGTTCAGCATGGAGAAAAAGAGGCGTTAGAGAAAGCTAATTGAGGTTATCTTCACAGTTGTGCATGACAAGAGGGCTAGAGATAATAGGCATTTGAAATGTGAAAGGTTCAAACTGAATAAAAGAACAAACTTCACCATGAGGACAGACAGGCATTGGAAAAGGTTGTCAAGAAAGGTTGTTCCATCTCCACCCTTGGAGGAATTCAAGATCTGGTCAAACATCATGACTGCTACTTTGATAAGTAGGTTGATTTGGAGAACCTTTTGAGGTCCCTTCCAACTTGAATGTTCTGTGAGATAAAACTCCCCAGAACAAGTGTCATAGTTTGAAGAGTTAATCTTTTCATAATACAGAAATAACCTCTTTGCTGTGTGCTAATACAAGCATTCTTAAAAGATACATTGTGCAGCCAAGTACTTAACTGAGCAGGTACCACCTATGTGGCATACCTGTCACGGCATTAACCTAGAACTTAACACACTTTATGATGTTACCACATTGTTTGCAAAATCCAAACTCTGGCAGTATTAGAAACTGTAAGATGATTGAGCTGTGAAGGCTTGTATTACTGCAAGATCCCCAAAAGCAATTTCCAATGTTTTCCCTAGGATGATATCCCTAAGTTGCACAAAAATGGTGACTTAAATCTGATGTATCTTCATTTGAAACTTGTTGAAAGGCTCTTTCAACATTGATTCCCACATAACTTTTCTTCATCTCTTAAATGTTGTCCCTGCTGCCTTCAGGAGAAGGTGGAAGAAATGGAAGAAAGCTATTGGCCATTACTGCAATGCTTCTAGATGTCCAGAAGCTTTTGAAAGTGCACATTTTTTGGAGCTGTAATAGTTCCAAATGGATAAATGCTGTGTGCTGATCAATGCTATATCACAGGCTCAGTGAAAGAATTAATTTACTGTCATTAAGATAGAGTTGTTCAAGGGCAACTGTTGTGTTTGACATAAGCTTTTTTCCAAGGTGTTTGGGTTTCCAAGCAGCTTAGTTTCAAAGAATACCAGAGTAGCTATGTGCTGTTGGGTTGTTGTTGTTGTTGTTTGGTTTGTTTGTTTGTTTTAATGGAAATTGAATTTGACCAGGGAATGTTTGGGAACTCAGTGACCAAACAGTGGCTCTGTGTGGCTTGGTGCTTGTGAACTTGCACCATGGAGTGTTACTGCCTTTCTATTACTGGAACAGCAAAAATCAGTTCCTCGTACCATACCTAATGTTTGTTCTATTTCATCTTAGATGATCAGAGCGCTCCCTGGTACCTCCTGGCAACTACTTCTGATTTAGTCTGTATTACTCAGGTAGAAGAATAATAGTGTAGCCCTGTTCATATTTAACTGTGGCTTCATGTATTAAGTATACTGGTCATGAGCTGAGCTGCTATATGCTTTCATGTTTCTTTCATACACAAAACAATACTGAAGTCTTCTTTGTAGCTGCTATGATTTTATTTTTATTCTCATGCTGCATAATGTTTTTCAGACTTTTGTAGTCTTTAAGAAACATGGAAAAGTGTATAGTTGTAAAACAATGTCCAACTTTTGTCTCTGCTTTAATTTTTTTCAAAGTATTTTCAGATCTCTTGAAAACACTTCTATGCATGCCTCAATCTCCTCTTAACAGAAGATATTTTTTCCCACACTGATAAATCTGATTGTCTTTTCTCATTCATTAGATATTTCCTTTACATGCTCTTTACTTTTTGTGCCTTTAATGTTCTCATGCTTCTTGAAAAAATTAAATGTAGCTGCTGCAGCATCAATTATAGAAATTTATGTCCTTTAGGATTTGTTGGGCTAAAATCTTCAGACACCTTGTTCTTTTCAGAACAGACATCTTTCTCATTTTTTCCTCTTTTGCTGCTATTTCATTCACACACTTCCCTGGCTTCTTACCTACAATGATGCATTGTACAGATTCTACATTAGAAGACTACAGAAAGTGTTTGATCTGTCCTGTAAGTTCTATATATTCCCCCAAAAGTGCAAAGTGTGGAAGGAAAGGTGCCCAAGCCTTAGAAATTAGGAAGTTTGCAATACCTAAAGCAGAAATACTTTGTCACTTCAAAGGTGTTTGAATGAATGGATTTGTAATATCTGCAAATTGACGTGAGAAAGGCTCTTCCTATCCTAGAAAAAATCCTATTTTTAGACAGTATTTTGAACCCCCTGAGAAGAAGTTTAATCTGAATCTCTGAGATTCCAGCAAGTCCAGAATTGCATTGAAACTCTGACCTTAAGTTTACTGTATGAAGTCACAACTGATACTAAAGAAAAAACTGCCTTCGATGCTATTTTTCTGACTTAATTTAGGTAGGTGGAATAGTTACTTGGCACGTAACTGTTGTTTCAGCTGTATGTGCACGCATCCATGCTTAATCACCCAATGTGTGTGCGTAGACTAGCTATGGATCGGATCCATCACGGCTGTTATTGTCTCATTTTGGTTGTCTCACTGATAATATCTCAATATCTTTAAGTTAACCTTTACCTATCTAATCTCCAAACAGACATCAATCTATTTAGATCCCATTTGTAAATAAAACAAACATTCTTCTCAAAAGAACACTGTTCTTTTTATTTTCTTCATATTCTTCCTCTTCACATTGCATGACCTTTTTACAGGCTGTTGATGACCTATTATAATATCATCGATGAAGATGTTGAAAAAGACCAGACTCAGTACCAACTGCTGGGAGATACCATTAGCTACAGGCCTCCAAGTATACTCTGTGCCACTGAACTCAGCCCTCTGAGCCCTGCTGGCCAGCCAGTTCTTTATCCACATCTCTGTCTGTGTCATCTATCCCACACTTCCAAGCCTTACCTGCAAGGATGTAGTGGGAGACAGTGTCAAAAGCCTTGCTAAAGTCCAACTACGCAAACATCCACTGCTTTCCTCCCATCTACTCAGCCAGTCATGACATCATAGAAGGCTACCAGATTGGTAAAGCATGATTTCCCCCTGATGAATTCACTTTGACTGTTCTTGATAACCAATTTTTCTTCCACTTGCTTGGAGATGACATCCAGAATAAGCAATTCCATCACTTCCCACGGAGGGAGGGGAGGTTGACTGGCTTGTAGTTTCCCTGCTCATTCTTTTTGCCCTTTTTGAGGACAGGAGTGACATTGGCTTTTCTCTAGTTTGCAGGCATATCTCCATTTCACCACGACTTCTCAAAGACGATAGAGAGCAGCTTGGCAATCGCTTCTGCCAGCTCCATTTGCACTTGTGGGTGCATCCCATTGGAGCTCATGGATTTGTGTGCATCAAGTTTGCATAGACATTCTTTGGCCAGATTCTCCTCAACCGAGGGGAATTCCTCCTTTCCTCAGACTCTTCCATAGCAGATCCTATGTTGGAAGGGGCCCATAAGGATCCTGAGTTCAACTCCTGGCTCCACACAGGACCATACAAAAATCTGATATATCTGAGAGTGTTGTTCAGATGCTTCTTGAACTCCAGAAAGCTCAGTGCCATGACCACTTCTCCGGGAAGCATATTCCAGTGCCCAACTGCCTTCTCAGTGAAGAACATCCTTCTGATATCCAAATTCTCTCTTATCTTCAGGGTCTGGGGTTCCTCAGGGGCACTCTCAGCAGTAAAATGACTAAAAACATTAATATGACTGTCATAAATTCAGAAAATTCAATTGTTTTGACTAATCATATATGATCAGATATATTTGTGTTTAGCAGTAGAAGGTCCTTACTATCAGTTCAAAATTAATACTGTGGTAAATAAGACTGTCCCTTACTTAAGTTGGAGAAGCTTAATTTAGCTTTTTTTGGGCCACTGAATAGTGACATTCCACAAGCCTCAGTTCTAGTAAATATACTGGAATTTCTTAAATTGTTTTTTAGGAACAGTTAGAAAATGAGAGCATGAAGGTGAAGCAACTTGAGGACAGAAACAGTCATAAGGAAAGGAAGCTTATGTCTATTATTTCCAACCAAGAAGATAAAATACGAACTCTGAAAAACAAATTGAAAGAATTAAATGATGTCCAAAAGGGTACACAGATGCCAACATACAAAATAGAGGTAAGATAAGAAACCAAATGGAGATGAAATAAAAAAACAATCTTCTGTAAAATACTACTCTTTTCAAACACGTTTATGCTAATTATTCTAAGAAAATGATTTTAAATTTCAACATTATATCGTTACTAGGAAATTGTTAAAGCACGTAAAGCACATAGGAAACTCTGAACTATTCAATACATTGGTTGGTTTTATGTTAGTTATTTTTACATTCTGTCATCATTATACTAGCATTTGCAAAAACTGGAGATCAGCATTTCAGTTTTATAATCTTCAGTTCAGAGTTTTCATCAAGATTAAGTTGATTTTTTTGCTTTTACCCCACTCTATTTTTGTTACAGAATAGCATCCATGGTGAAATACAGTTTGGGGATAACTACACTGCAGTCACTGGTGTAAATGTAATCTTGTAAATGCCTTTTAGCTAGCTAATTTAAATTGAATATAGGTAAGAGAATGAGCACAGCAACACAGAACTTGTTGCTATCAGACTTTCCAAGCGTTTTTTTCTTACAGCAGACATTTGTAACCAATGCTGTTAGGAATAGGGCAGCTCAAATGTGCCAATAGGAGCCGCAGTTGCACTTTACCACCAGGTAGGCTACAAGTCAGTGGTTATAAGCAATGCATCACTGAAACTAGCTAATTTGACAGACATATGATCATGTTATGAGTCTGGTGTGGAGCACATATGAACATTTCCAGGCCATCTGGTAATGTAGATTCAGTGGAACTGCAGCTTAATGGCCGTTTATTGTAAAATCTTTTAATACCTGGCATTGACTTAAAGCAATGTAATACTAGAACGAACCACAAGGTGGTAGTCAAAGCTAAGAACATCTGAAAACCCGAGAGAACTCTTGACATATCGCTTTTGATGTCTTCGTTGATTGTTTTTGTGAATAAATTGATTATTTTTTTTTCTAAGAGCTGGAATTTCTGGGTGCCTCAGTAATGAGCTTATACATAATACATAATCTGAATCTTATATATGATTGAAACAGACTTACAGCAAAGGAAGATTCTTAGAACCACTTTCCATTTAGGAAGTAGAGGAATGCCACACTGAATTGCTAAAAGCTGAACTAAAAATAGGGATTTCACAAAAATAGTAAAAAAATTCTTTTGTTGTTTTGTGAATGTTTTGAGTGCTTCCAGAAGGACTGGATGAAGGGTACTGCAGCGATTTTAATCATATCAGGCTGTAGAGCAAAATGAATATGCTAACCTGTGATCCATAATTTCATGTTTTACTTCAAGGTGAAAAGTAAGAAAGTTGTTCCAGATAAGCCTGAATTATCTATAGGGATTTCTGGTATTTCACCTTTGCCTGAAAGGTAAATACTTCTGCATTATTTCTGCAATTTACTTACAATTGTCTTTTCTGCTACTAATTATGACCTCTCATTTTCCATCATTTCTGCACAGTACCTTAAAAAGTACTGGGGAGCAGCAGGGCATGAGAGCACCAGAGGTCAAAGAGCTGATGTTGGAAGGAAATAAAGCCATGTAGAATCACAAAAGAGCTTTGCAACTATGTACAGATAAGCTGAGAAGAAGAATAGCTGCTGGGTTCAGCAGGAGGTTAAACTCTACGGGATATTACAGTGGACTTTAATGCTGGGTTTTGGATAAGCATTAACTCCCTTGCATTAGCTTTCTTCAGAACAGGAACATACAACTGTAATGGATTAACTGATGGCAGCACAGCAGAGTAGCCTGCTACACTGACAGGAGGAGGTCTGATAGCGTGAAGAAATAATTCTTGTCCTAAATGGGAGGGCTTGAAACCAGGTTTATCTGTAAACTGAAATCCAGCCCTGACAATGACCAAGGGACCTAAAGCAGTGTATTTCCTAAGCAAACATTCCTCCTTCAGCCGATGTTTTGAGAAAGATATTGACCATGCTCTTAGGTTTGCACTTTTCACAAGATAGACAATAACACCGCTTTTTACAACCTTTGCTAATGTCAAGTAGAATATTCTTGAAGATGAGGATTGGAGAGAATTAGGGAAAAAAAGTATTGTGAATTCTAGCTATCTTTTACTCTTGCCTAAGCATCTGATTTTGGCCGTGCTCTGACATAGACTAGGTGAACCAGATGGATCTTTAGATTGAATCATTACTGCTGTGTAATAAGAAAAGGGAAATAAGACTGTGATAAAGACTTTATTGTCTTTATTTATGTATATCTAAAGAATAAAAACTTCTGCCAGTCTCCTGTCTACGTCTTAAATAACTCCCTTAGTCTACGCTGGTGAGACCTCACTTGGAGCACGTGTCCGGATGTGGAGATCTCAGTACAGGGGAGATGTAGACCTGTTAAAGTTCATCCAGAGGGCCACAAAAATGATCCAAGGGATGGAACATCTCCCCGATGAGGACAGGCTGACAGAGCTGGGGCTGTTCAGCCAGGAGAAAGGTCCAGAGAGACCTGAGAGCAGCCTTCCTAAGGAGAAGGCTATAAGAAGGAGGGCGACGGACTCTTTATTGTTATGATAGGACAGGAGGAAATGATTTCAAACTAAAAGAGGGGAGATTTTGATTGGATATAAGGAAGAAGTTTTTTATGATAAGGGTGGTGAGGCACTGGCACAGGTTGCTCAGTGGGCTGGTAGATGCCCATCCTTGGAGAGACTCCAGGTCAAGCAAGACCAGGCTCTGAGCACCTGATGGAGCTGTAGGTGTCCCTGCTCACTGCAGGAGAGTTGGATTAGATGACTTTTAAAGGTCTCTTTCAACTCAAAAGATTCTGTGATTCTAATATAACTTTTTTTCTGTAGAAAGATTATGTTATCACACATGTCTAGCAAATGAAGATTGGTTCATCTAATCATATATGTATTTTAATGCTCCAATTAAAAATGTGTTAAGAGAATTTTCCCATTTCTTATTTACTGAAACACTTGAAAAATGGTCAGAACTTTAGCTTCTGTTTCTTTTTTGAAATGAGGTCCAGGTAGACGTTTGTCTTCAAAAAGAGAAGCACAGGGGGAGTAAGAGCACAACTCATGACATTCCTGATTGCTGTATGAATAGCAATAGCAATAGAAAAGAAAACAATGTATCGAGGTAAAGAAAAACAACCCCTTTGAGCTTTTTTTTTGAGACAAAGATACACACAACCTTAACTTTTTTATCATGAAAGTCAATTTTATAATATCTGTGCTATTATGCTTAGAAATATAAAGTATTCAGCAAATTTATCAAAATTTCTCAATGGAAATTTATATATAATATAATGTCTGGTGCCTTAGGGCAAAAAAATCTCAAATCAGCATGAAGAGCAATGTCTATCAGTCTTAGCACAGATAAATAAATTTTGGACGATCATATGATCTAGAAAAGATGTAATAAAAAAATACTCCTCAAAAAAAAAAAAAGTTAAAAAAAAAAAAAAAGTTGAGTCATGTTTTATAAAGCAGAGGAATTAGTTTACTAGCACAGGTGCAAGATGTGAGGTAGACAGAGAAGGAAGGACAGTAACAAACGCTTGTGTGTTCCTTGTCCTGTAAAGCCTGAAAAATAAATAAATAATTTATGTTCATAGCAGCAGCAGTGTCCTATTTTGCCTAGAATGGAATATAAGCAGTGTCTTGCACAAGCTGTCCCACTGATACCAGAGGAAACTGGAAAAAATGTGTAAAGACTGGATTGTCTCTGAGTCCTTGCAGGGTCAGGCCCTCAACTTGAATGTGTGTGTATATTATGACTAAACAGCTCCTTGACTACATTGTTTTTCCCTTTTCTGCTTGCTTTTTTTCTGAGAACAGAAACGTATATACATATGTTGAAGAACAAGGTATCCAAGAAAAGTAGCTTACACTATTGTTTTTCTCTGGTTTGTGGGTGTGACTATGATAAAGGTCACAACGAGCTGAATTGATTGAGGGTCTAATTTACAATTTCAATCTTCTAGGGAGAATCTGGAGACTATTTTTCAGGAGATGAAAGAAGAGTGTCATCGAATATGTATGCTAGCCAGAGAACAAACAGACCAACTGAGTAAATTTAAAATAAAGCCAGAACCTGAAACTGGTAATATCATACTTAAGCTCTTATTGTGATTCAACTGTTTGAAAGCTTTGCTTTATATTTGAAAATACTGTAAATTACACATACATAGAAGTACTTCCACTGTTTACCATCTGCCTTTTTCAAGTCTGTTCACATGGTGCTCAGTATTTCACCAAGAAAACGCACCGCCAGTTTTGGCATTCTATGACGAATGCTCCAAATCACATGCTATGAAGACAGTCGTCACATCAGTAACTCTTAGAATTGTTTTGTCCCTTGGAGTGAGAGGCAGGCACTTACTGCATGTGATATCCCATCGTACCGTGTGAAATACAGAACTTGCTTGCTTTTAATTTAGCTGTCAGTTCAAAAAATGTCTGTTACGAATGTCTGTAGCCTCATATTTTTTAGAGGAAAACTTCTGATCCAAGGACAGTCAGACTACTGATTTTCTAGACTTCCTCATTCAGACTTTTACTTAGTGTTTAGTTATATGGGACAAGAGCTTAACCCAACACTTCCCTGAAAACAAAGGACAGACTTGATTTATGCAGCTGATGGAAGAGATCCTGGATATCCAGTTCTGCTAATGCTTATATTTAACATAATGAAGGCTATTGTGTGTATTGTTACTAGCTTTGCTTGATAGTAAGGTCAGATTCTTAAGTGTCAAAAAATACTTGCCAAATTTACATTGTTGAAGCAAACGCATAAATTCCAGCACTTTCTTCTAATTTAAGTTTGTCTTTGAAGCCTGTAGCTTCAAAGGGCCAAGTTGAAACTGTATTGTTACGTTCTGAGCATACACTACTAAACTTTATTGTTTGGGGAGTGGGTGCTTGGCAGTTTATTCCAGAATTCATTTATTTTATTTAAAAATATGCCTAACTCATCTGTGCAAAAAGTTTTACGTCATATAGATTTAATCTGTGTGACATCTATCACTTCTGTGGCTCGCATTTGCTACAGTATCTGACTGCTATCAGAAGATCTTTGCACAATGAATGTACAAAGTGCCAGAAATGACCATGAGATTCTTGAAGCATGGGGAAATACGATCCCTCTTCTGAATAGCTGCTCACTCTAAATATTTTCCCAATTTGGAATTTGCTGGGAGTTTGGTACCTGAATGCCTTCTCAAATCTTGTTCATGGGGCCTAAATTGTTCTCAGCACTGTGTGAAATATTTTTGGTTCCAACTTTTATTTCTGTCAGAACATGCAAGTATATATTAAGCGTATGAGACGATGTAGGTTACAATTAAATAGAAGTATTTGTAGCCATAAATCAAAGAGAAATATAATTATTAAAACAGAATTATTTTCTTTTATTTCTGTTCTGATATTTTTGGAGATAGAGCGAATGTTTATGAAAGAGAAATACACCTTGAACTGATTTCAAAGAGACAAAATGAAGGTTAAAAAGCTAAGAAGGAAAATCAAAAATCTCGTGGGGGAAAAATATCACACCTTTAATAATGATATTTTTCTTAATGTTCTCCTCATTCTTTCTTCACAGAAATACAGTTTTCCATGCCAATACAGTGTACTGATAAAACTGATGAACAAGCAGAAGAGCTTTTTAAGCCTCGGGTTATACAGGATATAAATAGAGGTGCATCATGCATCACATCTATCACACCAAGAGGAGTGGGCCAAGATGAGGACAACAACTCTGTAGAATCACTTTCTAAATTTAATGTCAAGTTTCCACCTACAGACAATGACTCTGCTTTCTTGCAGAGCACTCAGGAAAAAGTAACAGTTCCTTGCTCTGGTATAGCTGAAAACATGCTTCAAGATCATCATTTTAACCGGGAGCACAGAGACCGTGCTGTTAACCTCAGTAAATTGGAACCTAACTCATTTGAAGCTCATGGAGTTGATCTCGTGACCTCAGCTTTACAAAGCTTAACCACTGTTGACAAAACAAACCCTCCAAATCATGCAAACACGCCCATAGAAAATACTCGTGACAAAACATGCTTGAAAACAGCAGACACTGCTTTCACGTTTATATCTAAGCACGCAAGCCAAGGTGCACCTGAAGTGATTTTTCCTTCTTTAGAAGCTGCTGGAACAACCGTCAGAGGTCCTCATCAGGTATCTTTCTCTAAATATTGTAGACTTTGAAAGAAGGTAATAATGCGATCAACCATATTGCTAAGGTCTTTGAGGCTGGATTAACATATTCTCAGAGATATCTCACCAGTCTTCTGTTTAAGACAATACATTTTGCCGGTTCTTCTCACTGATCCTGAAATACGTGTACAAGGCGCTTTTCCAGGGAAATAGGACAAGACTTTAAATAGATATGCACCCAAATTTCAGTTTGTGTAGATATTAACTGCTTCTATATTTGTTTCAAAGTTTTCAATAATCCTAAGCTCTCACCTAGTTCACTTTCTCCTATTATCTCAGATGAGTAGGGCGTGTAATTGTTTTAATTGTTTCAGGTATGCATCAGAGAATATGACGAATTAATTAGGAAACTAAACATAAACGTACACTGTGGGAAAAAAATGATCTACTTTTTATCTGGATCTGAGTTATAAACAGAACTCTATTCCTACTGTCCACAACAACTTAAAATATGTTTGTCATGGTTTAAGCAGTCAAGTAGGAAAGCGTAATTATTTCTTTTGACAAATGTATGGAAGTACACTAAAATAATTCACGTTCGCATAGGTATTTTGAGCTTGAATTTAAGTCCTAACTGCTCAAAGTCCAGGGAAGTTCCTGAAAGCAAGGCCCCGTTACTGTAAGGCAGAATAACGGTTTGGCAGCTTCTATCAATTGTGTCTCTGAATGTTTCGCTTCCTTTGTGTAACATTCTGTCTCAACTGAAATTGCTCGCATAATTATTGCAGACCTTTATAGACTCCAATTGATTTATTTATTGTATTTCTGTGGCTTTTCTCAGACCTTGTGAAAGGAGAGCTTCTCAAAACTACAGAAATAGTGATGTTTAGGAATTTGGAGAGGGTGGATTTTGAATATTTTCACTATTTACTTTGATATGATTTTGTGTTTTTTCCTAATGACGTGCAGCAAAAGAGCTTTGCCTCTCAATTTTATCACTTCATGACATGCAAAACTAGAGTTTGGAAAGCACCTGTAGTACATCCTAGTTATGATGATTTCCTCTGCTAAAACTTACCCAGACTGAGTTCAGTTTTCCATAGCAAATCAGTTTTGAATGAAAGTCTAACTACAGAAAGTTTACTGTTTCTGTTATTTTGAACTATATGCCTGAGTTTTTAAAACGTGTTTTAAATATCTGTCTGTCACATAGGGGGTCTCAATTATACTAACTTACTAATTTTAGTTTTTTATTATGCTTTATTTTTCATTGGATCTTCTGTTAAAGTTGTGCCTGAGTTAAACAAATTAATTCACTTATTTTGTTACTGGTAGAATTCCTGCAGAGCTGTGAAGCATTTGCTCCATTCCTTGTTACTCTTCTCTTCATCTGTATTTTCTCTCCAGCGTGTTCTTTTAGTTAGTCTGTGTATTCATTTTTCAATAGATGGCACCCTGCATTGTATATTACAGCCAGTGAAACAGCTGGTATGTGATTATAAATTGATAAGGGAGTATGCAGCTTCAAAAAGTGGAGAAAAATTGTGGTTGAATAGCAATAAGGCTTTGGTTTGATCATTGGTATTTCTGCAATAAAGAAATTAATTTGGGACCACCACTTAAAATGTAAATTATTTACTTTGTGGAGAAAATGTAATAAGCGTAATTTTGGGGGGGGAAAAGGCAATGAGAACTATTTCAGTGTTAATAAGACATATCTACATGGCACTATAGAGCATACAGGATATAGATTAGAATGCATCTTATCCAGAAGTTTGTTTGAACTAAGCCATTTTTACTTCAGAATTTATTAAATATACATCTTTCTCTCTCTCAATATCCATCACCTTTAATTAGCTGCCTACAAAATAGTTGTTAATGTACTTTTCCTAGTGAATGGGACTCGGTTCCAATTCCAGTGAATTGGATTTACAGATAATATATATGTAGATTAAAACACTAGGTTCCTTTTAATGTTACTTGCATACATGTCTATTTATTGTATTAAATTAAAACAACAACAACAACAACTGTGAATAATATTTGCTCCTGGAATTTTTATGACATTTTTAGTGAGTAGTTCCAGTGCCATCATCCCTGCCACTGGTAAAGCTCCAGTAGGGAGGAATGAGATACCTGATATTTTTTTCCCGGGGTAGATAAAACTTTCAAGTATTTACTACATATGTTAACTTATAAAATGGAAAACCCCATAAATGCAGTAGATTTGGCAACAGTAAGTTCTTGGAACTGCTCTCAGTTGCTGTAATAAATTTAGCTCTTTCCTTCTTTGTGGATACTAAATGTGAAAACTCAGTACTGTTTTCTTCGGATGTAACTTAAAAAAAAAAAAAGTGACTGAAAAGAGCAGCAGATTAAAATAAGCGTGGCTATTAGTGGACCTAGGATTTTACAGACTACTGTTAATTGAGACTTGCATAGAGATGCATTATGTTTACCAGTATTCACAATTTGCGGAGGTTGTTTCAGCCAAAAACATTTCTAAGAATGTTCATGATTTTAAATCAAGTCAGTAGTCTATTGATCTTAATCTAGATCTTATTTTAGAAATGAAACATCTGCTTAAATAAATCTCTGTTCTGAAAAGCATTTTAAGCACATGCTGAACACGCAGAGAAAGAAATTAAAGTTAAGTGCTTGTTTCAGCATTTTGCTGGATGAGTATCTTTCTTTCTGTGTCGTGGTTCCAAGACTGGAAATCTTATTGTGTCCTGAGTGGGATTTTTACAATATATATTTTTAATGGCAATTTACATGATTTGGTATTAAAAACAAGTAATTCTAAACACATTCCTGGAGGGATGTTTGAGTGTGTCTGTGTCTAGAAAATTTAATATGCAATTTACACCAGCAATGTACAGTAAGTAGGCTCTTTTAGCTGAAAAGAAGTGGTGTGATTGCACTTAATTACTAATTAGCCAATTTAATTATATGGATTGCTGACCATAATGAAAGATGGTAAATCTGCTACCGCTATCTGATAAGCTAAACACTGTTTAAATACAGAGAGCACAAGGAATTGACTCCAGAAAGTTGTAGCTGATTTAAATACAGGGATCAACCACTATGAAAGCCACATTCATTCTACAGTGAATTACCATGGCAGGGGGGTACAACAGATTCTAAGTATTTGACATGATAATTTCCTGAAAATTAAAACTCTTGGATTAGAATGGATAGCTAGAACTTCAGAATTTCAAAAGAAACTACTTTCTGAAGTATTCTTGCTCACCTTTCCACATGTGATTTAAGCTATAGAGAGGAAAGATGAGCCAGAAAACTGGAGAGCACTCTCTGTTTCCAGGTTCCAGTCCCACATAGATCTGATACCAGTTTGCTGCCGTTCTGTCTACTTTGCAGTCACAACAGCATGCATTTGATTCTCAGTTTACTCAAAACCTAATTGTCCTGGCCATGTAACATAGCTATGTATTTTATATTGGGTTTGTTGCTAATGCTGAAGTAGTGAAACTTTATTTTTAACTTTGCTTTGAAAACTGAACTTCTGATTCGTGGGTATTATCAAGCCATATAACTGGCATACACTCAGGCTCATGTCCCCATGGTCTGTAAACAGACCTGCTGCCTTTCAACTAGCTCCCTTAGGTAGCAAGAGCAGCAACAGCTGCTGAACCAAATTTAGCATAGTTTGCAGACTTGCCCGAGCGTATGAGTGGATATTCCAATGGCCCTATTGAGTTCATTGCTGTCATGGCAGAAAGAATCCCAAAACTGAGACTACTTGAGACATGTTTATGCTAAACAGCAGTCAGAACAATTAAGTAGCTTAGACCATATGACATTGCTCTAGTTGTTTTGCAAGTAAACTGAAAATGAGATGTATACCAATAAGAATAGAAATACTTCATGTTACCTTTGTACAATAAATATTTATTTTAAAGTTAAAAAAGTGGTACTGAAGATGGATATTATGTACTAAGACTCCTACAGTAAAAAAAAAATATATAGAAATATGATGTTAAAGAATTTATATCAGACCGATATTACAGAATTCTGCTCACTGCATCATTTATCATTAATAGATGTTAAAACAAAACATTAAGTATTTGCAAAGGTAGTATGTCTATGGGACTTAAAAAGAAAAAATCTTGTCTTTCTTAAGTGAGAATTCTCCAGTTAATGCCTCTGCCAGGCATATGTTAAGTAAACCTAGTTTAAAGAGGCGGTATATTTTTAATATAAATATAAACCACAGCATAATGTAATTCACATCATAAACTACAGCAGTAATCATTTTCTGTTTCTTATAGCTCATTTGGCAGCCTCGGGACAATGATTTGCTGGCACAGACTTATACAGACTCTGAACTGAATCAGCGTGGAGTATGTGAATTCTGTCGAGAAGTTTTCCCACCATCTCTAACATCTAAGGAAGATTTTCTTCGGCATCTGAATTCCCACTTTAAAGTACAGTCTTAACATATGAGAATTCAGTGGGTCACTGTTTTTGCATACATTTGGGTTGTTTCATTATTACTGAATAGATTTGCTAAGAATTTAAGAATTAAGACTTCTTGTAACAAGAACTAATTGAATTGTCAGATAAGCACATTTTTTTCATTGTCGTTTGACGAGGTAAAATGCAACTGTGAGACAGTACTGTAATTTGCGTTACTGCTTGTCATGCTTCAATATTGCCATTGGGATTGTAGTTAAAAGCTTTTTTTTTCCTCAGTTAATGTTTGCCTGCAAAGACTCGAAGTCATGATTATATTTATCAGTACAGATTTGCAGGATTAAGTCTTTAATCTGGAAGAGAAATTGATGTACTGCTAGGATTTCTTCTCAATATCCAGTGATATGATTCTCTAACTGAAGGGAACGCGAAGGAGAGGTAGACTCTCATTTTTAGTTTCTATTATAAAATTTGTTATAAAAAATAACAATTGTGTTAATGTACCTTTCTGGCATTAATCATTAGTTGAACTACTTTCATGGAAAATATTAATATGAAGGATGGAGTAAGAAAAGGCTGAAGTGTCCCTAAAGGTAAGAATATCAAAGATGGAAAGGTTTAGCTTTCCTTCTGGTCTGCTATGAAGGATTGTTCAAGTCTGTTACAGCTTAGACAGGCCAGAGGAAAGCCTAAGCACAGAAATCTCAGTGACTTACTTCAGTTGTAACCTGAATATGCAGAATGGTTTTCTCAATGGAATTTAAATGCATTTAGTTGAAACATTGCATTTTGATAAAGTTTGCACATTTTATAGATTTGTTGGGTTCAAATTTAAAAGTCATGGGTTTTTTAACTAAACAATTTGTATTAATGATACTGGGTGACTTAGAGCTTTTGGCATTTGAACTGAGTGTAGTTTTTAGCCCTGATTTTTGATAAAATTAGCATTAATATTTTTATAGCAGCAAAGTACAACACTTTTTAAAGATTTGTTTGCAGGTGACCTTTTTCTGTGGGGAAAAAAAATACACCTGCATAATTTTTAGAATGGGTTTTTCTGCAGTTATTTGCTCTATTTTAAATATCTCATGTTTGTGACTGGCTGTCAACAGCGTGTACTGTAATAAACAGCAGTGCACACTGCACATCTGCGTTGTGACCTGGAGAAAGACTTTGTTCCTGTTAGCAGCTCTCAGCCCCCACTGGTAGCAGTGCTGAGGGTCCGTTCAGCGCTCGACTACCCGTGTGGCTGTGATGTAGCTTGCAGTACAACCAGGAGGCTGCTGGGGGGCAGAGCTTCCAGCGCTGGGAGGGAAGGTGGGGATTTGCACATCTCCAGCCTAACCAACACAAAACCAACTTGTCCTCTCTACCGTGAAATCCTAGCTCAAAAGCTCACGTTATTAAGCTTGCATCAACTGTGATTCACCTTTAAAGAAAATAAAGTCATCTGTCCCCTGCACACACCACTCCGTGCATGAAAGCGTTTCTCCCATGAGCACCACTATCAGCAGAGGTGGGAACCCAGCAGTAGTCCAAGGCCCTACTGGGCTGAGCTGAGGGACACAGTTGGCTGAAACCTACTCACCCTACTCACCCTGCTCACCCAGCACAGTCCATCCCTCTTTCATTCCTGCCAGGGGCAGCATCTGAAGGACCTGTTTCATATTGGGTATTTAAAACTGCCTGCCCGAGGGGGTCCAGATAGGCTCAGTTTGAGTTTGAGGAATAGCAAAACTCACACCAAGCAGTTGCGAGGGATTTGAGGTGGGAGGTGAGTGCTGTCCCTGAGTAGGCCCCACTCATACAGCTTTCCTGGAGGACGCTGCTGTTGCCAGCAGGGACATCTGCTTTATTACACTCACCAGGGGAGGTTCAGCATTCCTCCCCTCCTCTCCCCCTTCCACACAAGCTCAGCTCAGGCAGAGGAGATTGAATCCAAATAGGAAATGTGAATTCAATAATAATAATAATAATAATAATAATAATAATAATAATAATAATAATAATAATAATAATAATAAATCTGAAGGAAGAAAGTAGAACTCGGGAGAAAAGAGAGCGGCAGACCTGCTGGCCAAGGCTACTCTTGGCTGCCTTGGAGCCTGCAGCACCCCGGGGTAATGCAGGGCTGCCAGGTGGGCTCACTCTCCAAGCCGCCCTGCAGTGACTGCGCACGACACGGGAGCCCCCGTTCCCAGCCAGGAGTCACGGAACTCTGGCTCTGACTTGAAGGCAGGGAAGCAAAGCACTTCCTATCAGGGAGTTTCCGAGGGGCTGCCTCAGCCTGGTGCGAGGGCTCCGTGCTGGCGGCTGGGCACAACACATGTAGCTCCTCTGTCTCTCTGGCGAACTCGACAGCTGCTCGTAGCTCCAGTAATTAGACTGTCATTGCTTGTTAGAGGATAGGAAAACGCTCCTATGACAGATTCCACGAGTCCTCTGTTTTTTAAGACCTCACAGAAATCACCAGAGCATTAATTGAGATCTCTTATTTCTCTGGAATCAGAAGGGAAGAAGTTCCCTCTGCTCCTTCGCACTCCAATCAGAGCCCTCTCCCGCCTCCCATGGAACGCGGTTAATTCACTCTCAGAGCCTCGGGAGAAGTTGAATGCCTTTCGTACCTACCCGGCAGGAAGAGAGAGCTTCCAGGCCGTGCGAACTTACTTTTAAAATCTCCTTCTCGTTTTGCTAAATTTAACTAAAAGGAGATACACAGCCTTTTCTCCACTAACTGAGAACTGAGAACTCCATTAACTGAGCGGAGACTCGGACACTTCTTCCCATCCGAGCTAATGTTAATTCGGGAGATGCTCAGAAGGGGCTATTCCCCGCCGAACAAAAGCACAGGAAGATCACGCCGAGCTGCTCCTGCCCCCATCCAGCAGATGAGACAGAGGAGGCGATTTCTTTTCCTCCCTTCCGTACATTCCCCTTTCCCCCGCAATCATACAAGGTTAACTCAACAGAGGAGTCTCAATCCAAATGGCAACTGGGATTGCATTTAAAAAAAAAAAAAAAAAGCACTGAAGGAAGGGGGAGGAAAAAAAAAAAACAGAAATAGGGAAAGAAAAGAGAAAAAGCAGCAGGCTGATTACGAGGTGTCAAAACTGCCAGGAGCAAGAAGGTGATAGCAATCAGGGGTGAGAAGAGTGCGCCATTCGTGCGGGGCAGCTAATTATCCGTCTCATTTGAGAAGAGCAGCATTCGAGGCAGCAGCGTTCGCCTGCTGAACGGTGACAGATTGGCGCGGAGGAGAGGGGAGGTGTTAAAACAATGGAGCCGGGCTTGCGAGCGCTGTTGCATGCTAATCAGCCCGGCCTCCTTCCTTCCTTCCCTCCCTCCTTCCCTCCGCCTGCCTGCCGCGATCCCTCCTTCCCGCCGGCCGCATGGCAAGCCCAACACTCCCGGGCCCCTCCGCGACGTGTAGCCCGCAGCTGGCCGAGGTGGGAATCCAGAGGGACCCCAGGGGAGAGCGCACGGCGCGGCGGGCGGCACCGGGGGGCGGCCAGCAGGCCCGTGGCTGCCCGTGGTAGCTCGCGGAGCTCGCCCGTGGTGCGCGAAATTGCCGGGTCCGCCAGCCTCAATGGTTCCTCGGCCGGCGCCCCGCTCCCAGTGACCCCCCAGAGTACAGCCGCAGCGCAGAGGCAGCTCCGAGCGAGGCTGCCCGGCCGGAGCCGATCCGCCGCCGCAGCCGGGCGAGGCCCATGTAAGCGAGGGAAACGCAGAGCTGTGCCAATTACTGCTGGGTTCCAGGGCTCCGTTGTCCTCGACTCTGCACAGGGACTAGAGTCTGGAATGCTAAACGGGTCGTAAGCAAGTTGCACGGCCGCCTTTCGCCTCTCGGATTGCTTGGCCTTGCAAGCCTGAACCACCGCACACACCTAGTTCGCACCCTATGATGAGAGGTGCAGAAAGAGCTGCCCTCCTCTCCGAGCGGTCAGGCTTCCGCTCACGGGCGGTGCGACGGGGGCAGCGGAGCGAGGGGGGCCCCGCACGGGATCGCGTCCGTCCCGGCTCCCGCGAAGCCCCCTCTGCCCGAGAGCCGCAGGGCGAAGCCCGGAGCCGGGGCGCTGACAGCCCGGCGGCAGCCAGCGCCGCGCTCCGCTCTGCCAGGAAGAAGCAGAGGAATGAGCGTTGGAATGTTTACTCTCCAATATTTCTCAGTTTCCATTCCATCCTGCCCTGAAAGATTTCTGATTACTATACACTTCAAAATAGTATTTATTACAGATTTACATAATCTGTATGTTTTATGTTAAGGGAATAACACATTGACGCTGTACTACTGAAAGGAGTTAATCTAAACTATGTAGTGTCTGCTTTAAGAGTTCCAACTAAAACAAGTCCTTGTCTCCTGGCAGCGATAGGGAACACGCAGCCAGAAGGACACTGCCCGGATCGCTAGCTAAGCTCCAGGTGAAGCCACCGTTCAGCTCCCGAACCTTCCGTGGGCTGCACGACAGCACTCGGCGAAATTAAATCACGTCTGCGTGTAACCTCCCGTTTCATTTAACAAGTGTTACTTCAAACGGCACGTGGCTGTTTTATGGCAGGATTCGTGCGGGTAGGCGAACAGTGGCAGGGGAGGTTTGGGCCCGAGGTAAGCGGCACGGCAACGCAGGTTAAGTGCTATTTAAATGAGGTCTGAGCGGTAGTAAGAGCGCTCACATTTTGTTATTCCAAGTCTGTCGTACAGCGTTCTCGATGAATTGTCCGTGAGCATACAGATGGTGAGATTTTCATGCTTCCGTGCCATTCTGACATCCCAGGCTGTAAAAATAAATTCTCAGATCGCTGTGATACCTACGGAGTAGAAAAATCCGGTCCACCTTAATACTCAGCACTGAAGTGCTTTACGTTTGAGAGACTTTGTAACGCCTGATACAGAAGTTGGTGTGAACCGAGAATAGTGATTTAATGGATTTACACTACAAAGCAACATTTAAGATAACTTCTGCACCCTTTTCTCAAAGCAGATTTTTCCCCTGCCCTTCTCAGTTCAGAGTCACGGGAGATGGAGATCAAAAACATGCTTTTGTTTTTTCCTGCGATTTATAAAGACTTTTTTTTCATAGTTTGTACGTAAGGGTGACAGAAGGACCTTTCAGTAGGTCACGTTTACTTTTCCTGGTTTCTACAAACCTTTTTCTTGGTTTGTTTATTGATACCACACGAATTTCCAAAGCGGTGACAAACGGTTGTGTCCGTTGCGATTATTTACGTTGCGGATCAAAGGTATTCGCGTCGAAGACTTTTCCAAATAAAACGATGACTTCTTTCGTGCCTAAGAAGCCCCATTGCGGAGGCTGCGCGCCGCCCGCTCAGGCTGGAAGGCAGCGCTGGCACTGCTGGCAGGGGCACCCCGCTGCGTAACGCCGGCCCGCGGGCAGCGCGTCGGGCTTCGTAAGGTTTGTGAGCTGACCGAAATAGAAAATACAAATAGATACATAGAGCGGGCTGATACGGTGAAAATGAGCTTAAAGAAAACCATTTTGCAGAGACGAGTATATATTTTCAAAAGGTTTTAAATATTCAATCGGTGGAAAAATCACTACTTGTAAAAACGTGTGTATTTTCATTATGCTTAATTTGCCATTCAAAACAAGTTTTTCTTAATAAGCTCTATTGTTTCTATGTTTGGTGAAATGTAATACGTGTGAGACAGAAAGCAGACTTGGAATGTGAATGAGTCTCGTTTTTCTCTCTATCTTTTTTTAAATACAACTGTATTCGGATACAGAGACCCCCAAGTCAATAAAGGGATTAATAGAAGGAAAGCGGCGTGGCATTCCTGAGGCCATGATCTAAAAAGATGAAACATGGAATCTTACTTCCTAGGTCAGGTGTTTTTTGCTGTTTTGTTGGGGGTTTTTTTGTTTTTTTTTTTTCCTCCCTACATCTTATTTCTATGCAATATAAAAGTCTCCATAGACAAAAGCACTCTGCGGTTAATACTTATGTTTTTGCTCTCAGCAGCGACAACAAGCTTTGTCAGGTGTTCGCCGCTCGCACTGTTCATTAAAATACTTTAATAAACGACTCATTGCTTTACAGAATCACCACACTATCACCCGAGTAAAAACATCTATATCCTCTCAAGCCGGCAGTGTCAAAAAGTATAGTCTCTCAGGGCAAGGGGTTACGAAGCCTTCATAAAGGTTTCCCATCTGTCATTAAGCGCGACATCGAGCCCTTTAGGTGCCGTGAAAACGATTTTCTTCTGAATTCTCCAGCCCAAAGATGCCATCCTTTTAATTACTAGCATTTGAGATTAGGAACGCCACTGAATTCCCTGGAGATTCACAGAAGATATGCAAAAATAATCTCTTCTCCCGCTTGCCTGCCAGGGCTTCAGTACCTGCCCACCAGCCAGTCGGCTCATTTGCTAGGTAATGATGGATGAAGCACGGCAGCCCGGGCAGCTGCGCTGCCACCCCTCCTGACACTACTGATGTGCTCCACGGAAAGCTTCTTCTTCATAATTGATCGTCAAAAGAGAATGGCAAATAATGTTCTATTTATTTTTATATTGATTAGCTGCCCTTCTCGCCATCGCGGGACTCCCGTGTAGGGGTTCCTCACATACACGGGGTAACGGAATGAAAGGAGCCGTTGGGATCGCGGACCGTGAGGCTTCCAGTACATCTGCGTGCAACAGGTGCCCCGCAAAGCCCACGCCAACTCTCCTTAGGTTCAGTGTGCGTGGTGGAGAGCGGAGGTGTGGACGTTGTGTGGAGCCCAGCCTTTGCGTGACCAGACCGCGCTCGCAAAGCAGAAACTGAGTCGGGGGAGAATCCTTTCTAAAAATGTCCATTAGCGCTTTTTCCAGAGGTGACCATCAAGCGAAAGGCCGCCCGACCCACCAGTTTGCCAACAGCCGAGAGTTGGAGGGTTTTCTTGGGTTACAGGGTTACAGAAGTTGTCGGAGGAGGAACAGAATAGGAAAAGAGTAGGAAAAAAACAGCGCTGTGGTCGCGTGCAGGTTATCTCCCGGCACGGACCGGCCCGATGGAAGCGGCTGACTGCAGATAGGTCCCAGGGCGCACAGCAAGACCCGGTGACGGGTACGGCTGCAGAGGCTCTGCTCGTGTTGTCAATCCGAGCAGCGTAGACTCCATTTTTAATATGTGGAAACGTGTACATAACTCTGGACATAAGGGTGGGGGCGTAAAAAAGCCACGTCCAAGCTCAATGGGAGCACTGGAGAGAAACCTCGGGCTCCATGCCATCCGAGATGTGAAAGCCCACGGAGGCTCAGCAGCCAAAATCACACACACTGATTTTTTAATAGAGTTCTCATCCATGTGTCCATTTAACTGCAGTTGATACAGATCAAATAAGCTTGTTACTTTTAGATTCCCAGTTGCCTCAAGTGATACAAGACAGTAGCAACAGGAAGATCCCTAATTAAAATGGATTCACCTGATTTTCTTATTCGGGGAGTTTAGTGCCCCTAAGTATTCCAAGCATGATAAACCTCTTCCAGCATCGGTCTGCCAGGTCTATCTACCTTTCTTCTGTCCGGGGAATTGGAACAGCAGGTTTTCTTCCACCTCTAAAGCTTCCTTCCATTCTTCTGCATCATTTCTGAAATCTCCTTCAGCATACTTCTCCACGCATTTCTCCGAATATTTATAGATATATGCAATTTTGGGTATGTAGACGCACACGTATTTCAGGCGACACAAATCTGAGAGGGAAACCAATGTAAGATACGACACTATTTAATCATGAAATAGCATCGTGCCCTTAACAAAGTTTTTGAAGTCATCATTATAAAATCTACTTTGCGTAAGGATACCTTGGCGCTGTAGTTCATCATGACAGCTGCAACTTCTTGAGGACATGCGTGTAGTAATCTGTGAATGCCTCTTAAAAGAAGAGGACAAAATGCTGAACGCTTTACAAATTAGTTTGAAGTTAGATCAGTTTACACGCTTGTTTTATTATTCAAACGCGTGCATGCTGTTCCTTCCCGAAAGCGTCATTGCCCTCCGCAGCAAAGAGGCCGCACGAGCGATACCCGCACGGAGGACTGCCCTGCATGCCCTGTGCACCTCAAGTTTTAGGCAATGCTCTGTCGCGGGGTTTGTGCTCGTATAGATGGCCAAGAGTGAAAAAAGACCCACGTGAATGTTATTAGCAGGGAGTCTGCAGTCACTCATTCAAGTTCACAAGCCCATTAACATCAATGGGCCTTAAATGCAGTAAGCGTTTTTAAGTGTGCCTTGCTTTTTAGTCCCTAGAGAATACCAGGGTTGCCAAGAAATGCTCGTCGAGCCCAAACACGCTACAAGCATAAAAATAAAAGGTTTCAACTTTTTTTTCGACCCCATCATACGGTAGAAAATGGATGCAAGACCTGGAACGTGATGCGAATCTTAGAAGTGTCAAATCTTTTATGGACTTCAAGGGAATTGTACGGCCAACAAATCCAGCTTCATTCTGGTTTTACCCAGGTTATCAAAGAGAAGAGATTACTAGAATGAATGACAGAAAAGCAATTAATTACCTCGCACTTTGCGTGGGGGTAACAAGACCACAAGGATGCTAAGACTTTCACAGCGTTCCAGAAGGTCCATATTTCCCACCGGGTCTAAGTGCCTTTTCCATTATAGGGTGAAGAAAAGGGCTATTATAAGAAAATGTCGGTGGAGAAAATGTTACTGTGTAATAAATAGCCCGGTCGCGTCTTTTAATAAATAGTTTGTGGGAAGTAATCCCGACTTGACTCACTGTCCTCTAAATCGGATCCCTTTCTTTCTAACCATGTATCAAGTTAGATGTTTTGCCGAGATGAAGCTAAGAGGGCATTAGCTTTCTTTTAAAGAAAGTTCGTGCCGTGTGTAGGTGTGCGTGTGTGTGTTTGGGGGAGGGGTGTTGGGAGGCAAGATTTTTTTTTTTAAATAAAACTCGTTCCTTCAACTCTTTTACCAAGGTTAAAGGAACACGTTCCTTTCTTTGTCTTCAGAAGAAATAGCAGAAAGTTCGAACCTTTTTGCTTTCTCTGCCCCAAATAAGTGCGTTGTGACGATTAGTTGTATGTAGAGAGATGGAGGGGAAAAAAAAAAAAAAAAAGAAAGAAAAAAAAAAAAAGAGCAACAGCTTCCAGGTCCAAGTCTGCGCAAATAACCATTCAAAATGTTTTTGAAGAAACAGATTAATCTCAACCTTCTTGTTTAGAGCCGCAAGCCTGCAGTGAAATACCGTTAAACTGGGTTCTTAAAGTTTTAGTCGGTGGCATTTTCTTAGGTTGACTGTGTTCACTGTGTTGAGATGCTGTGAGCAATAACGTAACTCCCGTGGGGACTCGTGTCTCAGAGCGCTGGTGAGGAGCTGATCTGCCATGTGTGGTACATCAGAGGATGGGGTGTACACTGGACTGACTCTACCGTCTTATTTAAATGTGATGATTTTTCTCATTTGTTGCATTGTTTGTATTAATACGAATATCTTGTTATGTTTGTTTTGTCTCTTGGGAGCCAATAAAGCTGTGAAGTTTTTCTTTACACCAAATGCAGCTCTACGGGCGATCAATCAATGGGTAGTTTTTGGATAATCTGCGAGAGTGAGAAATCTAATAAAGCAAGCAACTAAAAAAGGAAAACAACGTCTATTTTCTGTTAGGTTAGCTACGTCAGGACTCAGGCTTTCCACCGTTCCTTTTAAATATATTTGAGCAGCTACATTTAAGTGCCAGGGTAGCACCTCGCTAAATTAACTTGCTGACATATAAAGGAAAAAGTTTGGGCACCGTGACCTCGGCAGCAATGGTGGTGACTCACTCTTCCAATTCAATTTACTTTGACACTTGCGTTTCCCCCAGCCCTCCTCCGCAGTGGTATATGAAAACAAACTTAGGCGAAATACAGTCCGATTGTGAAATGAGAGAACAAGAGATTTTTTTTTTACATTTTTTTAATACCTATTGCTTCTGCATGCCACGTTTAGTGTTAGGAATAGGTAGACAAAGACGATATAGTTAGCTTCTATGTCGCAACAAGGTCCATAGAAAATCGTGCCTCTTCATTTCAAGGCAGCAGTTCCCTTATCACAACAAAATGAGTTATAAACAGACCAAAATAACAATCTGAATTATCTGGCATTAGTGGCTGAACTGAACAGCCCCAGATTACGTGATGAATTGTTAAATTGCAGTAGCATTGTTTTGGAATTGCTAATTAAAAAATAAGTAAACCCCCATGACTCTGGATATGACAACTGAAAATACCCACAAATTATTTAATAAATGAAGCGTCTAACAACTCTAACACTTCCTGCTCGCCTTGTTAATAAATGTAATTTGAGGTAGATTTTAAAAATCTCCCATCTAAACAGTGAATTCATTACGCGACGTTCAGATCTCCAGATGCCTATGGACTCTTCGGAATTAGGTGTTAAATAGACAAAAGTGAACCAAACTGCCTTTAAAAGCACAGCATGACCATGTAATTCTTTTTCCAGTTTGTGGTAAAAAATGATGAAACTTCTTTCCAAGTAGCTATCACCCAGATTTAGTGTGAAAAGTAGTGTAATTGTAATTCACGCCATCAGGGTCTATCACTGATAGACTATCAGCTGTTCTGTAGTTAGGAAGGCTTTCTTTTCAAATAGGAAAGCTGCCAAGTGCTCTGTGATACCTCCAGCAAGCTTATCGGATGGAAGATCGGAGCCAAAACAGCAGCTGCACACATATGCAAATTGGCAATTAATAGTATAACATTCTGGGAAGGATTTTTTTTTTTTTTTTTTTTTTTTAATATGGGAAAGTATAGCGGAGCTACCTTAATATTAACCTTAACAGTGACAGGAAACTTCTTGTCTGAGCGGCCAAAGAATAATTACCCTCTGGAGAGATTGTCTCTCTATTACTCTCTTCCTTCACACAAAGATCAAAGCTTGTTGTCCTGGAGTTTCTCTCCATCAGGAAAGTTAACTTCATGCCGTAAGAAGGGGGATACCTTGTCGCTTCGGTTCTACGAGCTCGGCAATCGTGGCCATACCTCCCCTTCCCCTTCAGTTTATTTGTTTGTTTAGCTTTAAGATGCTTCTCCTGCTTCTGAAAAAAAAAAAAAAAAAAAGAAAGAAAAAGAAAGAAAAAAAAAAGAAAAAAAAAAAGAAGCTTCGTGCTAAGTGAAACTCTTAGAACTGTGCGTTTGTTACGGATACTCTAATCAACGGCAAAGTCATTGAAAGGATTAGTTTTGTACATTTTCCCCAGCCTGCTGCAGCAAAGCAGCCTGCTTTATTTAGCTCAGCATGTATGAATACAAGCCTCCCAATTAATGCGGTTGCTTGCTCTAGTTAGAACATTTCCTTTCAAAGGATCCTCACATGATCCTTTTCTTGTAACAGCAGACTGGAGCTGGGAAGGCTCTCCAGGGCTACTGCATTTCACACCAGCCTGTCCCCAGCGCTTTCTCCGGTGTCTGTCCGTCTGCCTCTTCTAGGACAGGCGTGGGGTGATTAGCCGATGTTTGCGATAATCTTGCCGGCCTTATTTTCAGGAAGAAAGACGCCGGCGGCTTGGCTGCGGGAAGCGGCAGGCCGGAGAGCGCTGCTCCCAGGGCAGGTGCCTGGCAGAGCGGCTCGGCGCAGCCGTGCTGCGGCTCGCCGGGCGGCGGGACTCGCCACTTCTACCGTCCTTTTTCCCTCTCACGTGCGCTCGGCTTATGAATTCATCTCCATTTTATTCCTCAGTAACTGCATTTGTAGTTGAAACACCTTCGCGTTGCGGTGCTTCAGCCGTATTTCAGCTGGAAAGAACGCCGTTCCGGAGAGGTATCGACGAGCACACGCGACGCCCATGGCGCCCGCGGGCAGAGCGGCGCGGAACGCAGCAGCCCCCGCGGGGCGGGCAGCTGCACCGCGCGGCGCTCCGCCGCCTTCTGCCTCCTCGGCACGCCGGGCCTGGAGCCCGCCTGCCCCCTGCCCTCCGGCTTCCGAACGGCCCTTCCTCCCCGAGCCCAACGGCAGCTATGCAGCCGGCAGCCAGCAGCTCAGTCAGACAAAGAAAAGATCTTCAGAAAAGAACGCAAGTCCTCGCTACTCTGTTCCACAGCCGAATCGATATTGCACATAAGTTGGAGAAAAGTGGAGACAGAAACAGATCCCACACGCTCTGAGCTGGAGCTGAAAGCCGCCTTTGTCTTAGTTATTATTTGTGATGCCTTTCTCCGGACTGCAATCGCTTCCTCAACATCTTTGTTGAACCACTCTGGTCTTTTTCCCAGTGCTTCGCAAACACATACAGACTAGAAGGGTCTCTAAAAGAGCTGTAGTGCAAGTACGGTGTAAAATTTTGTGTTATTTACCCACATCAACACCTAATGTTACGTTAATATCAAATGTCACGGCACCTGATTATTATTCCCATTAAAGAATTTAATGCATTCACACAACTCCTTTGCTTCTGCTCTATTGATGACATAAATCTCCTCAGACAGCTCAGTTTAAGAAATGGGCTTAAGTGACACTGAACATAAAATCTTCAGCAATGTAAGGCACAGTTCTACAAAATATGACCCTGAGGTTTACAGTTTAGTATAGATCAGTGCTATCTGGGATATTCAGAACAAACACACCAGGATTATATTCAAGATTAAGGAAAACAGCATTTGGGCCTTCATCCTCAGTTGATTATAAGAGCACATTGGAACTGCATTGCTTGGACAGCTCTGGAGCACCTGGGTTTTCAAAATACAGTGCCTCTCACTGCTTTGGGTATGGTTTCCATCTGACTGTTCTCTAGGAACCATTCATCAGAAAGAGGTGTATGCATAACTGCAAGCAGTAGAAATATTCTTTTCATTTGCTGAGCACTGCCACTCAGACATTCATAAGGTATTGTTTGCCCAGATTTAGGAAAAAATGTACTTGGTGGTTTTTTGATTTCTTTAACACTGTTTCCCAAAGAGAGTAAGGAAAAAATGATGTTAGGTTATGGCCTGCGGCCCAACCGTTTGGAATTCTATTGGTAAGTTTCAACCACATTTCAGAAGTTGATATGAAGATATTACTTTTTATTATTATCATTCTTTGATGGGTATAAGAATAAACCTGTTAATACTAAGGAACAGAAGAAATGGTTCCAAGCATTATTTGCCAGAAGTTAGTGGACCAAATAAATAAGTAAGTAAAAATCTCCCTTCGTAATGTCTCTAATGTGGCCAGAACCCGAAAGTACAGGTTAAGGGAAAAGCCAGAAATATTCTGAGGATGTCCCATTAAGGGGACAGAGGATGCCCTTTACAATAGATAGATAGATAGATAAATAGATAGATATAGATATAGATATAGATATAGATGTAATATATATAGATGTGATCTAAGGATTACTTGAGACACAGAGAGGATGGGAGCAGGAACAAGTAAAGGATATAGGAGGATATAGGAAACACAAGTGTAATTAATTGATTTTACCATTAACTGAACAGCTCTATCCTCTGGTATCTGCTGTTTCATGACTGAACACATTCCTATGGTCCTGGGACGACAGATGAAAATTACAAATTGCTCACAGTGAATTTCAGAACTTTGTCTGCCCATTCATTATAAATTTCTGTGTTGTAGAAAGCAATCCTTCAAATTTTACACCAGTACATTAGGGCAGAAGATAATTGGATGGACTTTTACCAGTACATTTTCCTGACTTGTTACTAAAGAGAAGCTGTGAACAGCAGAGGTTGAAGAGGAAAACAGGTCAGTAAAGTATGATGTTAATAGAAGAGTCACAGAGCCAACAGGCTGCTGACATTTGATTCATGAGAACAGAAGCAAAAGACTTTGTTTCCTTGCTTTTGTTTTCCTGATGGTATTTAAATATTTTAATGATACAGCCTTCCAATGCTAAGAGGTGATGCTATTTTGTTCCATTTGAAGGACAAAAATTGAACACTACTGACCAAAGTACTTATGAAATTTAAAAATAAAGGAAAAAGTCCAAGGGAAAAAGAGAAAAGAAAAGAAGAGCCACAGAAAGCTTCTCTAGAATACTGCTGCCTTGGAAGACAGAGCTGCTCCTCAGAGAGAGCTTTGGAAGTGGAGTTTTCTCAAGAAAGAAAAGCCATACAGAAAAGAAATGTAAACTGGGACTGAACCATCTTTTCCACATTGTATTGACAAAACCATAATAAGCTTGGCTATTCCATGGCTTATTCCAGCAACTGTAGTTGATCTAATGGAGACATTTTAGAGAACTTCCTTGTCTGAGAGCTGGAGAAAGAGCGTGCCTATAGAAAAACACTACTGTATGGGAGAAAAAATCTTATCCTGAATATTACACAGATTAGATAATAGTAATATGTTTTAAAATTAAGTCACTTGATTTAGATAAACGATCTAAATATTATACACCTATTCAGAAACATTTTTAGCAATAATTCTACAAAAATTTTGTATGTGTAATTCAACACATTAAACTACATCATCCATATGTAACTGACAATGAGTCATCTCTTGAAGCACAAGAAATGGGGAACTAAATAAAAGTGTAATACAGCACACAATATGTAGTAACTGAAAGGCAGAGACAATATTGCATCAGTTTTAGGACTATTTTATGCTATTGTATGCCTCTGTCACATTTAGAGGGAGAGTTCCCTGGACAAGATAGGAAAAAAAAAGTTTTAAAAATGTTTTGTCTAAGAGACCTGAACTTATAAGAGTGGGTTACTATAGGGAGGTGAAGGGGGGAGATTTTTGCAAGATCTGCAGTACTGAGGTCAATCAAATGTTCACAATATATTGCTCACCAAGAAAGTGAGCCCAAGAATTATTAAGTTTTTTTTGGTGAATAACTTTGAATAATTATTTTTTTTCTGAGAAAACCACAATCTGTTCACTGAGAGTTCATGAAGAAAAAAAAAAAAAAACAAAAAACAAAAACCCAAGGTGAATAATTCATTATGAATTATTTGATCAGTTTTAGCAATGAGATTCTAAATCTGTCCTCTTATGGATATTAACCTCATTAATACTATTTAGATACAAGACTTTGGGATAATTAAGATGATGCAATACTGTGTATCTAATTTGACACTATTCATATTTTTGTAAATACTTTGGAAATAATATTTATTATATTTTTAAAAATCCTTGTGTATAAATTTAGAAGAACCGTTAATCTTAGAATAATTGATGCAATAAGAGGACATTCTTACATGAGATGGAAGCCTCGATAACAGAGATCTAAATGTTTAAAATCTGCCAGGATGTAGTGCTCTAACACATAGCTGAGTGGCCAATTCACCTATCATTTGTGAATTCTAGGGAATTTGAGAGGATGTCTAAACCTGAACTGAGAAACAGAATTTCCAGGGATGGGAAAGAAATCAGCACTCTTAATATTTAAAAATACGAATTATCATAAACACACAACAATTACCATCCAATAATTAAATAATTAGCAGTCTCATTTCAGACCGTTCCATTATGCCATCCAAGAGTAACACAAGAACTAGTCATTTATCTGCTTAGTACACTATTTCTGTTTAAATACAGACACACTGTCTTAAAAGCTAATATTTTCTAGTAATTCCTATCGATACCTGACCAGTTATCCCATTTCATTACGTAAAGATGTGGTTTCATGATACTTTGAACTGCTCCAAATCAGAGTTGCTAGAGTGTTTTCTGCCAAGTGCTTCAGCCTACACTCTTGCACCAGCAGTAGTGTTTGGATGATGCCATTCTCTCCCATCTTCCCACAGGGGTGAGCTGTTTCATGGCAGAATAGCTGCAGTCTGACAATACAGCTAGGTTGGTCCAAAAAAAAGAAAAAAAAAAAAAAGAAAAAAAAAGAAAAAAAGAAAAAGAAAAAAAAAAGAGAAAGAAAAAAGGAAGCCCATGTCTAAAGAGATAATCTTGCTTCTTTTTTTTTTTTTTTTTTTTTTGGTTCCCCAAACTGGTTGCACGCTTCCGTGATATTGGTATTAATCTGATCCTGTGGGGAAACCAGTCTTACAAAATATACTTTTTCTGGGTTAGCAGCAGGCCATTGAGTTGCAATAGATTCACTTTAAAGTCAGATGAATGAAGGTGCCAGTACAAATGCTGGAGAAGAGCACAGCAAAGAAAGCTCAAGGGAAAGCAGTGGTAACATATGGCCAAAAGTAGGGTTTGCAGCAATCAACATTTAGATTGGCTTCGGCTCCAGTGGAACCACAGCCTTAGATTTACTGTAAATAAGATCTAATTCTGAAGGAACTTCTTCAAAACAAACATAAGGCAAGTCATTCCATACTCCTTCCCCAAAGAAAAATCAATTACAGTAATAGTAATGGTAACTTATTTCACCTAAAGTGTTTTCAGCCACTTGGCATACAACATGTGAGTCTACCAGCTTACTACACTTAGTACTTAACTAAGTCTTACCAGTGTAAGATTTAATCTGGCCCTAGAAAAAATATTTTAAAAACAATTTCAAGTTCAATGCAGTGTATTTTTAAAAGCATTTTCTTGTTTACTATTTGCAAATATACATCACTCTATTCGAAATCTCAGTAGAAGACTTTGAAAGAATAGCTCTTGTGGAAGAAATTTTCCATTCAAATAATTTGGACTGTAATCTTCTTTTGGGTTTCTGCTATATGTTAAGCACTGCAGTTTTCAGATTATGAAACTATTTACTACATTGTATACTCTGAATGTTCTTAGTACTACTTCTACATTTGAATATGAAATCTGAAATTATGTTAAGACATATGACTTCAAAACAGTGGGTTTTTTTATGTACTGCATACAAACATATGCAGTATATGCCTAGTAAATATGAAAGAGACAATCCACATAATTTCACAGTTACATGTTATTACAATATTTATTAACAAATAAATCAAAATTATCATAGCAGTATTATGGCAGAAGGTAAAAGCTTATGCAGGTGGGATTTGGCTACACTGTTTCTCCTCACTCCAGTCATTCAATCATGTATCAGATCTGGGAATTTTCTTCTTATTATTTAGATTAGTTTATTTGGTTTGTTTGTTTTGCTTTTAAACTTCAGTGAATTTCCTAGCTGGAATTAAAGACTGACAAATCTCTGCCAATTTTATTTTGTTCTGCTTTGTATAAAAGAAAGAATTTACATCAAAAACAAGAGAGTGGTTTTATATGACTAATATTTATGCTGCTATAGCTATTATTGTAGCTAAACTATTTTCTGTAATTAGTCTAATGCTCATTTGTGTGATATTGTAATAACTCCAAGAAAAAGATACGATGCTATAAATGAGATTAAGGATTGGTTGGGCCAGATCTCATAGAAAAATTATTCTTTAAAGCTACAAGTAGAAAACATGGATACAGGAGAAACATTAGCAGGATTCACAGTCATCAGTTCTTGTCAACTGCTCTTTTTCCTAAGGTCTGGGAAAAGCACCGAGCAGATCTCTCTTACACCAACATCTTCCTGCATTTCTGATGGGTTGCTAAATGAATTGCTATTGCTCTGCCCTACCAGAACAGAATTTTTCTATCTTTACGTTAGCTCCTTGCTGCTGTGCTGTGGCTTCCACAGAAGCCACATTTGTGACCACAAATAGAGAGATCAGAATGATCAGAATGAAAGATTCACAGAAATAAGTAGCAAGTCCAGATGGATAGAATGCTGAAGTCACCCCTAAAATAGGTACCTCATGTTGACTAACAGAGTGAAAGATCTAAATATAAAAATCAAATCAAACCACCACCACCACCAAAAAAAAAATCCAGAAACTTACTAATACAAAGTTATCTACCAACTCATTCTATCTAGTCTATAAAGATTCCAATAGTTAGATAACTCCCACATTATTACCCAATATTGTGTTATGGGTAATACTGAGAATCTCAGCTTCCATTAAATCAAACCACAACACGATTTTCACACAAATAACTTAAAGCTTACCTTTAAAAAAATATGGATGAGTTTGTGGCAAAAAACTGAGGGTATTAGGAATGAAAATGTATCTCTTTTGGTCACTCTCTGTAACATCTCTCGTAATAAATGGAGTCCATAAAAGTGTGGCTGAAGATATCTTGGTGTTAGACTAACCTAATTATCTTAATCAGGCTGATCTTATACTTTAAAACTTCATTGTAATTTTCAGGACGAGTTTCTGAATTTTTGTCTTCTGAATATTATTGTTCCCAAAAGATCACAACGCTTATAAATATAGGAATTTATTACATTTAATATGTTCTAGAGAGCAATCTCAAATGCTCAAAATATATACATATCAAATTTCAGAAGTCTTTTATAGCACATAATTAGCTTTTTGCACTATATTTTACCAGACATACTAGGAGCTATGATGTTATGTTATTTCCATGAAGTGTAGAGAGCTAACAATGGAGAATATGATTTTGCTTATTGAGACCTGTGTGCCTTTAACATAAAATTTTTTTGAAGGTCACATAAAGGCAGGCGTTATGTGCTAATAATGTCACTAATGTGCATTTACAGCTTTTGGAAAAAAAAAAAAAAAAGATTGCATTGTACTGTTTTTAAGATGATTTACTTTTTAATTAATTTAGTTGTTTTAGTATGTAGTCTGATTTCTTCCACAAGGCTTTAAAATTTCTACTGTGATACAGAGAATGGCAGATAGCTTATGAAAGAGTAAGCTCAGAAACGCTGATGTTGACATACATAAACATGATAGCAGGACTGAAAATTAAGGTATGTTTTCATCCTAGGAGAAGCTATCAGAAAAGTTAGATTTTGAAGGGAAACTGTTTTTCTTCTGAAGATAACAGTCTTTCTTTTGTCACTTGCATCTGTTTTGTTTCTTAAAGCCAGGGCCTCATCATGCATTTAAGTGTCATGTTCTCTCTCAATGACAATGTTCTTTCAGCAGTATTTCTCTTTCTCCTCCTTTTTGGAGAAAGCAAGGTGAAACAGCTACAAATAGCCAATATGAAAATCTTATCAACTTCAGACAATGACAAAATCTTAATTTTTCATGAGATTTCCATGCCATTCATGGTGACATCTGTTCTGTAAACAGTAAGCACAAGTTTTCTCCAGATAAAAGATTTTTTCAAGCACTGTAACTTTAATTCAGTATTAGAGAAGGACTAGGAACTTCCAGATATATTTGAATTAAGCACTAGATGACATAGAGATTTTAGAGATATCTCATCTCTTCAGTCTATGCATCAGGTGTTTCCTAGTTGAACAGTTTACTTTCAAATATAAGTCTTAGATTCTTCAAGTTTAAAGACAGTCATTTTTTTTCTCACCATGTTACTATTATTAGTGATTTTGTTAGTATTTACCTACTACTAAACAAGGTGATTTACCATAAATGATAAAGACTGTGAGATCATTCTTGCCCACTGTCCTCTCATATAAGAACTCCCTGTAAAATAGTTTGTATTTCATTGCCTAGTTTAAGTATGTCAAGAAGTAGTGCTTTCATTCATCTTTGTTCAAGTCTGAATACACAGCTTAAAATCAATGAGACTGGGTTCTACTGCTCTAAAGCTGAACATTTAGGTCTGAATAGCATTATGTACAATCAGCCTCACTTAAAAAGAAAAATACAAGGAAATTCTGGATCCATAATTCACCCTCCACCTTCTGACCCTACCAACCGCCATATTAGTGTGCCCCCACCAAAATACCAGCTTGTGTTTACAGTTTCATTTCTCCTGATGGTGGATGGGCGCGTGTACACGCACTCGCTCTATGCACACTCAATAGGATCATGATCTGGAGAGCTGAAAATGTAAACACAAGCTGGTATTGTGGTGTGACTAGCGGTTTGTGGTTTCTTTGTTAGAATATTTCAAAAATGGCACACTGGCCAGAACTAAAAAGAAAAGCAGAACTGCTATTTCTTTGAAACTTTGATGGTTCCAGAATTCATATTTCAGGTAGGTAAAAAAAGGGCGATAGAATTTGAAGCTGTTTCTCAACGCTTATTTTCCAGATCATCAACTATGCTTCAGTACAGGCATTTTGTTTTGAGGGACTGGTAGTACGTACTTTGCCCTCAATTTCACATGAAGAATGAAGTAAATGAAACAGAACGACTTGATGAAAAGACGACGAGTCCAAAACCTCATCCTTTATTTTCTGGGTATATCTGTCAGTCTTGATAAAGTGAATGACCTCTTCATGCAGACATTGTTTTACTACATTTCTTAACTCTGAGGTTGAGGGGAAGGTTAAGGGAAAAACTGAAATTCTACATATGAGGTACTAGATTATATTTGGTGTTTTATCATGTCATATTTAAAACATTTTAAAATTTTAAATAAGCTTATTAAAAGTAGGTATTTGAAGTAGGAATTTTATTTTGTTTGATCATTCATTTAATCAGAGTTGCAGACACTTTCTAGCACCAATTGAGCTTTCTGTTCATACTCATCCCTGAGTATTTGATTTAAACAACAGCTAAAAGTACAATTTAAGAAAAGACTGGAAGAAGCAGAGCAGTCTTCTTGAAACAGTGGAAAAAGTCCAGAAGACCTACTGGTACTAGCACAACAACTCTACATTCAAGAAAGAGGGACAGACCTGCTATACTAATGTTCTGTGTAAGAAAATTGGTCTTATTCTTAAACTAACTCAGTGCTCATGAAAAGAGCATCTGGTTTATAAATACTTATCAGTCCCATATGCTATCAGCATATCTATCACATAAAAGGCAGGAAATTCCTTCTTCAATTTTGTGATATTACCTTACATACAAAATCACAAAACAATAACACTCATTTTTTCTGCTCAAAAAATATTCTGTGTGTATGTTAGAAACATTTGATTGCTTTACACAAACTGCACAACTGCAATGCCATCATAAGGTAGAACATCTTGCTTCTTTTTAATACATTACTCCATATAAGCACCCTCACAAAGACAGCTTGTGAGCATTTCACAAATTATAATAATGGAACCACCTACATGTATATCAGTGCTGACAGATCTGGATCATCTTATTTTCACCTGCAGTAAGTTCAGACTCAGCTGAAAACTAAATTATACAATGAACAGCTTTGTTGTAGGAATATGCATGGCCTTATTTTCCACCACCATTTGCAGAATAAATGCTTGCAGCTTTCATAGATACTTAATACATACGGTAATAAACAATAACGTACCTGTAATCTAATCTTTTTTCATCAGAATCAGCTATAAAGTTAATCACTTTTTTTACATGGCACACTGCGTGTTTCATCTGTCTGATATACAGCTGTTCAGTAGCCATTACTTGTAATGATTCAATGTCCAAAAAGGAAAACGTTATATGCAAAAAGACCTTGGTATCAGTTGATAATAGTAATAGGATATCTACTGAATGCAGTATCACAAATTAGATGAAGAATTAACTAAAGGAGAATTTAGCATCCAGCTAATACACAGAACAATGTCAAATTTTGATGACCGTTTGTGGTCAGGACCTCTGTTGTGTGCTGTTCTGGCACATATCAGCACTTCTGGTTCAAAATGAGAGGACTGTCAGCCAAGCTGATAACACCACTCTGGAATTTCTGAGCTTTAAAGGCCAAAAGAGATGAAATATAACAAATAAGACCAAATATTGATCTTATCCCTTGGACATTTAAGAAGGTTTTATGAACGGATGTCTTGAGTCATATAGAATATTTGTAACTCTCACGAGAGAATGTCGAAACATACACAGTATTTTCCTATGTTTGAAGGCCTATCTTTTTCTAAAGAAATATAAATATATACTCCATGCAAGCACGAAATAAATGTGTGCAACACTACATAATATTACATGCCTTCGCCTCCTACGGATATCAGTCACTGTGAAATTAAATAAAGCCAGCATTCCTTAGTAAGCTTTATGAAATGGCATTTAGCATTCTTTGCTTCTCTTACCAAAAAAAAAAAAAGAAAAAATAATGCCCATCCCACTTATTTAACTGGCAAAATGACAAAGACCTCAAAAGGCAATAGAGACTGTATGCCCAAATTTAGGCAGAGGAGATTCTTCCTCCTTAAAAATACCACTTCATTTAAAATATGTGAGATAGCTCCTTTCTCTGTGATAAGGAATACTTGGTATTATTATTTTTTTCAATTTATATAGTGAGATATAATTCAAGAATCAACAAGAAACAAAACTTACCTATACCACAATATTGCATTAAAATAAAATTATCTTATTCTAAGTCATTTGTTACATGAATATGATCCACATCAATCAAATCTATCTGAAGCCAATTTTAAATTACGAAGGACATAACAAGACCAGCTAGAATTTTACTGGTGGGAAATGAATAAAATTTATCATATGTTTGGGAAATGAAAGGAAGAACTGGAAGAGTTCAGGAAGAGCTGAAAGAAGTACTATACAAATTAAAAGGCCTAAACCATACTAATATTGTAAATAGTTCACCAACTATAAATCTCACAGCAATATTTAAAACTAACTGCAATATTAAGAGTACTTTCAAATAATGAGAAGTGTGATTATTTTCACACAGCAGTCTATTCTTATCTTTCAAGACAGTGAAAAAGGTTTGCATTTATAAAATTCATGGTTACTGAAGTGTTTGTGTATATAAAAATATTTTTTACAGGAATGTAAGGAACTGGATTGGACAACTGGCATACTGTCAGCCAGATGCAAATTTATGTTAGCTTCAAATAGTTTTCTCAAAAATTGAAACTAGAACACATTTCCTTAAAAATGCGTTTCCTGCAGAGGGTCAGAAGATGTGGTTTAGAAGACCAGGGCTGTACATTCAGAATTGATTATTTTAAAAGACTATTTGGTAGTCACATGTGATGATTGGAACTGAGAATCATTTTCTCTTACTTGCTTGAGAAACAAAACCAAAACAATGTGTGGAGAAAATCTGAATGAGCTGGCTTTGATATTTTTTTGGTGGGATGAAGATTCCTAACGTCACTGCTTATGTATATGCACTGTTCTGTCTTCCATTAAAAAAGAATGGAGCTAGATTAACAACCATTCGTTTAAAGAATGTTTGTTTATTTCTACTACAAAATCTTAGATCTATTGCTAGGAACAAATAAAGTCAACGGGTAATGTAGGGCACAAAATTTGACCTCTAAAAACATTTGTAAAGTTATCCTGTTTTTCACAGAGAGAGCCATATTCTACTGAGTTAATGAATTCAGATACTGCGCATTTGACCTGCATTTTTTAAAGTAATTAGCAGCTCCAGTTACCTGAAAGACGAAGCTAAGGATGAGCGGGCAGATTTATATCAGTGCATTTCTAATTAAAAGTGATGTTATTTACAGCCGGTCAATAGAAGCCTTAAGCATCTGGGCTTGTAAGACATATATATATGCAACAATAGATTCATGATTATTTAAAGGCTATTTGCAGTTGCTGAAACACTGAGTGAAGAGCATTGAACACAAAGGATAATTTTGTGCTAGATGAGATCATTGCTCTTGCTTGAGTTTATTTTTTCAAGTGGCCTGGAAATCCATCATTTAATTAATTTCTAAATTCAGGTTTTGTGGAGAAAGAAAACGTCCTCCCATTACTGAGTATAAAACTGAAATGAATGGAGCAAATAACTATATTAGTTCACTGGACAAATGCTGAAAGGGGTACTAAAGAAAAGCTAAAGCAGTGGGAATTTTAAGTAGACAAACACTAGACGAAATTCCAAAGCTCCTAAAAGACACAGAAATACTATTATAAGGCTCTAATGCCATAAAGCAGTTTTCTGGGAACATAATTACTGTATGAAAGAGATTTTTTAGACTAACAACTGCATTTATCTCACCAAAATTTCATGTTGCACACACGCTATACGGATTACCATAATATATCTCAGGTATTAAAGCATTTTAACATTTACATTATGACCTATACAGGAGAACTACTCAAAGACTCCAAAGAACTTTAAAAGCACCAGTGTTACAGTTGTGATCTGCAAAATACATGGACTAATTCTTAGTCCTTGCACAGGACTTCTAAAGCCATCTGTAAATGGCAATAAAGAGCAGCGAGTTCTTAACATCAGTATCAGTATGTCAGTCAATATATATGACATACCTAAACAAGTCCATTGGATTTTTTTCGAGACTCCACTAGTTAAAAGAGATTAAAAGTACTGCCTGAAACTGATATAAAGAGTTTACTGAATTAAAACAAGAACCAAAAACAAATTTTAAGGTTTCACCGAATATAAAAAGAAAGTGAATTTTTAAAAAATCAGGCAGCAGATACTGAAGTCTCTTCTTGGACTTCCAAAACTAGTCATTAATAGCTAATCATGACATTCTCTAGTCTATGAAACCAGGTATGGTGAATTAACCAATGCAACATGACAAGTCTGTAGTCTCAACACAAGATGTCTTCATACCATGTTAATTCAAATACATTATCCTTCAAAAGCTCAAACATATATAACATACAAGTATGTGAACTGTCTTCATTACAGCTTACATCGTGTTTTGTATTGCATTCCATTTTTACAACCACATAAGTCATAATGCCAGCAATACAATAATTTTAAAAAACTTTAAAAATATTCATTTTTAATTATCTAGTTTCCATATCTTTATTTAATTACTGCAAAGCTTTTGTATTTACTTTCACCTTGAACATTCTGCTTATCTCTGATATTTTACCTATCTGGATTTAGTCTCATTTTTACCAGTTAAACAACATTGAGGCAGTGCTGTCATGCTTAGCACTTCAATAATAAGGATAAACAAAGAAGTCGTGTTCACTCTTTTTATCAGAACAAAGAAATCTGAAATAAAATTTAACTAAAGTAAATGTAAACTAAAATGTAATTTAAATTAACTTTCTTTTAACATAAACAATTCAAAGAACAGATAAATGATGCCTAAGATGTCTGATACTAGACTTCTGTCATCAGCCCTTAGGAACCCGAAAGACAAACATGGAAATGTCTTCACAAAAGTACTATGTACAAGTGCAATATCTGCATATACCTTCTTTGCAGGGAATAAAAAGATCTTCAGGTTTGTTTACCATACCAATAAAAATCAGAGAAGGATGAAAATTTTCACATCCTACCTTTGCAGAGGAAAAGCTTAGGTTCAGTTGGTGCCTGGAGTGTACCCGGGACCTAAAATAAGATATTAAAAATTTTTTTAGTCATTTGAGCTAAAAAAAAGAACACTTAACCTCACTTTAAATGCAGGAAAAAAAAAAACCCTGGAGGCAAATGAATTAAAAAAAAAAAAAAAAAAAAAAGAAATTAGAAATCTAGGCATTAGTAAGAGATTTTCCTTGCTTTGTTTCTACAATGGAGAATAAAATTTCCACCACATGGTCTCAAACATGTAGGTCTCCAAATGCCAACTGTTACAACTTGTAATTAAAGTTAATTTATAGCCTTTAATCAACTGAATCAACATAGCTAGTGAGATTAGATAAATTGTTCCTGTATTTATTTATGGCAGACTGCCAATGTAACTAAAATAAACATCTTGCCTTACCTGAGTAGTTTATTGCTAGATGCAAATACTCTGTCTATCCAAATTACCTGCCTATTTGGCAGAAGTAAAACATGAAAAATATTATTTTTACCAATTCAGATATGATGAGAAAGAATGAGAGAACCCTTTCTGTAAACTTCCATTATTGTGGTCAACACATAGAACAAGACATGATGACAACTGTACAAATTGTGCATAGTCAAGAAGTAATTCTGCTATTTATCTTTTCCTGCTACCAGTGACTCATATTACAAAAAGGTGAAGTGTCTGAGGTGTGATGTATATGTTTGATCAATAAAATAACTATTTTCTAAATGAAATGAGTAGGAGAAATATCTTCTTCCGCCAGATAGCTATTAATAATTTACATTATCACAGAAAAATTTGCAACCACAATGAAGTGGACCCATCAGGTCATAAAAGCATAGCAGAGCCTTCTATCAAGGAGGACAAGGAAGAAACAGGCAGGGCAATGATGGGAAAAAATGCCACTGGGTGTATCTGGGTGTACTCCAAGGACCGAAACAACTCTACTGAGAAAAGATCAAAATAATCTGATGAGGACTGTTGGGAATTCACAAACTTAGTTTATATGTTAGATACATTAATGTTATCCTGTTCCTATTAGAATAGAAAGCACATGTTCATTTACTTCCTAATAGTGTAAACAAAAAAGAATGGACAGAACCTTATTCTGAACAGGCACTAAGACTCTACAGCTACCTCATTCTCTGCCACATCACTGCGATTATTAATGCAGCGTCCACAGATATAACTCAGTTGTGGAGCAATGAGTATGTAACAATTCTTTATTACTTTTGTGTCATCAGAGAATTTCCAAAACCCACAAATTGCATCTTTGCTTGTGATACAGTTTCAAATGAAAAGGTTCTGGCCCAGCAGAAACATCTTTTATTTTTTATTTTTATTTTTTACAATAATCCCATCCTGATCACCCCTTTAAAAATATCATTATAATGACTTTCAGTGTTATCACCATTGTTATGTTTTCCAGTAGTACGAACACACATCACTTTTCTTTAGCTTATCTTTACAAGTTGAATTGAGAGCAATCTATTTTCTGCAAAATGGCTGCTTTCATTGTATACAGGACACTGAACCTCTTGTGCGGGACCTTTTCACCATGTTGTGATTGATTTTACATTTATTGAAAACAAGTCTGGTCTCTGCCATTTGTTTACCCTAGTATTTTCTCTTTATGCTTTGGTATGCATTTTTAATTAGATAGACTCCAGTTCCTTCACCACTAGCTAACACTTTTATTTGGGAAGCAGTCTTTACTAGCCCTGCAAATATCCGCTGTTCTTTGCAATGTCAAGTCCTTTTCTCACCTTGCTTTGACTTGGTTATCACTTATATCACAAGTAATTCATCCATCTGTTAACTGCTCCAATTCACATTACTTGGCTTTATTTTAAAGATCTTAACAATGGTCAATGGTCTCATCTGGCAGCTGGTTTCTTGTAAAAAATGTGCCTTTCCCAAGCGACATTCTTGCAAGGATCAAAATATTCACTGAATGGGGCTTATCTCGCAGTTTACAGGTCCCTCAGGCTCTCCATAGAACATATTGTATATACCCAGTGCTTTGGGCATGCCATGTGTAGTAATGTAGAGGACCTCACCTTCTTCAATCTTATTTCACTCTTCTCCAGCTTTCTGACATGTTTTCTTTTCATACTGTGGGATACTTTTTGGAAGGAAAAATAAAGGCATATATTGAGCATCTACATGATGCATGTTTAAGTTTGGATCAGGAGCATGCCTTTAAAGCCTCGATTGTCTCTGCTTGGATGTTTTGATTTGCTGTACTAATCTCTCCTAGGAACATTGAAACTGGATTCATTCACACGAAAAACTGCAGACCAGGAACATGCCTAAAACACTTCACTTGCAAATCTCATTCAATTCATGGGTTGAAACTAGAGCTATCCAAAGGAAAAAAAAAAAAGGCTGACAAAAATATTGTGTTGCCTCTTTAGACCTACCAACTAATTCCTACTGTTCTGTACTACGTCCTAATGCAGACAGAGCCGCAGAAATGACTGAATAGTTAATTTCTTTGCTCTTGCTTCCTGACTCTGACACAAAGCATTGTACCAGCTACATAGCATTTTGTAAAGGAGTGTTTCAGTTCAACTACAAGAACATCTTAAGTGCCAAAGGAAGTGTAAAATTTATTTTTATTGTGTCACAAATAAGGGGGAAAACTCCCACTGAATAAAAAGAAAAAAAATTAGAAAAAAAAGTTGAACGTTGCTCCATCCCACAGTAATCCAGAAAAAAACCACAGTATGTCCACTTTACATGCCACCTTTCTCTCAGTTTGCAGTCTTCAATTTACAGTCTTCTACGTGGTTATTTAAATAATCTGTCTCTCACAGAGTAGCACCTTTGCAATTGCCAGGGACACAAACCCACTCCTCTGTTGTCTCATAAAAATTTTCCATAGACACCCCCAACACAAGCATTTCCAGCAAGACTGATTTTTTCTTGGCCTTATCTTCTCCAGATGGTTTGTAGATAGTTCTCACAACTCAGCCACTTTAAATAGACATAAAAAGACAAAAGTCCAGTTTCCTGTAGAACAGTATATGAGATTTGTATTGACTCCTGAATACAGAAACTTTCAATATAAACAGTATCTTTTGGCCCTGATATTTTGGGGGAGTTATATTGCATACAGAAGTACTACGTCCTTGCTTGCATTCTTAATATTCTTTACCTTCTAAACCATCACGGATTCTATCCAAATACATTGCCACCTCTCGTCTCGCTCAAAATTATGCTGGGTTGATACTTGTCATAATTTAATGGGCAAACCTATATTCTTGAAATGATGAAAATAGTGGGGTTTTTTTGCAAGTTTTAATTAATCATATGCTTTATGATTAATGGAGCCTTTTTCAAATCTCTATCAGCGTTTGGTAGCTGATTGTAGAATGTTGAGATGACTGAAAAAAGCATTCTCACTTTTATTTACAGTCTTTAACCTATATTCTTGTAAAATTTAATTCATTGTCTGTGACAAGACCTCTTATTAGTCTGCATGCATCAAAGAGTTGTTCAGGCATTTCACAAGCTGTTGTGGATGTCACAGAGGTCATAATAAGCACTTCAAACCATTTTGAGTGCTCGCCAAGTATGACAGAAGTAATCATTTCCCCACATACAGATTTGCCAAATCCCTATGTACAGAGCTCCAGTCTAGGGTAAAATGCTGCAGTTTAAAAAACTCCAATTCCTCTATTGTTATCTATTCAATGTTTGACTACCAAACATGGTTTGTAGCTAAACAAACAAACAAACAAAAACAAGTGTGCTTTTTCTAACTTATTTCCTCACAAGGTCAAAGTCAGGTCTCTTACTCTGCAGTATATTTGCATTCCCTGTACTCCCTTTCATCTTCTCAAATAGAGGTATACCTGTTCAAAACTCTCGTGTCTCATCCAGTTCTACAGTATGCATTGTATTCTAATCCCAGACTTTATATATATATACATATATATAATTGTAACAAAGTCCTGGGGATTTCCCTTGTTCTAGCACAAAAACTGTGGCCAATCTCTCAGTGTATATTCTCATGTTCTATAGACAACACTTCAATTTTATCATTCAGCTCTGTAAAATTAAACCCATTAATACAGAGCAGCAGGATTACTGCTGCTTTAACTAAATCACAGACCCGGGGGAAAATCACATTCCAGATACACTGAAAACTAGGAAATAATGGTGTGATCTCTTAGCAAGTCTGATCATTGTTGATCACTTTACTAGGACAGTAAGGACAGAAAGGTACGAGGAAAACTGGAAGAATGTAAGGAGCCAACCAAAATAAGCTTTTACCACTTAAGACATCCATCCAAGTAATAAAAATGAAAAGAACAAAACCAGAACATTTTAATTCAGCACTTCTTTACAGCAAAATAATACATACAAATATTCTGTAGATTAGCACTGGTTAGACGAAAACAATGCGGGATTTAGTATCATGCAAGAGAGTGCCCTTCAGATTAAATGACAATTTGGAAGTGTTTAACAACATATGGTCTCTTTTCTTTGACATATACGATTAAGAATATATCTTTTTTATATCAAAATATAAAATACCATCTGTTGTAAGTACCAAAGATGATACTGGCTCTATATATCCAATTAATTCACTATACTTTTTAATGTAAATATTTCTTCTATTTTCTCCTTTTTTTTTCTTCTTCTCTAAGTATATTATTTATAAAATTTCAATAAATGTATGTTTTATGAGAGTCAATACTATGATGTGAAATGTAATTAAGAATAACAATGAAAGTCTGTTCTACTTTATATTTCAAAGAAGGCTCAAATCTTCAGATGGTTTGAACTGACATAAGTCGTTCAAATCAGTGGGTGCAGGTGAAGTACAAAATCTGACTACATTGCTTCTGCTTGCTGTATATATGACAATCCAGGGGAATGCTTCTTATTCTAAAGAATTTTGTAGATATTTTTTCTTCCAGAACTGCAGTGTTCCATAAAGACACATGTATGCAGAGTAAAAAAATAAAATGTGATGAGTACCTCTTACTAAGGTAACAGAATTCCAGTCCACTGGGAGAATAAAATGATGAAAATACAGTGCAAATTAGAAAAATGTAGAATGCATTTCAATACTTACCTCATTAATGTAATCTAAAAAAAAAAAAAAAAAGTTTTTGACCTTGTAATAATTTTTATGACTTTAGAAGACATTTTAATACACAAAAGTCTTGAAGTATTAAGGACAAGACTGCAGCAGCTTGAATTTTCCAGGTAAAATAATAAAGAATGTAACTACCTGCTAGAAGTATGGCTCATATTTTCTTTTGTGTAAGACAAACATGCAAACACACACATGTACACTCCTTTCTTTGTTGTTGTTTTTTTTTGTTTGTTTGTTTGTTTTCCTTCTTTTTTTTCTGAATAATCTGGCTGTGATTGCAATGACAAAATGCTCTAATAGGTTTTGTCTTAATTGTATGTAATAGACAGATTCATGGTATAAACTACATTGCAATTCTTTATCTTTCTAAGAATATTTTGGGAATTTTAACTCTAGCAATTCTCTCAGACTAGCAAAGATCTGAAAAGAGATGGAAGAGACTATTAAAAGAATATTGTTTTTCAGAAAGATCATCCTTTTAAAGAGTAGAATAGCAGGTGTGATGTTAATTGAGTTTTTCTCCATTCATTTTACACACTGCAGTATAAAAACCTAAGATTTCCAAAGAGGCTAATGTGCCATGGAAGGGGTAACTGTATCTGGCTGAAGTGTAATTTATAACACAGTACCTTTGCACTTGCTTCTTTGTAACCATCTGTGAGCGTGAAGTGCTGACCATCTTCTAATTTCACATTCTCATCCCTTAAAGGAGCTTCAGAACCAAACTGTAATGCTGTTCTTGGTCATTCGTTGTGGAAACACAAGAAATTGCCTTTTAGGTTCTTCAGTTGTTCAATTATTCATAAATATTCATAATATTTTAGCAACTATATATAAACATGCACTTTAAGGAAAGCATTGTTCTAGTCAGAGTAAGTTCCTGAGACACTTTGATCCAGAGCAGTCACATATTATCTGAAGAATTATTTGTGATTCCTCAGCCTTGTGTTTTCCTCTTTTCATTTACCAGTCTTTCTGTTGCTGTTTATTTTTCTCCTGTGTACCATAAAGGTAATTGAAAACTCCAGTTTATTTCCTCCACATCATTCATTAGTGTGCATCTTATCTCAAATTTGTCTTCTTTGTATGGAAAAAAATGTTACCATTCCACTCTTTTCCATTTCTGCACATGTGATTTTTCATACATATGTGCACTTTATTACTCTCCTCTGAATCCTCTCAGTCCCCATGACATCACTTTTGAGATGGTTGCATGCGGAGTTCCTACTAATAATCATTCTTTTTGATTAGATGATGCATTTTTGGAACATAAAGCCATCCTATTTGCTGGTTATCTGCACATAGGTGCCAGCCGGACGCAGCTGGGCTCTGAGCTAGAGGTAAGCTTAAGGCGCAGTACTTCAGAGCAAAGCCTCCTGAGCGTTTCACCTCAGCGCTCAGTGTCACCTTAGGGACAGCGTCCTTCTGAACGTCACTGCTCCAAGAGCTCCAGGTAACTTTGTGACAGCTGTGGATTTGTAGGTGGACAGAATAACGATCAACACGAGCGCAACCGTGGCACCCGAGGGGCCTCCCGGACTTCTCTCACGCTCTCAGGCCCGCAAGCGCCGCTCGCGTCTCGCCTGCGCGCCTCGCGCCACAGGAGAGGCGGTTTAAGGGCCGCAGCAGCTCCCGCGCACGAGCGCTTAGCGCGTTCCCGCCGGCGGCGCGCGCCGTTGCCAGGCAAACCGCGTTGCCACGGCTTCCCGCCCCCCCACCCCCAAACCCGACTCCGGCACCGGAAGTCCCCGCCGCGCGCCCTCTGAACCGGGAAGCACACGCGGGGGCCTGGGCGGACCGTTTTTGAATGAGATCCGGCTGATTCACGGCGGCCCGGGCCGAGGCGGCGCGCTCGGTGTGAGCTCCGGACGGAGGTGAGGGGCGGCGGGGCGGCCCGCTCGTCTCAGAGAGGCGTCCGGGGCCTCGCCCGGCTGTGGGGCGGCCTCTGCGTGGCGGCGGGAGCGGGCCCGGGCGGCGGGCGGGACGGCGAGGGCCTTCTTCGCGCGAGGCTGCGGCCCGGCCCTGGCGGGAGGCGCCCGAAGGAGCCGCGGCGGAGGGGCCGAGCCGGGCCCCGGTCCGCGCGGGCACGGGCGACGGAGCCCCTCCGCCCCTTTCTCTTAGGCAGTGCCCGGCCGCTGCCTCGGCGCGGAGCTTCTAGGGGCTGAGGCGGGCGTCTGTCAGGGACCCCGTGGGCCGAAGCGCTGCTGTAGGTGGGGAGAAGGAATGTCCGCGCCGGGCTGGGAGGTGTGCGGTTGCGTAGGAACTGAGGCACCATCACGAGGAGCAGCGATGTTCCCTGCATGCGGCGGAGCTCACTCTTGTTCGTAGAAGTTAAGTGAGGAAGCTGGCCGCTTGTAAACAGCTGACAGAGCTGAGTGCGCGCTGAGGTCATCGCTTAAAGAGGTATTTGTTTGCGTTACGACAAGCAAGTCCTTCAGGACAGCAAGTACTGAGGTAAACGTTTCTTTTTTTGAGCTTTATAAAACGCATTGGAAAGCTACAAATAGCCAAAAGGGTATCAGGCAATCTGAACAGCCCTACAGGTTTGCATGAAGCTTAAAAGCTTTGTCCTCCCAGTGTGTGTCCAAGGTGTACCTCACATGCACGGGGTGCAGTGGGACGAAGCTTCTGCTTGGATGAGAAGGACACTGACTGAGAGTTTCTGTTGTGGAAGCAAGGAAAGGATTTAAGCAGGCTCCATTTATACCCTGTCCTCTGAGATAAGCGTACACGTAGGATAATTGGCAAGGGCAGGTAGTTTGGCTATTTTGAACAGCAGGAAACTGCATGATGACTGCTTGGTAGGGAGGAACCGTTCCAAAACACCTGTATGTCTGCTCTCCCTACTGCCCAGTTTTGAGGAGCTCGTTGTCTATGTATAAATTAAAGTTAAAAAGTTCATTTTATGGTGATGCAATTCATTAATGACTGTTCCCTTAACTACTAACTTGTACTTGATGTACTTTAAACTTGTAAGTTGGTGTACTCAGCAGTACAGAGCGTTTGGCTTCAGTCTGGGTTACCTCTGTAACTGCAGCTCAGCAGTGGTATTGTAGGATTAGACATATTTGCTGTACTTCTGGAATCCAAAAGCAGAATCAGGGTACCTAACCTGCCTGCTTTAGTCTGGTTCTGGTCTGTTAATCTTTAAAGAACAAATAACTAAGAATTGTCTGTAATAGATTTTTTTTTTCTTTCAATTTTTGTACAAAATACATTGGAAGCTTTCTTTCCCCCCCACACACATGTGAAGCCCCTGTTTTGGTTCAAGTTCTGCTTTCATTCCATGTTTGTTGACTTTACCTGCATTGCGTTTTTGTTCTTTTCTGAGTGAAATGATGCTTCTTTGCAAGTTGCAGTTCCTTAACTGTTTCTACCTTCATAGCTGCTTCTTGGAATTGTGTTACATTTGTAGCAAAAACCTTAAACCACTTTTTCAGTTACTGTTAATAAAGTAGTTAATCTGTCCGCTGTGTAGAGCTTTTCAACAGGAGGTCTGACAGTACTTACACAAAATTGAGTCGTGTAGTCCTCCTAGGGCAGGTGGAGAAACAGTTACCAGAGGGGAAATTGAAGTTACACAGTGTAGCATGAAGTTACTCAATGTAGCAATTTCAGACTGGATTAAGTTCTTGTTACCTCAGCCTAGCCCGATGTTCTTGTTGCTGTTAGGGCACTCTGGTGGCCTGTTTTGCCATCTGGAGATTTCAATCTAGTAGAATTCTTTTGTTGAGGGCTCACACCATGGATTGTAAGTCCCAGACAGAAAGTAATTTACTGTGGTATGGAACTCATGCAAAGAGATTCAACAATTTAAGACTGTTTCAAGTTAATTTCAGAATGTGTGCTGAAATATGTTAAGTCATGTTCAATATCTTTACTGATTATCTGGATGAGGGGATTGAGTGCACCCTCAGTAAGTTTGCAGATGACACCAAGTGTCATGACCATGACACCAAGTTTGGAGAAAGTGTTGATCTGCTTGAAGGTAAGAAGGCCCTACAGAGGGATGTGGGCAGACTGGATAGCTGGGTTGAGGCCAGTGGGATGAAGCTCAACAAGACCAAGTGCCAAGTCCTGTACTTTGGTCGCAACAACCTCAGGCAACACTACAGACTTGGGGCAGAATGGCTGGAAGACCGTGTAGAAGAAATGGACCTGGGGGTGTTGGTTGATGCTTGACTGAACATGAGCCAGCAGTGTGCCCAGGTGGCCAAGAAGGCCAGTGACATCCTGGCTTGAATAAGAAATAGTGCAGCCAGAAGGAGCAGGGAAGAGATCATCCCTCTGTACTCCGCTCTGGTTAGGCTTCATCATGAGTACTGTGTTCAGTTTTGGGCCCCTCTCTACAAGAAAGACACTGAGGCCCTGGAAGGGCAGCAAAGATGATGAGGAGTCTGGAGCACAAGTCTCACAAGAAGCAGCTGAGGGACTTGGGATCATTCAGTCTGGAAAAGAGGAGGCTCAGTGGAGACGTTTTTGCTCTCTACAACTCCTTGAAAGGAGGTTGTGGCAAGGTGGGGGTTGGCCTCTTCTTCTAGGTAACAGCGATAGGACTAGGGCTGAAGGCCTCAAGTTGCACCAGGTGAGGTTCAGATTGGATATAAGGAAAAATTTTTTCTCCAGGAGTGTGATTAGGCACTGGAACAGGCCGCCCAAGGAGGCTGTGGAGTCACTGTCCCTAGAGATCTTCAAGAAACTTGTAGATGTGGTACTCAGGAACATGGTTTAGAGGGCAATATTGATGGTAGGTGGACAGTTGGACTAGATGTTCTTAGAGGTCTTTTGCAGCTGTAATGATTCTGTGATTATTGAAGTACTTTTTTTTCTGTCCTTGGAAAAGAAGAGAATGAGAGATGCTGTGAATTGTCTGTTTACTTTTCTCTGTTTTTATTTATAAATTTATTTTATGAGTATAAAATGTGAAATAAATGCAGGTAGGTGTGTAATCAACACTAACCTTTTGCATTTGTCAGCAGAGATGGGAAAACTTTTTCCACTGTGCGTTACTGTGCTGTATGCATTCACCAGGGGAGAAGTGAGAGGACAGAGCAGGCAATTGGTATCAGGGCAGAAGCATATGCTGCACTCTGGTGCTGCTAAGCTTTCTCTCAAATCAAATATTATTGGATTGTGTTTGAAGTGGAATATCTAGTTAAAATATGCTTTTGAAATGTGAATTGGTATCTGTACTTTTTGATATCTGAATTGTCTGTATTTTACAGTAGTGTTCTGTGACAGAGAGCTGCCCATAAAGTAGCATTAACACTGCTCATTAATGACAGGCTTTTTGCACTATGAATCCCTTTTCCTTTTTGAAAAGAGGAGAATATTGTTAGTATTTCCTACTCTGTACACTTTCTCATTTGTTACACGGAGTTTTTGTCTGAATACTGACTTAAAATTATCTTAGAATGGCTTGAAGTGGAAGTGTGTGTGTGTGTGTGTGTGGAGGGGTGTCAGATACAAGGATGTAGGTTTTTGTTTGTCTTTGGTAGCTGTGTCTAATGGCTGAAGGCTTGCCAAGCTGCTGTTCTGTCACCCTCTTTCCTGTGCTTACCTTTGTGCAACTGCATCTCTGTTACCCACTGTGCCCCAAACCGACCCAGGCAGAGATGGATAGCAGTTGCTGTATTGCTGCACTTCATGGTCTAACACTAAATCAAGCAGCTAGTGAACTATCTCTTATATCCCAGGAGGAGATGGAGAAGGGAGTGCAGGACCGCTGGGTTCTCAGCTGGCTGCAAGTATACAAAAATAAAAGACAGGCAGAGACATTGTTTGGGCAACTTTAGTTTCAGGAGTAGCTTGACATAAATTTCTTCTGGAATTTGGACTAGCTTTAGAGCAGCTAGCTATTCCAAGACCTCATTTTCTGTTGTTGTAGAACAACTGCTTCTGGGATGCAGCGTGAATCCTATCAGAGAAATGAATGGGGTTGAAACCAACATTGTTCTTAGCCTATCAGTTTGTTTCAGGGCTTCACAAATGGCTGCTCTGGCAGCACTGAGAAAAGCAGCATCAAGTTGTTAAGCAGCAGCAGCTTCCCAAGTGCTCCTTATGGTAACAGTGACATTGCAAAAAAAGTCTATCAAATCATGGCCACAGATCTGTTTTAAAACACTGCACTGTGAGTGATTGAGTGGATGCAATTAGTGGGCAGTGTTCTCTGGGAGAAAGATAACACAGCTATGAACTCCTACGCTGGGTGTAAAGCAGCCTTCCTCAACTGGAGATCAGGTGAATGTGGAGGCCTCCCTCACTACTTGGTCACGCCAAGAGCTCCATATAGCACAGTTCTTCTCAAATAGTAACGAGGGGCTGTACTTCCATTCTAACAGCACCAGAAATTATTCATTAGCTTTAAATTGTTAACACAGACTTGGTAGGATTTGTGAAGCTGTTAAGGTGGTATGAATGTGAAATTGTAAGTGGCTTCTCTTTGAAGCACTTAATAATGTTACACATATATCCTTTTATTCTTAACCTTCTTTCTGTGTTGCAGAGGTATGGGTTGCACATGGCACATGTACCCTTCAGAAAATTCATGGAAATAAAACTTCTAAAAAAGAATTCTTTAGGATATTCTGAAGTGATGTTTTATCCTTTCGGAGAATGTCAGTGCAATGTTTCTGGTTACATATGCTACTGTTTCTAATTTTACTATTTTTTCTCTCCTTCTCCTCCTTCCTTTTTTCCTTTGTAGGAAAGAAACTGACATCTTCATAATCCAACTGTGGGAGTTGCTGCTGAGTTTGTTCTGCAATCACCTCTTGTTGAGCACCAGGTTAGAAATGCAGATTTGCTTTGTTTGTAAACTTAAAGTTATCTGAGTTAGGGTCTAAAATGTTGCTTAAGTTTTAAAAAGCATCACCATTCACAGTGAAACAATTGCTGAAATAATATTTGGGCACGATGGATTGATTAACAACTTTTTAAAATTTGGATGGTATATATAAATTGTTCAGATGTTTGTATTTATGAATGACTATGTTCTAACTTACTAAAGCATCTTCACTTGCAAACAAGAAAGAAAAATATTAGTTGCCAAAGCTCTAAGCAGAGTCAGTCTATGGAACTAGTGAAATGATTTATGTAGCACCAAGAATTTGTTTTCAGAAATTCTGCGTGTGTGCTGCCTCAAGAATCTGAACATCTTCAGTTTAGTGGTAGCTATAGTATGTTATATTCCTAGAGTTCCATAAGTAAATGGGGTTTTTGATGTTCCAAAACCTGGGAATATATATATACATATATTATATATATATATATATGTGTGTGTGTATATATATATACATATACATACATGCTGTATATACATATATATATAATATATGTATATATATATATATACTGATTAATAAACAGTTTGTATAGCTAGTTGTTCTAATCTCAGTGTATATAAGCACATTTTGTTGTATTAAACGACGTTCTTGCGTAATTTCTACTTTAACATTTAAGATATTCTGTTGGTTTTGAAACTAGAATAAATGCTATAAATAAAACATTAATAAGCTGGTAATACCTGTTGTATATCACTTGCTAAAGCAAAAGGTAAGGAGGTATAAAATTTGTTATCCAATATTATTTCTTAAATACAGGTGAGTAAAACACCTCTGCAGCTTACAGGAAAAGCTTCCAATGTATTTTATGATTACCGATTATAGAGACATTTCTCAAAATAAGCACACAATCATGATTGATTAAAACTCTATTTTTAATACCTTAACTCTTTTGCCACTCTTCAGCCATTGTCAATGTCATAAAGATGAATAATTGTGTTTGGGTTTTAGTGGAGGCTTGTCTACCATAGAAAATAAGATATTTGGCTTTAATTGATACTCATGGGTGTTTCTTAGAAGCCGTTTACGATTTACTCACATAATAGCTTTAAACAGGAACTTCACCTTTTGATTAAAATTCTTGATTTGCAGTTTGTTGTAGTTTGGGACAAAGTGTGTACACTGTGTTTGACTTTTGCCCGTAGTAAAGAAACTGCTTTCATTGGATATCTGAAGAGACAGCTCTAACCTTTCAATAAATTTCTTTTTAATTCATGTAGAGCTGAGGTGATTTTAAGAAAGTATTTACTGGTGGCTGAGGCTGCAGTTGTAAGGTTTGCTTGCTCTAGAAGCGTGTCCTACAAACACTGACCTAGAGTGAGATTAGCAAATAGCTTGTGTTATTGATCTGTGCCTTAGGTGCTGTTGTTTGAAATGGATGGATGGATGTAGCTACAACAGGAGTTAAAAAATTCCTTGCTATAGGATCTAAAGGTGTTACTAGAAGCTTGAAATATTTGTTTTAAACTGAAATAAAGCCTGCTAGTATTTAATCAGTACAAATACTAACACATTTCAGAAGACAAATATCCTAATTCCTTCATATAAGGACTTTTATATTTTTAATGTACATGATTTCAGACTACGTATAGTTCTGATATATGTGATGTAACATCTGTTTTGAGGGTGGATGTAGTTTGGAAATACCACTACTGATTTTTCCTGAATACTCTTATCACTTTACAGGATTTGTTGTATTGGATTAAAACTTCTGGAGTTAAGAGTATGATTTCTGATTCTTCACTACATCCCTCCTATTTTACAATTAAAATAAGCCAGTACAATTTACTAATTTCTGTGAGACTTGGAACTGTAAATACTGAAACAGCTGAAGGCAGTTGTTTTAAAAATAACATTCAGTATATCTTGTTTCCTTTTACTAAGAAACTGAATGAGTCAAGCAGGTTAAAGTACTGTTACATCTGGAATAGAATCCTTACTTAGATGATGAGGATGAAAGATTAAATTGCTTTTCAGCAATATTAAGTGAATAAACTGCAGAGTAATAAGCATCTGTTCAATTCTTTAGTTGGACACCTTGGCATTTCTCATTTCTAGAGATCAATCCTTGAAAATCTGCAGCATAAATGACTTTTTTCTCTCCAAGACAGTAACAAGTTGGTTGCGTTGATTGGAATAATCTTGCACTGAAGCAATGCCACATGCAACACTGGAAATGTATTAAGTGACTGCACTGTCACTAATGTTCTAACTATATACACACTAAATGTTTACTTTACAGTATTTCTTTTAGTATAATGAGTTCATTAAAAAAAAAAGCTTTTGATGCTAATTCAGAGATCCATAATCTGCTCACTGTCTTTCACATGTAGTTTTGATGGTAACTGACAAGCTGTAAGTTAATTAGCGCAGAACTTACTAATGAGGATGCTAAAATCCTTACTTTCACATTTTTATTGATGCTTTTTGAACAAATTAGACTAAGCTTGCATGTATGTCTTAAGTTTTAGGAACTTCCTGGATGTAGGTGCTGTTCTTAAGCAACAAAACTCTTGCAGTTAATTGAATGATAGGAAAGTTTTGAGAAGTTGACAAGAGTACTCATCTTCAGAAATGGGGATAACCCAAAACCAAAGCAATAAAACAAGGTCTGTTAATTAGCATGGAAGACAGCTTCTTGAATTAATATGTGGTGTTAATTAACAGGAAGTCTGATGTTGTGTTGTAATTACCACCAATATTTTTGACATACTGAGTGACTGAAGGTGAATTATATAGATAGCAATTTAGTAAACACTTCAGAGCCTGGGAACATTTTTTTCCTTTGTTTCTGTTTCTCTAGAAATATGGATAGACTTCTGCGACTTGGAGGAGGTATGCCTGGCCTGGGACAGGTTAGTATATAGCTCGTCAACATCTTCTTTTTTTTATATTAATCAGTTACTGGAATATGCCTTTAATTATTTTTTTAAATCAACACCCTCCCCTCCAGAAAAAAGAATTCATAGGAATAATATCTGACTTCAGAGATGCTATATGTGTATGCAAATCATTGGTTGTTACAGTCTGACTGCTTTTGTTGGTGTGAACACTTGTGTTGGCACTGTGGCTTTACAGAATGTTTATTAACCTTTAATTTAGTGTTTGAACAGTTCTAGTTTGAATTCAAAAGCCATGGAAATAGGAAACAAAATTCAAAATGGATTTCCAATAATAGGGGTTTTCAGAGTATTACTGTTGCTCTAAGTGACTGAGTGTTCCCATTTGCTTCTTTGTAAAATAAATAATTCAGTTCTTAAATGAGGTTGTGGTAAGCATTATGACTGAACTATGTAGGGGGGAGAAGGAAAAGAACTTCTTTGTCTGAGGTTTCTAAGAAGAATCCTTTCCTTATGGACAGGATGGGACTCCATGATTCCATTGGTTTCAACTGTACACAGTAGAAGGCCTTTTCCTTCTCTCCTCATCTGCCTCTGTTCTAAGCCTGGAATCCAGGCTGTTGTGCTTTGGGAGGAATCAATTCTGTTTGTCTTAACCTTTGTGATGTGTGTTTGCTTCTGGAATGGTTGAGATTGTGAAACCTACAGCTTCTTTTGGTCGTTTATGACATGTTTGTGTCCAGTGGTGTAATACTGAAGCATTTGGTGCATATTCTAACGTGATTACAGCCTTTAGGTATAAATTAGCTGGAACTTTTTATGAATATTTTTTTCCCTTTTTATAGCTAAAATTCTATTCACACTCTCTTAGTGAATCTTCAAGCAGTCCTCAGTTATTTTTAGTTTCACTTTCTTAAGCAGTTATTTCTCTTGTTCCTCTGAGCTGCCAGCCTGCTTCATGACTCTTCAGTTTTTTAACATCTGCGCAGTCTAATCACTCAAGCTTTCACTTCTTGGTCCTCTCTGAACTTGACGCATATCAAAGCTGTTTTTCAAATTTACAGTTAACTTTCTCGGGTGTTTTCTGAATTTCTCAGCTATAATTTAAGGCTTGATAGGAAACTACAGCAGACAATAGAACATAACAGTCAAAAGAAGCTTGATGAACTCCTCTGGCAGCTTTGGCCTGCAAAGCTGCTCTGTTTGTTTAAATATGGAATTGTCTCTTAAATGAATTGATGAGAATGTGTTGGATTGAAAAGAAAGTGGAAAAATGAATTGCTCTTTATGCAAGTTGCTGCTTGCACTGAATATCTTGGCTACTTTTGTTGTCTTTGGCTTACTGAAGCAGTGGGAAGGATATTTAACCAGAATAATCTTGTGTCCTTAGAATATGGTGTTTTGATGAACATTCAAAGATCGCTTCTGTTCTGCGTGTTGACTGAGATGGAATTGAGAGTGAATCAGAGGACTTTGAGGTGGAAGAAAGAAGTTGGGCATTTATTGTCCCACTATAGGGTAAACGGAGTTACTACCAGTGGGTTGCCCTATAGTGTACTAAACAATTGTATAGAACTTTGTTTTTCTTTGGAGGTTTTGCTTTTAAGGTTGAACGTAGTAAAACTACCTGTTGGAATTATGCAAGAAACATCTGTGTGTAGAGACTTATGAAAAAAGAAGCACTTTCAAAGAAATGCCATCTAAGTCAATTCAGCAATTTTTTTTCTTTTAGCTAAAGGTTTGATTTCTTAGCAGGAGAACTGTATCAAATAAGATCAGTTAATAGTCGATTTGATTTGCTTTTTAACAAATACTTGAGTAGCAGCAAATGCCTGGTAAGCACAGTTACTGTTTGATCTCTACCATGGAATTCTTTTTCACTGACTTGCCTTAGTTTCTTCAACAGCACCTGTCTCTCACCCTTCTAATACCACCTGTATTATATTATTTGCTTTCCAGATTACTTGTAAACTCCAAGATGCTATTCCTGCAACTAGTTGGATTTGTTTTTATATCTTTCTTTTCAGAAGTCTTTAGATGTCTTGTATTCTACTTGGGAACTACTTCTAGCAAATCCATTTTCTTCTCTATTTACTGCTTGCTTATTATTATTAATTATCAACATATTATTGAGTTGTTATTTGAAGGCAAATTATTTGCTTTCAACGTTGAATTGTCCAGAGATGTCAGTGCTAAATACCAATGACCATAAATGTCTTCATGTGGCTGCTAAATATCTGAGATAGACAACATCACTGTAAGAATAATCACATGCATATTTTAACTGTGTTTTCCATCCAGTGACTTATGGTTTAGACATCTCATGAACAGTTTCTTTCTTTATTAATCATAGATTGACAAGGACTGCGTTCTTAAAGAGAATAAAAGAGGAATGAAGATGCTTTGGCATCACATAAGCAATTCACAGTGTTTTCTGTCTGGCAGTAAACTTAGTCATTAACTTTGTGTTCCTTGTATGAGAAGATACCCATGTTAGTCTTGACCTTGGCACGATAAGTAAGACCTTCTTTGAAGCAGTTCTTAGTGCACAATTTGGTTCCCAGCTGCCTGGTAGTGTCAGCATTTGAATTTCTGCTTGTGTGGCATACACTGAGATGAGTGAGAGGTTGAGGGGTTTTAAAAATATGTGGGGGAACAGTTAGAAAGGGATATGATACTAATTATTCCTTTCATTTTTCTTCTGTTGATCATGGGAGTTCAGATTTTGGAAATACCTTTGTTTTTCTCTTCTTGTATGTTTTCTTCCTGTGTCTTTGCTTTCTCGTGTTTTTTTTTCTCCCCTTTTCTGGTTCGTTCATTTCCATCTCCCTGTTGTTTCCCCTGAAACACTGCCCACCACTGTATTTCACTGGTGACTTAGTACTTGGTTCTGCATTGTACATTTGCTGCAGACAAATCAACAGGCTTTGTGGGGTACGTGAAAGCATTCTTCTTAAGCAGCAGGCAGGAATTTGGAGCAACACTCCTCTTCATTTTGTATGCTGAGCTATTGTTTGCTAGTGAAATGAGTTCCACATATGTCTCTATTAGGCAATCCTACTGGATGTTGATTCAGAGTGTGAGTAAATGAAGAGAGCAGTGCTGTTTACCAGAAGAGTAACCCAAGCTATGCAAGTTCTTGTCCACATGACCAAATCTGGTCTATTTCTGTCTAGGTGTGATAGGAAGCAGAGAAATAAGTAATACTTCTAAAAATTATTTTTCATTTTTCAACGTATCTTTGAAAATAATGGTTCACATTGTTGTGTTGGTGCATACAAATGTTCTAGTGCGTTAAATGGAAAATAAAATTATTTCTGTATTCCTGAATTAGCATATTTGATGGTGGGGGGAGGAGGGAATATAAAAATGGGATGGAAGGCAGAGAGGAGTGATCTGTGTCTTACAAGGAATGTTTACACCTTGACGTGGAATATAGAAAATAGAAGTGCAGATAGCTATTTTATTTGAATAATGGACTTGCCAATTAGCCATCAAGTGCTTCCATCTGTGAAATAGTTGATCAGATGGGTTAGCTGGGATGTTTCCAGATTAGGGCATTGTAAATGGCACTTGAAAACTGTCACTTTGATTATGAGGTTTAAAGCATTGCAGTGTTTGATTCAGTGGAACCTTTTCCCTCATATTATCATGGGTTTTCAGAACATACTGCTCCCATTGAGTAAATCTATGGCACCGTGGGAACTTGGGAAACCTGCCACTGATACAAAGTTCTGTTTCATCTGCTAATGTAGCCAGGATGGTTATTAGGAAAGAACACTACTGGTTTGGTTTTCTGCAAGGCTTCGGAATAAGAGTTGGTGAGCTGGCAGACAAAGGAGGGTCAGGCTCACATTAACTCATTTCCAATTATCAATTAAATGCAGGTTTTCTTGAGTTACTTCATTGGAATAAACTGATGTGTCTTTAAATGGCATGTTCTAGCTGGCTAATCTGCATGCTAATATCCCCTTGTGTAATAAGGCAACTTATTGAACATTATTTTAGTTAATTGCTTTTTGAAACAGCTTGTTCTTAGTTTGGAGGATACAAGTGTGTCTACTGAATGCTGTTGCCTTTAATGTAAGGAACTGGCTTGTTTTGTCTGTTTTTTTTTTTCTTCAAAAGGCATGGAGCATTTCTCATAGTTTTTGGTATCTATTACACCTCAGTGACTTTCTCATTCCTGTGTCCCCTGGGTGTATAAACATTGTGGCCTGAATTGTGATGGCACACAATTCTCTGCTTCCCATGCATTTCAAACTCCTGATATTCCTTCTGAGAGTACTGTACAAGAGGAAGAAGTCTGAATCTGCAGCTCTGGAAGTTAAGTGTCATTACTGTGCCACTGTTTGTGTGACATTTTCCACTGAAGTTTCCAAGTACTCAGAATGGTTTGGTTTTTTTTTTTGCTAAAATAGTCAATATACATCCCAGCTTATGGGGGGAGAGGAAGGTGGGGTAAGATACAGCTTGTGTACTTCTTCCAGTTTTACTAATTTCCCCAGAAGATATCAACCCTTTTAAAGAGCAGCAAGCTTTAACATTTTCTCAGTGACAAACAGTAGTCGTCTACTGAAAACCATCCAACATCAATTCCTATAAAAATTTTGAAGAACTTAATGACCTGCAGTATCTCCTACAGAAATTCTCAGCTTTCATATCTAAAATCACAGCATGGTTAAGATTGAAAAGATCTCTGGATGTCAGCAGGTCCCTCCTCACTCAGGCAGATATGCGTGCTTGTTATGTGTTTTATATAGATGACCGTTTTCAGGAGGGGAAAAAAGCACCTATGATAGAGTAAACCATGCTATTTTACTTGAATTGACTAAGCTGAGTATCTTATTGCATTGATTGGTCCTTTGTTAAAGCAGCAAAAGTTGCGTGTCATATTTAAGGCACCAGTGTGGCCCAGATCTGCTTATACTCAGAAGTTGCCAGCCTCATGGATAGCGTAGGCTTACTTGAAAGTTGCTGGGGATTGCTAAAAGCTGATACAGTTTGCCTACATTTGAAATATAGTTGAGTAATTGTAACATTATTTATATCCAACAGTGCTAATGGGGGCAGAGGTACGGGGGCATTCTGGAGTCACTTCAGGAACTGTCATACAATTGTCTAAGCCGATGGGAACTTGCCCACAGTACTTTCCAAGTGGTGTAAAACATGCCTTAAAGTGCCACTCTACAGTCATGCTTTACTAAAAATAACAAAGCTAGTGGGTTGTGCCTGAGCATTATCAGCTTCCTGTGATCCACTATTTTTCTGTAAGCTTTGGAGACCATTTTTAGCTGTCTACTCTCGGCCTCAGATTTTAAACTTCTTTATTTCTAATAATTAGGCAATTAGCTTCTCTCTCCTCAACTTAATTGCCAGTGTAGTCCAGCTGACTTTCCATAGAAGAGACAAAGGAAACTTGGGCAAGGAAATGAGTGTAGTCATAATGAGAAAACGGGGAAAAAAGACTAAACAAGAGCAGTCATCTTTGTGCCTCCGTCATTATGCTTGTTCACTTGTAACATTTTGTTCTGTAAGCAGAAAAACAGCTCCCATATAGTGATCAAAATTGTTTCCTTATCTGAAACGCTATGCTACTGAATAGTAAGTTGCAGTGCTACTGTGCAGCCATTTGAGCAATGGTCTGTTTTCTTCCTGTGGCGATGAAGGCTTCTCTTCAGATTTTACTAGGACCATATGTTAGAGGTGTTCTTTGTGTATTAGTATTGGTGGATTTCGGTGTGCTTTAGGGTGACCTCAGGCAGGGCCCACAGAGGGCTGCCTGAACTGCTTGACACAGTTGTTTAGAGTAAGACAGCGTCAAGCTTAGCTTTGAGCACAGCTTTCTGAAGGAAGAGAAAAATTCACAAATCCTGATTCCTTCAGTGTCTCATTTCTAAACCTCAGTGGTTTATGTATTGATAGGAATAGATAACAAGTTAGTCTTAGTTTTATTCTGGAGTGAAACCAACATATAGTATTTTTTGAATTTTTCTCTTTCTTTCCCCTATAGTTTCAAGCTGTAAAGAGCAGTAGTTCTTCTCAAAAACATATGTACACACACAAAACGATATTTGCTTTGTCACCCTATTCATATGGATTTCTGTTATCTATGGTTAATGCAGTGCTGCAGCATACCTTCTCGTGCTTTTCTGTGTGTCTCAACGAATTTTAAGTAATTAAATATAAGCAGCCACTTCGTGCTACAGCTGAATTAGTAGTGTAACAAAAATCAGAATATTGCAATTTGCATCAAATATGTAAATATCAGCATATTTCTAATACATTTGAATATTGAATAATATATATTTCTTATAAAAACATTAGACTAACTAAATGAGTAATTAGAACAAGTCTCTTTATACGAAGTACGGTGTAGCAAGACTAAGCTTACCTTATCTCAAAATAAACTAAACTGGCACCATATCACTGCTAAATTCTGCTAAATATATATTTTCTCCTATTAAGCTGTAAGCCTCCGCCTCAAATGATATTTCCTATGGGAATGTCAGAAGTAGGAGCACTGTTGTTGGTAAAAACAACAGAAAGTAATTTTGAGTACTTTAGACATTGTGACTGTATGTGGGAGATCTTGCATTGCCCTTCTAGATGGATTGCTGTGCTTCTGTGCAATTGTTAGTTATGCAAGGGATATCACTGAGGGTTCTTTTTTCTCCTCAAGAACTTGTGAATGGACAGGCTAGAAGCATAAGCTAAATTTTGTTGGATGATTCCTTTATATACACAAAACTAAAATTTTGGCCATGTTCTCTGTTGGGAGTTCTGTTTAATTTAAAACAAACAAAGAGGTAGTAAAATTTTGGCTCTGCTGAAGAGGTGTTTGCAAACTGATGATCCCAACCCATTGAGCCAACTGCTCAGAGCTATACCAAGTTCTGTGTTCTGTAACTTCGGGTTTTGAAGAGGAGGAAGGTGGGAAATGTTGAATGTTTCAAATCCATCTATATTGTTGTTGTTGAGTTCTGCTGTAAATGTGAACCTGGATGATTTTTTTTGGTAGGAGACAGGATTTTGCTAAACATACTGAGGCAGTTTTCTTTAATCCAGCCTGTTAAAGTTTTTCACAAAGATATTTTTAATTTAAAGTAACGATCAATGCCATAATATTTCCCTAGCATCCCTACTCCATTTTGGAGTCTACAAGACTCAAACTAAACATATTACTGTAATTTTTATTTCATCTGACATATGGTGTAACAAGACAATGTGATCCTTTCAGAAATCTAGGCTGTTTGTTGAGGCTTATGGTATTTTGTGGTCTGTTATGTATGCTTGATTATAATTGGTATAAAAATGGGCCTAAACATACAAACTGTTTAGACATAATGCTTGCTTCAAAATATAATCCTGTTGATGTGGAACTAACTGTAAAATTATGTGTGTGCTAGCTGGAAAACTGCAATAAAATTTTAAATTCCTACTAATTAGTGTGTGATTTACAGTGCAAATCAGCTATAGGATTTTATTTTTTTTATGAATAAGATCGTTTGCTCTATCATGACTGATTGTCTGTACTATGGGGAATAAAACGTATTGCTTCTGGTGTTTGTCATGACCATGCTATTAAACCATTGAGGTCCAGTTGGTGACTTATTCACTTTGTCACTTTCCCTGATTGAACTCCAGTTGTTTGTTTTGAAGTGTATTGCCTCAGAACAGAAGAACTCTTCACAGTCATAATTTAGATAAGATTTTTAGGTTTAGCAATGTGTAAAAAGAGGTATGGTTTTCTTAGTGTATATGTTAACATATCAGGTTACACCTCTTATCTACATAGCCTAAGTAGAGAAGAGCAGAAATGCTTGGGTGGCTTTTAAGTCTTTTTTGATTATCACCCCTACCTCGCTACTCACTTCTCAGGTTTTTGTGTCCTTTCTGCATGTATTCTGTTGTGCTTTTCCTTCCATTCTGAGCTATACATTCACTACTGGATTTACCTCAGTGAAAACAGTAGCTCTAAGCTCACTTCGAATGCCTGATCTTTACATGTATCCTTTAATATGCTTAATTATTATTTTACGATGGTTGTCATTGCATTTATAGCCCTAGTGCCCCTTTTCTCCCACCTTCAGAACAAATGTGATTATCTGAAATGGTTACTATGAAGGAAGTAGAGGACTAAAGGAAAAGGGTTAGTGAATACTTACTTACATTCCAAGGTAGTGCAAGTTTTACTTTGTCTTTCTCAATTGTCTTGAGTTATAACAGCTGCAAATATGTACTGAAAGGGTTAAGTCGGCATGAAAGAATTCATTTCCACTTTAATGACCTAGCCTTGCTGGGTTAGGACGATGGGGAACATGCTTCTGACTTGTACTCCTATTGCCAATTAACACCTCCTATAACAGGTTGCCTCAGCTAGTCATTGAAGCAGAGGCAGTAGAAATAGTTTACATGCAGCTTGTTTTTCACACTAGTTGTTTAATACTCACAAAATTAAACTATTAAAAGGTTCTTTCTTGCCTTACTAGGGAAGAAATAAACACTACAGCAGTCAGTGTTCGCTTGTGTGTTCTATGTTCACATTTAAATTGTTCCAATTGCAAAAGAAAAAAAAAGGAATGATGGTTGTGGTTCTTATATATTTTACACAGCAATGCGGTTTGACACAAAGATAAGATTTGCTCTACAGCACTTCACTTTGCTGCCTTTTTTATTTCAGTTGCTCCTGTAAAACCGAGTTTCTTTGTTGGGACTGCTGTGCTATATTTCAAAATCATCTTTTGTTCTATTAGCATGACACTGGAACAGTATTTAAGATTTATTTAGACAATAGGAGCTGTCTCCATTTGCAGAATATTTCTCAGTTGCTAGCATAATTAATCGAGTCCACTTCTTATACCTATCTGGAAAAATGTAAAATAGTACAAATAAGGAGCAGTGCTCTGAAATGACACTTTAGTTCGCGTTTAATCAGCAGGTATTTTAATAACATAATAAAATTGGCTAAATAATTGATACCAGTTCACACTAAGAGAAAGGTGGAGTAATATACCTAAGTGTTAACAAATTTGCTAAAAGTCCCAAGTAGGTAACACTTTGAGACACTCGTTTTTATCCTGTTAGAATGGCAAACGCCTTTAACACTTCGTCAACAAGGGCTGCCCAAGTAAAGGGCTGCTTTTTATATTGGATCATCCCTTTAACTGTTTGAAATAAAATTATGCATATCATGCATAATTTTAATACTTCAGCGTAATCATCTGTTCATAATTTGAATGCGATTCCTTCTGAATTATAAGTCATATTAGAAACACCAAAAATAAAAAGCATTTTAATTATACACAGAGTTACCGATTGGGTAGAATTGCCATTCTAAGCAAAACCAGAGTTTGATTGGATCAGTGTGACTGACTGACCTTTAGGCGGGCATTTCTCTGACTCACAACATTAATAGGTGCTTCAGAAGGAACATTGTTTTCCAATAGGTAGCATAATAATTTTACTCTTTCATTTTTTTTCAACAGTTTTTGAATTCTAATAAGTTGGCTTATACAGGAGTGATTAAAAATGCTGAATATTCCCTGACATTTCTAAATAGCATTTTCCTGCAGTTCCCCAAGTTCTAGCTCTGCAGTGAATTACTCAATAAAGTTGTGGGCCTGCAGAAAGAAGCCAGTATGCTGTTTTGCAGCAGGATGGACAGCCTGGAAGTTGTGTAATGGGAAAACATTGTGACTTTGCCACAATGAAACCAAAAATATCATCAGATCATCCGTGCTACGGATACAAAGCTTTCTTGTTTGGGTTTCTGACATCAGTAAAATTAACTCAGTACTCTAACTAAGGAGCACCATCCTCGTGAAGCAAAGTCGGCAGGCAGGGAAGTTTGTGAACGGTGATAACAGAACAGTACGTATTGTGGAGGTCACTGTAAAATACTTTGCTTCCACGTGGAGATCAGCTAATAATGTTGTCTTATTTCTTCCCTTCTTTCATGAAAGAAGTGCGTAAAATTCTGTGGAAGATGAGCAGAGCCAGCCAGAGAAGTCTCTAAACATGTAGTGCCTATGTAGCTCCCATGTGCTGAGTAACTGGTGTCCAGCTGCAACTGCCACCCTGGCACTGTCCTGTAGAGTGTCGTCTCTTTCAGAAAAGGAAATGGTCAGAGCTGGAAATCAGATGGTTCCTGTTTCCAAATGCCTGTTTCTTTCAATTGACATTATTTAAAGCTCAGTAAACTACTTGGATCTTTCAAGATTTATTCAGATAGCTTTGTTTGTCAAATCCTTAAAAGCTTTGTGCTAAGAATCTTTAATGAAACATGGGTTTATATTTTTCTCTTGATGGGCAATTATGTTTCAGTACTGTTTTGTATTCCATTTTGCTATGGTATAAAATAAAAGGGAATTAAATCTGTTACAAAGGTAACTGTGGGCAATATTTAACCCACTTCTTCCTCAAAATACCTGGATCAGTACTTAGGAATCAACTCAAAACTTTGGGCAATTTATTTTATGCTTGTATTCTAGTCTTTGTTTTTATTATAGATTGAGGACTCATACATATAATAAGTTATGCACTAGAACAAGTTGTCTCATTTTCTCATATTTAGTTTGGAATTGTAATCTATCGGGAAAACATAGTAAAAGGAAATTGTCAGATCTCCCAAACAAACAGCTATGACCAAGGAAATATTTAGTTGATATGTGCTATCTTAGGTAGGAAGATTGGTTATCAATAAATCTATAATATATTTGCATTGAATATTACCATTAGCTAATTTTTAAGAGTTCAAGTAAATTAGATAAATTGTATGAGAAGAGTTGGAGTGAAATAGTGAATTTATGGTTGCTGTCTGCTAACCCTTAGTGTAATCCTTTTATTTACGTATACCTAATCTCACACATAGTGTACGATATCATTCTTAGTGAATGCCAAGGCTTAAGAGACATGAGGGGAAAAAAGGATGTGGGGCGAAGTTGATTTACACCAGTGGAGTGTTTCCTTTTGTATTAACAATACGTCCTGTGCTGTAGATGAATCATTGGCTATGGGTGTGGGCAGGAGAGCTTATCAGAAAGTGATTTCTGTTTTTCAAACTTAGCGTCCAGAATGCTGAAGGGAACAACAGCAAGAATGACATTAAATACTTCTGGAATATTACCACCACAAAAACAAACAAACAAACAAAAAAATCCACCACAACAATTTGAAAGCTCCAAGTAGTACAGAAATGATGAAAGAGAAAGATTAAGAACGAGCTTGGTAGGCTAATGCCCAAATTTAGTTCCTACCTTTGCTTAAGCTAACAGTATTTTAGCTGTCTTATTACAGAAACAAAATGTAATAATATTTGTCTTTGTCTCTTTGCTGTCAGCGTTGGCTCTACTGACTGATTTTAAATAGATTTTAAAGAGGGAAAAGTTAGGAAGAATAATTAAACTCTTACAAGTTGTGAATGCAGGTGTCTGTGTAGGGGACAAAGCTGTGATTAATGCTTCAGCTGCTGGAAGGTTGTCAGTGTGATTTGCCTCCCTAACAGGCAATGGAGAGTCCACACAGGAGAGCCAATTTAAATGTCATAACCTGAAGAATAAACTTCAGTTAAAGTTCCTGAGTTTTGTCAAACCGGAACATTAGTTTTCCAAAAATCCCAATTCTTTAATTAATAATGGGTGTTGAAATGGGATGCTTGCTTGCAGTGAAATGTTAAGGTAAATCTGGGACAAATGAATATGTGTGTGGTGATGTCACAGCATTGGTGTTACGGTTCTTCAGAAGACAGAGCCAAGGTCACTGCATTTGTACTTCTGCACTCGCTTCTTACTCTCTCTGGTCTAAAACAGATAGAAAAATGAAAGAGAATAGCTTTATGCTATATATAGACAGGGATACATAGGAGGGAAATGTTATCAAACTCAAGTTTGGTGGTTGCTTTGTTGTTTTTTTTTTTTTTCATCTGTGCTTTCTTCTTATCTGTGGTTAAATGGAAATCTCAGTATTTGTGATTTCCAAGGTGCTAAGAAGAAAATTTCTAGGATGCTTTAAATGAAGTAAGAAAGATGCACTTAAGAATGTAAAATGATGTATTTGGAGGAAAAATGTAATTCTGGAAAATGGTGGGGCATTTGAAGTCTCACCAGCCAAGTGGTTTGGTCATAGCTATGGGACAAGTGATTCAGGTGCTCTGGTCCCATGGCATGTTCTGATGAACTGCTTGTAGATTTTTTCACTGTAACTGTTCTATTGCCCCTAAGTGTAGAATCAAAGTTCTAAATCTACAAAACATTTGTTTTCCTCTCTTAATGTAATGGGGAGCATCTTTCTTCCCCTTGCTCTGTGGTTGCTTTGTAGCCTTCACAAGTTTGTTCTGCGTCACTTGGTGCAGAGGTAACCTTTTGTCTTTTCAATGGAAATCTGCTGCATGCGTGCAATTTGTTAACAAAGTAATGAATGTACTGCTAATTGGCTGTAATGAGGTAAGCTGATACGGAATTCTGTATGTAAGAGCAATATGTCTCTTGCTCTTCAAGAAAGGGACAGTTAAACTGCTGCCTCCTGTGTTTTTCATTTTCAGCAATATAGAGAACCCGTTTCAACCAATCATTCACACCTGGGACAGTTGTGCTAATTTTTGAATAACTACTCATGAGGCAAAGAGCAAAGTATTTTGTTCACAGCTTTCCACCTAGGGATCGGAGGTCCATTTTTTCTCTCGCTCTACCAGTGCATCTGCGAAGTACTCCCTTAGCCTTTATCTGCAAGTCCTCTTTAGCAGAAAGCTGATGAAGCAAAGGGAAATTGCTGTTTGTGTTGGTGCCAGTTAATCATGCTAGCCCAGCAGCATTTACATTCACACCACTGTAAGAAACACATAGTTAATTGGAGAACTGGCCGTATTTTACAGCTGACGAAGGTTAGCATTGCAGCAAGGCTGACTAATGGAAACTTATCTGACTGTTAGCCTGGGTGCTTGTAACAGGTTTGTGCCGGTGCAGTGCTTGCCAGCTTTGTATGTGATGGTCTCTGATAAGATTGCTCTTCGGGGTGGTGTTGATCTGGGGCTGGGGGAGGCAGGATGGGGGCTCAGTGACTTTTATTACAAAGTAGTTTAGTGTCGGAAGGCGCTGTAAAGATGTGATGGGGCTTGGGTGTGCTTTTTTGTTTGTTTGTAAGATCTGCATCTTGCACACAAGTTCTCGATCTTACACATTTTTCTTTAATTTCATCATGCAGAATACAAAACGTTTAGAAATGGCAGCATAACAACAGTGGGGAAAATACTTGATGATTTATTCTTTTCATAGGGGCCACCAACAGATGCTCCTGCGGTCGACACAGCGGAACAGGTTTATATCTCATCCCTGGCGCTGCTGAAAGTAAGTGTGTTTGTGCTCCAGCTCCGTGTGTTGCTGCAGGCTGAGCACCTGGCACCTGCCCAGGCTCTGTGCCCTTGGGCTCCTTAATGCTGCTCAGACTGATTTTTACAATATATTTAACACTGAGTGAAACATTCAGAATAAGAAACTTACTGTTTCTCTTTTTTATGGCTTAATTTGTACTACTTTGTATAGTGCCTTACAGTTCCCAAAAGTGCTACCAATTGCAAATTATCAATAGAGCAAGAAAATCTACAAGAACTCTCCCAGGTCAAACTTGAGCCTCCTACTGCTTAAACTTCCATAGTTAAACAATGTCATGTCGTCTTCATTCCAGATGTTGAAACATGGTCGTGCTGGTGTCCCTATGGAAGTTATGGGGCTGATGCTTGGGGAATTTGTTGATGATTACACTGTGAGAGTGATTGATGTTTTTGCTATGCCACAGTCTGGAACGGTGAGTTCTTTGTAGTTAGACTTTTTTCTTTCTTCTCCTGTATAGTAAATAATTTGTAAAACGTTTTCCTTTCTTACCAATTCATGCAACCTTATTTGAGCAAACTCTGCCTACCTATTTGGTATAGTGCGAACATCTGTAATTCACATATTGATACCATTTTAGATAGTTTATTATACTTGGGTGCTGTTTGATCATTTGTGTTCATGGATTTCAGTTAAAAAAAAAAAAGTGACTTGTTCATATACACGTGGGTGAGTATATCAATATGAAGATCACTTTGTGTATGTATAAATATGTGGTTATAACATCACTTACAAGATATATAAATTGATAACTTCAAGAACTCGTAGTAGGAGCTGAGGGAGGAATTAAAGAATGTAAAAATTTGATTAGAAGTTTATAATATCCTTAATTGTGACAATGCTATGGATATGCTTCAAACTTAATCTCTGTGATAGACATTATAGTGGCACATCTCTTAAGTGATATTACTGTGATATGAAAAAATATTTATTTTAATTTTGAATAAGAATATTAATGCAATGGACAGATATTTTAAAGAGTATAAAAAGCATAATTGGAGCTTATGATGCTTTTCTTGTGTAACTTAAGATATTGCTCTTAAAATGTACAGATCTCTTTGTAGCTCAAAGCTGCGAAATGAAGCATTTTAATTATTTTGTCCTTTTTGTGTGTAGTAGTATGTAGCCAGTTATGTAGAATTATCAAAAAGCTACTGTTACTTATCTTGAAAAAAAATCTCTAGAGCTGAATTTGAGAAACAACAGGCCAAAGTTTACAGAATGGAAAGAAAGGGGATGAAAAAATGAATCCTTGTGCCCATTTAATCGTGTTTGCTCATAATAGAAATTACCTAAGTGGCGATTCAGAATCTTTTTAGCATTTTAAAAATTCCATTGAAATACATTTATATTATAAAACTGTATCTTACGTTTAAAGGTATTCTAAAGTAATCGTTTCACTTCTTTAGCATATGCTAGTGAGATTGTGTTAAATTTTTGTTTGTGAAAAGTAACACGTTAAAAGATTTGAAGTATGACTTTATCTGCAATTGCTGTGATTGTTGTTTCCCTTTACATTAGGGTGTCAGTGTGGAGGCAGTTGATCCTGTATTTCAAGCAAAAATGTTGGATATGCTGAAACAGACAGGAAGGTAAGTCACCCTGAGAAGAGCTGGGAATAATAAATATATTCTGCGTATTGTTTAGAAGAAACAGTTGGCTCTCTACAAAATTAGTGAACACGGGGCTGTTTGTAATTTTTGAGAAGAAATAATTGTCCCAGAAAATGGCTGAGTAACGTAGCATGTAATTCACCTCGTGCCTTTCCATTGTCAGGAGGTTGTCACTCACATTAAACTTACATCTTTGATTATTGCACAAAAAGATTAGAATGCTGCTCAATTTAGTAAAAGATTGATTTTCTTTTTCAACTAAGACAAAAAAATGCATTGTTTTAGCTTACTTTCGTGCAATTTTAATGAAAAGAAAAATAATTGGGTAAAATACCATAGTATTTAAATGAATCTTTATTCACTCCTACCTCTCAACAGTTGTCGCCTGCTTGCTCAAATTCTTTTACTGTGGGAAAAACTTCAAAATTAATGTTAGCAAAAGGCTCAGCAGCTGAACAGAACAGTGCAAATTGCTTTTTGACTGAGTTCCTAGTTCTACTGCTGGTTTAATTGATATTTAATCCTTTCCCACTGTTGGTTTCCGTTGTCCGTGTCTGAAATGGACTTTCTGCAGTGAAAATTCAACCCTCGACGCCAAGGAGTTAAAGAGTAGATATTTACTCAAGTGCTGAAAGGGTAAAAACTGGTTCAGGGAAGGTGTGGTAACAGGGTGAAAAACTGAAAGCATAATTTTCCTCTGCTAATGTGCATCCCTTAATGATAACACTCTTTTGTTGGATTTATTCATGTCCATGTTTTCACCATACTGTGGTGAGTAATTTAAGTATTTCCAATGGTATTTTTTCACAAGCCACCCTAATTTTTGCCCTGAAACGTAACTGTTTCTTCTTCTGTTACACGTTTTTATTTTTCAAGAATTTCAATGTCCTCTTCATTTCAGACCTGAGATGGTTGTTGGTTGGTATCACAGTCACCCTGGCTTTGGCTGTTGGTTGTCTGGTGTAGATATCAATACTCAGCAGAGCTTTGAAGCATTATCGGAAAGAGCGGTTGCTGTGGTGGTGGATCCCATTCAGAGTGTAAAAGGAAAGGTATAGTAGGCTTTTCTTTTTTAAAGGTACTTCAGTAAGAATTAGTATGAAGGCACTGTGGAACGAACAACTGATAATCCAAGTATGCATTGTTTCAGAGATTTCATTTTAGCCACAAAATCTATGATGAATTACTAACAGATTGGAATAGATTTAGCCCCTTAATGTGGGTACTAATAAGGCATTGATTTATAGGCGTTACATATGTTGGCTCTCAGTAGCATTTCTATTCCAAAATGTTTTACGGAATAAAACTTTACAGAAGACTTGGTATCAAGCATTCAAGTTTTCTGGAAAACGTGCCGATAAATGATTAAATATGTTGAATGATTATGAAAAGAGATTAACTTGCAAAGCATATTGGGTTATAGTTGTCCTTTGTTGAAATCTCTTTTGTTCTTGTTTAGTTCTCTTTTTATTTCTTTCTAGCCCCATATGCCATTTTCCTATTTCCTGCCTCATGACAGCAGGGAGCAGCTCTATTATCACCTTCACAGAGCTGTCTGCAAATGTGAGAGGCAATTCGATTTTGCTCAACCACAGGGAGAGTGGATTAGAAAAACTACAGAACGCACAGAAATTGGCTAGGTGGTTTACTGCTTTAAAATACTGCTGAGGTGTTTTGTTTGAGCATGCACTCCCATTGTATTGTGGAATAATTATTGAAATACATCATGAGATATATCTATGGATTATATTAATGTAATTTTATAAATATTTAAAGTGTTCATTTTCTATAAAGCTGTAGTGCCATATTTCTTGTGAGACAGACTATAGAGAAACTATCGAATGATTCTGCTAAGCTTTCCTTTAATTTCATAATAGAATATTCTGAAGCTACAGTTGCACTTCACTTAAATTGTTTTCTTGTTTTGTTTTATTCAAATTCTGATTTTTATCTTGTAGTTGTTTATGTAAAACAGAGGCATTTGAAAAATGAATAGCTTGTGGTTGTTTGGAAAATATTAGACATCTGAATCAATTCTGCTTCCTTCTAAATTGTGTAATTGATATATTTTGATAGTTTCGGGAGAGACAATTGTTGCATTATGCTATTTAATTTGTGCTGACTTTTTCCTAGAACTTTTTTCTGTAGGTTTGCTTGGCTTGCTTTAATTTTCTCTTTCCAATACAAATATTGAAACATTATTTTTATTTCGTCAAAATATAATTTGGGGGTGCGTACTAATAATGTAGAGCTAACTAGCTATTAAACCAATTGAGGGGAAAAGCCTCCCACTAAGTCATGCTACACTGTACCACATTTGCTCACTAAGAGCTTTGCTTTTTTTTTTTTTTTTGTCACTGTTGTTTGACACAGATGCCATCTTAAATGAAGGTCTTTGTTCTCTTCATGAAAAAAGCTTTGGCATTTTTATTTTTAATTTTTGTCCATCTAAATGTTTCTCAGTTACAGCTTTTTGTATGGCATTGCTGCCGGTACTTAAGATCAGATCACTGGAAGTCTTTCAATGTTTGTTTTCCATGCTACAGTCATTAAATTACATTCTCAGGTTTTGTATCTTAAGGAGAAAAAGATAAATTATATCTGTCATGTTTCTGGCAAGTGCATCCCTAAATCTTAGAATTTGAATCCCCCAAATTATGTCTACTACTTCTAATTAATCTCTAGGTTTTGGGGTGCAAGATTGGGCTATTGAGTCTGTATGATTTTTATGTCTTTGTTTGAGAAGTTCACTTACTTAGATTAGAATGTATTTGGTTTTAGATGAACTGTAAGAAGAACAGATTTATTAGAGTTGGTGAGGTTTTGTAGGTCAGGTTTGACTGCTTCATGTGCATGGCTGCCTTAGTCTGCTGTCTGGTGCATCTTGGTATGCTGGGCAATTTGAGCTGTGCCTATCTCAGGGCCCATGTTTCCCCATTGCCAGCAGCAGAAGAAATGCTGGCAGAAGTAGTTTTCTTGCTGTAGTAGCCACTACAGTGGGGGGCTTTTGCGGATGTGTGTAGCTATGTGAGTCCAAGATCATTACTCATTATACCTTTTACCAACATAACTATCTGGCAGAAATTACAGTGAACATGTGGCATAGAAGATTTTAATATGGTGTGTTTTGACTGAGATTAGAAGTATTTAAAAACAAAGTCCAAAATAACACAGTAGCTGATTTTAAACCTGCCGGAGAGCAGTCCGTGCCCAGATAAATGGCTGCGGCCTGCAGCCGACGAGGCAGCTGGTGTTGGGGAGGAAGGAAATGGGGCAGAGGTAATTTTCACGCATCAGGAAGTTGAAATGAATTCTGGTGAGGAGCTTCAGGTCCATCCTGTCTATCCAAAGCATTAAAAAGTGGTTTGCCCTGTCACTGGTGGAAAGCTACAACTTGTTAACTTGTTAGCTGTCCTTATCTGGCCATGTGTCTTCTGACTGCAAAGATCTGCTGGGACTGGCATTGGTGACTGCAGTTCAAAGACAAGAAGATGTAAAATTCTCACCAGTTTCAAAAAAGATGCATTATGTCATCTTAACGGCCTTGAACAAAATATGAAATTCACATTAAAAAAAAATCCTCACATAGGCTCATGGGTTAAATGCCATTTTAAGACCATTTATGGACCACTGTGGCCATTTTAGGAGTGGGGTATTTTTACATAAATATAGTAGGACACATGAAAGACAGAACTCTAAATACTGATCTTTACATATATTGAGGCTGATAATGTTCCTGCTGACTGTAAAACAAACTCACAGCAGATCAGTGAATTTTAACTGAGGTCAGTGTTACCAGAAACCAAAGAGAAGAAGCTTTGTTTTGGCTTTTTTTTTTTCCATTCTGTGAATGAAATCAAACATGGTAAATTATGGACAGTAGACAATCTGGCTAGCTGTTGCTTGATCTTGTACTTCTTACCAAACTTTTTTTTAATCACTCCTCCAGTTTTTCAGTCTGTGAAATGGCAGTTGTGATACATATTTAGAATATTCCATAGAAGTAATTTAATGAAAGTTCTGAAATAAAGTTAAATATTGACATTTTATATTTCTTTCCAACATATATTTTTAAATCTCTGTACAGAGAATTATATACCTTTGCCAAATGTAAAAAAATAAAATAAAATAAAAATGTTTTTTGGACCTTATGTTAGCAGCTGTTCCTCACCTCTTAAGGAAAATACTACAGCACGGTAAGTTTGTAACTTACCGTATAACATGTAGTTATATTTTATAACATGTAGTTATATTTTCACTCCATAAGCATTAACTATATCTTAATAATCATTTATGTTAAGAAAAAGGGTGATGTTTTCTTTTTAAAACTCTTTAAAGCTTTAAGCTTTGTTTAGTTTACTTTTTTAGCGCTGTTAGAAATCTTTATTTAGAAAAAGTCACCGTTTATAACGGTGTGCTTTCCTGAGAGGTAGTTCATTCGTTTCTGTCAATTAATAATTGCTGACAAAATTTTGTGAAATATCAAAATGATCTGAAGTTTTGCCATTTATGGTTTTGAGTATAGTCCCTATCAAACCTCTTGTTCATACAGCAAAATTCCCTGTCTGTTGTTCCGTAATCTTTCCTAGCAAGGCACTGTCAGAAACACTGGTAGGAAAATCTGTTGTTTTCTGAAGAAAGTTGTCTTTGTGATAACTTTTTTATAAATTGTACTTTGCATGTTTGTCACCTCCTGGCAGATAAACATGCTGTGCATCTTAATCCCATGCTCAGACCATATCCTGCAACTTTTATAGTAGAGGTTTTTGCTTTGGTATTTTATTATTACCCAAATCTCATTCAGAAGGAATGAGGAGGAAAAAGCCTTACTTTTGACTAGGGGGGTAGCACCAGTCATGCTGGTGGGAAAGTGATCTATGGAGAACTAGTCCAGCTTTGTGCACAACACAGGCTCAGCACTGAGTTCAGATGAAATCACGCTAAGGTTTTGTCCACTCGAATCTTGAGATGCAACGGACTCCTGGGATATCTGTTCTAATGCTTTATTATTCTTGCAGCGTCTGTTTTTGAAATGGACAAAATTTATGCAGGCATAGGACAAGAGAGTAAAGTGCCATCACAAAACTTACATGCGGTCAAACAGAGTTCATTACTGAATGACCTGTTCCAGTACTCTTTCTCTTCTTTTCCCCTCTCATTGGTACATGTGTTAATTCTAGATCTAGGTGTCAGCCAGTGTGTAGTTTGTTATATATATAAGAGTGATATGGTCTTCGCAATACTTGATTTTAGTTTTTAACTTTTCAGTTTAATAGGCTGGGGGTTTTTTTGTTCAATAATTCACATAAGAAGAGTCATTTTGTTTGATTTTATAACTTTTTAGTCTGAAGGAATGAAACCAAAAGGAGGCAAAAAACTAACAATGACTCTTCTTGATGTTGGAATTGCTACCTACCCTCAAAAATTTTCTTTGGCTATACATAAGTCTTACACTAGTTTTCTAAAATGCATACTTTCAAACCTCCATTCTTTCATTGGAGTACTGTTTTTTGTTGTTTTTTTTTCTCTTCATATCTCTCCTGTTCCCTTGTTTGTTGGGTGATAGTGGCTACTTTTAAAGGAGAAAAAAAGCAATCCTTAAAATAAGATGTATGGAGAGACTAGTGTAATATGTGAAATTTGAAATTGAAAATAGCCCACTAGAGATTAAATTTGTCAGAACTTTGAGAAATAGATAGGAACTAGCTATCATGACTTTTTTTACATGTACAACTTCCCCTTCTTAGTTCACACATTTATCTTAATTGCTTTCTTAATAAATCTTCCCCAGAAACAGGCAAAATCAAGTCACAAGAGTACAGCTTGCAAGTATTAGTAAAAAACTAAACAAAACATTTAATGGACTGTGTTGTCCACTACTGTTTTGACTTTGAGTTATTATGCACTTCATATTTTACAATAAAATTTCTTTTAAAGGATGTAATATGTACAATTTTATATCAGAACGTTTTTTACCTGGAACAATTTTTGTTATTAGAACTGGACTTACTAATGTTATTCTCCTTTGAAAGTGAAAAATTGTAAAATACAGAAGGGAATGTGTAGTTTTGTTTGAAACTGTTCAGAGATGGAGATTATATCATTCTGTACATTTTGTACAGCAATTAAGTACTCTTACAGTGTGTATAAACCTTGATTACTTGTATAAATACCTTGAGTATTGGTATGTTACTGAACAGTGAGGGTGGTAAGGCACTGGAACAGGTTGCCCAGTGATGTGGCTGATGCCATGTCCTTGGAGACTTTCAAGGAGAGGTTGAATAAGGCCTTGGGCAGTCTGATGTAGCTGTGATGTCCCAGGTCATTGCAGGGGAGATGGACTACATGGCTTTCAGAGGTCCCTTCCTACTCTAAGGAATCTGTGATTCTGATTGATTGTTAGTAATTTGTAGTTTTTTTTAAGAGGAGAACCACAACAGCTGAGAAATAATAGTGGAGGAGATGAAGCTTTGATACTTTGTCATTAACAATTTGCATTGTTGAGGTTACTGTCATAAATAATTACAGGAACACAGTAATATGTTTTCGTAGTGTGATTTTAGCCTTTTAGTTGCCAAAGCTTGAAGACGAAGCCTTTCTTTCTCCCTTAGAAAAAGTTTTTTTGACAATGTTGAATCTTTCTGCCTGTGTACTTCTCTGTTTGCTTCTGTCACTAAAGTTGGTCAACGGAGTGTCAGTGTCAACAAGACATGACACTGTCAGCTGCCGTAGTAGCCTGTGGCATAAAGAGAGCAATCATTCGGCAAGAGTGGGATTACCAGTTTCATGTAACATACAGCTAAGTGACCACCAAATGACTGTTCAACTGATTAGTTGAACTGTGACATTTCTTACCCTTGCCAGGACAGTGCATTTGGTGTAGCAGAGACTGCTTATTGGGGCTGAAACAACTGGCTTGGATCTAGACAGGAACCAACTTAAATCTAGATTTTCAATAGCAGCCTGATTTGGAGAATAAGGAAGAAAATAACATTTGTGTTGCTGTTGTTTACTGTTGATTCAATAAAGGCTGATGCATTTTTTTTCCCTGAAGAATCATGTTTGTAGGAGATGAATTGCATCTGCACTACAGAGTAGGCCACTTGGTGTTCATGCATGTGCATTTCAGTTGAGGATATGATTTTTCTGAACGTGGGCATAAACCACATTTGCATTGAACTGCTTTATCACCGCCACTCTTCCATGCATTTGCTACGGTTTGTATGAAAGCCAACATTTTTATTATAATTGCATGTATTGAGAATAACATGTTTTGCATATTTTAAGTCTCAATTTTTTTTAGTGTGATGCCAAAACTGTTAATATCAATGCTGGTGTTCCAAATTTTTAAAACAACATCCTTTGGATTTGCTGTGTTTAAATTAGCAGTGTGTACTTACCTATGAAACCATTTTCACAGGTTACTTCAGTTCATGCCCTTCCCTAAAACAAAAAAAAGTTTCAAGAAGACTTTTTGTTGGAAAGTATTAAATGTTTAATTTCCTTTTGCCGTAGTGGATGTAGAATAGTCCATTTATCTTCATTAAGGCATATAGCTTTAAAACTTGTGGTTTGCTGCTTGTGAGTTATGGATGCATGCCCTCACTTGTCAAGATAAATGTATTATACTGTAGTTCTCTCCCCTCCCAGTATGGATGTTGAAGTTGTACAGCAGATTTGACCACAAATAAGCAATTCTCTAAGGATAGAGAAGGAAAATGCACATACTCCTAGGAATATATTTTCCAGAGCTAAAATTGACATTTTATAAATAATTTCCATGTTGCAAACTTCAAACTCACAATCACAGCAATTCAGTGGTATGCATTTGGCATGAGTCAGTTTCAGTTCTTAGTGCTTTTCATTGGAAATGGCATAAAAAGTAAGATTTCTTTTAATTTTTTATGTTGTGGGCTTACAGGGGACAGAAGATGTTCTTCACTTGTAGTTGTCTAACAGTGCATGGCAGCATAAATAACGAAATGGTCATAAACCATAGCTGCACTTCTCAGGTCACATGTTCCATTTCATTTTTAAAGAATCTAGAAGCAAACTAAGCAGTCGATAACAGGTCAGTTGCAGGTGATAAAAGATATTTTAGATGGGACATTACTTCTTTTTCCACACCTGGCATAACCACATTATATCTTTCGCAGAGTTTTCTTTAAGCACTGGTGTATTTGTTCACAAACATATGGCATAAACAATGCATTGCTATTTGAGTTTAAAGGATACAATACATTTTTAAAGATAGTCACCATATGTGATAGAATCTTCAGTGGAAAAAATATTGATGCTAGAAAAAAATGTAATTAAAATAAAAAAGACTGGCTTACTTCTTACAGAACTTCAGCATTAAAATATGGTAGACCTTGCTCTAAGTGTTTAAGTCTTATTTGTAGATTTGATGTTGGAGGAATTTAATAGAATCACGTCTGTAAATTACTCCCAAGTTTCTCATAAATTTTTTTCAAGCACAAAGTTTTGAAGACTGCTTTAGAAAAAGTGGTACCTGCAGCATGCTGTCCGAAGAAGCTAAAACACATCTGGCTACTGAACATTCTAGATTTTTAATCATGCCATTATTTTTAATAACTATGCGCAGATTAGAAAAGGCCAGATTTCTATCTAATTACCAGTTGAAGAATCCAACACTTGTGAGTGGCCGTGCATTGTATTAATGATGGCTATTCTCAAATTTATAAAGTACACTGAGCATAATTATGAATTTTGTTTCTGGAAGTCCATTATGTGGTCTCTATTGTGGTTAATGACCCCAGGAAAATGTTTGGAAAATGCTGTATAGTTATTGTTTTCCAGATTATTATGCTTTTTTGAAGCTAAGACAGATGTACAAAAAGATGCAGTTTTTATTTTGTATTGGCAGCTTCCAAATATTTAGTATCTATTTCCAAGAGCTGCAATTAGTAAAGCATCCATGGTACTGAAATCCACACATCCCACAAGCTAATTATATTTGCAAGGTCAGATTGAATACATATTTTCAGAAAAATAAAGGGTTATATAAATGTGTCTTCTACTTGGCTGTTATATCACAGTTTGTTGATCTGGAGTATAATGTGTACAATTCACAAATTTGTCTGATAACAGAAAGTGGTGTGTGATTGTGTTTATTTTACTAACCAGTATATTCACAGCAATCACTTCCAAATATCTCTCCAGTAAAGATGTGTTAATTACAAAACAGACAAGGTCTTCTATTATATTAAAGCTACTAACAAGAAGACAGCAGGAATCACACATGTAAATAGCATCATCAACCCCTATTTTAGTCCTCTGTTTTGATCTGTGAGTTGCGCATAGACCAAAGGTGCTATTAAAGACTCAGTATATGAAATAGGCAGCATTATATGAACAAAATTTATTCAACAAGAAAACAGACCTTTAACATGAATTTAACAAGCCCGAGAAATTATAAACTCTCATATGCTGCAGATTCATGCAGTGATAATAAACAAAAAAGGAAAGTAAGAGGTTTCCTTAAGCTAGCCAAACTGCTAATGGTTTTGTTATAAGCTGTCTGCTGTTGAAATGACCCCTGTAAAGCCTGAAGACACTTGTACTCAGAGAAATTAACTGGTCAGAGCGGTGAAAGAGATGCACTGTGGAATTACATTTGAAAAAAATCTTACCTTCTTATTTCTGGAAAATATCCCAATGCCACAGACTTTTCTTTAACTTTTTATGTCTTTACAGAAAGAGAATTTAGCACGAAGCTAAAAACTGTGGTTTTTACTAACACGTTGCAAGATGCATTAGATAATTCAAGTGCAATGACAGCTTAAAAAATTTGGATGAGACATACTGACTTCTTTGTGAAATTCTGAGTAGTGAAGTGTGGGTTTGTGCTGCTTTTAATTAAACCTTAGAGGTTCATTTTTTGATAATGCCGTCTCTGAAGTTTCCATCGTACAACAACGAGTGACCACGTTGCCGTCACCTGATTGCATCATGCTGTACTTCAAAATACACAAATGTGGTAAGCTGACTTCAGCTCCACGCACCTCCAGGCGCTCACCCACAGGGGTTCTTTTCTCTAATCTTACTGTGGCGTAATTAACACCTAGTTCACCCATTGCTCATTAGTACACTGGACATTAATGAGTATTTATTTTTATGTAATCCTTTAACGGAGGAACTGATTTGTTCTCACCATGAAGAAAGCAATTACATTTTGCGGAAGCCAATATATAGGATTTGTTGTTGTTTATGCTTTTATTGCGTATTAGGTCTAAATTTAGCCTCCAGGTTGTTGAGCATGTTAGTTTCTTTAAGATGGTTGCTATAGTGATAGCAGCAAATTCCTTTAATCTTAGTGTAGTTAAAGTATTTAGTTACCATTGCTCGTCATAGTGCAACTAAGATGAGAAATATCATCCGCGTGCATTGTTCTGCCCTCTTAGATTATAGGAATTATGGTTTTATCCCTGTCCAAAGTGTGCAGTTTGTGATTTCATTCTTCACACAGCTTTGTTATGCTGCCCAGCTGAAGCGGTGCTGGTTGCGCTATCTGGAGAGGCCATGAGTCCTGCCTGGCCTGGCACTGCACTGCCCTGCTAGCCTTGCTTGCTCCTCAGAGCCAGTTATTATTTGCTTGATTTTTTTTCCCCTCTTAGCCAGCTTGTCTCAGGAGACCTGCAGTGTGGATTTTTTTTTCTTCACTCGACTTTTTAATTTATACTGCCTGTTTGTTATGGTTGGGCATTTCCAGGTGTTCGTAAATTGGAGCATCTGTTTAAAATGGAACACAGAATGTAAATAAAATGGCTTGTCATGAGTATTTTAAGATACTTGAAAAATCTGATAGTAATAAGAGGAAAAATACATTTATTTTAGATCAATGAGATGTGTATAAGCTATTGAGAATGAAGGGTTTTTAAAAATAATTTTGTAGTATTAATATAATGTGACTTGCGTTTGCTGCTTATTAAATGTAATTTGGCTTGATTATTGTCCAGAAATGTCACTGTTAACTGACGTTAATTGGGTCACAGCCTAATATTTTTAATATAATATTGTTTCATACACTTTCTACAGGATATTCTAAGCCATGATATATGCAGACAGGTCTGGCAGCTGAGAGGCCACTCAGTAGGTTGTACTGATAGTGAGTGGTACTTTGTCACTCAACGTGGCTGAAATAGTGGAGCCTGAAAAGTAAAGGTGATGAGTTTGCTTTTTAAATGAGTGATGAGTAGGCTTTTTAAATTTACAATTTGATAAATATTTTGTGATAAATACTTGCTTACTAATTTCATTTAAACATCAATTACCATAATAATTATAATCCTAACAAACTTTGTATGTATTTAGTTATTATTGGTGTTAATCAAGAGGAAAATGTTAGGACAATGTGGAAAACCCAGTGTCACCTTCTCCACAGACTTTTGGTAGGAGACAGTGGTTGATTTCTTGTTGATTCATGACAAAAGATTTAGTTCAGCTCTAATTCCTCAAAATATCAGACTAGTCCTATAAATGTATGTGCTGTTGACCAGGCTATAGTATGGGAGAGAATAAAAATAATTGCAGTAAAAGCAGCTGAGATTAAAAATATTTGGCTTGAAGAACTGGAATAACTCTTCAGTGCTAGGCAGAAAAGTTGTCTGCAAAGACTGGCAAGAGCTATTTGTGTGGCTATGTGATGCTGCATACGTCCTCAGGATCAGTTAAGAAGACCGGGGCCTGAACAGGAATGGTTGGCTTGTAATGGAGAGTGTCTGGTGAGAGTTAACTTTTTGTGTGTATTGCTGGTCTGTCCTCAGCTCCATCACATCTGGTGTAGACGTTGGATAGGTGATTGGATTTTATTCTTTGGGCCATGAAATACCATCTCCAAATATTTTCATAGTCAAATTCAGCATAGGACAGAACAAAAATCAGTGGTGAATTTACTTTATTTGCAAAGAAATGGCACTGAATAATACCTACTGTGTATCTTTAAATCATAAATGACCTTGGTTTTCATATACTCCATTTTTTACTCCTGAGCATGACACTGACAAGGACTTTTTAATCCATCAGACAGTTTATAGACCCTTCCATAGTCACAAGAAGCAAAAAGCATCTGACTAGAAGGGAATACATGGGGCAAGTTCCTTGCTAGCTATAATTTTCTTGTCATTTCAAGTATTGTGGTAGTATAATTGATGTGACAGGACTGGGCTTTAGACTCGGTCCCTTAGCTTGTGCTCACTTTCAGTTTTAGTCTCTCTCTGTCATTCACTATGATTGGATAAGATTTAGGTGACAAACATATGCATACCTTTGAAGATTAAGAGTAAATGTACATAAAAATTTGTTATTATATAATGTATATTAAACTTGCAGCTTCATGGAAAAGATAGTAATTGGTGTCACCTTACAATACAAGGTAGTGTAGTGTGCTGATAGCATAGCCAGCAGGAGGCTCTTTTTTATTAATATTATAATTAAATGATTTTCTGGATAAAGGCCAAAAACAGATGAGAGTTGATTGTGCCTTGTCCACTGTTGCTTGGCACTATTAGTTGCATTTTCTAAAAAGAATTGACTTGACATCTTGTTTTTACAGGTTGTTATTGATGCCTTCAGATTGATCAATGCTAATATGATGGTCTTGGGACATGAACCAAGACAAACAACTTCAAATCTGGGTCACTTAAACAAGCCATCTATCCAGGTAAAACCAGTGTTGATAATCCTGTAAATTGCAGGACCTTTTCAGCAGTTTGGGGGGAAGGTGCCTGAAAACAGTACACTACAAGTTGTTTATTCTCTGTGTAGCATTTTTCTGCATGCTTTTAAAAGTGATGTGAATCATCAGTGGAGTTATGTATATGAAGAGTTCAAAACTGAGCCCTAAATTAGCTAGCGAAGTGTGAATTTCTGTGTAATTATTTACTGCAAAGGTTAAAGTATAATCTTCTTTTAAATGCAAACTTCTAAAAGTAACAATTGATACCATACCACGTGACATGAAATAGGTAGGCTATTAACTTTTTTCAGTATTGCAATTTTAAATTAAAACTTCCTTATTAACCTGTCTCAGCCTTCTTAAATTATTCTGGAACAAATTATGGAAAAAAATATTTTCAGTAATAATATTGCCTTTCTGCTGTATGCATATGCACGTTATTGTGTAACATGCACTTTGCATTTAACCTTGCATTTTGTCTTAAAATTCATCTCTGATTTTGATGTGATACAGTAATTTGCTGGAAAAAAAAAAAGGTGGAATAGGAGATTCAGTGGATCAATCGGTCGTTTGATTGGTTGTCTCAACTATAACATTTCCTTTGAGAATGTTGTCTTATATGTCTTTGGAACCATTTGTGAAACTTGATATTCAGAGTTTGAATTCCAAAGTTTTTTTGCTAGTAAGACAAAAAATGTTTGTCTTGAATGAAGCAAACCACTGTTTCAAGACACAGCTTCTGATCTGAAGCAAGTATTGCCTAGAGTAATTTAATTTTTTTATCTATCATTCTTCTGCCTCAATGTCTTTTTGTTTTTTCTCTTCAGAAAACTTTTTCCCTTTACTGCGCATTCTAAGAGGCGTGTACTTGCAGCCATGTTTCTAAATTATTTTCTTTTCATCCTTTATTTAAAAAGATAATACCTGCTAGGTAAGCATGCTAGAAAAATGACAATGCTAGTCATGATAGAACTCATGGAGGGGAGAAATGACCTTTGGGAGACTAGACCACCATACTCTTAGCTTTCAAAAGACCGATTCATTTTTATTACTTATGCATTGAAATCCTTTCTTATTAAAATAAATAATTAAAACCAGATAATTAAACAAGATTTTTGTGTTTTACTTTTGATTTTTGAATTGGCAAAAATCGTGAACATGAATAAGTTCAAAACAAACAGCTGATATCTTGACTGGGTATAGGCAAGCCCATGCTTGCATCTTTCAGGTTAATATCCTAACTGAGCTTTTCTGGATCATGTGTAATGACCTCCCTTATAAGCCCCTGAAGTATTGTTAAGCTTCATTATTTTAAGATCACTGTCACTAAACTGTGGCAAATTTTGGCCATGGAAGTTTTTTGTTTCTGTTGTTAGATTGTTTTTTTGCATAATTTTTTTTTGCAAATTGGCAGTGAGCTGTTGCAGTGTCACCACTAAGCTAAAAGCCATAGTTTGTTCTTAATGTACAGCTGCTTTTTTCCTGCACGGACTCAGTTTAGTATTGCTTTTACAGTAAGTACACTACATGACTTGGCTTCATCCTCTTGTTGTTGTTGTTTTTTCCCTATTTCCTTTCCTTCTTTTATGAGAAGCTTTTTTACTTGTTGGCTGTGCATCCAGTTTGTAAGGCATATAGGAATGGCAGTTCCCATTGAAACAATGTGCTAAGAGCAGGGGTCGCATTAGATTGTAAAGCAAGTGTTTATTTTATGGGCTTCAGTTTTAAAGTAGAGTGGTAGTTTACCTTTTGTGTTTGTCCATTCTATAAAGGAATGGTTGAGGTGTGTGGAAGGAAAGTTGGAGAAAGTAAGGCACCTGTCAAATCCTATGCGTTATAGGAGATTTGCAAATTCCCACAGTACCCACAGCTGTTTCTAAAACAAAACAAATACTTGTGCAGCAATTTGGGTTAAGGAAATGACGGTGGAAACTACTTATTGCTAATAGCTTCTGCCATAAAGTTCTTTATTGGTGATAAAATCTGTATTTGATAATTCTAATTATAATCAGTAAAATAAGTAGTGGTTATCCTAAACTATTAATTCTTGTAAAAGTAATCAGGTTTTTTTTTTTTAAGTCTGTATCTTTGAAAAGAAATGTGTTAAAAAATGCATGTCTGAGAACATTTCCAGCTTTCATCCAGATAATTTTGGAATGCTGAAATATTAAGTTGCGTAAGATGCAAATGCACATGCATTCTGGATTGCTCTAAAGAATATATTTAAACATAGACAGGTGGAACAATTGAAACATAAGAAACATTTGTGACTGCGGTTTAAGTATGGTTTATCTGTTTTCTAAATAAGTGCTTTGTATGTGAAGTTTTAATTGAAAATAGCAAATTATAGTTTTGCTGAAGATTTGTCACGTAATTGCACTGCACCAAATCCTAATCCAAATCACTCTTTACTCACACACACACACAAAAAGTAATCCACATGAATAAAATAGAAAACCAGTGCTTAAAGATGGCGTATCACCTCATCTCGGTCACTCAGATTATGAAGTTTAAAGACAGATTTGGCAAGGGTGCAATTATGAGAGGATATTTTTATATTTAAAATTTAAAAATGAGCTTTAGTATCTAGGATGAATGTGATGTGCATAGTCAGCATTCTTCTGTTTCTAACAGAAAGAGATGTGTTTTAGTAGAAATGATACCCAAATTTATTGAGTGAGGTAAGATCTGAAGGAAATATCTGTGCATATGTATTGCTCAGCGTTTGCAGGCAGTTACCGTTTTTTCTTACAATGGATGGGTGTTACTGCATGGAATAAGTCCAGTTTTAGAAATAGAAAGTATCAGTTAACTTTGAAAGAGGCAAGTAGGAAAAGCTACATTTACTTGAAGTGATGTCTGAAGATGGCTGTGTTTTAATGAACTCTTCTAATATCTCTTCATTTCAATAGCGGGTAATTTTTATGCAAACTTTTCCCTCAACTTTACAGGCACTAATTCATGGACTGAACAGACATTACTATTCCATCACTATCAACTACAGGAAGAATGAACTAGAACAGAAGGTAATTATTTTAGCTTTTATTCAGAGAACAAAGAACACTGCACAAACTACATAGGATTTGTGAATTCTGATTTTAATTGCTGATTCTTTCAGGAGTTGTTTTAACAGTTCCTGGCTTATCTTCTAGAAAGCACTTAGATATGTAGTACTGTTGATGAAACCTTCTGAAAATTCATTCTCACATTCATGTAAGGATTTTTATAACATTTGTGTCCATGTTTCTCAGAAAGTCCTCATGCTGTTCTCCATGCTTAATGGGTGTGTTCAAAGTTGAGTTATCAGTGATGTAGGCTCAAAGACATAGTAACTGATTTAGGCTTTTTAGGCTGGAATTACAGAAGCTGGAAGACTATATTTTCTAAAATAAATTGTATGACCAAGGAGTCTCAGGTTTTTATTGGCTGTAATCACTTCAACAGAAGGTGCATCCAGTTGGCATGAATAGAGCTCCTGAAGACGCCATTGAGTATCAAGAAGATAGTGATGTCCTTCTTACTTTCACACGTTTACAGAAAAAGTATGATTCAGTAACTGAGAAACATTTTTTGTATTGAAATTCCCCAATCGCAAGCAAAATTCTCTAGGTTGACAGTCTCAGCCAGGAGAACAAACAGGAAAGGAATCTTATTTATCAACTACAAAAGTTAATTCTTGAAAACCCAGGTTCTAAGGCTCAGTTACGACTGCATGTTTGTGGCTGTGTTGCCATGAATAGTTGGATTTTGTGATGCAACAGTCAGAATAGTTTTCTTATTTTCTACTATTAGAGAGCTAGAAGTAATAAAAACAATTTTGAATAATGGACGAATATGCTTGCAAGACTGCACTACTATGTAGGAGAGTTATTGATTCAAAGGAACTAGATGTCTTGGGAAATGCCTATGGAGCATCCAGAGGCTACCATTTCCATTAAAGTACAGCTTCTTATCTGAAGTTCTTAGTGTGAATTTGGTTTAATGGTCTACGTATGTAAATAGTTATCATTACAAGTAGGAGAACAATCGTGACTGAGTTAAGGAAGCTTCAGTCTGTAAGGCAGTGAGTTATTTCTACCTCGCTCTCCTAAGGCAGGTTTAGATGACAGAACACCCTCGTGGTGCTGGTGGTGATCTGTTACTTCCATCTGTAGAAAGAAAAGTACATGCTTCATCTATTAAATGAGGAGCCCATCGCACAAAACCATACTTTAAAATCCAGATAGCCTAGCTAAACTGTCCATATGCAGTTTGCCCACAACTCCTTCTGTCAGTAACTAAAATCTTGCTAATAAGAATTATGACACTTTCAGTTTGGTTCATATGTTCAAAAGCCAGGTTTCTTTGGAAGCAGTACATTGGATGAAATAGCTTCTTGCTTTGAGGTAATGGGAACTGCAGGGTTTATGGATTCTTAAAAACCTCTGTAATGAATGCTTGCAAATTAAAGGCAAGCTGAAACTGTTTGCTGAAGTAATGCTTTCTACAGTCCTTGAGTGTGCATAACTGCAAAATAGGCTTTCCATACACATGAAAATCAGGAAATTGCCTTTGTAACTATCTCTTTTTTTTTTTCACAAATGTCAGAATGTTATCAGAGAGCCAGGCATATTTCAGATATTACTAATAGCCCGTGCTTTTATCACCATCAAAAATCTGCTTCATTTTGTCATGTTTTTAAGGCCCTTTACTTTTTAGGAGGACCGACAAAAGTCGTGTTTTGGTTGCTTTGATGTTCATTTCTTCACAACTGTAGCAGCTGCTGGTGTACAGTTCAGGACAATAAGTTAAGCCTGAATACATTTAATCAAAGCATTAAAATATTTTTTCAAATTTAACACAGGCCAAAAGCTTCAACTCTTCTTCATCTGGCTGCTAAAATATTCACCTACCTGCTACCTCTTCAGCAATACACTTGAGCATACTCAGCCTCCAGCAAAACCAATAAATTACAAAAGAAAAGAGTTTGTGTCACTGTAGATGTGACCCTGGTTTCTGTGCTTCATTTTCATATTTAGGCTTCAAAAATTTTTGATCCTTAAAAACTTAGGAGAAATCTATTGTCTGCTTTAGTGGAGTATTTGATAATTGTATTTCCTTAGACACTACAAGATCAATAATTTTTATTACACTCTTAGTACTGTAAATCAGACATTGCCATGGTATTTGAATGTAGTTTATGATGCATGCTCTAAACAGGTTTTATTTTGCAGATGTTGCTAAATTTGCATAAGAAGAGTTGGATGGAAGGTTTGACACTTCAGGACTACAGTGAACACTGCAAACTCAATGAAACTGTAGTGAAGGAGATGTTAGAATTAGCTAAGAATTATAACAAGGTATTCATATCCCTTAATGATGTAATTGTAATGTTTATGAAGAAATTAATCCTTGATTTTAGAAATCTGAAGGTGATTATCGTAAGCCTTATTCAAAATGAATTGTAAAAGATTTGGCTGTAAGAACGAAGAAATTGTTGCAGGAACTCTTTGGACCTTGGTGATTATTAAACTGCTATGCTACATCTTCAGACTTTGTCACAAAGTTTTTGCCCCAGATTAGCAAAATGTTTGATTATGTGTTTCCCTTTGAAATGTGAGTAATTAAATTAATTTTGTATTTGGTGAAGAGAATCTCAGATTTCTGTAGTTCAAAATGAAATTGTGCTTTTTATTCCTTCAGCTAAGGTCTACTTGACCAGACTTCAGAATAGCAGAAGAAAGGTTGTTTATTGGTATCATTACAGTAGATAGGCAGGTAGTAAATATTTAGAACTCATTCTAGAGCCTAATTTCATGTTCTTTTTAGAGAAAGAAATTGTTACTGGGGTTGAAAGAAGAATCGGTTATCTGTAATGTTTTAATATTGGCCTTTAAACATCTTTTCGAAATACTAGATATCAACAACCATTCCAGATGTAGTAAGCTTGTTAGTCATTATTGATAAGGGCTGTTTTTTTCTTAAATCTTCTAAGCAGCCCTTAAAATAAATTCAGTATTTCATTCACTAGGTGAGTTAGTGGATTTACATACTACAGATACTTTGTCTGAAGACAACAGAATATTATAAAAATGTATTGGTGACTTTAAGCACTATAAAATGTACTTGTGATCAAACCTCTAATAGTTGAAACAATGTAGGCAATTTTCTTTTTCCTTTTTATTGTACCAGTTTAGCTTTAATCTTTAACTATCAATACCCCTCACTTAGCATTTTTGCTTAAAAGAGATTTGTGAATCCATTTTGCTTGTACAGTAAAACTATTCATGAGTATTTGCCTTGATCTTTTGTGCTAGCACTTGGTAATTAAACCTATGTCTGCTGAAAAGCTGAAGTACCTCTCTTTTTGACTTTCTCAAAGTGTCGCCGTTTGATTTTTTTTTTTTTTTTTTTTGTGAAAGAGAAATATATTTGAGAATCTCATGGCTTGGGGAAAAAGTAAATGAAATCTGAAACATTGACCTTTTCTGTGTTTCGTTCACAGGCTGTTGAAGAAGAAGATAAGATGACACCTGAACAGCTGGCAATAAAAAATGTTGGCAAGCAGGTGAGGTGTGATGAATTAGAGGTGGAATGATACGCTTCCTTCGTTCTAAATATTAATTTCCTTACGTGTGCATAGGTGGTTTTATTTCTACATGCAAGATATTTTCAACGCTCCGAATAATGAATTTATTTTTGCTGAAGATTGTTGTGTAGGGAACAAGGCTTTTGGCCTTAGGTAATCTTTAGAATATCGGCAAGTTGCATTCTGTATGCATTTGCATTAGATGCTGAGGAGCACTGTTGAGATTTGGTAGCTTTCCCTTTTTATTCTCCTTTCCAAGGAGGTGCACAAAGATATCCTAATCTGTTGTACTGTCAGAGAGGTCAAAACCATGAAGGCTTTTAAAGAACGGCAGTATTGAAAAAAGATGAGAGTGTAGTTTTATACCTTATCGTGGCTCAAGAGCCTGTCTTCCTTCATAAGCACACTGTCAATGCTGAGCTTCAATATGTGTGCGTGCAAGTAAGCTGCATTGCTTCGTATCGCTATTGGAGTGAAACACTTTAGAACCACAACTGAAACTGAAAACATCTATTCGAATCATTCCATCCGTTTGCAATGTCTGGATGTAGAGGACTTCACAGAAAAATACTTATATATATGACTTTAGCCTACAAGCTGAGGAAATGTGCTCTGGAAAAAAAAAGGATAAACAAGCAAAACAAGTTGGTAAGAGATTGTGTTCATAATTCAAGAAAGGCAGTGGAAACAAGAAATAGCTTTATAAGTGAACAGTATATCCTTGAAGAACCAGTATTTATTGTATTGCTAATAGCAGAAGAATTTAAAGGATTCTGGATTGCTCTTACATGTCAGCTTCTAGCAACTGTGTCATAACACATCTACACTATTGTTCAGTCACTCATGTATTTCTGTAGCATTCAGAACAATAGAGTTTATGCTCATCTACACAAACGTAAATATATATAATAAAACATGTAACAAGGGTTGTATTTTAAGAGCTTTGATGTCATCTTAAACGTGATTTAGGCTTCGCTCATCTTTTTAATCGTTACCAATATGAAGGGGAAAAAAATATGTTTTGATAAGTTCTTTCTAAAGAAAAGCCATTTTTCCTGATAAAATTACTAAGTAATTTTCACGTGTTTTTATTTCTCTGCAACTTATATAGAAAATTTTGTAAACAGACAGCTGCTCACAATAGGTTTGTCAGGTTACTTGGAACAGAGAATATTGGAGAACTACATGATCTTTGAATTATTTAAGAAAGATACCATTTATGGCATTCTTCACACTGATTTTCTAGTTCACATTTATGTAAATTGAAATGGTTCATTAGATTTTGACAATAATTCCTTTTAAGTACTAGTTAAAATTCCTACATGTGACTGCCTTCCATATATTTTCTTTATGCACATGAAGGTCACAATGCTGCAATGAAGTTTAAAGTTTTTAAAATGTGCCAGATAATGTTGCGGCACTTTCAGATTAATTAATTTCATTTCTGAAAAAGTTTGTGAATGTGATCAAATGTTTAACCCCTGAATAATCAAATTATTCTATGCGAATGCCCACAAGTGCCCACTCCTTTGAGCAATAGCCTGAAGGGATGTGTATTTTAAGAATGTTTCTCATGGCATTTTTCAGAACTTTGAACACCTCGTTGTGCACTTGTGTTTATTTTTTGTGGGTATTTGTGTGCTGATTTTCTCATGGTCCTACAACTACTCAAAGATTTTACAGGACTAGGCTGCACTTTTGTGCAAATATCTGAAAACAAGTTGCATTGTACCAGAACTGAGGTGAATTCCTCATGTTGTGTTTTGTTCTTAAAACTCACAGCTGTTGTGATTACTCTTCAGAGGCTGCATAGGAATGCAGTTCCTAAACTGATCCATGATTTCTCTGGGTGATGGTATGGACTAAGCAATTTCTGAATTTCTATATGATCAGTCTAGTTAGAAAGTGTCTGGAGCATCACCAGCCTCTTAAACTTGCAGTGGTTTTATATAGAAATGATGCAATTACAAGTGTTCATGGAAACATTTTACTCATTTCTCTTATGGCATCCTTTGTGTTTCAGGACCCCAAACGTCATTTAGAAGAGCATGTGGATGTGCTGATGACTTCAAACATTGTCCAGTGTTTAGCTGCTATGTTGGATACAGTTGTATTTAAATAACCCGTTTCCTGTTGGTGATGCTTTCTGTGTATATTTGTTTATTGTTTCTAATACTCACAAACAGAGACTGTTGAGGCAATATTTGATTAAACAGGGACATCTGACTTCATTTGCAGTCTAAGTGCAGCTCTCTAACACCCTACAGTCTCTAATTGTGCAGTTGCTTCGGTTTCCTTACATCAGGGTCTTTACAGATTCCAAAGCAATTTAAGAACACAATGTGGGCAAAAGTGTTATTAAATTTTCATTTAATATTTGGGGGAAAAAAATCAGTAGTACATATATATTTTGATTGTTGCAACATAATAAAAATACATTTACAAGCCTGTCTTAAGTTCTGGAAGATCTTCTTTGTGAAATAGTGGGGGGGATTAGTGATGTAGGAAAAGTGCTGGTGAAACACATTTCTACCCACTATCGCACTACTGAGATAATAGTTGCTAGGACAGCAAAAAAATTCTCTACTGAAACTTGGCTCCCATTGATTGCCAAATATTCTTTCTGAGATTGAAAAAAAAAAAAAAAAAAAAGTATTAGCACTGAATTCCAAGGCTATAGAAAACCCAAAATGCTGAAAATTATGTTAACAGCTCCCTTTCAATAGTATTCAAACTGCAATATCCACAGAAGACAACTGACCTTAAGAAAATGCATTCAGTTATGCTGATAACTGATTCACACAACGCTCACCAGCGGTGTCATAAATAGCAGTATTCTGAGAATAAACGCTAAAGTGGCAGAGGCTGCTCTAAGGTTATAGGAACCTTTCCTCCTGTGAAAGAGGAGATACGTGAGGTGCCCGTATGTATAAATATAAGGGAAGAGTCCCAGCTGGAAAATGACATTTGAAACCCTTTCCACAGACTGGAGAGGGAAACGCTTCCCGCAGGGTGAGAGGGTTTGGCTGCTTGGTTTAAGGCAGACAGAGCCAAGTACTGGGCTTTAGGGGCTGCCTCTGGGTTTGGGCAGGTGCTGGGGGGTTTGGTTGGATTTTTGGTGTTGGAGATGATTAGGCTGCTTTGAGCCTTTTGTCTGGTGGAAGTGTTCTCTTTCTGTGTCACTCATTAGAATGTTTCAACTGCTGGAATTTTTTAAAAACTGTAGCAGATTTAAAACTCCTAGATACATCCTTTTGTTTTGTTTTTAAGTATTTTAAGCAATTTGACTATTTACAGGGTAAACAAATAGACCCTAAAATTATGTCTTATTTCCCACATGGTGCCGAAGAATTTTCTATTTATTTGTTCATTACCATTCAAACATTCTTCTGTTTTCTTATTTAGGCTTCTAACTATTTTCAAGTAGCTCTCTCTCAAAGTATATTTAGCATGCATTTACTTCAGAGGGAAACATGTAGATTTTTGCAGCTGCCCTCCTTATGGCCTTCCCTCTGCCCCCACAGTAGGCAGCAGAAAATGGAGACAGCAAAGCACGTTTGCCTGCGGTTAAGATCAGTGGAAGTGCTTTCTGGCCATCCCTTGGAGAAGGCTTATATGGGCTGTGCCCTTGCCCCTGTGTGCTCCCCCTGCATTGGGAAGGACACGGCTACTGGGTGCTGGGGTAATGTGGTGCTGCAGAATGAGGGGAGCTCTTGCAGTGCTCCATGTAACATGCATGCAAGGCCAGGGCAAGCAGGCAGCTAAACCTGTAATTTGTGCACATTCTAAATTTATTTTGACAAATGTACATCTTATAGAGCGTGGCTGAAGAGAGTCTTGGAGATGCAGATCCCCTGTAGCGTGAGCTTATGCTGCAATGCCACTCTTTCCATCCAGTCCCCGGTTTCACTTGCAGAGGCATGATTTTCCATTTACTGAGATGTTTCATGAATAATCAAAAAGCTTTTTTTTGGGGCATCTCTCCTCATTTTTGTCCAGTGCTTTAGGGGCTACACAGAGGATTTGGAAGAGTGCATGTGTGTGTGCAGTAACCTGAAAAGCAGCCGCCCAGCCCAGAGGAAGAGGTCTGTGAGCAGCTGCCTTCAGAGCCTACAGCCACAGCCCTTCATTAGCAGCCTGACCCCTCATCACCTGTATCAGTGAACCTCTCCTCCTGTCTGTGACGGTTCTGGAGCACCACCTGCCATTGCATCTCTCCCCATTATACCAGTTTAGGAGTTGTGCACTGAGGATTTTTGGCATACATTAACACTTCCATGTGATTGGCAGTACACCACTGAATTCATTGCAGCTCTGTGTGTGTATGGGGGTAACGACACAATTCAAGGCCGCATTTCCTGGGGTCGAGCTGTGTTTCGACATAGCTCCTGCCTATGTATCCAACCCCATTCCCTTTGCACTGGGGTTGAGCAGAGAAATGCAGAGGCAGGCACGTGGGTGAGATAGGTCAGGGGCAGAATTAGGGCTGAGAGGGATAAAGCACCAAATGAGGAAGGCACAGTACAGAAAGTTGATTGTGCCATACCACCAGACTGTGAGCAAGCACCTGCTTTTTGCTTCGTGCATGATTTTGTTCGAATAATTTCCACTCAGAGCGTGCAGAATAGCTTCTCTGACACACCAGCCGCTGGGACGGGCTGCTGAGCGATTCCCAAACGGCTGAGAGAGGGGGGAGTCTGAACCTGCCCTGCGATGGGTCACAGTGCTGCCGGCACACCCCGGGCTGAGCTCGCGAAGTTGCAGCCGGTGCGCATCTGGCGGTGGGGCGGCCCCGGTTGCGTTGGCCGGGTGTGGAATTGGAAGCTGGTGTCGACTGGGAAGAGACATGGTGGGAGGCATCCCCGGGATCCAAAGCGCTAAGGGGAAAATAATAAGGAAAATCAACCAAGCGTGCTCCCCTCCGGAGCAATAATAATAATAATATGGACGCAAGCGGGGCTTTTAACAGCGGGCGCACCGCGGGCCCCAGAGGCTCCTCCGCGGCCTTCCCTGGGTTCCCCCGCCTCTCCGCCCCGAGAGCCCGGGCGGCTCCGCTCTGCGGCCGCTGCCCGGCGGGAGGAGGCCGTGCGCTGCCGCAAGGCGCCGATCCGCGCCGGCAACGCGCTACCGAAGCTCTTCCTCCCCTCGCAGAGCCGCGTGCGGGACTGAGTCACACCGAGGGGAAACAGCTGCGAGAGGCGCGAGCCCCGGAGCCCCCGATGGCTGGTCGCCGTCCGCGTCGTTTTGCTGATGATCCCCGGCATCACGGCGCCCCGATATTTATTTCCTACGGAACCCGCGAATGCGCGGCGGACGCCTCGGGGCAGCCGGGCTGCGCGGTTCTCGCTATTCCCCAACTCCGGGCCGAGCCCCGGGCCCGGCGGCCGTCCTCGCAGGCGGGGCGGGGGCACGCGGCGTTGGGGCGGCGCGGGGCCGCGTTCCAGCCGCGGTCGAAAAAGAACAGAAATGCGGGAAAGGTCACAGAATAACGAGCTCTTACAGCAAACACGCTCTTCCCTTCCCCCTTCGCCTTCCTTCTATCTCACAATAAAATCATCTCCTTCAATTTGCCATGATCGTCGCGACCGGGAGCCAGGTGATTATCCTAATTAATGTCTATCTAATTAAATTACTGTCAGCGGTTAACCAATGGCAGGAGCCGTTTCATCCTCTCCACAAGCAGCGAGATCAAAAGTGAGTCTTTCCTGATTGCTGCATAGTGTCAATTGGCCAATCTCTTCTCCCAGGGAAGGAAAAAAAAAAAAAAAAAAAAAAAAAAAAAAAGTAAATCAAACGTTTGGGAAGCATTTGGTGGATGAAGTGCTTTCTGCCTACCGAGGGTCCCAGGATGTCTCGCTTCTGGTAGCGAGCAGCCCTCAGCTCCAGGGACGGAAGGGTTATTGCTGCGGTGCAGAGCGATGCAGCTGGAGCATTGTCTTTCTCCCTCTATCATGCTCTCCAAGAAATTTCTCAATGTGAGCAGCAGTTACCCACACGCAGGCGGATCCGAGCTTGCCTTGCATGATCATCCCATTATCTCGACCACTGACAACCTGGAGAGAAGTTCACCTTTGAAAAAAATTACCAGGGGGATGACGAATCAGTCAGATACAGACAATTTTCCCGACTCCAAGGACACACCAGGGGACGTCCAGAGAAATAAACTCTCTCCCGTCTTGGACGGGGTCTCCGAGCTTCGTCACAGTTTCGATGGATCTGCCGCAGATCGCTATCTGCTCTCTCAGTCCAGCCAGCCCCAGTCTGCTGCCTCCGCGCCCAGTGCCATGTTCCCCTACCCCGGCCAGCACGGACCCGCTCACCCGGCCTTCTCCATCGCCAGCCCCAGCCGCTACATGGCTCACCACCCCGTCATCACCAACGGCGCATATAACAGCCTCCTGTCCAACTCCTCGCCGCAGGGCTACCCGGCGCCGGGCTACCCCTACCCCCAGCAGTACGGCCATTCCTACCAGGGCGCCCCGTTCTACCAGTTCTCCTCCGCCCAGCCGGGGCTGGTGCCGGGCAAGGCGCAGGTCTACCTGTGCAACAGGCCGCTCTGGCTGAAATTCCACCGGCACCAGACGGAGATGATCATCACCAAGCAGGGCAGGTAAGCCGCCGCCGCCGCGCGAAGCCGCCGCGGGAGCCGCCCGCCGCCACCGCCCCGGGGGAGCCGCCGGGACCCGGGCAGCCCCGCGCCCGTCCCCACGCGCAGCGCTGCGCCCCGGGCACGGACCCGCGCCGGGATTTTATTCCCCGCTCGCTGCCGGGAGCTGCGAGGATGGTACCGCCGGACGGCTCCTCCGCGGGCACCAGTCGCCGCTTGCTTTCTTTTTTCCTTTTTTTTCCCCTTTTTTTGCTTTTTTTTGCCTTTTTTTTTTTTTTATAGGCGCATGTTCCCTTTCCTAAGTTTTAATATTTCTGGTCTCGACCCCACGGCTCACTACAATATTTTTGTGGATGTAATTTTGGCGGATCCCAACCACTGGAGATTTCAGGGAGGCAAATGGGTTCCTTGCGGCAAGGCGGACACCAATGTACAAGGCAAGTTTCTCCAATTAACACTTTTCTCGACACATATGTAGGTGAGAACGATTAATTAAAGCCCTTGTGCGCCAGCTCGCACGAGGAAGGGCCGGCGATGCTTTGAGAAAGGAGAGGGTGGAGGAGAAAGCGGAAGGCGAAAGGCGATGGGGAGCGCGGTGCGAGCGGTGCCCGCGGAGACCGGCGCTGTCTGCGCGGGGGCTCCGCGCTCTGCGGGCCCGGTGCGAGCCGCGATGCCGCTCTGTCATTCTGCCCAGGGAACCGCGTGTACATGCACCCCGACTCCCCCAACACGGGAGCGCACTGGATGCGCCAGGAGATCTCCTTCGGGAAGCTCAAACTTACCAACAATAAAGGAGCATCGAACAACAACGGGCAGGTCAGTGGGGGAACGGCTCCGCTTATTTTTGTTGCCTCGGGAGAACCCCGCGCTCCCCGCACGGACGAGTATATACCTATTTTAACCATGATTTTACGTGACCGCGGCTGGCTGCCGGGGCAGAGGAGCTCCGGGCGGGCGGCGGCGGGTCCTTCCCGGCCCCGTCCTTCCCGCTCTGATCCCCGCTTCTCCCCGCTCCCATCCCTGTGCCCGACAGATGGTGGTCCTGCAGTCCCTGCACAAATACCAGCCCCGCCTGCACGTGGTGGAGGTGAACGAAGACGGCACGGAGGACACCAATCAGCCGGGCAGGGTGCAGACCTTCACCTTCCCCGAGACGCAGTTCATCGCGGTCACCGCCTACCAGAACACCGATGTAAGGCGCTCCCCGCAGGGCGCGGCCGCTTCTCCCCCGTTCCGCGTCCTCCGCTTTGCCTTCCCCCGGGGCCGAGCGCGGCGTTTCCCCGTGCTCCGCTCGGAGCGGCCCCGCGGGGATCGGTTAGCGCGACCGAGCTGAGCGCTCCGCGGCGTCGTTCCCGGTCTCAGTGCCCGCCGCGCCCTGCCCTGACCGAGCGGCCCCGGGGCTCCGTGCGTTCAGCGCGGCGGGAGCTCGAGGCTCTGCCCGCGCCTGGGTGTATTACGGGACGCAGGTCGAGTAACGATATTTCTGAAAACACGGGGTTAAATGAAATATGAATCGTAATTTTTAGAATAAAGTAAATCCTAGCGTTCCCTCTGCGATGTCTGCGGGCACGCCGCCGCGTTATCTCCGCGCCTTAGCCGCGATCCGGCCGCCGGAGCGCGACTCGGTCCCGTCTGAAAGCCGCGGGCGGCAGCGGAACGGACGTTCCCCCTCTCACGCCGCGCTCTGCTCCCCTTCCCCAGATCACGCAGCTGAAAATCGACCACAACCCCTTCGCCAAAGGCTTCCGGGACAACTACGACACGTAAGTGGCCGCGCCGCGCCTCAGAGCGGCCTCGGGGGCAGCGGGCGGGGGCGGCGGCCCGCGGATCCCGGTGCGCGCAGCGGGGAGGGCGCGGTTGTGGCCGCCGTGTTCGCTTCGTGCAGCTCAGCGCCAGGCGCGTCCGCCCGGTTCGATGCTCGTGGGGCTCCGCCGTCCCCGCTGCCCTTGGGAGAGTCCCCTCGCCCCGCGCTGGCCCGGGATCACAGCACGTGGCCTTCCGAGAGGCCCGGTGGCCTTCGGCCGGGAGGGCCTTCGCCCTTTTTGGAGGGAAAAACTTGACGGGGCGTCGCTGCGAAGGAGCCGGGGGGAGGGGGAAGCTCGATGTTGTCTCGCACGTTGGATTTGTTTAAGGGCCAAGTTTATTTTGGATAAGAAATTCCAGGAGGCGTGGAGGGTTAATTAAAGCACAGTTTTAGACTGCATTAAATAGAGATAGTAGTTATTCATCCATTAAAGTTTTTATAATCGCAAATTGCAGCCCAGCATGGGAGAATTATATATAGGCCAAGCAGGGATGCGTCTGGTTCCCCTTTTCCTACAGTAGGTGTTTAAAGATTAGCTTAATTTAAACTCCGTAAAATGTTGATGGTTCGTCTGTGATTCTCAATAATAAGTGTTAAGCAGCCGCCACAATCCCGTAGGCTGATCTCCGCAGTGGCCGGGCCGGGCCGCCTGTTGCGCTCGCGGCGAGAGCGGCGGCTGTGCGGCACAGAAGCTCTCGGGGCTCGGAGACGGAGCCCGGCGCTCGGGGATCCCTGCTCAGAACGGGGTTGAGGGCGTGGGGCCGCGAGGCGGCCGTCCGTGCCCGGGCCGTGGCGGCGGGTACCCAGCTCTGTCCCCTTCGCTCCCGCAGGATCTACACGGGCTGCGACATGGACCGGCTGACGCCTTCCCCCAACGACTCGCCCCGCTCGCAGATCGTGCCCGGGGCCCGCTACGCCATGGCCGGCTCCTTCCTCCAGGACCAGTTCGTGAGTAACTACGCCAAGTCCCGCTTCCACCCCGGGGCAGGAGCCGGCCCGGGACCCGGCGCCGACCGCAGCGTGCCCCACACCAACGGGCTGCTCTCCCCACAGCAAGCCGAGGACCCGGGGGCCCCCTCGCCGCAGCGCTGGTTCGTCGCCCCCGCCAACAACCGCCTCGACTTCGCCGCCTCCGCCTACGACACGGCCACCGACTTCGCCGGCAACGCGGCCACGCTGCTCTCCTACGCGGCGGCCGGCGTCAAGGCGCTGCCTCTGCAGGCGGCCGGTTGCGCGGGGCGGCCGCTTGGCTACTACGCCGACCCGTCGGGCTGGGGGGCCCGCAGCCCCCCGCAGTACTGCAGCAAGTCGGGCTCCGTGCTCTCCTGCTGGCCCAACAGCGCGGCGGCGGCGCGCATGGCGGCCGGCAACCCCTACCTGGGGGAGGAGGCGGAGAGCCTGGCTCCCGAGCGCTCCCCTCTGCCGGGCGCCGAGGACTCCAAGCCCAAAGATTTGTCCGACTCTAGCTGGATCGAGACTCCGTCGTCCATTAAGTCCATCGATTCCACCGATTCTGGGATTTACGAGCAGGCCAAAAGGAGGCGGATCTCCCCCTCGGACACCCCGGTGTCCGAGAGCTCCTCGCCCCTCAAGAGCGAGGTTCTCACCCAGCGGGACTGCGATAAGACCTGCGCCAAGGACATCGGCTACTACGGCTTCTATTCGCACAGCTAGGCGCGGCCCAGCCCGGCTCCGCCGCCGTTTTGCACAAGAACCTCTCCGCGGTTAGCGCACTGACCCCCGCCCCAGCCGCCCCATCCACCCCGGCCTGGCAGGGAGGGAGGCAGAGCCGCCGCCCCCCTCCCCGCCCGCCCCCGCGAGGCCCCGGGCGGCCCCGCCGCACCCCACTGTCAGTAGGATGCTCAGCCTCCAACCGTACAGCGCTTCCTTCCTCTCACCACGGATGGATACCGGGGGACGATAGTGCTAGTGGGGAAGAAGAGCCTGTGAAATGCCTGTACATAGTACTTAATTTATTACTTTTCTTTAGTTTTGTTTCCTATTCGTTGCGGTTTTTATTTCGTTTTCACTGTTAAGTCGTAACCCTTAGATCCTGTTTAAATCTCCCTCTTCTGCCCCCGCGCCCTTCCCCGGCCCGCCCCCAGGTGACCGCGAGCGGAGTTCTGTCCGCCTTTCTCCGCAGCTCCTCGCATGATCGAACCCCGCCCTGCCCTGGGCCGCCACGGCTGGGGCGCAACCGAGCTTCCCTCCGGCAGAACAGAAATACGTCTCGTAGGAAAGTCGATTAAAGTAGCATGACGCCTTCCCAAAGCAAAATTAACCGCCTCTGTATCTTTCTTTAAAAGGAATAGCTCGACAGCAGCAATACCATTATTTTCGTGATATTCCTCCTCCCCTTGCCCCCGAGTGCCAAATCCATTACCGGTCCCTGCAGGTGCCAAATATGCTGACAAACTCTTCTCAAATTTCTTTGCAGTTTTTCCCTCTTTCTTTATATCGCTGTAAATCTTTGTAATGAATAATCTTGGGAAAAAAAAAAAAAGACAAAAAAAGAAAAAAAAAAAAGCTATAGACGACTGAATTGTTGGTAACCATAGTGTAGTCCAGTGGAGATGAATCGTGAGTTGTATATTTTACTGCATTTAGTTTTGGAATTGACTTTTTCATCAAGTAGCTGACCGAGCTTTGCCTGCCCGCCTTGCGGACGCACCGCGAGGGCCGAGCGCCCCGCCGCGCACCCCCGGCTGCGCCATGGCGGAGCGGTGCCGTCCCACGGCTCCTCCCGGCGAAGCACAACGAAGTAAAGTCTTCGGATTTCGAGTAGCAAATCCATACAATTAACGCGTTTTTATATGAGAAACAATTACAAACCGAAATATGCATCGGGCTAAGTATTCGGTCTAGGTTACACTCGGCGGGGAAGTTTCCTAATAGAAATTCAGGGTCATAAACGTGTGTATATTTTTGACTCTTCTGTAAATCGAATGTTGTGATTTTTATATTCGTTCTGTTACGTCCGTGGAACTGAATACTTTATACCAGTACATGCTCCATTGAGAAATGTTTCGGTTTTTGCCCGTTTGTATCGTCTGTGTATGACAAGTAAAATAAACCTGGCTAAACGCTCACGTCTGTGCGGCAGCGCTGCGCCGTCCGCGAGAGCAGCCGGCGGGGCCGCCCGAGGCCGGGAGCGAGAGCTGTGCGCGAGGGCGGGAGGAGCGCCGTCGGGTCGCGAGGCGGAGGGATCTCCCGTGAAAACCCCGACGGCGTTTCGTTGCGCGCTGCGGGCTCCCCGCTCGTCCGTCGGTCCGAGCGTGCTGCTGACGCCCGGCCGGAGGCCCGAGGGCGCGCGCCTTCTTCCCTCGCGCGTCCGAGGCTCGTGGCGCTGCCCTTCCGCCGGCGCGCGCCCGCGCGGCTCCACGCGGGGCTGGAGCCGGGCCGCTCGCGCCGCGCTTCCCGCCCTTGCGCCGCGGGAGAGGTCGCGCGAGGGCAGCGCGGGCCCCGTCGGGGCGTTGGGGTGCCGTCTGCGGGGACGCTCGGCGGCCAGGGCCGTGACGCGGTACCGCCCCGCGCGGAGAAACGCGACCCCGCGACCGCCGCCCCGTCCGCATCGGCCCGCGGACGTCAGCGACACCGACGCCGGCAGCCCGCGCTGCCCCCCGCCCCGTGGGGGGCGAAGGCCCGGCCCTGCCGCGCGCCGTGCTTCCACGCGCGGCCCCGCTGAGGTGAGCCCGCGGCCGCCGAGTGCGGGAGTTGCTGCGGGCGCCCGTTGGGTCCGGGATGGGCACGCAGCGTGCGACAGATCTGAGCCAAATCCCCTCCCGTGCCTCCGTGATAACGGTGTTCCGTAACTATTCCAACAGGAGGTTAGAAACCCGTAACTATTCCTGCGAGAGGCTGGAAGAGAGAAAGGCTGCACAAGGGCTATTTCCAGTCGGTAGGTCAACCCGCTATTATTACAACTGATTATTATTGTTGCTGTAGGTGCGGTGCGTATCCGTCACACCCGTGTTTGCTGACACCTGAAGGTGTTTGCGTGCCCCCGAGCGCAGCACGCGGCTCTGACCCGGCGCGCTCCGTGCGGCTGGAGCAAACCCTGCCTCTGATTTGTCGGAGCGGCAGCTGACTGCGTGCGTTTCACGTCAAGTGTGATATTGCTCTGTCCACGCCGAGCCGGCTTTTAAATTAATTATTCTGGAAAATTACCTGGTCAATTGCCCCTCCTTTGCTTTTTTAAACTAACACGAGTCAAGCTCCGAACAAGGTGATCCGCAGAAAGTAATCCGAAGTTGTTTTGCTAATACTTTCTGCGATGCTTCACATTAACGCTGTACGGAATGCAATACAGCCATATATGCTCTGCAGATTTTGCACGGGTACGTTATGCATATTTGATGACACATTGCATATTTTAACAAGGTTTTTAATGACTGATTGAAATGTTTGCTAAGATATTTTTTAAGAGCTGGAGGAGAAATGGTTGTGGAAAATGTGTGTAATAGAATAGTGATAAGGATGGGAGGGCTTTGATTGACAGCATGAGGAAGCAGATGGATGACTAGGTAGGTCAGAGGTAAAGATGCCTTTGACAGCTTTTTAAGTTCCTTTGGCCATTTTGGTCCAATGAATCATGCAAAACATGTGTACATTACTAAACTGATGTCTCCGCATCGTTTACTGTTGGAATCCTCATCTTTTCAAACCCACCCTAACCTTCTTTCATCACCACTTGACGTGCTATGTCTAAACTAGATTGCAAGATCCTAAGAAGGCAAGAATCTGTCTTGTATTACTTGTCAGCAAAAAAAAAAAAAAAAAAAGGAAAAAAACTCATGTAAACCTATGGAGCTAGAAGAACAACCGCGACAGATTGGCAGAATAGGCGTAAGGTGGGACACGTTCTTCTTAATTTTCGCTGTCTGGTCATCACTTCTCTCCCCTAGGTAGTGCTTGAGGGAGCTGTGGTGAACAATGATTTTTTTTACCCCCAGCTGGCATAAATCTGGATCTTTATAAGACTGATAAGAATCCTAATTGCAAAATTTTCCTTTTAACATTATGCAGTGAGTTCTGTTGCGATAGCTTTCCTTGCTGTCTTTGCTTTCAGGTGCTTTATATGCCCCTCACAAATTACTTTGTCAACTGGAAATGCTCTGGTTTGTCCCTGTGAAAGGTTACTGATTTTGGAAATCTTATTTGAATTGCATAGGAGAATTTTAAATTCGCTGAGATACAAAAATAGAAAGTCTGTGTACTGGGAAAAACAGAAAAAAAAGGATTTTGCGTGAAAGTATGCTTTCCAGGTACTATTTCTGGGCAAAATGGATCCAAGTTTTCATTTTAAGTATTAAAACTTGTCATGGATGTGGTCTCTGGTGGGGAAGGTGCGACTGGCTAGGAGCGGGGGGCAAAGTCAAAGAAAAAAATGGAAATAGCAGAGTGATAAGTAGATGGAAGGCAGCAGACTGTTTGCATTCAGTGCCCCATCTTCTCAGCTAGATAGATGTAATATGTCTGTAGTAGTCCAGAGAGCCACTCAGCTCAATGATAACATTTTGAGCATTTATCAGAATGCGTATTAATTTGGGAATGCACAAATAAAAGCACTGCGTCACCCGAAAGCTTTCCATTTGTTCAGATTTGTGCATCTGAAATGTGTGTGTATCTTTGAAATGTGCATATATGCATGTATGTCTTGAAGTTTTGTGCATAAGCGATGTTTTCCTTCTTATAGAGCTAGGACAATCATTAATTCTCAAAGATCCGTTCCTCATTAGGTACAACTTTTGGCCTGTTTAAAAAATTACACAATAAAATTGGTGCTGCTTTATTCATGCTATCAGTGCAGTTCCCCAGGGTTGCTGTGTTTCTAACACGAAGGGGCTGATATGAGTATGAATGGCCTTAATATGACTTATTTTAGATCAATTAATTTTTTTTTCCCCAAATTTGAGACAGAACGGGTGAAAACTTCAGGTGCATTCCTTCTGTGTAGAAGTGTCTACACTATTAGATCGTATTAACAAGCATTTATTTCTTAAGCTTTAAATAAGAAACAGCTGGTTATGACTTTGAATCTGCTTTAAGAGACATTTTAGGTAAAATGTTGATAGCTTGTAAATGTGTATTCCTGCCTTAGTCTCTGATCGTGCATGCAAGTTCATATGTGTGAATAATGTAAAGTAAGAGGTCAGTCCTACAAAGACTATTCTCTTGTCTAAAAATTCACAGACATAAATGTTTTCAGGATCAAGGCCTTTTTCGATAATTGTGATATTCATGTACCTTGAAGTGACTGACTCATTTAGAATACACTTAATAATTTGATTTTTTTTTTTTTTTTTAATATACTAGAAGCACCACATTGATGAGTTACCCAAGCACATCAGACAAGCTCCCACTTCAATCATCTGTAATACATTTTCTGGCTTGTTTGGGTCTATATACATATATACATATATATACGTATACAAATTTTAATTTTCTAGTCCTGGCACTGACACTGAATTTAAACTTATTTTTAAAAGTCACATCTTAATTTCCATGGGGCATGCTGATTTCTGTAAGCAGGCTTTTTCCTCCTTGTACGTTTAGTTACGCATTGACCATTTTTGTTTATCCAAAAGCCGACAGCATTGGTCTGGGACTGAACGGGAGAGTACAGCACCAATATTTGCAGCTGAGAGAAAAATTCAGGCTGCAGGAAGATGTCCTAGTTTAGATGGAGACACCCACCCACCAAGAATTAAACTGAAATGACAAATGTAAATTAAGAAATGCTTTTGGCGATCGCTTAGCACCTTGTTACAGCCTATTTACCTTTGTGGAAATGTTAACTTAAGGGGAGACATAATTTACCCAGGATAGACCACAGCTCAACCATGGGATCTCCATCTGTGGGGCTCTTCTGTTGGAGGTGCCGACACAGTACAGGGCTGGCTGTGCTTGCTGTCTGCCTGGTGACACTCGGGGCTCATTCCCACGTGTGTCCATGTCTGCTGGGAACCCCACCTCAGGGCCTTACAGCAGCACTGCCCTTCTGCCTGTTGCTCTGGCATCGTTGTCTGCATTTTATTAGATTCGATCTGCGGCGCAGCACCACACAGAAATGACTGCTTGCTGCACTATGTTCCCTGTCATCAAACCTTTACAAAATTTCCCCCCTCCTCGCATTGCCACCGCTTTATCACTGTTCTTCTAAAGCACCCTCAGCTTGTTGTGCTAGCAGAAGAGAGCATTGGGCTTGGATGAGCTGCAAGGTGCTGAATAAAAGGTAGAAGGTTTTTCTTTCTATTGACAGATCCTGCATCAAGCCATTGAAAACACTGTATGAGGGGTAGGGGCATTGTTCAAAAGGCTCGGAATTGTTTAGTAGCCTCTGCTAAGATACGATGAAAATCTCACTGAGAAACATGTGGTGCTTCTGAAGTCTGCTTGTCCTTTCGACAGCTCTTTTTCTTGGACATATTATTGGGCAGTTTCTTCAGACACTAATAGAGGATTGGTATTTTTGTATATATTACTTTTAAAATTATCTCTGATTAGGTTACAGGAGTAATTGAAGCTTCATTTGTGCTTATTGTCAAAGCTGATTTTGATGCTTTAATTGTCTTTATAGTTAGATCAAAACCAGTCTGGCTGATGTATGCTGTGCAAGAATTCTTCCCCCTTTTAGGGGCAGTATTTAGGCTACCAGGACTCCTTTAGTATTAAAGAAATGTTCAGAAGTTGAATGGGAGAAATTAATCAGATATTTTCACTCTTATATGTGCCAAAAATTTTGCAATGTCCATTTTTTTTTTTTTCACACATTTTAGAGTCTTATTTAGAGTAGCTCTTTTTCTCCTGTGTTGAATAGGATGAAAAACCCCGATGTTAACGTTCCCTGTTGTATTTTTAAGTGCTTCAGTGTTTCAGTCAATGTATTTCCTTACACTGTTCACTTAAAATTTTTGTCTGATCATCGATATCAATGGATACTCTTTGAAATATAATTTTTAATTGCAATCTGATTCATTTTTATAAGTAGACATAAACTAAAGAAACATGAAGTGTAACAGCAGAAATAAAAACTTACCATGATGACACATGAATGTAAGATTGCTTCAGGAATTCATTTCACTACATGCCAGTTAGGTGGATGTAGCTTAAAAGGTCAAATCCACAGAGGTCCATTGGCAGCATGTGCTCATTTTTGCATGAAAATAAGCTCGTTTTACATTATACTGGAGAAATAACCCAAATGATAGTCCTGTTACAGTGTGAAGTTCAGCAGATACATCCATCGATCTCTTTAGGATGAGTACCTATGTCTGTTTTGCTCTGGCAGTGTTGCCTGTTGTGGATTCTGGGGTGTTTTTACCTCTTGGGAATGAAAGTGCAGTTCTGTCACCACGTTCAGATTTCCCACTGATAGACGGTCAAGGGCAATGCTGGTGCTAAATACATGCTCTGCTAAGTGGTACAAGTGTATTTAATTTTGACATTATTTTGATACCTACAGATGCACTGGATAAGGATCCGGGAATGTTTAAGTCTATTCTGTGTAACTGAGTCTTTCCTTGAGGTTGGGTTTGCTGTCAGTTCAGTGTTCTGAAATCACTTGTGTGGAATGGTGCTGCTGCAGGGGAAAAGCAGCCTGGTGGTGGGTGGCTGTGAACCTAGGGCTGCAGCAACCAACAGTCCCACTCAGAGGCAGGTGGGCATGGGACGAGTTTGCCCGTAGCAAGAAAGTTCTCCCCAGATAATTGTTTAGGATAGCTTGTGCATTGATGAATGCCTGGCTGATGCAATAGAAGTCCCTGAGCTGACGCAGATACACCAGTAGTCCCCAGGCAGCTTAGGTCCCCTTCTATGGAAGATCTCCAGAGGTTCCATGAGCTCCAGCCTCTGCCTTGCTCTCCTGCACCTGTTTCCCCACGGCTTCTTCCATGGCTGGTGCTGTTCAGAGCTTGAGCATTTGGCCGAGTGCTCTCTCCTTTTATGGGGGACACTGTAACAATGGCCTTTTCTTCACTACTAATCTTTTCAGGATTAGTGAAGAAGAAGAGATGCGTGGAAGGCTGTTTTCTTTTGCATCCAAATGCTTTTATTTACATTTACCAAGTTCCTTGTGGTTGTAAAGTATTTAACTCATATAAAAATACATACATTTTTATATGAGTTTGTCTGTATATGAGTTTAACCTTAGTTAACTGGTTTTCTTTGTTAATTTTCTCCTAAGCAGCAAGTAACAGGAAACTCCTCATATGACAGGGGTTGCATTATAATTTATAGGGCCACTGTTGGTCTGAACTTGATTCTTTAGAACTTATTACCTTTGCATTTCTAACACTGTTTTCTAAAAGACTATCATCAAGAGGATAGCTTAATAATACATTTTAATTGGGTTATTTCATATAAACTTTTCATATAAACTTTTAAGAAATTCTAATCTATTTTGCAGATGAAAGAGTATATCACATCTACCAGATTTATATTTTACCTATGGGATAAAATGTTCACCTTTTTCATCCTCTAATAATTCAGTATTTTTCTTCTGAATCGTAGGAGGATACTGTAGGAGCAATAAACTTTTTTTCTTTTCTTTTTTCTTTTTTTCTTTTTTCCCTAGCGTTACATAGGCATGCTATTTTGCTTGAGAAATATTGGATTTTATACATCTTATCCTTCTTTTTTCTTTACTGTTTTTCACTAAAATGCAGTCGGTGTAATGAAGCTTTAGTTTATATTTCGCATTTTTCTGCATTGTTGTAGCCTCCTACTTAGGAGCAACTCAGTTGGAATTTTACTCCAAGACATTACATTTTTTTTTCCTTTTTTTTTTTTTTTGTGTGTGTGTGTGTGTGTGTGTGTGTGTGTGTGTAAGGCTGAGTATGCATTGTACGGAAAGATCAGCATGGTTATTATACTTACAATAGCCTTTGCAAAGTTTTATGTTGTATTATAATGGTTGCAGTGACAACCCACAGCTGCTGTGAGGCTGGAAATTTTTCTTGAGCATCTCCACTGTCGGACTGAGGGGTGCACATGTATGAAAGCTTGCATAGGTATCAGCTCTCACTGAGTTCTGTCCAGATTTGCATTCTAGTTGTAAATCATGCAGCTGTGTGAAGAATAGCCTTTGCAATCTGGGAGATGCATTTCTAGATTCTTTTCCAGTCACTGTTACTAGAGGCTTTGTTTCTGACAGTTTCCATTTTCGGATATATGATACAATCAGTTATTGTGCACCTACTTGCTGAAGCTAGAGGCTGTTTTTCATCTGTTCATGTTACAATTAGTTATGTAAATAGCAACATATGCTGCAGTGTTCACCCTGCCTTTATAGAAGTGTTGGCTCAGGCTCTGCTTAGAAGTTAGCTGGCAGAGGTGGTTGGTGCTTTGTGGCACAGACTCTGAAGACAGTGCCTTCTTCATCAGTTTCCTCTCGGGTGCAGTGTTTTGTCTGTAGCACTTGTTTATACACCAAAGCCAATACTTTTTGGAAGTCAGACTTTCATGATTCCCAACATCTGTTTTGATTCATGTGTAGAAGTATGTGGGTATTTGCAGGTGTGCTATTGGACACCTCCCATCTGCATACGTTATTCCATTTAGGTTATTTCTTTAAGTTTGAACTTGTGCTTCTCCCTGATGAGTTTGAAACCAGCCCTTTAGTGAGATTTGGGGGATGGGGGCATCTAATTAAGCTGCATTATTAATTATTCCTATGTAAAAACCTTATTATTGTAATCTCTTCAATATCATAAAACATTCCTGTGTCTTCATGCAAAATGCCTCAGTTAGAGAGTCTGTTTGAAAAGGTAGGTTGGCAAAGCAGCAAATTGCAGATGATGTTTTAGGAGTGCTCACATGCGCTTGGTTTTTCAGTAGGGCTTCTGAGTATACAAAGCATAGGTTTCCATTGTTGGAGCTAGAGAAACTGTACAGAACCTTATTATCTAGTAGCTTTGCTCTGCCTCTCTGTACAGTGGTCATTCTTTAAAGATAATTTTGGTTTGCAGTGTTTTATATTGTGGCACTGCAGGATATTTATTTGATATAGAAGCTCCTCAGAACTCACTAACAAAATTAACTAAATGCTTAATGTAACTCTGTGCCATTACTTGTATCTATGTGATAACACCATACTGCCAAGGGCATATGATAGTAAAGCAGCAGTGTGATAGTCAACAGGAGCTTAATATCTGGGACAAGATTGAATTTTGATGCTGTGAAAAGTCTGAAAAATAATTCAAACAACAATCAGGTGGGAATCCAAGACTCCACTGTGGACTGATGAAAAATGTCCTTAGATATTTTGAAGTTTACAGACTAGCTAACATACTCATATTTAAGGAGTAGTTCGGAGTCTGTTGGATGCATAGACTAAAAATAAAATGTGCTAAGTGAATATATTTCCTCATAGATAAGGAAAATTCCTAAACCTAAGACATCAAAATAATGAAGCTATCATTGTCTGAAAGGTAGTAAAGAAAATCCTGTAGTACCGTAGAACTGTGTTGGAGGAAAGGACACACCAATCAACAGGCTGTGCAAACAGGTTTTCATCAGCATCTTCATCTGATGTTTTCCATCAGGATCATTAACAAATAGTTATATGGATGAGATCTTCTGTTTTAGGGGAGACCAAGCATTAGTCTTTGAGCTGGAAGATTTTAATTCCAGTGTAATTTTACATGGTGTGTGCATTAGGCTCTTCTGAGGATATGAGGTTTTGTTAGCAAACATCTCCTCTTCTATCATACGTGAGGGACTCCTGTTACTAAAATTCTGAATGTGTATGGTGGCTCTTGAAAGGGTAAATTCCAGTTATTAAATGCTCCATTGCTACAATAGCTACCTTTCACTAAGATGTTGATAGTTGTGCTAATTAAAATTACTTTTTCAGCCCTCAGCACAACTTAAATTAGTCTTTTAAAACCTTTTTCCATTAAGCACATGTAACATCTGTGCATAGGCAAATACTTTAAAACAAACTATAATTATGTTAATCATATTATTGATAAGGTAAATGCTCAGTGTTGAATGTAGTAGCAAGGATATTAATTTGACCTGATCAATGAGTTAAAATCCTATTTCTGTAAGTATTTTTTTTCTTTGAAAGTCAACCTATTCTCCAAATGTACTTAAAATGTTAATAAACTATTAAATGAACAAGTAACACTATATTCAGCATTTTTACACCATTTCTACAGTGGATAAAATTGTAGTATAAAGTTGGTGTATACTCGATAACAATTTACATGTTTATTTTACCATCTGGTAAATGTGTAAACGATATTTTGAGAAGCACATTTCAAATTCACTTTAACAACTTATCCCCGACAATATGTATCCTATCTCATGTACTGACTAGAAGGATTTTGAAAACCTCTCAGAAAGAAATGCAGTAACAAAACATATAATTTTTTAGTGATGCTTAAGATCAAGCTTTGCGTCAAGCAGAGGTCTCACTATTTGGGAAATACTGTGGTATGACAGTGGTGTTAAAGAGAGATTTCAGGCTATTTTACACACCGTGGTATAAAGATATCATATCATCTTCCCTAAAGAAACCATAGGGTGCATAGGTAGTAATAACAAAACAAATACAGTTTGCTATGTTGTTGTCTAACTGTATTGTATCCTTTCCAGGGGGTTTGAATTTGCTATCTCTTGTGTCTAAATATGGGAAGCTCATTATTAGAAGTGTTACAATGAACCCCAAGTGAATTGCTTTTCTCGTGTACTTTAACAGCACTTTGACACTGCAGCCTTCTGCCTTTTTATTTTAGTCTTCTGTTTATTGGTCTCTCTGGATTAAATTGCAAGCACTTTCTTAAATATAACAAACTAGAGAAGGTTCTGTTGTAGCTTGGCTTTTGTTCACTCTTTCCTAGCTGTTACTAAAGTTAGCTGGGGGAAGTAAAAAACCAAAAGGCTTCCTTTTCTCCTTCTCTAACCCCAATAAAATTTAAAAAACCCCGTCCTGAAAGCAACTCTGCCTGGAGAACACCTCCACACTAATTACCATCTGGCCAATCTGCAAATGAGGTTTGAGAGCAGATTTAAATGTAGGCTCCAGCTAGTCTGTGACTTGTATTAATCCATTAGTATTTATGAAGGGAGCTGAAAACATTTAGGCAACTAGAGAGAAGGCGGCATATTAACTTTTGGAAATCCAGTTAGGTACCTACTTGTTCCTTCCTTGACCTGGAACTTGCTCAGCAATGCTCCCTTACTGCCCATAGCAGCCAGTTTTCCTTGAGTACAGGTGTCAAGGATTTGTGTCTGGGTGAAAAACAAACAGGCAACACTCTTAAAACACCTGCTAAAATGCATTGGTGAAAAAAGATATGCATAAAACCATTTGTTTAAATTCTAGTTAACTCCTATATCAAAGTTAATGAATTTAAAAACAGTATTTGTTTTCAGTTATGTGCTATTTCAATGTGTGGAGAGAAAATAGCAATAATAATAAACCACAAATTTAATCTTAAAACATGTATTTGCATTCTTCCACAAGCTAATTAAGCACATTGAATTCAACAGTACTGATTTGTTTAATTTAGACATTAAATGCATTTCACTAATGAATTTCAGGTTTAGCAGCTTTTTTCTCTTCCCTTACAGAAAGATTAGACAAGACCTTTTTTGATTGTAAATCGGCACAATCAAAGATGATATAATTGTTAGCAGGCTGTTAAATTTTGTTTTTCACCTGTCTTCCTTTTGCTGGCTGCTTGTTCTGTCTCAGTTCTGTGAAAAAATGCTGTCAAGCTTACATAAACAATAATTTATTATTTTGTTTTAAATGAAAATACAACCCAGAAGCCCTTTCAGCAAAAGAGCAGTAGCATTTAGGACACCTGCTATTCTAAGAGGTCTCTGTACAATGTCTAATCACTTCATAGGTAAAATCCTAGCTGAAAATGCCTGGAACACACAGAATCAAATCTGAGTTTTGCAAAGCAAATAGCGTTTTTTAGTATACACTGAAGTTATCATTTTCTTTAGATAGGCTACTGATAGCTGTTAATGTGGAAGTAAATGTCCAAGAAATTGCTTAGAGGTTTAAAGTGACTACTGATTGGAATAATCTGGAAGAAATGGGCAACACCTGGAAAACCTTCTTGATAGTGATCTACAGCTATTTCCTGAAATGGCTCAGGTTTGAAGGTATGCAACTCATGGGCTTAGCCTTGAATGTTGTGAAAGTTTTTCTGTAGTGTGTTAATATGGCAATTTTCTATGAGAAATAACTTTGTTCTCTAAGTATTTGCTGTCATAATGGTGCTGGCCAACACCAGGCAGGAATGTGCCCATTACCCTGTCCGCGATCATGCTGACCGTGGTGGACTCCAAGAATAGATCTTTTGGCTTGAAAAATATATGCTGTAAGCTTAAAATAATGTTTGCTTTTTAGTGAAATATTATCCAATCTCACTTAAGAAAGATTAATTAAAAAAATGACCTTTCAAAAAAGTGAGTTAAAATTATATGCTTGGTTCTCGTATTGTTAATAACTGGTGCTCCTAGGCCTCAGAATCTTCTTCCCTCCCACGCTTTTCAGTTTGTTCTCTTATTCCCAAAAACTGTGAATATCATACTATGTATTCAGTATTCAAGTTTTGAAAATAAAATTGTAAAATAAAATAAGACTTTTTGTTTTTATGGGTTTTGATGTTGACTAAAATGGATCTTTTAAAGTGACATAAATACATAAGTGCAGATTAATACATTTATTTTAGACTACCATATGGAAAAGCTTGTTATGGGGGCATGTGGAGCACAAAGCCAATTAGAGATATTATTGCTTCTTACTGTGGGCCATTGCCTTCTCCTCTATGTTCTGTGGAAGCTAAACTGAATAGCTTTTAAGGAAAATATTAAGCTAAGTGTATTGTCATAAATTCTCTCTATGTACTCCTGTTCTTTACTGACAGTCAAATTTGCATCAAAGAACATGACTTGCTGGCAGCTTAAGTAATTGGGGAAAAAAGCAGTTATTCATACGGAAACAAGAGTTGGCTCATTATAGCCAATCACCTGAACAGCAAATGGTATGACTGCCAATAGATGGAGAAAAAGGCAAGTCTAGTGGAAAATAGGAGCATTTAAAGGCCAAGAAAAGACATATGGTCTGTCTATGCTTGCCTTATATGCACAGAAATTATATATTAAGCTACAATTTAGCCACTACCTTAATGTGAAAATTCTCCATTTTTTTTCCATCTTCATCTTGGGAAATTTAACAGATTTGGTTAGTAATAATTGACTTTTGCTTTTGTGTCAGTATTTGAGTTCTGTACCAAAATGCTACCTGCACTGACTGTTGTCTTGTATTTGATTCTGTTATGGCCCTAAAGGATATATTTGTGAAGAAAACTCTCTTTCACAGCAAATGCAAATGTGAGTCTGTTCTGTCCTTTACAGGTGTCTGTATTTTCATGCGAATAGACAAAAGAAGAAAGCAAATCATTCTTGATTGCTGTTTTTCGTAAGGTAATCTTGTGATGGTGGTATGAAATGATTTGCATCTTCAGGAACAGTAAATATTTTTAAGGTTATCTCATTTGTTGTGTCATAATTTTAATCAATTGGCAATGTTTTCCTTTACTCTTTAAAGTATATAGTAATATTCCTGTCACGAAATAAGAGTCCAGATTCGTCTATGAGTTTCAAATATATTGGATGCATTGAAGTAGATACCTGATAATCTTTCTGATAAGGAACTAGTAAAAGGTTGGAAATGCAGCCTTTTAAAACCCGTTTCTCATGTTGGCACATCTTATGTAAGAGATCAGATTCTGGGACGTATAAGAGCAGTCTGAATTTTAAAAAGATTTTATGTAGTCTAAGGTCTCTAAGGCAAAATCTCATAACATCTCTCTTTTTTTTTTTTTTTTTTTCTTCACAAGCTTGTTAACTTTTCAGGTTTTTGTTTTGTTTTTTTTTTTTTTTGTTTTTAATTTTAAATAGATTCCTTATTATGACCCATTCCAGGGTATGCATTCATATGGAATTCTTCCTTTTTTCTTTTTTTTTTCTGAGGCTGTGCTCTGAAATCCAGTGGTTTCTACTTTCCAGACAAATACTCATACATATTAACCCACTTGGAACCCCCGACATAATCTTTATGGCCCTAAATTCTCCATTTTATGTATCTGAAAGAGGTACTAAGATTGTTATTTCAGATTTGCATTCATAGATTCTAGAAAAAGTATTTTAAATACCACCACATTTCTCTGAAAGTAAGAAATACAAATGTGTTTTGACTCCTGAATTCATTGTAGTGTTATAAGAGTGATGGAGTTTACATTTTTGTTTTGGAGGAAATTTCTGAGTTAATGCAGGAGCAGTGGATGGAAAAATTATTATAGTAAGTGGCTTGCATTTAAAATTCAATGTGATAGATGTTATGAAAATCGTGGAATTTGGAGCTATATGAAGCTATGTATATTCTTATGTGACATAACTACATCTACAGAATTTCTAATTGGATCCCATGGCATGATAAACTTGCGGCTCTTCCCCCTACCCTTGCCATCGTTAGGTCCTTTCACAAGTACTTCTGTTCTCCTTCCTCTGACCGCTTCTTTGCGGGTGAGTGACCTGCTGGCTTCATTTCCCTGTCTCATTCTGCACAAGCACAATAAAATTGTCTTAGCTGGTGATCCTTTTGACATGGAATGGCAGAAGTGCAGCTACTTCATACAATTTGAATCTGGCACATGTCCTACAAGGTTATTTTGGGATATATGAGGTGCAGGGTAGAGAGAAGTAAATGTTTGCACAATTCTGAAAAAATGCTCTTAAGAGAAGTTCTTATGAAAATACCATTTATTCTGGGATCACCCTGCATTTAAAGTAGAACAAAGTTTTATTTCAGGAGGTTCCATCTTAATGATCACTTTTATCTACATCCAAAAATCACTCTTTAACTCTTCAGTAAATTCTTAACAGGTAAGAGCAACCTAGGAAATAGGAGCCTTCCCCTCAGAAGCGTACATTGGAATCACTCATTTATTGTAACTCCAATTAATGATATTAGAAGTTACACTTGTAAATTCCCCCACGCATTAATTGATAATAATCAATTCAGTTAACCACCTTCCAGTTACCTGGCACTTTATCCATCCCTTGCAAGATCTCAAATATTTAATTAGACTTTAAAAAAAATATTTTATTATGTTTTTGAATTACTTTTTTTTTTTTTTTATCCCCCACCTTCCCCCCCGCCCTTCTCCTTCATTCAGTTTGTTGAGTTGTAATTCTTGTTGGCCTGATGCCTTGGCAGCATTCAGCAGTTCTAATTGCCTGCATAGTCTGGCCTAGTCATGGAGCCTTTTAACTTTCATTCAGGCTTCTAGCAATATCAGCCTCACTGGTCACAAGCTTCCCACTCAGGTTCCATTCGCAGCCCTTTCGCTGATTACTTGTTATGTATTTAAAGAGCTCCATACTGTTTATTTCATTTCCTATTTGAGATAGTCTGTTTGCTTAATTTTTAATGCTAATTTAATTTTAAACATATACGGCTGTCTTCCTGGTCAAACAAGCCAGAATTTTGCATCCATATGTTACATTAAATAATAATAATACAACAAATAATAATCATCACTTTCTACTTCTACAGTGTCTACCATTCAATGATCTGAAAGCATTCTTCTTTTACAAGTGGTAAAATGGTATCAAGAGACATGAACTACTTATTAAACATTATGTATGACATCTGTTACAGAGCCAGACATAGGACTGAGTAGTTTGGTTTTCACTAATAGCAGCTAGTCTTATAATTTGCAATATGCTATAGCTATTGTTAGGTTAAAATATGCTTGGATTGAATGGGTTGCACCCTCATAGAGAGATGCATAGATGCACTGCAGAGGTGTTCTTACAATATCACCTTTGATGGTGTGCTGTGTAGGATGCATAATAGAACGGATATTCACATGGACTCTGTGAAACTTATTAGCTTCTGTAATCATAAATTATGTTGATTTGAAAGTCATTCTTATTAATCTGTAATTGACAAACCTGGTGAATTTTTGTCTCATTTTGTTTTCTGTGTGAAGATTTAGCATTGGCACTTCATTAGATCTCAGCAAGCTTCTGGGTTCCTATGGCTATAATAACTCCTTATATCTCTGTGGAGATAATATGTTGACATTATAACCTCTGCTTATATGATTTGAACGTGCCCTCTCTCAACACTAGACAGCACACAGAGATTGATTAAAAATGGTCTACCACTCAGTTTTATTTTTTAAAATTGACAATACTCAGGAGATAATAATGGCTTTAGTCTGTGAGGGCTACTGGGACCTTGTCCATAGTCTCATGCAAGATTATATTCCCATGTATGTTTGCACTGCAGGAGTAAGTAGCCAATCCTTAATGCCTGTGCTTGGCTTTTAGGATATGTATGATAATACTCATTGTCATCACGTACTTAGAGGAAATGATTGCATGCTTGTGTTCTTGTTTCCAGGGTCAGATAATGAAATACAAGTGTAAAGAAAAAACAATGTAGTAGTACCAATTGCATACGAGCGAAGGTCAACCAACTGAAAGGAAGCAGCTTTCACAACTGGCTGGAGAAAGTTCCCCGACGTGGTGGTGGTAAGCTTCCTGATATTATTTTTCCATAATTTTCAGGAGTGAAATTAGATTAGTCTCTAATGTGATAACAGGATTGCTAGGGTCTTCATAGGAATAGCAAGGTGAACAAGAAGGGTAGCAGCAGAGGTATGTGGAAGTAAATGGTTATATCATACTTGAAAGAAAAATCTTAAAATGGAATCTGGTTGTTTTCCTGAGGCAAGAACAACTCCAACTGTGATCATTTCTGAAAAGCAACCTGTTTGCTGCAGATACAAGATTTCATTTGTAAAATAAACTTATCTGGTATGTCTGATTATTTTATATTTTTCTTTGTTTGATTAGTATGTATACTGAGCTCAGTGTTATGCATAAGTTGGTGCTCATGGATGCGTTTGGGCTTCTCTTGGATAAGGACTGTGTGGGCTTTTGAACAATAGTCTGCCAAGCAATTTATCATGAATCCTAATTGAGCAAACAGTTGTTCTTTTTCTCCAGCAAATACTGTTGTATCCACATTATTAACATAGTTATGTATAGTTGCTTTGAAAATCATTCTTGATTTGAAGAATTCTAATGCTTCGTACAGTGATTATGCAAAAGTCTCATGTATAAGCAATACCGATGTTACTGGAAGCGCCTCATATAGAGTCCAAATATAGCAGATCAAATCAAAACTGTGCTACATCTTAAGCAACTGTTGACCCATTTCCATATCAAATTGGTTTCTGTCACAGAAGACTTTGCTTTTTCTTCTAGAGATATTTACTTGTGCTGTGCTGCTCAAGTAAGGCAATGGCACATTTTATTCTAACATCACTTAATAATGGGTCAATTGATTCCTAACACTGCTTGTTTATTGACACCTTTCTGTTTAAGAGAGTGTCATAACGAGAAGCTTGTTCCTGCTTTGTAGTATGTGACCATACCACCAATTCCTGAAATATCAGCCGCTGTAACTCAGCACATGCAGAAAGTCAGTGCAAGGTGCCATGCCATGTGCGGGTTGACTACTGAATGCCTTGATCAGCTCAGCCCTAAGTCTCTAACTTACATAAACAGTGGGGAAATTGCTTTACAGATTTCACTTTGACCTTTGTTTATCCTCCTCCTTTTTTTTTTTTTTTTCTTTTTGAGGGGGAAAGGAGGGGGGGAGCAGAATTGCAGAATTAATAGGACATAGCACATCAGTAAAATTTCAGAGGCTGCTATAAATACCTAGAGTAGGAAGAAGGTGAGCTGTTAGTGGTGTGACTTGTTTGTGTCACTTTGTTAGAACATTAGCAGTATCTTAATATAGATTTTTTTTTTTTCTTTTTGTTTCTAATGATACATTCTTTTCACCAGGAGGGGATGGGTAAAATTTGCTACTGCTGTTTTTCTGGCATTAACTGCAACTCCCTTCTGCTGCTCCCTGCAGCTCTCCCTGGCATGGCCCTGGGCCCTCTAGCGGACCTGCGCTGCTTGCAGCAATTTCTCTGCCAAAACACTGCTTTTGTTGCTGTGTTGTTTGTTAGGGCTACACTACTGTATGTGAAAATTGACACAGACAATGTTGCTGAGTAGTAAATCTGAGATTCATATATTTTAAAGCAGCATTTATTTCCTGCAGAAAGTACGTAACCTTGGCTATAGGTCAGACTATGCAGTGGTCCTGGCAGAGCCCTTATTCCAAGTAATATGCTATGCTGAACAGTATCAGGCCACGCCTACAGAATCAGTTACTTATCAGTGGTATTTGAACGTTTCCACTTCAAAATATTAGTGATTTACTTTTTCTGGTGATCTACTTGTTTTCTTTTTCATGTGCGCTGTTCCCTAAAATATAAGCCTCTTTCAAAATGTAAGCGTTATGGAAAATGATAAACAATAAATGCAATATATTGTTTAGGTGGTCAGCATATTTATGTACGTCAGTAACCATTCAGATATTTCAAGTATACAAGAATATCATTTGTAAATTACTGTATTTGCTTTTCTTTAGTCTTTCCTTTGAAAAGGGAGCTCTAGTCACTATGGAGAATAGTGCTGTTAACATAATATTTTCTTTAAAAGCCAAACTTCTCTGATGGAATACTTTCATGTATCACCTCTCAAAAGAAATTTCCTGTCTCTGTCAGCAGAAGCTACTCTTTCCTCCTGAAACTCAAGATCATTAAGTCAAAAATAAAAACAACAAACCTGCATGGCTTTGTATCTCACATCACAGGTGATGCCATTAGAAAGCACAGCTGTTTCTGTTACAGTGCCAGGGCATGGTCCAGTACTAGCTGATAGATGTGGGAATTTGGTATTTTACAGACTAGCCTAAATCACAGTGTCAGCAGGCAGGATACAGTCTACTTCTGAGGCTTTGGAACTCCTGGTTCACACAGAGAGAATCTCTGGAAGTATGGAGCTGTAAGGGGGCCAGTGTCCCATGAGGTTGATTGCCAGTCCTGGCAGGTCTTGACAATAACCTATGATGGAATGTTTTCACATCAAAGAATCAAGATTTGTTGAAAAATGCATTTTTAATGGAGATAGTTTGATTGAAAAAGCAAGAAGAGCTAAGAAATGTACCCAGTTCCCAGATGGTTCCTTGCCAGCTTGGTATTCTCTGCTTCCATGTTTTTGATAATCTCTGTATCAGGATGATCTCACAACTAGAAAGTTTCAGATCTTGACTTCTTCCCTGTCTCACTGATAGAGCTCATATGCCTGAAGGATGTGAGTTTCTTGTTGCTTTGGTCCCCCTCAGGAGCCCTAGCCACCTGAAGGTAACTCAAAAACTGTGAGGCTTTGAAATTACTACGCAAGCCAGGGTTTATCTAATCAAGTCATGTTTTAACTTTTGTTTACTGTGATCAATTATATTAATGTAACACTAGTTTTTGAATGCTACAGAAGCAAATCTTACCTTTGTCGTAGTATTCTGTGTTGTCTCTGGTGGCAGACTGTTGATGTGTTAGATGAACTTTAGAATTTTATAGCAAATACTGATTAAGAGAAGCCTGAGTCTAGGCTGTGTTACTGAGCCTTTCACGTCTGTAAGCTTCAAATCTGCCTGAAAGAAGAAAAACAAAACAAACCCTTTCTTAAATCAAGGGGTGTTCTCCAACTGAAATTCTATTACACATCAGCAGATACAAATGTTGTTTTCAGTGAACTCCTCAATTTGATGGCTTTTTTGAGATATTCCACTACACTTGGCAAAATGAGCAAAAAAAAAAAAAAAAAAGTGACATTGAAATTTTCTTTGGAATAAATAAAACATAGCTGCTATTAGCATTTAGCTTTGTATATGATAGAAACTATTTGTGTTCAAGTTTGGTGATGATACAACTTTGAGTCATTCTTAAACCAGAGACATGGGTCTGAATCACAGCTAAACAAGTCATATTTATTGTTTTCTTCAAGGATCTTCAGACTGGCTTTATTCAGTGAAACTGAATATGCCACATTAGAGCACAAGCAGATGATTACCAACAATGTTTATTGATGCTACCACTAAGAAAAAATGGCAGACTGATATAAAATAAAGAGACTTAGCAGATGGGATATTGGCATTTGAATTGGTAAAATAGATTACTGATTTTACCCCAAACCTGCCTTTTTATGAACATTACGGTATTGTTGCTTGTGGCAGAATGGTAAATCACTCATTCTTATAAAAATTATTTCCAGTAGAAGGCCTATCTATTGTTATGCATGCAAGGAATATTTTATTATTGGGAAAATCCAAAGCAGTGATTTCTTGTTAGAGCTCCTGTCAGTACTGACTTTAGACATAAGCTGTTAGCACAGAAAGTTAGGTAAAACATTTACTGTTTCTAGGCATCCTCTTTCAGTAGAAAACCAGCAAGAATAGATCTGCAAACATAATTAAATGCATAGCTCTGACTGAAATCGATGGGAATTAGAAACAGTGTCACACAGCTGGCATTTCACTGAAACCTGTAACTGAGCAGCGCAGAATATTGCATGAGCCTGAAGAGGAAACTTGGAAAGCCCTGGTAAGGGGCAGAGCAGCAATCTGGCTCAAGTTGTCTGCTAAAAAGTGAACACAGGTAAAGGATAGTCCTAGGAGAAGTGTAAGAACTAAGTGGAATTTATCTGAATTTGGCTCTAGGTTCCTAACATGCTTGAAGATTTTGGCTGTGGTAACTCTCCCAGACTCCAGACTAGCATGAGATGGCATGCAGTCATTAATTAGCTCTCTGGTATTAAGATGTAGCATTTTGTGCTGCGAGTATCCAGCAAGTTCCGCAGCTGCTATCTTTATTATCCTCACCCTTTACTGGGGGCCAAGGCATGTCCTTTACATGTAGGTCATCAAAATGGTGCTGACTCACCAGTATTTGCTCTTGTGGCTTTTGCACTAGATACAGTTCTTAATGTATTTGAATTAAGTGACCCTTAGTATCCAGGATGATTCATCACAATTGCCAATGCATATTTATAGCAGCAAAAATTCATTCAGTGCTAGTCAAGGAAATCATGTGTGAATTTAAGTCCAGTTGGCAAGGTAATACAGTATCTGAAATGTTGGCTGTGCAGCAGCTGTCATTCTATGCCAATCTATTCTATCATACAGTAAGCAGGTGGCTCACACATATTGTTTTTACTACATATCATTTTAATTTTGCAATGTCTCACTGAAATAGGAAATGTGTGCTACTGATTTCAATAAGATTTTCTTTATTGAAGCCAGGAGAGCATGTTAATAGCATGCGGCAAATTACAGTGTAGTTTGAGTAATACAGCAGCTGGTGAACCTGTTTATTCCCCTTGGCTATAGTTGTGTATCGGTTTTAAGCGCAGCTAATTAACTTCTATTCATTAGCAATTTTACATAAATTCAAGTAGAAAAGAAAATACATGCCCCAAACAATCAGTGTTCCTTTAGCACTGTTTTGTGATGCTGGGCTTCTGCGACCCAGCTTGTGTTAGACATGCGTTGTCCTGAGGCCAGCCTAGGGGGGCTGTCAATGCTCTTCTGTATTTCTGAGACTGGTAAATTTTTGAGGTCTTATCTGCTGAAGAAAATGTCTCGGTACTACACGTTAGTTGTTGCATGTGATAATGATATCTTGACATATCTTAAAGAACAGTTGTCCTGATACAGCCCTTTGATGTTTCTTGACTTAGCAGAACTAGTGTTTGTCAGGTGAGTCTGGTGGGGCAGGGAAGAGGCAGTGTCCAGTCATGGCATCCTGCACAAAATGTGTTCTCTGGTGTTTTATGATTTTGCTGGCCTGATTGATTCTCACTATACTTATTTCTTATCTTCATTGCATTCTGGTTGGGGAAATATCCCTTTATTTTGGAGTAAGTCACATCTCCTACTCAATTTTTGTTTCCATTCATATGTTTTAATTTTCTGAAAGTTATTGGCCTTGGAGAGCATCTTGTTTGGCCTGCTTGTAAGTCCTATTCATATGATCCAAAACTCTTAGAAGATATATCTCTTCATGTGAATGATTTTCAATAGAACCAATAATGTATTAAGATTAATATTTCTTTTTCCTTTGTGAGTTCATTATTTTTGATTTATAAGAAAACAGACAGCAGAACTCTTAGCAAGTTGTTTCAGAAAGTGTATTCTATGGCAGAGTTTCTAGGTTAAAAATAACACCAACAAACAGAAGGAAAATTAACAAAAAAATAATTAGAATTAGGATGGAGAAAAAGAGATAGAAGAACTTAGTATATGGGATTGCCTCTCTTCTTTTAGGCTAAGCTGTCTGACTTCAAGATCTTTAATTTAAGTGAAGACTAAATTTTCCCCACGTGAGCCCACAGATAGTTATAACCTATCCTCTTCTGTAGACTTCCTTTCTACCTACATCTGTGACAATTTACGAGTTTGTGAATTATTTTATATTTATCTTTTTCCTCCGAAAACTCCATTTTGAATTCTGTGACTTTCCCAAAAAAGAATTATTAGGGCCGAAGATGAGATCACTTCGAGGATCAATATCATCTTCTTTTCTAAAAATCACTTATTTTACTCAAATTACTAAGGTACCATTCCATTACATACACTGAGTGCTGTGCTGCAGCAGCTCCGTGCAGTTGTGCCATTTGAACACTGAGTGGCACTAAAGCCCATGTCACTGACAACACGATGTAGCGTAACAGTCTGCAGCTCAGAAAAACATAAACTACCAGATAACACGTGAGAGGGCTTTTTGTATAGCTAAAAATAGATTTCATACAAGCAAACTTGAAACACATTACGTATCTGAGACACTTTGCTACTTCAGTCATTTTTGAGGAAAAAATTATTTGAATGCCTTACAGTACGGTTTTGCTACGGCTGATACTACTGTTCAAGAATAATTCTGACCACAACATTGAATTTTTTTTTTTTTTAAATTAATTGTGTTGAATTCTTAGTTTCAAGGACATTCAATATACTGAAAGTAATCTGTTCTTGAAAAACATGCCCACGCCATGGCATACTTTGCATTCACTTGGACAAAGCAAGAAGGACTTGGCCTTAGGTAGCTGCAGAGTGTGTTTGACCACTTTTTCAGGAGCTCAAGTCTGTGCCAGATTTGGCACGTTGCCCTTGTTTCCTGAAATGAGGACAATACTGCACTCCTTACTCTGACCTGAAATGATGGAGATGTAGATGTAGTGTATACTTAAAACTCTGGGGAAAAACACCAGTTTCAGATGTAGAGCCATTGTTCTGTTTCAAAGTATGACTTACATGTGGAAGATCATCAGATAAATGAAGCTAACTATAAAAATCCCTTCAATTTTTCTCCTTTCTTATTTTCTACCTTTCCCCATGACATCGCAGCCATTGAAACTTACTTAATCCCTGTGCACTGAATCAGTTTCTTAATTTCCTATGGAAGCTTTCTAGTGAGTGACAGGATATACAAGTATGTGTGGTAGTATATTTGCTGTTTTACTTAATCCAATTGATCTCAGTCATTGGACTGTGTGTACAAACGGCATGCCCTATTTACTTAGTATGAGTGGACAAAGCAGAATGCGTTTTTCTAATCAAAGTAGCAACACCTTATTTTTCTTCAGAGCTAGCAGGTGCTGTACAAAGACGATTGTTAGGTACTAAAGGATTTTAAAGTGGGCAGAGGAGAGTTCAGTGGCACATACTACTTTTTGTGATCTTTCATCTGCATGCTGAGGCGTTGTCTCACTTCTTCACACTTCCTTGAGGCAGACAGGAATTTCTTCCAGTTAAGTGAAAGTGAGAGAGCTGTGAGAGGTCTGGCATCACCTGGAAAAGCTGCAATTTCCATAATGACTTGCCTGTACTTAGAGGGAAATATACCCTCATGTCCAACCACAGTTTAAGGTGGAATTTGAGTTACAAAAGGCTACTGTGCCTTATAGTGGGATTTCTAGCAGGAAAGCATAAATCAGCTCTAACCTTCCAGAGGGTATTTCATTTCCATGGTTTGCACTGCCTTTTTCACTGGTTCTGTTCGAGATGTAAAGGGGAGACTTCAGGACTTTGATAAATCTTATGCTCATTTTCCATATCTGACCCTTGTTCAGAAGTTTAAAAAGTGCCTTTGCAAGTCGATCACCTCTTCTGTAATGTCTAAAGACTAACTAGCAAGTATCTTAGGCATTAGGCAGAAGCAGAGGCCAATGGGTTTATTCGTTGAGAACATCCCATAATGTTGCCATGGAAGAACAGCAGTTTACAACTTGGTGCCTTGCATTCATACACCATAGACTACATGCATTTTGCTGGGATGAAAGAGGTGACCATACAGCCAAGATAAAATTCATAGTTCATGTTTAAACAGGGGGTCTAGATCTGAGGGGGATGCCAGATATGATTCCTATTCTAATGTCATTTTCTGGATAATGTTTTTGAATTCTTTATGAGCTGATGAAAAAAGTCATTAATATGTTCTTGTTGCATGACTAATGACATCGGGTTCCTGTTCGAAATACGGAATACTTTGTCATACTTTATTCTTCTGTAGTAACAGATGAAAGGCTACTGCAAGGACCCCTCTTTGCAGTGTTGTGATGGACTAGTCATGCCTTTGTTACATGACTAAGGTATTCTTAGCTGTAGCTGTATATGTCATGCTTCAGATAATTCACCAGTGTACTGAACTCCAGATATGCAGAATTACCTTTCATTAAGACTCTAAGACTCTGTTCTCTTATGAAGGCTTATGGCTTCGCACAGTTAGCATAAGTTGTACAAAATATATTTTGTGAGTTTGGACAAGATGTATGTGTGATGTACATTGTGATTGCTTTAAATGACCATAGATGGTGGCAGCATCTATCTCAGAGGTTCTTCGTGCTCTTTCTACATTCAATATTTGGTTACTGTGTTCTTTCTTTCCTGTCAGCAAGTTCTGCAAATTCATTAAGAGTTGGAGAATCTTTTTTACCTTCCATTCAATATCTCCCTAAAGTTATTTTCTGTTCCACGTTGCGAATGATCTTCTCATATATAAGCCAGCATTGTGATACACTGTCATTCCTGAATAGTTGTGCCTGGAAAATGGGCAGTTAATTTCAGACACTTCAAAAGAAAAAGGCAAATACCTTTCATTAAATTGTTTCTTAGAGCCTCTGGGCATTAAAATACGTTCCTTTCTGACTGATGGTAGCCTTGTGATTTGGGCAAACAGCTGCAAACAGGCAAGGTGAAAATGTACTCCTTTTGCCTGAGGGTTTGTTCATGAGCTAAAAGAAACAGAACTTACGGCAATAGTATTCACCAGGGTATCTTGGCCTAGATTTCCTCTTGAAATACAGACTTCTTCCATTTTCTGTATTAGAATACCTGTTTAAATTTGTTTTCAAAATTTAGTATAAAGTACAACGTTAATAATCGTATGTTGTCATGTTCTCACAATATTTCTTGTGATGAGGAAATGGGATAAATTCCTTGCTGAATTTGCTAAACCCACTTCCAGAAATTTTTGAAGGTTTTGAAGTCGACCTACAGAACTATTAATTGTTGCGATCTTCATTTTGTTTGCAAATTTGTTTTGTTGGTGCAATTCAGTCAGTGTGATAGCTATGTTTTGTGCTTCTGGTAATCCTGATAACCTTGTGCTTTTACTCAAATGAGTTTCAAGTTTTCATCTGTGCAGTGAGAGTATTAGAAGAATCCTGTAACATATTTTGCAAGTGTGAATGTGTTGCTGTTTTCTTTAGGAACTTACAACAATACCTCAGACTAGAGTACTAAGTTCAGCATTGCTGAACGTGGTGCAGTGGTTTCGGAATGGGTTTGCATGTTTCCTTACACTTAGAAATCTGGAAATAATGTGGTATTTGCAGACATGGTGAACAGATTACATGTACTAAATGGCTTTTTTTTTTTCTAATCTCATAATGGGCTTAGAGACCCTATAAATAGATAAGACACAGAAAACCCACACTCGCTGTCTTAGAGATTCCACAGACATGCAGGTAAGATTTTTCAAGAACTCTTACTAGAGTTCCCTGCTGTTCAGGCAAGAGTTTGCACAAATACCCATACATTTACATGTAATGTTAAAATAATAATTCCTTTAATATTAGTGTATTAGTACTTCTCAGTTTTCTCCTTATACCTGGAATTTTATTCTTTGTCTTTTCGTCTCAAGGAGGAAAGTATAATTGGGCTTAATTTTCATGTATTTTTCCAGATGAAACTTTGGAGCTCAGTTCTGTGATTGGTGTCAAAATTAAACCAAAACTGGAGCTCAGATTTTTTTACTGATATTTAGTCTGTAAATGCTCTCTCTTTTATTCAGGTGTAAGGCAAGGCACCTTGGGAGGTTTCTCCAATAGTGTTTGTTAGATGAATCAAATGTGACTAATGGCAGTTGAGAAATTTATCTGAAATCCCTTTGAAGTCATTAGAGAGGAATAGGTATGCCTAGGTCATGATTCACCTTGAATAATTACCTTTGGATCAGGTGAATTATAGATGAGAAATCTTTCTTCTCTATAAAATACAAAACAAGCCTAGATTACTCATGGAAATTTAGGTAGTAAATGATGGAAGTGTATAATCTGAATGGACTTCAGTTTGTTGTTTGTTCTCTGTGTACTAGGGGCCCAAAATTGTAGGTATTGTTTCAGATGTGGTCTCATGAAGACCAAACAGGGCAATAATGAAATCTCTGTACCTGCTGGCTCTGGTCTTGCTGATTCAGTTCAGAGGGCTGATCCATCTCAGGTAAAGGATTTTGCACTAAACTTCATGAGATTTCTGTCAGCCTGCTCCTACTTTTTGCTCAGGTATTCTTGAATGGCTTGTCTGCCAGCATTTCAGCAAGTTCCAAATGAATGCTTTCCATAGACTGCAGGAGGACTTTCTCTGTCCTGTCTTGTGGGTCATCAATATTAAACCCTTTAACTATTAATACCAGCATCAAATTTGACTGGACATAGGTTTCAGATTTTTGAACCAGTGATGCTAGCCTTTGGACCTAACAGCCTATCCAGTTTCTCACCTATTTTGTGGTTCACCCATGCAGTACTTAAAATGAGCTTATAACCAGGACAAGGACTGACTTTTAACTGATAGTTTGATAGTGAAAAGACAAGAGGGAACAGTTTTAAACTGAAAGAGGGGGAGATTTATGTTAGATGTTATGTGGAAATTTTTCATTCAGAAGGTGGTGTGGCACTGGAACAGTTTGCTTCAAGGAGTGGGGGGATGTCACATCCCTGAGGCATTCAAAGCCAGATTGGATGGGACCCTGGGCAATCTGATCTGGCGAGTGGCAAACCCTGCTCATGGCAGGGGGTTGGAACTAGATGGTCTTTAAAGTCCTTTTCAACCCAAACCATTCTGTGATCTGGTTCGTACCCTCCCAGTTTCTCTGCAAGAATGCCTTTGGTTACTGTGCTGAAAGCCTTTCTAATGTCAAGGTACTGCTTGCTCTCCACTTGTCCACAAATACAAGCTTTCATCATGGAACATAATCAGGTTAGTTTGGCCCAACATACTTAGTTTAGTTCTGAGCTTTAGAATAAATATTCTGAAAGTAAGGAAATGGTAGCAGCTTGCAGAATATGTCACTAAAATTTGTACTGGGATTCCCAATTACAGTTTTAAATATTATTATCAGTATTATCAAACATAATGAAACGGGGCTCTACTGTGTACTTTACAGCCATCGTAAGTGAAATCCTGTGCAGTGAAGTTCTAACAAAATCAAGTGATTACATCACTTACTGAATTACTACTCTCACTGAAGTCAACATTTCACTTTCTACATCCTAATTAACTCCCTTATTGGGAAACAGATTAATTTGATCTCTTAACAGAGTTTGAAAGCTAAAATGAAAAATATTTCTCTTTAAAGTTTCTTTAAATTGTAGTAACTATTTCAATATAAAGGAAAGCAGTTGCAATTCAGAGGAAGTTCTTTCCAAATCACTATTATTGGCTGGAGTTGGCTACTTCAGTAAGGAACATGCATTCATCTGACCTAGTCCATTTAACTATATTGGAGCTGTGACAGTTTGTAACAGCTGCTGTTCTTATGAAATCACAAATCAGTCAGAACTCCGGATTCTGGATCTCAGGTAGGAGATTTTTTTCCGAAAATGTAGGATGTAGAAAATTAAAAGGAACATGTATTTCTATTTTATTGGTAGGTCAGCATTATTATTTTAAAAGTGAGAAAACTGGAGTAAAACACATGGCTCTCCTGTGTGTAGTGGTTAAAGCAGCAAAATGGTCAGAGCTGGTATTTTGAAACAGAGAAGGCACTACTAATGCCAACTATATCTTTGTCAATAATGTGTTGGATGTGGATATTTTTGCTTTAAGAGGAGGCAATAGAGAGGTAGAAATTACAAAATGAATAAAGTATGTTTGCCCTGAACACTTTCCATATTATGATTTTTAAATTAATTGTCACAGAAATCTTGGGAATAGCAAGAAAGCTGCTTGGGCTGGCAGGAATGTGTTAATGAGAAAATGTAGTGAGAGTGAGTATTCAATAATTTGTATCTGATATCTGCATATGCTCCCTGATGGGGAAGGAATCATCATGTTTGATAAAAGAACTGCATGATGCTAAGGCCAATTTTCTACCAAAAGTGATGGGAAAGGGGGAGATAGATTGTTAGTTCTATAAATCAACTGTAGCACTGGTTTGATTAGCAAGGAACTTTAGTGTTACCTATAATCAATAGTGATCTGTAAGAACTTAAAAAGATGATTTTGAGGGAAGATCTTACTGCCACAGAAGTTCATAGCAAAATTTCCATTTATTCCATAGAGTCAAGAATTTATTTTTGTTAGGTAGGTTTTTATGGTTTTACATAAAACATATATTTTACAGAAATATTTTCTTGCATTGTTTTATTTTTCCATGCTAAATTAAAGCAAGCAAGTTACCGTAGGGCGATGTGGTAGGAAGGATGTGAAGAGTACGTACCTGAGAATCAGTTAATGCAATAAATTGTATTTTGGTATTCCTTCCATATGCAACCCTAGCTTTCTATCTGGCTGAGACAAATATCTGAGTAGATTTCCTTTTAAAATTCAGTAGCTGAGATTGGACAGCATGTAAATTCTGTACTTCCTCAAGGAACCATGTGGTTTGGGTGCTGATTAACCTCGTTCTCATGGCTTAGTGTTTCTGTTTCTGAGATTTACACAGATAGCTCTAGTGTCTTGGATACACATTAAAAATATTACTATTCCATGTGGTGAAGCACTATTCCAGAACAGAGAGATGGTAGATTCCCTGTCCCTGGAGATGTTCAAGGTCAGGTTGGACAGGGCTCTGAGCAACTTGCTCTAGCTGTGGATGTCCCTCTTCATTGTAGGGGAGTTGGACTAGATGACCTTTAAAAGCACCTTCCAACTCAAACAATTCTATGATAAATTGCGCACATGTCCAGACATGCTTCTTTTTACAGTTACATGAGTATGCATGGAAAACTGGCTGAAGTCTTGTGCCTTTTGCTCAAGCACAGTAAGGCTGGGTGATCTGTTGGAGGCTTGTAGATACACTGCTGAAATATTTATGGGCTAAAGCAAGTGACTGTCAAAAGATAAGATTTAAAAGTAAAAGGAGGGATGTTTACTTCATAATATTTACTTTAATATGTATTTACAAATATTAACTATTACAAACAAATAAAACCACAGCCAGCTCATCCTTCTTTCCTGGTAACTATTATCTGACGAGACTCTGATAGGATTTTTCTGTGTATTGCTGTTTATGGAGCTATCCTGTTCCATGATGTAGAAAACAGGATGATCCACAGATAACTGGCCTTTAGTTTGGCTTCTGACTGTTGTGTTGTTGAAATGAGTTTTGGAATACTGCTGTCTTCCTGAACTAAATAAGAATAGTGAATGAGTTCAAATAGGTCAGAAGAGCTATATGACAATAGCATACAGCCCCACCTTAAATAAAGGAGTTAGAAGCGCTATAACGGTAGGGAATTATGTATACCCTTAAGACCTCTTGGATTAGGAATAAGAGAGGTAGCAAGATCCAATGGCTAGAGGGTCAATCTATAAGATATGTCTTTAGTTCTAGTTGGCAGTTTGAAAAACTGAGCAAAAACTAGCACGTTATTCCTTTGTTACAAGCTCAAAATTAAGTTAGCTTAATCTTTCAGAAGGATTATTTAGGTCAGTGACTAATCAGGGCCTGGTTCAACATATTTTATTTAGAAAGTCAGATTAAATGGATGATATATCTGAGGAATTTCTTTCACTTGAGAGAGTTCTCGTTGAAAAATAGCACTAAGAAAGGGCAGCTATTGTAATAATTGGCAACTAATACATTGATTCATTTTACATTTTACACATTATCAGTGAAAAAGTCTTCAGACTTCTTAATTTTATTTTACATTTATAAAAAGCATTTTCTAATATTAGCGTACCAAATAGCAAAAATTAAAGGCTCATCCTACAATTTGAAAACCTTAAAATTCATTGCATTTCATAGACAACACATATTGGGGAAAATGAAGGAAGTGAAAAATAGTTGGTTCTCGTTACCAACACAGATTGTCTCACTGTTTTACAGGAGTTGCATTATTGGGCTTGCGGACAGACATATTTTGTTGGCATTACTTTTTTGGCTCAAGAATGTGAGAAGTTATATTAGAAGACAATTATTAGAATATTTTTTTTTCTGGTTTTGATGCCAACAGAAGAAAGATATTGTCACAGTCAGAGAATACATCCCAACACTGAAACTTTTTGGATCAGATTTTGGATGAATTAACTTAAAGTCAAATTCTTTCAGATAGAGTATATTAGCAGAAGAGAGAGCCATTACTGCTTTCCAATAAAATGAGAAACATAACTGAGTACCACCTGTCACAAAGGCAGTACAATGATGCAGATGGTTATTTATTTTCAGATAGAGAGGAATAATAGAGAGAGGGGAAAACTGCTGCCAATTTTCTTTTTTTTTCTTCCCTCCCTTTGTTACCTTCTTGTCAGAATACTTTCTCAAATTACAGGAAAAAATGTCCTAGCATTAGAATGGATTGATAGGATGTTCCTTTTGCTACCTAAGATAGTTCACTTTTTTTAGGACAAAATGTGGTTTGAGAGGTCTACCCACTAATTTTTTTACCTTGCATGGTCAGGTCTCAAAAATAGAAAGAAAGGGATTTTGATTGCTTAGTCATATTTTTATTTCTGAAGCTTGGAAATTAATTCATTTTACTTGAAATTTAGTTACCTGTAAGAACCTGAAAATGATCTGCAATTTTAAAAAAGTTTCCATTCATTAATGAAATATTGTTATGATAAATATGCATATTACAAGAATTCAAAACTAATCTGTCTTGTCTGCTATTTACCAGTGTAACTGCAACTAGTGCTTAGGTGGAAATCAAGAGAGAGCAAACTAATCTAATACAAGTCCTTTCTGGTTTAGAATATTCCATGAAATTTTTCACTGTGCCGCTAAAATCTGCTGGCAGCCTTGTTAGGTCCGACAGAGTGCAAGTTCTTGGAATTAAGAAGACGGTGACAGTATCAGATAGGTGTAAATGAGTGAATTAGGTAGGCTTCATGCATACCTATTGTGGGGAGAATTTGAAGTAAGTCATTCCTGTGTTCCCTTTTGTAACTAACAACTACACGAAAATAAAGAATTTGCTCTTGCTAACTAGTGATTTCCTTCCCCCTCATCCATTCTAGTAGAGTGACATATTTTACGGCTAAACTGGGAGAAAAGCCAATATACCCATGGCATATTCCTAGAACAGGAATTGTATCTTGACAATATAAAGCTATATTTGGATCATAAAATTAAAACTGACAGATAGGTACGAGGGCAAAAATGTGAGTGGTACTAGGCCAGTAAATGATGCTAGGCTTCTGTAAATGCTCTTACGCATATTAAAAAATTAAAATGCATAGATAATGTCACTTACTTATATCTGAATACCTTTTGGGAGAGCTTGGCGCTCTTGATAATTAGAGAGTATATCTTACATTAAAAAAACAGCTTATATTACAGTGACACAAAAGGAGAAGCACTGTGAGACCTCTCATGAGCTTAAATTCTGTGATTTTTAGGTCATTGTTTTGGGGGCTGCATCTTAAAACAAATCTATGTTTGTACTTGAAAAGCTGTGTATGACTGTTAAAGTTAGTAGGAATTTACTAACTGGTTTACACCCAGACCATCTTTATGTTAAACACAGACAGCTGTACCTATGCTACATGCATCCAAAATCATGCCATATACCTACAAAGTATTTTAAGAATGAGTTGAGCTCTTTGAATTATTTCCCCAGATAGAACATGATTTTAAGGAATAAAACCTCTGTTCAGTGGGGTTTAAAAACAATGATTCAGGAGAGCATTTGACTAACTGGCTTACTGCAGCCCCAAGAGAGGAGAGGTAATGTTAGGAAAGAGAATACAAGTGAACTTTTGCCATTTTAATTTTCTTCTGAAACATGACACCAGGCAGGGCTCAGGTCAGCTTCTGACCTAAATTCAGAGCACAAGAAAAAGTCTCCTGCTTCTCTACTGAAATTTGCTTTAAACATAGAAGCCCATACCTTATTTAGGTAATGCACTACAAAAATATATAAAGATGAAGTTAGTCTTACATAAATGTTACAAAGCTATTTATTTTGTTAGTATATCTGGCATATTCTTAAAATTTCAAAACTTCAGCTTATCTACATGTTTTGATTTCATACTTCCTGTCCTTGCAGTCAAACTTCTCAAATTATTGATGACTCAAGAACCCGAGCTTACATTTTACCTTAGCTGCCATATACAAAGTCTTGCAAATGTGAAAACAACCTGATTGTATTCTAAAAATTCAGAAACGAGCTATTTAGACCTGCTTCTATTTTTGGGGAAGATAAGCTATTTTGAGACTCTTTGGGAAAGGCAAACAAACAAAAAAGTGTCTTGGTTATGTTTGATAGAAAATAAAGCTTTCACCCTAGTTCTTTACATTCTTCAGTTTCTCTCTGTGGAAAACCTTTGGCTTTGCAGTCTTTCTTAAGGATCCAATATTTTGAACCTTCACGCAGAACATCTTTGATGTAGCTGTTGAAAGAATGGCTTGCACATTTACTTTCCTAATTTGTGGCTTTATAGCTATATAGGTCTCTTAAGTTTTCTGTATGTTTTTCTTTTACTGATTTTTGAGTGGGATGTTACAGACCAGTTTGAGGTGGTTTGTTATCTAAAAGTTTTTCCATATTTCCATTTTCCATCATTCAATAATGGCAAACTCTTGACTCTGTAAAGCACTCTGAGAAAGAACCATTGCAAAATCAAGCGTGTGACTGATCTGACTGATGCTAATTCACTTTTGATGGCCCATTCAGTAACTTGTTTGTACTACTATATATGGTGCTCATGGTCTTTATACTGTTTCTCAGTGTGAAGAGTTGTGTTGGATGAATAGCATCATGTATGCTATAAGCTGATGCCCCTCCTCCCACTCTTGGTAAAATCTGATTTGTTCTTGCTCTTTGCTTTTAGATGTTTATGAGTGAATGAATGTGTTTTTAGGGAGTCTGATGGGGAGTGAATGACATGTGAAATAGTACGGGGCTTGACGAATTATAGTACTTTATCCTGTGGGATGCCTTTGAGATATTTACATAGAGAAGACTAAGCACCCTTATGCTAAGATTCATTTCTAATCTTCCCAGTGTCACAATTGGTATATTCACTTTATTTTTTATTTTTTTGTTTGTTTAAAGAAAAACAATCACTTTTAAATGCATTCCTTTCCAAGCTTCATCATGACGTTTATAGCTTAATTATAAGCTCCTGCAAATAGGGTTTTACTGTGTAAGTGCTGACACAGCCTTACCTCTAGTGACCTGAATGGCCAACTGTGTTAATTACTGTAAATCAGTAATCGTTATGAAAATGTGTATCTCAGATCTCTTCCCGAATCTGGACTGTAGTACTTGTCTTTCTGTTGTGCTATGTGTATATGTCACTTTGTACAAAGACCAAATTCCTGGCTGTCATTCAGAAAAGCAACTCCCTTCTTTGTGAGAACCAACTTTGACTCTGCTTTCTATGTGCCTGATGTATGAATAAACTGACTCAGAAGAACTTCAGAAAGCTTGAAGAATATGACCCTTGGTGGAGGAAATTTAATCAGATTTAGTGAAACTGTTGATTGATCTACTTTTAGACTGCAGAGGATATCCAAAATGTAGGGCACAGCCTGATGCTTTGGCAAGGAAATTAACAGAGGTTTATTTGTTATCTTATTTTTCCTAGTCAGGTCTCTGTTCACCCTAACTCGCACACACAGGTTTCAGTGGGCATGTTTTTTGGGATAGATGGGCTGGGAAGCAATGGATACAAGAACTTGTCTGGCTCAGCTGTCTTGGTAGGCAATGGTAGGCAATATGGCACCTGCACCTGTAACAAGTGTTATGGGGGCTCATCTGTCCCTTGTCTTGCTTGGTGATGTAGGCTTTGCAATGGTTTTTTGTGGTGCTTGCTGGAGTTTTCGGATGGCCAAATGTCATTGCTGAGGTGCAGAGACAGGCAGATCAGGAGCAACTAGATGTATGACAGGCTTAGATGATAAAATTGGGTGAAGAAGGGTCTTAAGCCTTCCATTAATTAACTGTAGGCAGAAGAATATGGCAAATGGATGAGTTTTAATAACTTTCCGATAAAAGGAGATGGTAATTTTAGTGAAGAATGGGACAAAGCACTATTTCAAAGGTGCTGTCCAGGTGAAGTGTCAAAGCCTGGCAGGACTGAGAACTGTTTTCAGCGCTCTTCAGATGCTTTACACATCCAGATGTGTTTTGGTCCAAAAGCTGTTCTGTATTGAAGCAGCAGTCCCGGGTGAACTGCGACCGAAGCGAAGCAGAGATCTCCTGAGCCCGGTCTAAGCGTTCGCAAGGGTGCCTGCCGAGGGTCTGTGCTTGGGGTCAGGTCCCACCGCTCCCTTCCCGTCCCCTTGGGACCGGTGAGCAGAAGGAGAGATGCCGTGCCCGGGCATCTCTTCGCAGCTGCGGCGCGATCCGCCCGCGTTCACCGCTCCGCCGGGAGCCGGCGGCGAGAGCTGGGGACGGGGGGCGGCGGCAGGATCCGGCCACATCCCGCAGGTGGATCCGGCTCCTGCCTCCCCCCGCACCGGGCCCGGCGGGGCGCGGAGCCATGTGACTGCCGCGCTTCCTGCCTCCGCGCCACCTGATCCGCGGCGGAGCGCGGCGGATCGCGGAGCCCACCGCAGCCCGGCGGCTCCCACGGTGCCCGGGGAGCGCAGCGCTCGGCTCCGCGCCGGCCGGCGGGCGGGCGGCGGGGAGGGCGCTGCCACGGCCCCGCCGCCGCCGCATGGAGACCCAGGACCAGGGGGCGCAGATGGAGCCGCTGCTGCCCACGGTACGGCTGCCGCAACGCGGCCCCCGGTCGCCGGGAGATGCGGCGCGCCCCGCGGGAGGCAGCTGGGAAGCGGGGCGCGGCGGGGGGGAACCTCCTGCCCGATTGTGCCACGGCTCGGAGCGGGCTTCTCTGTGCGAGGGGAAACAGGTTGGCTCGCTCCGGTGCCGAGCGATGCGGCGGCGGCGCGATGGAGCGAGCGTGTGCGGTGTCCGTCCCAGCTCCCCCGGGTCCCCTTCTCTCTGATTCCCCTTGCCTCCGACAGCATCTTCATGAGGATCTCCCTTTTCCTTCCCCTCCCCCGGCACCCGCTGGCTGCGTGGCAGCCCTGGGGAGCGAACACCTGTGCCATGCGCCCCGGGGACCTTGGCTCTGCAGGTCCCTGGTCCTCCTTTGCTTGCAGACCGCAGAGGAATTTTCCCAGCCCTGGCACTTGCACGTCGGGGTCTGTCTCCCACCGGATCTTGATCTGTTATCCCTGCCGCGATATTGCAGTTTCTTGTGCTCGGAGCTCGTGGAGCTCCATATCTGTGGGGTTATTGGCTGGGGGTGTGCGATGCACCTTTGCCTCCAAGGACAGCTTGCACAACTATGATCAGCGTTTCCTAGCAGGTGGGGATCCTTTTTACTGCCTGCCTTCCCCCAAACACCAGGTTTGTGGATGCACGCAATGTGCCAATGTGGATGTTGATCTTGGTCTTTTACTGAGATTCAATTTGTGAATGAAGGTTCCTGCCTTGTACTGGAAATCAGACTGTCTGGGGCAGGGAGAAGTCTCTCATGTGCATACACAAGTGTCTGCCTATGCGTACACATCCACATGAACACACCGCATTGGTCTGCGGAGGATTCTCTGGCTCTCAAAATGGTTCTGTGTTAGCATGACAAGCTGTACAGCATTGACAAAGCTTGAAAGAGCCAAGTCTCAGCTGCTGCAGGTTGACAAGAGGCATTTATGGCAAGCCTATTTTTGTAGGGTATGTTCCCATCATCTGTTGACGTGGTCCATTTTGTAGTCAGGTGGCAGGTTGCTACACAGCGTGAGCTATCTCCAGCATCTCCTTTTTCATTGTGGCAAGGACAGCTTTTCTTTTTGCTCTCTGGATTCCTTTAATGAGTAATAGCTTTAATTCTCATCATTTGCTTCTCTTGCAGCTTCTGACACAGGAGTAGGAAAAGGTCTTATATTTTTCACTGACAGGCCAATTGTCTAGTTCCTTTCCTTTGAGGGGCAATTCAGTGTCAGTCCAGCTTCCACCTCTAGTGTTCATGATTGCTGACTCTGAAGACTTAGCTCTCTGTGTTTCATCCCAGTGTGACAGCCTGCAGTCGGTAGCAGGCTAGCTCTTATTAGTGTGCTACTAGGCAGTCAGTCTCTCTTTGTGAATGTGCATCACCTCTGTTTGTGTGGTACTAGATGCTTGGGGAACAAGAGGAGTTCTTTTGGGAAGGGCAGTGGACACGGTTACCTTATGCTGTCTGGCTTTAGATTTGTTCTCCCAGGACTAAGCACAGAAGAAAGGCTGCTGCTGCTGTTGTTGGGAAGACCATGGAAGAAAGCATTTACTGTGTACCTATTAGGGAAGAATTGTCCCTGGTTACATCTGCAGTCCTAAGCAGCAGAGCCCTTCCCTGTCTGCAGAGCTGTTGGTCCCTGGTAGTGCTGCTTGTTAGGCGTAGGGCCTGGATCCCATCTCCTGTTTAGTATAGCTGCCTAGTTCAGCATCTGTTGTGCAAATGTCAAGGGGAGAACGGACTCTTCTGTACTTTACGTAGTATTTGTCACTGCATGTATTCATCTTAAATTCTACTCTCTTGCTCTTGCTGTTTCCAAGAGGGCCTCTGCAGTTCAACATGGTGACCTTGCTTTCCTCCTGTAACAGTGATGGTAAAGACAAACCTCCTTCAATCTTGGTGATCTCTCTGTCCTGCTGGCATATTTTCTGTGCATCAAGCAATAAAATGTCAAAATGTGATTTGGCAGCCTCAGTCTGGCAGATGTCTCTAGCGCTGTGCATGGGGGATGTCTTGTACCTGGGGTTAGCGCAGAGTTTAAGGAGCAGGAATGTTAAGAATGTTCAAGAAACATTTAAATGTTGTACATGGACATGGTTTAGTGGAGAAATGGTGGTGGCAGATGGACAGTTGGGCTAGATGGTCCTGGAGGTCTTTTCCAACCTTGGTGATTCTATGAATTGGTACTAGTTTAGTGCTTCAGCCTGGGAGACATAGCAGTATATGACATAGCAGTCCCTTGAGATTGCTTCTGTTTTAAGAGTCAAACCTCATCTTGATTGGAATTAAATGGAAACTGGCATGAAGCTGCAGAATAGGTACAGTTCTGTTCCCAAGCTTCATCTGAGTCTAATGGCCACAGAGTATGAAGAAAAAGAGAATCCCAGCTAGAAGACTTCTGTTTCCTTCAAGATCTTAGTCTAACTGTTTTTGTGTTTGTGTGTGAGAAACTGCAAAGTGGGATACATTAAAATTGTTATTCACAATAGAAGGAATAGTCCTTGATTAACTTTAGCTTCTGATAGTGCCTAGAAATTGTGAAACATGAATATCATTTCCCACCCAAAACTCCACAGTCTGTACAAAATGGAATCTATTTTTATTGTAGTGTAATGATATGTTGTTGCTAATTTTATTGTACAAGTTTCTAATTAAAAACCCAGATACACAGAATTTGCAGAGGGATAAAACACATTGTTCCTTGTTGATTTGAGGACTAAAGCGGAAGTATTTTTTCATCTGCAATTTCTTAATAGTCTGCAGTACCATTGTTAGAAGTAAGGCTTCTTGTGGTTTTTGTTTTTTGTTTTTTGTTTTGAGAAATCTATTGGGAATTGTCTGTAAGAGCAATATTATAGTATTAAGTTAAAAATAAGTTGGCTCAAATTGTTACTGAATAAATAACACAAATGCTGTCCTATCATTCAATACATATATGGTAACAAAATGCTTTGTGTCTAATGTTATATTTATCGACCATCAAGTATACTTTTTCAGTGTGATTATTCAGAGTGCTTTAAAATAGTTGTAAGTAATTGAAAGATTGCTGCGAAGTCATCATTTGATTACAGAACGGGAGAAACAATTTACTGATCTTCTATCCAAAGGTTTACTGATTTCTTATCAGAGGACTGGATATTGTTAGTTGTCTGCATATATGTACACTTCAACACATGTAACTTGCCTCTTGAATTGTCACTTAAGACAGTTTATTTATATATAAAAAGTTGACTTTAGCGTGTTTGTTTCTGTTGGTTCCAGGTCACTCTTGTTATGCAAATAAAAACTGGCTTTTCAAACGAGGTCGTTATCTGATTGAGGTTTGATGCTTCTCATGTATAAGCATGTATCGATGAAGTGAGCAGAGATTTTTGTTAACTGTGTTTATGCATAGCATATTGCTTTGCTGTGTTGTCTGAATACAGTGATAACAGTAATACCCATATATTTAACCACATAAAACCAAACCTTCTCTTCCTTTCTAAGTTCATATTCCCATTTTCCTCTTTCAGTCTTTTAAAATTCAATTTTATTTTATTTTTTAAATTTTAAATCTGGGAGATTTAAGACCTTAAAGCATGACATTGTTATATATGTCCGCAGATACACATACGACATGTGTGTGTACTATGCTTGTAGAGGTAAATGTTGTTTATTTCCACTACTCTTGTCACTGCTGCAAATGACACACAGATATGGCTTCTTAGGTCTCTGTATGTGGGAGAATGGTATAGCAAGATCTTGAGTAACAGCTATTTTTAATGCAGCAGGTGAGTGTGGGAAGCTACACGCATTAAAAGGCCAAATTCTTTTGCTTTTGTTAATGCTGAGTGGGACCTCCTGCGAGGGTTGCAGATGAAATGTATTGCTCATTACGAGAATGGATGTCAGAATCTGATCCAAGGACTAATTCCCAGTTCTCTTCCCCAGAATTTAGCATTATAGCAACAGTTAAGGCAAGTTTATAGTGTGTGGTGGTTCTTTTGGAGAATAACGGAGACAGTGTGACGTTTCCATGACAAGAGTACTGAGATAGTGGCACCACTGAAAACAAAACCGTTAAACCCAATTGTAAGTATAAATTTAGGACAGAGTTGAAGCTTTGGGTATTTTTCTTTCTTACTGCCTGATTCCAAGTTCTGGATGAAGAGAAAAAAAATCTTTCTCCTGGAAAATGCTAGAAGAAAACGAAGTGACAGGTGCGCTTTTTTTTTTCTTTTTTTTTTTCAAACAACAACAACATCATGATAAAAAAAAAATTGGAATCATATGATGTGCTGTTGTGTTACTGTCTAAGGATGATGATTTGCAATCTGACATACGTTTGTGCAAAAATAAGTAAAGCTATGAATTCTCTGTGGAAGTAATTCTACTTTAATGTGTTTATACCTGGTTTGAGTACTTCACACAATTTCTGCTTGTTAAATATGCGTTTCCATTTCCTCTGCTAGTAATTAGACCTCCCCTTTCTACTTTTTCATTTAGAAGGATACAGAATCATTCTAAAACAAAATACTTCCACTGGCATCTACTAGTGCTTCTTAAGTAACGTTTAAACCTTAGTGGATGAGAAACTTTAAGCAGGTGAAGGAAACAAAATCCATTGTAAACTATCTTTAACGATTACTTATGTATGTGATAAGAGAAAACATAGGATGTTCCTTTCATTTCGGTACCATACTGCAATGTACATTTTTAGGTCTGTATTTAAAACAAAGAAATAACAACAACAAAAATAACAACCAAGAAAATCACTGTGAACTTCTGAAGAATCATGCCATTAGGACTCCCCTAATATTAAAATGCCATTTTTATGTCCACCAAATCAATGGAGGACTGAATGTGTTCAGTTTAAAAGTTATTCTCGTGAAACAAAAAATATGTGTAGAATATTTGAAGATGATTGAAGTCCACCCTGCTTCTACAAAGCTTTTGGTCAGGATAGGCAAGATAAAAATGAGAATAGATGCAATTGCTATAAAAGGTGTAAAAAAATATCTTGGGTGGGAGGAATTGGAGCATTAAAGAAGGGTAAAAATGAATGTGGAGAAATTTGTGCAACATTGGAGAGGTGATGAATGAAAAAATGAGGGAGCTAATTAAGTTGTATAAGGAGGAAATTATTTTGCTATGGCACAGGAAAGGAAATGGAGGAACAGCAGTGGGAAAATCAGGTCATACCTTCATATAGTTGGTGAGAAAATGGACTCTGAATCCTCATTCTTCCCTGTCTGCTAATTTCCCTGACTGAACACTGGAGACTTTTCACTTTGTATGAGTAGTTTTTTATGAGACATTGAAAAATTGACTACAACTTCTCAATCTTACAATTCAGTTGAGATGTGAAATATATGTCAGATTTGCAAGTTATCATTTTTAATCAACCAGCAAGAACTTGCTGCAAAGAAATAGACATATTAGCATATTTAGGAAGAAATGAAGTCTGAAGATGCGTGAGACAGTGTTTGGCACTTCTAAGATCTTAACTGCTTACTACAGTACTGCATATAGTGCTTCAGGAAAAGAATAGCAATGGTAGAGCAGTTAGATGAGTACAACAAAAGCCATGATGAGCCTAAAAATACAAAATAATGTTTGGAAGAACTGGTATTCCTTAGTCAGAAGTTAAAAAGACATTTTACATACTTCTTGTATGTAGAATTTGCAGCTACAAGTTGTCTGATATTATTTGCTGAATCTCTGTTATTCAGCTGTAGGAACAAGTTAGACAAATATCAGCCAGGAAAGATGCATATGCAGTTATCCCTGCTTAGGGCTGAGTGATAGACAGGAAGACCTTGTGAGATCTTTACCAATTCTATTGTTCTGTGACAATGGCTCACTCTTGACTTTATAGAAGTACTGTTTTATATTATATGCAAATTGAGGAGATAAATGTTGATAAGATAAGCCCATCTAAGTCTTCAATTATGTTTTATATAAACATACTGAAAGCATATTTAAAAGGGGGGGTGCCTAACTGTCAATGATTTTGTGATTACAACATGCATGTTACAGGGATGCAAAATGTTACATTATTTATTTGTTTATTTTTGCAAAACGATAAACATGAACATAGATTTTATGCAGTCCTGTTTACTTTCTAAAGAGCTTGGCAATCTGTCTGCACTGGTGGGACTGCAAGAGCTCCCAGGACTAGTTTTGCTGGGATCTCCTTGTAGCTATTATGCTCAAAGACTCTAGGAAGTGTTGTACATTTTTCTTGCTTTTTGGAGAAAGTGTGGGATCGCTTTTCACCTTTTCTGGGAAACTTGCAGGATGCTGTAGATTAAGAAGTGATCTGAAGCCACTGTTCTGAGGAATTGTTCCAGATATCAGTCACTAACAATTGTGCTATTTTTTCTCAAGAGGCATTCACAGTCACTTCATGTAAAAATAAAAAAAACCCAAACCCTGTTATCAGATTCTGGCAAGAAAGGAAAATAGATATTTAAGCTATAATTAGTCAGTCAAACTGTTTAATTAAATTCAATTGTAAATGCCTTGTCAGTTCCGGAGAGGAAGATCTTATGTACATGTAAACTTCTTTTTCAACAGCTGAAAGTGTTTCAGGGTTTTATTTTAGAAATATAGATCTATCAGCAAGAATGTGATTTCATATCTATACTCTCCCACTGAAACACTGAAAACTCAGTGGTAGTTGTGTGGTGTTAAGGATGCTTAATGATGCTGTAAAAATCAATAGGAAATAAAGGTAAAAGTGGGGGGACTGTGTATCAAATTATAACTGCTTTGGATTTTTTTATTAGTACCGACAAACTTGTGTTTGTCACAATTTTTGTTTTTAGAATCAAGGAACTGAATCCAAAGGAGAATAAAAAATGCTGCAGAATTGTTCTGCTCAGGTATTTTAATTTTCAGATTCAGAAAAATGCTACTGATAGATTTGAATAATTGGATTTATAATTATAGGATACAAATTGGGGGGAGGCAAAGAAAGACTGCATTATATTGATATGCTCAGTATTAGGAAGAGTCAGTACAATTTTCAAATTTTTGTATGTGTATATATATGTAACTAATATATGTATGTATATATTTATAACTATATATATTATATATATATATATATAGTTATATAGTTATATATTTTATATATATATATATATATAATATAAGTGGGCCAAAACATCAGGCTGGCTTCTGTCTACTAAGATTTATTTCATTTTGTGAAGCTTAGTTTCTATTGTTAAACCAAGCAGAAAAAAAAGTGGGTAATTTCGGAGTGAGATCCTGCAGTCTATTTCCTACATCTAGGCAGACCAAAGATTCTATCAATGTGGGTAGGTTTTGGCCTGGAGAGTATTTTTTGGAGGGGGGATTTTGTTTTCAACACCTGTCTGTATCTTTGCTAGTTTTCCAGGAGCCAAATACAAACCCTATCAATAGCATTGATAACATGTGACTGATGAAAAATATGTTTCCTCACAAGTAGAGTTTTATTTGTTTAGAAATGTATACTGAAAACACAGAAAACCATGAAAGCTTTCTCTTTGGAGTTAACCAGCATAAATGAGGTCTAAAACCAACTTGAGGAAATTACCAAAATTCCCATGTGACAATAAGTAAAATCTGACTTCAGTTGTAGAAACATGTATTTATTTCTCAAAGTTGAACTTGGTAGAGTTGAGGGCATTGTTCTTATTTTATTATTTTATTTGCTTATCATGTCACAAGACACAGCCTACCATAACAGTCATAAAATGAATCTTGAACTTTCAGCTAACTCCAGAAATAATGTACTCACAAATCATAGGAGGTTGGTGTTTTTTCATTTGACATGCAATTAAGTAATGAAAACAATACAGTGGGAATTTCAATGGCAAGTATTAGCTGCTCAGTTGCTGTGGAGATTTGTTCTTTACCCTTGGGTTCAAGACTCAGCTTACAGATACATTGTTCCAAATATTGCTAAATAGCCACATGGAAAATGGTTGAACTGCTGTTGCTGTTATGACATTTTTTTTACCAGTTCTGTGCAAATTAGAAGTGAAAAGTTTAGTATCATCTACAGAGAATGCAGAGCAGTTTTTTGTAAGAAAGCATCTCAAGCATATTGTTGCAATACTAGTAAGATTATAAATTTATGTTCTGAAAATTCCTAACTAGGAGGTATACCCTCTTGTTATGCTCTGTAGTCTAAAGACTGAAGCAAAAGTAATAATCTTAATGTGTCTGTGAAAGAGTGGACATTGTTCTCCTCCCTTTTTGATTTCACGGAAATTGGGGTAACCTATATCATATTTTTCTGAAAAATCAGTGTGCTTTTAATCATTTTTGTGACCTACTTAAATGAGTACCAAAATAGAATCAGAGTGTCCTAGAACAGTGCATTATTGAGCAAAGATAAAGAATAATATATAGATTGTTGTTTTAACTGAATTTATAGAATAAAAGACATGTTGATCTAGCCCCTCCAGCCTAGACTGTGCTTCTTGAGACTCATATAAGCTCCAAAAGTATCACCATTAATATAAATGCAGTCTTTCCAAATCTGTTGTATTCTGAGACATCTTCAGAACTTAATCCACTTCTGTGCAGAACAGTTCATAACTTTAATTGTGACCACATTTTGCATCTCTTAGGAAGCTTCCTTGTTGTTCTGTTTTTCTTCTTAATGATTGTGCTATAGTGAAATGCATTGTTGTGTCCACTTGTTTTTGTCACAACATTATAAACAGCTTTTGAAATTAAACACAGAAACAAGCAGTAAAGGCACTCATGAAGCTGAGGTTCATACACATCTGAGAATCTTTGCCTGTGAAAGTTCTAGTCATAGTTGAATTCCAGATCTCATTTTGAGAGAAGAGTGTGGATGAATCCAGAACATGTTAACATGTTCTCAAAAATAATACTGACTTGTGCAATGGTCCTCATGTGTATCCTCACCAGTTTCATATAAGAGAGATTTTTTTTCCTACTATCATCCATCCTGCTTTCTCCGTTAATTCACTGAAACCCCATGTAACTCACAGGACTTTGCTCTGAAGAGGCATCGAAAGAAAAGGGTAAGGACTATTAAATTAACTTTTAAGGAAAAAGCACATTTTGTTTCAGATAAGATGTGATATTTTTCAGTGATCTATTGGTTTCAAGTTGCCTGAAAGTTTTGGACCTCATATCCACTGTATCTGATTTCTTTTGGCCAAAAAATGCATAATACATTTTTTTTTATTCAGCCACCCATAAGAATAGCTGAGAGGTTTTTAAATGCAATTCAACATTGTTCAGAACAACAAAAAACTACTGTAACTTCTGGGTTGGAGAAGAAGTGAACCTTAAGAAAGAAATGTGCAAAAACTTGTAATTCTCAATCACAATTTGAACAAAAGGAGCTATGATTTCTTTTAATTCTAGTGCTTCTACGTTGGCCTAATTTGGGGTAAAATAACAGAAACAACAAAAACTTACTTGCCTTGTAAAATATTGAAATCATTGAAGACTGTGCATACATTAACAAGGAGAGTCCATTAACAAGAAGTACATTTGTGGAGGAGAAAAAGTTGATTGTGAGTACTGCAAATCACTACTGTACCTATGATGAGACAGGTTTGCCTAGGGAGATTTTCTCCCTCAGGAACTGCATTCCCATTAGCGGTCACAATGCTCTGATTACCTTTGCTCCTTAAACGCATATTCCATTTTGCTTTCATCTGAAAGAAATGAAGATTGAGACTGCTGCTTGATGTGTGTTCATATGTGCACAAGGTGAACGTGGATGACTGTGGGATATGCTTCACAAGTGCCCTTTTCCTCACATACACAAAGTATAGACATGCAAGAGTTTCCAAAAAGAAAGTTTGCAGAGCATTTTACTTTTTTAGTTGTTTAAGTATGTTATCAGAGAATACTGGACATTCTGAGGTTGATATTTTATAATGATCATCTTCACAACACAGAAACAGACAAATGTCTAACATGGGTAATTCCTGCTTGAACTTACCAAATTTTTCAGGAAAGCTTACAAAATACATGGTGAAAACAAATGAATGACCTTAGTAACAGTTGCTGCTCAGTAGGGCTTTGTTGGAAGAAGTAACCACTGTGCAATGATCTACATACGACGCTTGTAAGCAAAAAGTCACTCTGAACCAGTAATGGCTTAAATTATTCTCTTCTGACATTTTGTCTATCATCCAAATGTCTTCCTTGCTCCTTTCGTGCTTCATCATTTTGCAAATGGAGTCGGTCTGTCTTCTAAGAAGAAAAAAAGAAGCTAACATTAAACTTAAAAGCTTGAATTTATGGATCCTGTCTAGACTGACAGACCTTGTAGTGAAAAACTTTTCCTTTTTTTGCAAGCTTCAATTAAGAGCAATGAACCAAGGGAGTTACTGGGTTTCCTTTACGTAAGAGCTTAGGACACTAGGAGAAAGACTGAGAAGATCAATTAAGTGGTCAAGATGTATATGTGGCAGAGACTTTGTTCTTCATGTTGAAAATGTTTAGAAACAGAAAAGTTAGCTTAGCCACTTGTTCTCACCAGTCCTTTGTTCCGTTTTAGTTGGTTCTCTTTCAGAAGTGGAAGGTGTTTATAATACTTTCTTGATGCTTGTGCTACGTAATACGATGGTAATACGATGTGAGTTCTGAAGGTTTTGTGGCTTACAGTTTATATTCTTCATTGTCCAAAGCCCCAGAATTGACCCTATGTGCATACATTATGTAGTACAATCATTACAAATCTAGCACACCATCATCAGTAGAGCTATTTTTCTTGCTAATTTCGGCAATACATCTCACTAGGAGACTGAGTGAGGTGGAAAGTATTCTCTAGAGAAATAAGCTGCAAAGGGTGGGAAAAACGTTTTAATCACAAATCAAATTGTTACAAGTACTTACTATGAAGAGGTTTACCTGCCCACCCTTTCATGATGTTAAAAACAATACTGTGCTTTGAAGGTTACCATTGAGATAAAGGTTGGTCTATCCTGTATAAAGCTCAGAGGGCTTCCATGAATGCACAAATTGGGGTATATGGCAGAGCTAATGAATCTGGTTTCTGTATGTAGTCAAAGTCCCATGACTTGAAATGTACATATTAGCAGGATCGAGTTTATTTCTGCTGGATACATCTTAAGTAAGAAAATAATATTGATTTATAATTATTTTGAGTGATTCAGAGATTTTTTATTTGATCTGTCTGTGTAACAGATTATTTTCCTGCTAACATTAGTATTTTTTTTTCCAGCAGAATTTTCTTGTGCTTTCAGAAATGGTGTTTTTTGTTTCCAGTATCTAAGACTAAATAGATTTACTTTTGGTTTCCATATTAATGCCTCATCATATTGGTGACAAAATTGATAGAAAGTATCAAAAATATTTTAAGGCTTATGTAGAGGAAATTTATTTTATCTTTCTGTAACAAAATTGTTATTTTGTATTGTGTGCTTTTATGTTAGCATTATAATGAACTATTAGGGTCTGGCCTTTTATTTATTTTTTTTTTTTTCCCATTTTGTTTTGTTTCTGTAGTGCCTGATGTTTTAATTTTGGAAATACTTCCTTTGAATTATCTAAAACTAGGCTTTATTTTGAGATAGCATTCTCTAATGACCAAACTTCAAAGCCGTAGATATATACTTAGATTTATTACAATATTTTAAGCTTTAAAATAGCTTCCAACAAGTGCCTTTAAAAGTAGTTGTAGTATTTAAGAAAAAAAAGTCCTTTGCTTACTTGGAGTGGGAAATGACTTGTCCACAAAATCTCAATTGTCAAGTGTTCTATTTTTTGCTTATTGACTGGAAATGATGGGAGCACAAGTGCTAGAGAAGTTTTAATCATTGTAAGTTCCAAGATGGTAGATGTAATATGAACATGAGGGATCTAACACATGCGTGTGAATTGTGACAGCAAGGAATTCTTGCTTGTGAGAGCAAGACATTAAAAAAAAAAAAAAAAAGAGAAAAGAAAGAGAAAAGAAAATTCAGTATCAAATCATTATTGCTAACTTCTATGTTTCTGTCATAATCTTGTTATCTTATAGATTGAACACCAAGAAGACACCTCTCTTTTTTAGATTTTTGTTTAAAAGATAAAAATAAAGCAGGCAACCTGAGACTGAGTTTTGCCTGAGCTTTCAATTTTGGGACTTTACAGTCTTGATCATGCTTTGAAATCATGTCAGTATTTTTTGACTAGTGGGAAAATAGTTTCTGAAATAGCTTCCTGAAGCTATGCAGATTAGGAGTTGTTTTGGAAATTAGGCAATTCAGAAGACAGAATATGATAATGTGAAAAATAAAATGAATACCAAATGAATTGTAACTATGTAGTTATAGCGGAAACTGAGATGCTCAACAAAATTATCGGTAAGTCAAAAATGAAAGAGAATCACTTTCTCATGGTGGGCAGAGTTCAAGTGCAAGAATTTAAGTCATGTAGGATACTGTGGAGGCCATAAGTTTAAAAAGGTTAAAAAGGAATTAGATAATTAAACTCAATTATCTTAATTCGACAGATGCAATCATCTGCTTAGGAAAACTTTAAACTGCTTCTTACCAGAAAGTAGGACTGAATACCGGAAGAAAGACCTGAGATTTCTGCAGTTCTGATTTTGCTTTCCTTCCCTGGGTCCATTAAATAGCATTTGTTATTGTTAGGTTGGCAGTGACAGGTTATAACTTGGATGTTTTTGTGGAAAGAAAAATAGTTCTGTTTGGCCTCAAGAGTGGCAGTTTACTTAGTCACCTGTAGATGAGCTCACTTAAAGTAACAGCTGATCCAAAATGAGTTGGGGTTGCCTATGCACTGCCTTTTTTTTTTTTTTTTCTTTTGGTGACAAAGAGTTTATTTTTTCTGGTAAGTTATGGTTACATATTTTTAATTTGAGTATTTCTGGAGTAAGTTATTGGCAATTCAGAGATTCAGATATGAATGTGTGGCACTCATAAAATATTTGCCATTTCAACAGTGGGCAACATCAGCCTGGAGGGGTCTATCTGACCATGCTCTTGCTGAATTCAGTAGCACAGGAAATTTAACTTCATTTTGCTCCATCCATACATTTCCTTGCGATTAAATGAGCCATCTAAACATCTTCACAGGCTTGTGAACTTACGTCTGTCTTCCCCAAAGCACCTTCCTTTGCTGAATCTCTGGAGCTTTGTTAATATAATTGCTTTGGCTGTGATCACAAATCTTATTTTTTTAATCTAGATTACTTTCAAGTAGTTTCAGCATTCACTGTAAGTGTGTTGCCAAGCAATTTATAAGATGCAGCTTGGCAGGACACGCAAAGTACTTCGTTTTCACAATGGGCAAGTAGTGGTGCATTCTTTTACAGATTCAGTTATGAACTTCAAAGAAGGGCAAAAGGCTGTTACTGAGCGAGGGAGAGTCACTGTAGGAGCTGATGATGGATATCCAGTGCTTTCATTTTAATTGTATTAATGACAGACTAATACACTGGATTTTACTTGCTTGATTCATTTGGTTACTAGCCATGTGTAACCCAACTGATGGGCCCTAAATGACATCTAGTCTGTCTCCCTACTGCTGGTCTTCTCACTCTTTGCATCTTTGTTGTGTGCTTTGGCAAGCAAAAAAAAGCTTATTACCTAAATGATGATAACGTGACTGTTGTAATGTGAACACCATATTGCAGCAGTTCAAGGAGTTACAGAAAGGATTGTTTCCAAAGTTTTGATGCTTCAGTCTACTGACGTGGTGATGATATATTTTTTTTAATCTCCATTTACTCTGCAGTTTAACATAAGAGAATTCATGTCCTTACAGTTAAGTGGTACAGTTATGCACAACTCTAGTAAAATCTATTCTTTAGAGGGAGGAAAACTTACTAAGTTGGTAAATAAACAATTTTTTTTTTTTTAATATTTATTTGAATGTACAAAGCAAAATTAGAATCATAGAATCAATGACTGTCGTTTCACATATATGCTTTGATGATAAAGAGAAACATGAAAACAGGTTTTGAATTTAGACCACTGCAAATACTTAAAAGTGACATCTATAACAGCGTGCAGAAGAGCTATGATAAAAACTGAATGCAAATACTTGTAGAAAAGAGATACTTAAGAAACATATTCTTTGCAATACTGGGTAAGACTGGATCCTATATTGAAACATTTCAAAGAAATAAATCTAATAAATATTATTTGTTATTAGGATTGAGGAATTAATTTATCAGTTTTGGATTGTACTGTGCTGAGAAACCAAGCTTGAGTTCAATTTTAAGGATTAATACTTAGATTTAGATGTTTATGCTAAAAAAAATCGTAAAAATCTTTAAGGACATCTAAAATTCAACCTAGGTTTGAATCTGACCTAGAATAAAGAACTGTTCAGATATAGAAGTTTTTCCACAGTTTCTGTATATCTGAATGGTTAGCCAAATTTTGTTTGGGAAAGTACAATGCGTTGTAACTTGAATGAAAGCAATGAAATTTCCCAAGATTAAAATAAATGAGATCTCTTACACCCTCCCACATCCCTTGGTATTTCTATAGTACTTTTATGGCTTACACAAATGTGTAATAGCATCCTGTTTTCTTTTGCTAACATCTTCATGATTTTCATTTTTGTTTCTGTTTTCCTCTGTGGTTCGTTCTTTGTACGTTATGACCCACTATCAGGAGATGATTTGCACTGTGCAATTATGGATGTGGTTTTATGCAATATTGTTTTCTAACCCTGACAGCTACAGCAGCAGTAGTCTGAAATTAACTTAGAAACTCACAATCCTAATCACTGGGTTTTGTGCTGCTTCAGCTATGTGTACTTTCAGCTAGATAAACTAAGACTGTATTACTGCAGATGTGAGATGTGTTAAGTGTGATAGAGCTGATTGATGGGTCGATTCAGGATTCATTCAAAGTTGAGAATCCAGCTGCCAGGACACACAACTGACTCACATTCAACTTATCATCAACCAGAACCCCCAGATCCCTTTCTGTAGGGCTGCTCTGCAGCCTCTTGTGCCCTAGTCTGTGCATATATCCAGGGTTGCCCTGTACCAGGTGCAGAATCTGGCACTTGCAGTGTTATACTAACCAATGAGAATAGATCTCTGTTTAGGAAAATATCTAAAAATCTAATTGCAAAACAAGATTAAAATTGACTATTAAACTTTCCCACAAACTCATTTAAATAATAGTTGTATTGGTTTTGTTTTAACTGTACCTGCTTTGCTTAGGGCATAGTACAAAAGTGCAGAACTTGGAGAGGCAAGATGCTTGTGGCAGTCTGCTTTACTTTCGGTTAGTGAAGTGCTTAATGACACTTCTTTCTCTAGGCACCTTTTACCTTTCATCTCCTTCAGCACTGAGTCTGTTCCCAAACTGTATTTTCTTTGTGATCCCTCTAATGGGATGCATTATGCTGACTGGTTTTCATGTAAAAAAAAAAAAAAGAACAAAAGCCCATTCTTTTCTCATTTACTTCTTTGTAGATGAAGAGGTACACTCTGGAGCATTCATTTGTTTGGGAACATCTTCTGGATCGCTATAACCATGGTGTATCAATAGGACAGACTTAAAATTCTGTATAATCATAATGTGTATTTCACAGATCTTATTCTTTATGATAAATAAGGAAATGTGAGGTCATATTGCTTAAGTAATCTTGGAGTTGCTGCTATTATTTGTTCTAATGTTTCAAAAATGTAATATTTTGTGGACGTTTTAATACGAACAAGAAAAACGTTATGTAGAGAACCTGCTTTATCAGGGGAGTTGGACTCAATGATCTCTTGAGGTCCCTTCCCACCCCCACAATGCTGTCATTATGTAATGTGAGTGCTTTTTACCTTTTTACCTTTTAAGGCATCAGTGATCTAGTGGCAGTTTCTCTTCAATAGCTGTGAGAGCACTTGAAGAGGTATCTCCCACTTCCAAGGTGAATAACTGATCCACACCAGAGAATTACATCTGGGCTTGCTAGTGGACCTATATGATACCATGCAAAAGATGGAGTTTCTGGTGCATTGCGGAGGTTTTGGATATTGCATAATGCATTGAAAAGGTTGCATAGTTACATGAGAGTTGAGATTTGTTTCCTGTTAATTTTTCTAATTAATTGTCATGGAACTTCATCCAGTTACTACAGTAACTGAGACTTCATTGAAATCCTGAAGTCTTACAGAGTCTTACAGTATCTTATAGTATCTGTATATGTACAGCATAGTAGAGTGTACTTGTAATGGTTTCTTTTTTGTTTCTTTTTTTTTTTTTTTCCCCTTTTCCTTTTGAAATACAAGGAAGATGCAGTATTTGCAGTTTGACTAATATGTACGTTTTACATGCTTAACATGTTCATAGTTGGATTTTTTTTTTAGGTGATGATGATTTTTGCTGTTCAGAGTTTGAAACAATTTTGTTGGTTTTCGTTTCAAAACAAGAATGAAACATTGGATTAATTATTACTTAAGCTGGGAAAAATATGGTCATTTTCCTAGCATAAGTACTAGAGCTTTAAAAGAAAAAAAAAAATTCCACTTGCTGTAGCATTGTGTTCACTTAAGGGGCCAACATTTTCTCCAACTAGTTATGATCGGAAAATGGATTTAATAGTCTTTCTCCCTCTGGAAAAAACTTGTTAAGACTGAATGATATAAAATTTCTGAAAATAGGGCAACTGTTATTAGAATAAAATGACAAAAAGTGTAGTGAAAGATATTTATCATCCGAATAATGCATTTTTGCTTGGAGACTTACTTATATTTAGACTCAATGTTATAAATATCATAGTTGTAATTTTTTGGATAGAAGAATCACAACAGTAATTGCTCTGATGCATTCATAACAGAGATCTTGGCATTTTCCCCAGCACATTGGTATAAAATTTAGATGACAAAATATGAAGATGGAGATTTTCTTAAAAGTCATTTTGATGCTTATTAATTTTTAATGACATCTGAAAATGTTCAGAATATGTAACTTTATCGCCTTGTTTTTACGTTTAATTTTAAATGTAAAAAAATGTTTATGACTTCAAAAATACTTCTTATTTTAGTTTTCTTGAATTGTTACTGTCTTATGTAAGTCCTTGCAGCCTTTTTTTTTTTTTTCCCTTATTTTCATGTCTTACTGACAAGATTAAATTGTTTTTCTAAACTACTTCACTCATCAAAGAAGTTTTTTCTCTATTTATGTGGTTATATTCTGCTGAGGAGTGAACAAAGAAATGTATGCTTGATTATTATTTGATTGAGTCTCTCTACTTGATTCCTTTAGGCCAGAAATGTTCTTAAACCTTAAAATTAAAAGCTAATTTATCTGGGAGCCATTATCAGGTAAATTGATAAGATTAGTGAGGATATTTACTTCCTGCCAATGAAGACAGTTTTTAAATAGTTTTTAGTAATTGTACTAGACAACAGTAAGTTGTTACCTTGCATTTTATTCAGTTCAGTGCTTCTGGATGTCTGGAAAGTTGACTTTTCAGGTTTTTTTTATTCATCAAAAGTTCTTGGTTAAATTTAACCTGAATTTTACAATTTATTTTGTTTTGAACTGTGCCTGCCTAAGAAATAAGGCCTGGCCTTTAGGGTAAATTATACAGATTTATAAAATATCTTTAGGAAATTTAAAAACAGTTAGCTCTTAAAGCATAGTCATTGGTAAAACCTGGGATTCATCAGACACGGTGCTGCTAGCTGGCTGAGGGAGGGGATTGTCCCGCTTTTCTTTTGAGGCCTCACCTCAAGCACTGTGTGCAGTTTTGGGTGCCAAAACATAAGGGCATGAAACTATTGGAGCCTGCATGTTCTCACAAGGATCAAAGGGGCAGCACTGGGCTCTGCTTTCTGGTGATGGTGACAGGACAGGAGGGAGCGGCATGGAGCTGTGTCAGGTTGGGTGTTAGGAAAAGGTTCTTCACCACAGGATGGTCAGGCACTGGAACAGGCTGCCCAGGGCTGTGGTCATGGCACCAGGCTGCTGGAGTTCAAGAAATGTTTGGACAGTGCTCTACGACATAGTGTTTACATTTTGTGTGTTCCTGTGTGAAGCCAGGAGTTGGACTCAATGATCCTCATTACTGTATTCCAACTTAGCGTATTCTGCAATTCTGTGATCAGAAATCTAATGGGGAATTGTCTGTCCTTTCACTGAAAGATTGGAATTGCATTTGTTGTACCCACTGTGCTTCATTACATTGGTGCTCTTGTTTGCAAAACACTATAGGCATAATTTAAATCCTTTGTAATAAAACCTTTGCAGGTAACTATTTTCAGGAATAAAGGAATTTACTGAAATGCATAGACAAAAGAGTGGAAAGAATGCATGTGCCAAGGGAAATACTCATCCAGTAGGCGTACATCAATGATAGAAAATTTGATGCTATATATATATGTTATGGAAATAGGTTATAGGAAATGTTGCTGCTGGCAAAGACTCTTCAATTCCAATTCCATGAATTCTTCTGGAGGACAAACCACAAACAAAATAAACTGTTTTCTTACACTCTCTTAATTTTTAGCTAAGAAACTTTATACGACAGAGGTGAATCTTTTGAATTTAAGTTTAACTTACGTTGGTGTGGTCTGCCCTGCACACATACTGTGTTATCCTCTCTTAATTAGCTGTTTGTTCTGGGTGGTGGTGTGGTATGTTCTTGAGGGAAGTTTACTTGAGACTAAATTTTCTCAGAAAGGTCATTACTAGCAAGAGGTGAAAGCCCTTGCTACCGAGAGCTCAGAAATTGGTGTTAATAAGCTTACAGTTAAGCAGTGAGCATGAGGGATAATACTGTTTGTGAATCTTGCAGTCTGTTGTGAGATTGAGTTGGTTCCAGTATTTCTCTTCTGGCCCTGCCTGACTGCCACACTTTTGGTGTGAGAAAAGATACTGGGGCAAAAAAGGTGTGACTCAAGCATTTCTGGCTACACGTGGCTAGGCTAATGCCAGAACTGGGGACAGTTTACCATAATGGTATGGTACTGTGCCTTTGCTAATGATCTCCACTCTGAGACACAACCAATTAGTCTGAGTATGTTGAACATGTGTGCAGCTGCTACTTCTGTGCCTGTGTCTGACACGGTGTTCAGGTGCACCGACTCACCCCAAACCAAGTCTCCACGTATTAGACAATTGACAGAAACTTCTAAGTTTCTTGAGTATTCGTGAAGCTTTTAAGCTCCATTTTTAGGTGCAGATTCCACAGATAGGTGTGGGTGTTGGTGCTCAGCCTGAGGGTCCTCATCAGGGTGCCCAACCATTGGCCTCCGCCCAGTGCCCTGCAAACCTCCTGTGGGGAGAGTGATGATGATGGCCATGGCCTTTTATTAGTGGTTCGGTAGTTAATATAAACTGACGGCCACAGCGAGACCTGCTTTGATTTCTTTCAGTTTTTTAAAAGGATAAAAGCCTGTTCCTGTCATCTCACAAGTGTGTCACAACTGTGAAACGGTGCTCTCTCTCCTTTCCAGTTGGGAACTTTTTCTGCAGGTGCAGGAGTAAATCCTTGAATTGTTTTGGACAGGAGAAGTTTATCTCCCATATTAATGTGGATGAAACAGGGTAGATGGTGTTACAATATTGCTAGAAAATGAAGCAATGGCCACCCATGTATTTTAGGTGGATGTGTACTGGATGTGTAGACTGTGTTTTTGAGAGAGCATTGTAAGGGTGAGTGGGCACCTAAGAAGCAAGAGCAGCACATAAGCCCAGGTCCTGGCTGGGTTGAGTCTCTGGTCAGAAACTGAGCTTTCTTTGCGTTGTTTAGTCCAAGAGATGTAACAGCTGAGTTTTAGCCACAAATGGAAATTTAATATAAAGCAAAAAAGAGAGGCTTGTAGATCTAGGTGGCTGCCAGTTTGTCTGGATCCAAAATGTATGTTACTGAACTTCACAAAGAAATTAAGTAGTTTATTTTGTCCTGAATAGTTCACTAACACCAACATGTCTCTCCTTTGCTAAAACAATTATTCCAGTTGTCTCCTGATGAAGTATAAGCCTTTGTTTTATTGGGAATGCTAACAGGATTTTTTTCCCCTAAGTACACTACAACAAGATGTTTCGTAAGTTTGATCATGCGCTTGCAAATTCTGTGAAAAGCTGGGAGTTAAGATATGGAATGAAAATAAATGATGTAAGCTCAGAGTTTTAATTGCATGCAGAGTATTGTGTGAACTTTGTTCTCGTTGCCAGGCATATGTATGTATATTTCCCAACATTTGCACTGTCTGACTAGTAGTTAAATTAATAATTTCTTGCTTCTCAACTTTACTAACCAGAACGTATGATAATGAAAGCTTTGATCTCATTTTTTCATAGAGTAAATAAAAAAAATCTGGAAAAAATGTTTTTGTAGTACAGGGAGATTAGATACACTGTGAAAATAAAATCATATTTTATTTATGGTGTTTATTTTAACACCACAAATGAGTATTGTTTTCTAGAATCTGAATACGTAAAATTCTCAGTAACATCACAGTATTTATGGGTTTTGAAATGACACTTTCTTTATCAGAATACCAGTTCCTTTGGTACGTATTTCCTCTGTCACCTGAGGCTATTTTTCCAACATACAATACGTGTAGGGTTTTTTTTTCTGATTTTTGAATAATCAGCTTTTCCTTCTGCTCATTAAGCATAAAAATACAGCCAAGGTATTAACACAATACAGGGTATTAACAGTGACCAGTCTCTACCAAATACAAAGTTCTTTTTATCTGTTACCTAATTAACATACTTTAATTAGTTCACTACATTTAATGAACATGTTACGTAAAGCTCAATACTTTATTCCTTCAGGATAATTATGACATTCAATCTAATGTGCCAGACTGGACTGTAAGAATAATTAATCCAGTTTATATTTATTAATTTAGTATATAGAATAGCCTGAAAGACGAAAGACTGTGTAGAAAGGCAGTGCTTAATATGGCAGGGTCAGGCCACTGGCAAAAGAACAGGAGGATCTATCCTGGGAAGGCTCTGGCTGGGGGAAAAAGAAGGGGAAAAAACAACCTTAAATCAAGACCCTGCTGATGCCAAGTGTCACAGAGGCCGTATGGGGTCATGCATGGGGAAGCAGCAAAAGAAATCCTGTGGTTTTGCCCTCTCGTGCTTTTTGTACCTTTTACCTCTGTTCATTACTTCTGTGGATTCAAAACAAAAGTACTTAATAATTCATACAAAAAACAATACATGTATTTCTTTCAATAAAACTCTCTTGCAATTCTTCCGTTAAAATCAGAAAGATAACTTTTGAACACTATTTTTTAATCTGCTTGAAAAATGAATTTTAAAAAGAACTATCTGTTTTAGTATGGCTTTTGATAACTGTCTGGGCTTTAATGAGTCTTGGGTTATGAAAAACAAAATTATGTACAAGAAAAACTGCAAAACTGAAAAGAAGAGCTTTTGCTGTGAGGAAGTACACTGACTTGACAAGAGAAGGGCCTGTTTTCTGTGACCAGAATGGCCTGCTATGCTTGGTAGCTTGTAAGAATTATTGGCACCCTGAACCTCTCAAAGGCCTTTGGCATTGCCTTGTATACCATCTGGATAGAATGCTGGATGTTCAAAAATGTCTTGTATGGTTACATGTTAACACACATGAACATGTCTCTATAAAGCTTGAAAGTGTCTAGAACAACTTAGGAAACCAAAAGGCTTTGTGTACCCTGTTGGTAACAAAAATGATGGACAGTATAAGTTTCCAAGTGGGCATAATGCCATCTAGCTATAAACAACTGTGGCTGTAAAGCTTTGCACAAAGGTCGTGCTGATGACCTGGAAAATAGGCTTATACTTAGGAATGTCAAGTTGGTAGGGGTGCCTAAGAGCATGAACAAAGAAAAGAAATGCATTTTTCTTGAAATAAGTTATGATGGTGCTGGGAATGGGAGGTTTATATTTTTACTTATAATACAGATTTTAGGCATTTATCCTTTGAAGAGATAATAAGGTGAGTACATGGAGAATCTGTTTGAATAGAGAGCTCATTTCTTTGAGTCAAACTAATTCTGTTTCTCCTGATGGTGAAAGATGTCTTTGTATTTTCAAAGTGAGAAAGCCCAGATTTATCCTACCTTAAATGCAGACTCTGATATTTTGTTTCCCTAGCCACCTTTCTTTTTTTTTTTTTTTTTTTTTTTTTTCAAGGGAACCAATGGTTTGTGATGAGTTAGAGCAGACTATGTATAAAGTCCATGGTCTATTGACTGCTGGAGGCTAAGTGAAGTAAAAAGTAATTTTAAAAAGTATGAAACATTTATGAGAATTTTCTTTTATGATATGGACTGAAATGTTTTTCTTGGCTCAATGCAAAGTACTATCATTTGGCATGAATTATTTCTCTTGCATTTATTCTAAATACTTTTCCTGCTAAAACTGAGTGAACTCTTGTTACTAATTAATTGAATGAGTTCTATTTAGAGATTCAAGCAATAACTATGGTATTTAAAATGATTTATAGTAAATGAGCTTTTGTATGAGTTGCATAACTTTAATAATGTGGATGAATTTATGAAGTAATAGATAAGACTTCTCTCATCATCTTGTTGCCAAATGGGCGTAGGCTGCCATATATTTGTTTTCAAAATAAGTTTATTTTCTTTCAAGGAGAAAGAAGGAAACTGCAATTGGAACTGATATTTTCCCTGACTAGCCAGAGTAAATGAAAGTGCCATAGTTGAAATGCTCAAAAATTTTGCTAATAGTGTGTGTTAATTACCATATTTGAATGATTCCTTTCATAATTCTTTCATAATTCTTGTTGTATACCATTCTCTCATGAATTTGCACACAACACTGAGCATGTTAAAATATAGAATTTTGGAAACAAAAATTAGGTTGGTAGTTTCAAGTCATTATATGGAAGGATTTGAGAATAATCAGATGAAATTGTGCAGATGCTCTTGGATTGTATCTGAGGTAGTAGCTGTGTTGTCATATATTGTTTTGAAAGGTAGTAAAAAAAATTCTTGAAATAAATTTTAGAAGGTCTGTGGAAAATATAATTCCTTACGTGTACTTTGTGGATTTGGAGTACCAATTATTTTAAATTAACTCAAATCTTTGGTTTTCTTTTTCTTTCCTATCTTCTGCCTCAGTACTGAAAGCCATAACTTTTAGCAATTTATGTGAAAACTCTTCAGATTATGAATGTATTATCATTTAATTACTTCTTATTTTCTGTGCAATAAAAGTAGAAATAAATCCAAAACTTGGAGATAATCTTCTAGAATTTAAATAATTCATATAAAGCAAGATTGATAATATTAAATGCTGCTATGACTAAAGTGTCTCCATGATGTTAACTTCTCACAAAATTGAAAACAATAGGCAATTACAATTCACATTAGTTTTTCTAGAACTTTTTTTCATACTAAAGTGCATTATTATTTTTGTCTAAGACACTTCTTTCAGTAAGCTGATACAAGAACCAAGTTAATTTAGACATACCTGGTTTGATGGTATGTTAATGATGTAGTCATATATTCAAATAAAATACTTAGATTACCTGGTAATTGAGACTTCAGTATGTGGCATGATATGGCTAAGCAAGTCATGAAATGTGACATTTGAGTACATTTTTTATTGCACTGATAAGAAAAGATTGGTTTGTGCAGGAGATCACAGCATTTTATTCAGATCAGTTTTGAATGTCCCAGGTAGTACAGCTAGCATTACTTCTCATGTGAGATTGTTCCATATGGAATACAATTCAAAGTCAGTTTCTAATCATTTACTTATGTGAATTTCACACTATTAAATGTCAATTTTCCTTCCAATAAAAACAGAGAAAATAAGATAACATTTTTGTATCAAATTTTGAAACATTATTTAGGAATAATGAGAGCACTTATGCCTCAGCGATGAGTGTTTTAAATGGGAATTTATTGAAAGAAGGAAAGAGTGGAAATTCTATAACTGAATTTTTATCTGATGGATTGATGTTACGTCTTTCTATCAATGCAAATTTGTTATTAATATGCACCTGCTTTTAGTTCTGCAGTCTGGTCTGAGAACTCAGTGATTATGTTTAAATGCAAGTTCAGTAAGATAATATCTTTTGAAACATTGGATATAGCATTGTGTGAAAGCCATGTACCCAATGAGGAGTACAACGTAGATGCTGAACAACTGATGAGAATGCCCTTGCTTTGTAGTTATCTTCTCTGAAATTTTTATGGAGTATGGCTCACAGTTGTATAACAGTTTTTATAAGGGTTTAGAGATGGGATTATTATCAGGGAATGTAGTGAATGCTCCCCTGCAAAAGCAGGATGACATCTCTTATCACTTAGCCTTGGATGTCCTTCAGAACTTTCTGTTTCTTTTTCTCTCCTGCTTAGAAAACAGTAAGCTTTCATGACAGCAGAAAGACAGTATATATATGATGGTTCCACTGATGCTGAAGAGAGATAAGAGTAGGATTCTGTCGAATTCAGGAACCTTGTATCTACCATCATTATTCCCTAGTGAGGTTTTCTGCTGCTGTTTTTTTTTTCCCTCTCAGAGGTGGAGAAAAAAGAAAAAGCAAAATAAACTGCCTCTGGGTTTCTCTTTCAGTATGAAGAAGTAGTTTCGTTATCATAGGGAAAGCTTAGCCATGGTAGATCTGATCATTTAGGTTTTACACTGGCAACCAGTATCTGCATTTGTGTGTAATGCACAAAATCTGTCAGGCAGCTCAAGTTCATGCAATATTTTAGAATCAGCAGTGATGTACATTCCTCGTGTGTGTAAATGGCATATTTGTATTTAAGAAAGAATGATTGTGAAGAATTATGGAAATAAGTCTTTGCAAAACAAAATGGTAACACATAATGCAGTGTCCTGGTTAACATTTTTACTTCAGGGTAAAAAGTCTTTATAATGGCTACTGTTCAGGAAGATCTGCTATTGCCATGTTTAATATAACCATTTAATCTGAATTCACTTCTTTTGAATAGTATTCACAAGAACTGACTAAATTTCTTAAAATTGCTTATCATTGTAAGGCAAGCATATATGAAATTGCTACCTCCCCTTCAAAGCCACAAAACTTTCCTTGTCTGGAATGTATCTCATGGTATTATATTTCTTCATCTCAATATTCTTTTACCTTTCTTTCTCCTTTGCACTTCGGCACTTTAACCAGTATAATGTACTGAAGCAGTTAGCTGAAAGGCAGTTTAAATTTAAAAGCAGGCAGTGTTTGACTTTTGAAACTCTTATGGGAGATTCTGTATCTTCCAACAGGATTTTTGTCCCATTTTCATATATTTTAAGCAATCATTGGCTGTTTTTCTTTCTTGAAATCTTAATGATTTTTTTCCATGTCTTTCCATTATTGGGTGTAAATTGTGTTTTAAACATTAAAACAATATATGGGCAATGATATTTATAAAGCATTTTGAAGTTTTCTAGGAAACTGTGGTTTTCTTCCCTGTTATTACTTTTAAATATCTATGAATTTGTCTAGTTTTTATAGCCTGTTTGTCTCTGCAATTTTGTAATTCAATTTGGAGTACGTTTTGGGGCCTACTCTTAGGTGTTTTTTGTTTGTTTGTTTGTTTTCCTTTATTTTCTTTCTCTCTCTTCTTCCCATAGCAATAAAAGGAAGGAATGTCCCTATCTTAGTGCCTGTCTAGGCTGTGGATGTCTGGTCTCAGTCATAAATAAGAAGTTTAACTTTTAGTAAAGTGTGTGATGGTTGAATAACTTCTCTGTGTCTGCTGCCAGAGAAAGGTGAACAGACAGATCTGGTGCAGTTAATCTTAGCCCGCTTGCTCTCCATGTGCACCATTTTGTTATGACAAATATTTTGCAAGAAAGCAAATGTTTGTTTCAGAGCCCACGTTTCAGAATTAATTTTGGAAAAAAAGTACTCAATCCTTTTATTTATTATTTTATTTTTGTTGTAGGAGCGATAAAGTTAGATAGTAATCTGTCTATTGCATATGTATGCGGTAAACTGCGTTTATGAAGTACTTTTTGTTGTCTTTCTTTCTTCCTGTCATACACATATAGTTTTTGTTAAGCCTACTAGCCTAATCCTAAATGAAAACTCTTCTACTAGCTGTTTTTCCCCATTGTCTGCTTTCAAAGCAGGGGCTTTTCTCCCAGAACTTAGAAATTCTTTTCCCACATTGGTTTAGGATTCCAAAGGGTGTATTGCATAGGTTCAACATGAGTTCTGTGCCTTGATATTTAAGGATAGAAAAACACACAAAATGTGATTTACATGATTGAAAGAAGCATTTAAAACAACCTGCAAATTTTAGGGATAGTTGACACACACTTCTTTTGGGATAGCTTTTGACTGAGAAATGTTGATTTAAATGATCATTTGTGATCATTCTCATGTAGAATAAATATATTCTATAGCAAACAAAATTGTATATGTGGGTAAATGGATTCTTTTTTAATATGTCTTCACAACAATTATATCCTTCTTATCTGTATTTTACTGATTAAAAATAAGTCAAACTTTTAAAGGGCTGTGTCTAAGCTGGTGCCTGGGGAACTGCACAGGTATTTGATTCTTTAGAAGTATAGTTAGACTAAAAAGTGCACAGCTGAGTAAAAATAATTATGCCAGTATTTTTACATATTCTGAAGAAACCTGTATGAACCTTTTTTTTTTTTCCCCACTTGTTCAACTGATGTTGAATCAGTTTTATCTGATATAGGGCTAGTTGTGTATATATTGTAATTAGCTATATTTTTTTAGAAAAAGAGAAATGTTAGAGTTCTCTGCTCATGAGGTTATGAGGTCAAGGCTCAGCAATGCATTGGAGTAGTTCTGTGTATTTCTTCACAGATCAAAGAGATTATTAAAGAATACACACTTCTTTTTTTGGTGCTAACATTGGAGTGGAAGGGGCTAAATCCCCGGAGTGTAGAAGTTACATAATTTGTTGATGCTATGCTGACTTATGCCTCTGGAAGCTTTGCCTCCAGCAGAAGCTGAAGGCAGTGAGAAGCAATTGAATTGAGAGACCATGTAGGAAACTTCATCACATTTGTCGTTATTGAAAGGACCTTCTTAACATATGGTAAGGCAGACTCAGAAGAAGATGATTTCTGCTTGGAGAATATTAATTTTTTTTTCTTATAGGATCAGCTGACAGAGTAGGCTTTCTTCTGGCTGGTCTTCCCCTTCTGTTTTCTTTAAAAGGAAGGATGGAAGCTTGGAAATGTCTTATATATAGCAGACAAACAAGTTGGCATTTTGCCATCATTTTCTGCTAGCAGAATGGCTAATGGTAATTATGTCAAAATGTAACATTTCTCTTCCTTGAAGTAAAAAATTTTAGTGCAAAATATTTAGAAAAGTCAGTTCTATTCTGAGAAGCTAGGATTAGTGAAGTGACTATTTTTTCTTAAGAAAAAGAATTTATTCTTCTTCTTCAGGAACAAGAGAGAGATGAAAAGGGTCAAAAGTATGAGGTGCACAGTATAATTAGGATCATCTTCAGTATTGCATAATGTCTGGGAGATAGATACCCAGAGTAGCATCGTCTGTCCTTTACCTTCTCTGGAAGTTCTAGTAACACTTGCTTTGTTAATCAGATTCCAGCATTATTCATTGTGTAGCTATTTCTTCATTCATGGGGAGAATAAATTAATATTGTAATATACAACTTTGAGTCCAAACTCCACCATCTTATTTTTGTGGAGAGGAGAATGTGTTCTTACACTCAGTTCTAGCTTCTACAGTAGTTGTCATCTAGGCCCTTAGTCAAACATGTCTTTGTCAGTATATGAAAGAAGGCAGTTTTTCACATGCCATGACACAAGTTAGAATGTTCTTGAGATGCTTAAAAAGGTAGAAACCTCTACTTTCTTTAAAGTCTAAAAAGAAGGTCATGGTTATTTTAAATATAACCATATAAGCTATTTGCTAGACACACACTTAAAAATCATCACTTCAATCTGATTTCACAAATATCTAATTCATATTTTCTTAACCATTATAATATTTCTAGGAAAGTAAGTGTAATACTGCAAACTTTGGAAAGATTTTGTTATTATATATATATATTTTTCTAAGTACAACTACAAACAACCATCTATTTTAAATACACCATAAATAAAGTACTGCCAGTAGATGTCTTCATCTTAGACTGTGTACTCTTCAACAGTCTGAAGAGAAAGGAGATGTTTGCCTTCTCCTACCTTATCTTTTGGGAAATGGGTTGTTAGACATTTTCATATTTTCAATCTGTTTTTGAACATAAAATACTGGATAGAAATATTTTCACTTGCCTTTCACTGGTTGTTACGTATGTATTCTGATTTGTCAGCAGCATACAGTGCAGTGACATGTGTCACCAAGAACACGTTAAGATACAAGCTTCATTTTTAGTGTTAGGATGTAGCATCACTGATGAAGTATTTGGAAAGGCAGGTTTTGATCCTGTACATTAAGTGGTAGAAAAGTTGGAGCCAAGCAGTTATTTTGTAAGTTTTGATTCTGCAGCTGTGGTTCAGGTCTGCTTCTGCTTATTTCCTAGTTTGTTTTGTAGATGCTTTGAGTTTCCTTTAACCACCATCATGGTTGTCCATAGATGAGCTGATTAGATTTATGTAACGCCTGTTGAAATAATCACAAAAGAAGAGTCTTTGAACAGTATTTCATTTAACAGAATAGAGCAAGCATGTCCACAGACTATCACAAGTTTTTATTAATTTAATAAACTTAAATTTTTGAATTAATTTCTTTTCTGTCTTGAGAAGTGTACTTCATTTTATAACAAACATCTCCAATAATTTAATGGGAGAATTAAGTAAGTGATAAATGTATAAACTAAAGGAAAGTAATAGAAGCAGTCCTTTCATTAGGATTAAAGGGAAGTAGACTATCGTTAATTACTTTTGAGCTTATTCCCCTCAAGTACAAAGATTTTTATTTTAAATCTGTGTTGGTCTAAGAGATCCCAGAAAATTAAGTTCTGATGAATTATTTTGGGTAAGAGAAATTGCTGAGCTACTTATATTGTTAAAACCATTCTGTGTTTCAAGAAGAAAACTTGTGTCTTCAGTACAGGAGAAGACAACTGTTGAGTCATTTTTGTTTATTCTTTTTTTCTTATTTTAAGCTTTTAAAATTTATTCAAGGTTCTAAATTATTTTCTTTAACACTGGTATCTTGAGAGTTACATAGAACTCATCTTCAGCCTTTCCTTTGTTAAGCTGAAGATGATGAACACTTTCACTTTGTTCTTCATATTTCCTTGACCGTTGTGGAAGTTGTATCAACCAGTAACCCCAGATCTGTTTTCTCTACACCATCTTCCAGCCACTCTGCTCCAAGCTTGCAGCTGTTGTGGCTAAAGCAAGGGACTAGGCACTTGGTCTTGTTGAGCTTCATCCCATTGGCCTCAGCCCAGCTATCCAGCCTGTCCACATCCCTCTGCAAGGCCTTCCTACCCCAGGCAGATTGGCACATCCTCCCAGCTTGGTGTCATCTGCAAACGTATTGAGGGTGTACTCATCATTAAAGATTTGAACAAGACAGACCCCAGTATTGACCCCTGGGGAACACCACTCATGCCTGGTTGCCACCTGGACTTAACTCAATTCACCATTGCTCTCTGGGCCATTTGTCCAGCCAGTTCTTTACCCAGCAAGGAGTGTATCTGTTCAAGCCACGGGCTGCCAGCTTCTCCTGGAGAATGCTGTGGGAAACAGTGCTGAAGGCTTTGCTTACGTCTAGGTAGACTATGTCAACAGCCTTGCCCTCATCCAACAGGCAAGTCTCTTGATCATAGAAGGAGATCAGGTTGGTCAAGCAGGACCTGACTTTCATGAACCCATGCTGGCTAGGCTGGATCTTCTGATTGTCTTGTACATGTCATGTAATCCCCCTCAAGATGATCTGCTCCATAACCTTTCCTGGCACAAGAGTCACACTGACAGGCTTGTAGTTCTCCAGATCCTCCTTATGACCCTACTTGTAGATGGGAGTAACGCTGGCAAGTTTCCAGTCCTCTAGGACCTCTCCAATTGATCAGGAATGCTGATAGATATGGAAAGCAACTTGACAATCACCTCCACCAGCTCCCTCACCCTTGGGTGGGTCCTGTTCAGCCCCATGGACTTAGGACTACCCTCCAGTCCAGGTGGAGTAGTAGGTCTCTAACAGTTTCCTGAGTCACTAGGAATTTATTCTGCTTCACATCTATATAATCATTGAAAATTATATAAAGGAATATTATATAATCAAATAATATTAAGATGTTATAATAATGAAATAAGCAAGAGAGTTAGGCACAGCAAGACAAAGAGAATAAATAGGATGCTTACCTGTGTCATGGGCTTGCTCAGGAAACTCCAGTGGAGTGGATCTTCCAAAGAGAGAAACAGAGATCCTTCCCCACTGGTAGTCAGCTCTTAAATGGGTCTAGGAGAGGTGGAGCCAGGCTCCACCCCTTCCTGCAGCACAGGTGAATTGTTTTCACCTGTGCTCCCAGGGCTGACTCATTGCTCACCTCAAGTGATTAATCAGAGGTTCAGGCCGTGACTCGGCAGTTCCCATACACCATCTGAGACTTCTAGGTCAGAGGTTAGGGTGCCCTGAGGATGACTGGTCTGACTTTTAAAGACAAATAAAAAGAAGGCATTGGGAACCTCAGACTTATCCTTATATCCTCAGTGGTCATGTTCCCTATTGTATCCAGATAAGGATGGAGATTCTCTTCTGTTCCCCTTTTACTGCTTATACATTTGTAAAGAAGTTTTTTTTTTTTTTTTTTTTCTTCCCCTCTTTTACCTCAAGGGCCAAGTTAGGCTCAGGCTGGGCTTTTGCCTTTTTAATTTTCTCCCTAACAACTTCTTTGTACTCTCCTTGAGTTGCCCACCCCTTCTTCCACAGCAGATAAATTCTCTTTTTCTTCTGGTGCCTCAGGAAAGGTTTCTGGTTCCTCCACACCGGACTTCTTCCCTGCCCACTCACCTTGCAGCACAGGACAGCTTGCTCCTGCACCTGTAAGACTTCCTTCTTGAGGAGCACCCAGTCTTCCTGGACCCCATTATCCTACAGAACTATTTCCTTTACTTCATTCCATGTTGCTAGCCTATGTATCCTGTCTAGGTGGCTTGTGGCGCCTTGAAAAAGGTTGTCAGTAACTCACAGGCTGTACTTCCTGTGGTTGTACTCCCTTACATAGGTGCAAGCAGCTACTGATATGAATAGTTTGCAGAACTGAGTGTTTGCACAGAAATGAATAACATAATGTTTAGTAATGATGTATTGCTATTTCTTTTAATTTACTTTTGGAAATGAAAATATTACCTTAGGAGAAATGGGGAAAGCTATTTTCCTTGTCTTCTATTGCTGAATCACTCTGGTCTATTTTTTGAAGAATCATTTGTCTCTTTGTGTGCGTATTTATATCCTGTGCGCATAATTTAGTAATTTTCTTTTGTTTGAAAGTGAACTCATGAACTATTCCGGAAGAACTCTAGAAGTGGCGTCTTCTAAGAATGTTCACAGTGTTTGAAGTGGCACCTGCACTATCATTGGCATTCAAAAGATAATATCAGGGTAGATTAGGCCTGTTGGATGACTCTCTTGGAGAATATAAAAAGTAGCATCAAGTCTAGCCTGATTTGGTACTTTGAAGCCTCATAGGACTTCCGTGACTAGCATCTATTACTGAAGATAGCTTCATTAGCCAGGAACTTTGCACATCTAAGCACAGATCACTACAAACCTCCTAGAAATGCATGACAAAAGAGGGTACTGTTCCCTGTAGGCCAAGTGTTCTTATATTGAGACAGTGATATGTTGTATACAGTGAAACAATTAGAAATTAGTAGAAGACAGTTTCTCTCTATATAGGGAAATACATGATACTCATGGATGAGACTAGTTTGTTATTCTCAGTGCCATAATGGGGATAATTATAAGCCAAACTTGGTTAACTGTAAGTTACTCAAAAAATCAATTACTACAACCGTATTAAAATAATTCTAAATGAACAGAATAGAATCTGGGTGAATTAATTTAGGACCATTTACATCTTGTTTCAGCATCTGCTTATATTTCCAAATAAAATAAGGACATTCACATTGCTTTGAAAAAACATGAGAGCTATTTGGGTCAGTATAGTTAAATCAGGGGTGATTTTCCCACCCTTCCCCCACATTTTATTTGTTTGTAAAATTCAACCAATAGCAATGTATTTTAGTATGTGTTGAGATGATTTTCTTGTGTGTTTAAGAATATGGGTTGTGTCAAAAAAGGACTTTGTCTCAATGCTACTTTTTTCAGTGGATTGAACTTTTTCAGTTTGTAGGTTGCACTACTTCTTCTTGATTCTGTGGTAAGATTTTTTCTTTGCAAAGAGTTGCTGCTAAAATAATAGCAAAAATAAATACAAATAACAATAAATATAAGTAACAATCTATTTCACTTTACACTTGCATCAAATATGTGTTTTAATTAAAAATTTTAGCTATTACTGTATAGCCTTAACTGTTTAAAAATTACTGTGGAGGGTACTGTACATTTGTTAGCCTGAAAGGTCTGTAGTATCGGAAAAAAAACATGCATGATTGCTTTGTTTGATAGCAAAACACATTTTTACTGTCATAATACTGGCACATTTTCAAAGCATGCTGTTTTCTGGCTGCTAGCAGGGAGCAATGGAAACAATGCAGTAATCATGCAATTTCTTGAAAATAAACACCAAAATAGTTAAGCAAGCAGTGTTTTTAATTTAATAGGGACTCAGATAAGTCTGCATAAAACAGCTGTTTGAGTACCACAGAGATATTTTAATACCTTGCTGCCCGTGAATTGTTTGTAATTTATTTCTGGTAATTTTCCTTTGGATCAGACTGAAGCTTCTTCTGAATGGTGATATTGCTTGTTGAGGAGTGGTCATGCGAGCAAAATTTGATAACCTCGATATGTCACTTCATCTGCTGCTTTTCTTTTGTTAATACAAAGCTGGTTGCATAATATCTAATTTCTCCTTTAGCTGACCACAGATGAGAACAAAATCTATAATGGCAGTGCTGGGTTTTATAAAAAATGCAACTGAGGAGTTGAAGGATGTGGCTTGTTCTGTTTGGATGATGCAGGATTGCTTTAAGCAGTAAGCTTACTGTTTTCAGATGGCATTAGCAGCATCAGTGATATAGCTGTGTCAGCCTCCTTGTCTACTGGATGTCTGTAACTGCACGGAGGAAACTATATTTAAGATCTGATATCTGGAGGGTAATGACTCCTGCACTTATTGATGGACAGAATGGCTGTTAATGCTTTCTTCGCTAGCCCAGAAGATTCTGAGAGATAGATGAATCTGTGATGCACTTTTGTGAGACAGGAAATGCAATTTTTGGGGGTCTCTGGAAATAGAAAGGTCATGCAGCTTGGAACCGGTGAGACATTACAGTCTTTAAGTCATCAGGTATGACCTCATAGTTTATACTAATATTTCTAATGTAAAGGTTTGTTTTACTGTTTTAGGACATTTATGATCTCTTTGTCTCTGTAATTGCTTCATGTTGGATTTGCTACAGGATTTATAGGGTAGACTGTTTACATAAGTAGAGCAACATACATCTTGCAAATGTAATGTGTTCTGAATTGCTATTTGAACAGTGTAACATTATTCTGTGTATATTTTTTCAACCTGCTTTTATTGTGAAAATGATTTTGTTTAACTAAGTCATGGCAGAAGGTTATACCCTTGCTGTAATGTAAATAAGGCAAGGTTGTGTTGCATTTTTAGTTTGCTTTGTCTTTACATGGCAACACAATTCTATTGTGTGTGTGTGTTTATTTATCATATGAAGCACGGTATAAGGCAACTCTACCTACAGTGGCAGGTTATTTAAAAGAACGTAGCACATTGTGTAACAGGACAGAGCTATTCTGCAGGCACAGTTCTTCATTTTGCAGTAGCAGTTTTTTCTTTTTTTTTCCCTGTTCATTTCAAATAAATTTTAAAATATCTCCCTGGACATAGCAGTGAAAGTTTGGCAAGGTAATGCTCCCCCTTTTAATTATTATGCTCAGTGATGCATACTAATACTAATGGGTTGTAAAATGGGAGATTAATAGCTTACATATTTAGAATGTTTAAAACCAAATTCATTTTACTGAATTGTGTCTCATCCTTTTTTGTTTTTAATTGTTGCCAACTTTATTGCAAGGCTGATACTTTGGGATCTGTTAATGTATTGTGGTGATATACGAAAGTCTGAGTACATAAAAGAAAACAAATATGTGGGTATTTTACATAGGAAGATGTAGTGGCCTAATTTCATTTCGGGGCACAGAATGTTATTAGTTATACTGTTACTACATTAGGTATTACAAAGGGTAGATAATAACCGTTGTAGAGTTCCTATTTTGTTTCCCTTGAACAAAGCATACAGCAATTATATAGGGGAAGTTTTATTTTCAAAAATTATGATCAGCTCCATCTTAAGAAATTCTAGATGTATTTGCAGCACATTTCCATGGCAACATATTTGACCATGTGTTTTAAGAGCTCAGCTGAAGCCTGAAAGTAATGTGCAATTTTTCTGCTGCTTGCTTTATTCATATGAAACAGCAGTCTTCATGTGTATCTATTTAGACTGCAAATGGGCAGGGGTGAGTGGTATTTTCTGACCCCAAAGCACAGGATTTCAGTGATCAAGGTTTGAAGATATTTTCATATTTTCACCTAGAAATGTAAACATGCAAAACATGGTTTTGATTTTGGATTTAGAGCTGTATTCCAGTTCCACCCCAGTTTAATAGCATTTTGTTGGAAATGAATGTGTGGGAGACCACAGAAGACCAAACATGAGAATGTGCAGCAAATTGCTTCAGTAAAATGACTGTCTTTTCAATTTTAATTAAGAATGTATTTCTAAAAAAATGTTATATTCCTCTCACTGTCCATAATTTATAGTTTACCAGTCTACTTATCCAGCTTACATTCTTATTAATAACGGGGAAAAGCTGTCCTACTCTTAAGCTTGATTAGGTCTGGAATGATTTCACTATACCTTTCACTTAATACAAGATCTTTTTAATCTGTTAGAATTTATTTCAGTATTTTTATGTATTAGGCACACTGAGTACATTCTGTTTCTTGGCATTGGAATGAAATTCCTGAAAGTATTGGTTTCATGGTATTTTGGTGCTTTGTGAGGTATTTACAGCCTTTTTAATAGGACCAACCCTCCCCCCACAGAGTCTTTGCCTTACTTATTCAAGTATTATTTAAAATCCTGACTTATCTGTGTTTTGAAGTTCTTCCTGAAGTCTTCTTTGCTCATTTAAAATAATTGGATCTCTGTGGAATTTTGCAATATTGGAAACTATAGCAGTATGCCATGTGCTTACCCTGGACTCTGTTTTATCATTTGTATCAATTCTGCAAACTGTATTCTGTGTATAATTTCCAAAGAATGCAGTAGACATCTGCTATGGTATATTTAGAATAGAAACTGTATGTATAGAGAAGGACAAATTGGTGAAGAATGTTTGCTTGAGGAAGTATATGTTTAGGCCATTCCATTTTGAAACAACAGTATTGTTGACTATCTTAGATGATTTTGTTGTTTCACTCAAGAGACGTATTTCCATTATAGGTGCATCTTCATTTGTGGGACTATACAGTAATCATAGAATCGTTTGAATTGGAAGGAACCTTTAAAAGTTCATCTAGTCCCACTCTCCTGCAATGAACAGCAGCATCCGTAGCCAGATCAGATTGCTCAGAACCTCTTCCAATATGAACTTGAGTGTTTCCAGGGACAGGAAACATACCACCTCTCTGGGCAACCTGTTCTAGTGCTACCCTCATTGTAAAAAAGTTTTTTACTGTATCCAATCAAAATCTCCCCACTTTTAGTTTGAATCCACTTCACATTGTTCTGTCAGAAAGACCCTGCTGAAGTGTCTGTTTAGATATTGAAAGTGTCTGTCCTTTAGATACTGAAAGGCTGCTTGCAGGTCTTCCTGGAGGCTTCCCTTCTCTGGGAAGCGCCAGCTCATTGCTCCTGAGTAGTGTATTAATGAGAAGTTCTTACAAGATGAATAATGGAAGCAAGGTAGAGATACACACAAGAGAAGGGAAGTGATCTAAAAATTTGTAAGTATAGAAACTGCTGGAAACTAGGACTAGATGATCTTGGAGGTCTTTTCCAACCGTGGTGGATTCTATGATTCTTTTTGTAAGTTCTGCCAAAAAGCTGACAAACAAACCCAACCTCAAAAAAAAAAAAAAAAAAAAAAAAAAAAAAAAAAAAAAAAACCAAACCCAAAAACAAAACAAAACCCCAAACCCAAAACTTTAAATGTGTACAATCCGTTCTGTTTTGTTGCTTTCTTTTAAAAAATGCTTTAACTAAAAATATATTAAAAAGTTTAGTTACTTACATACAATAACTGTATTACGGATTTTATATGTGGCTCAAGACAATTCCTCTTCATTCAGAGCTGCCTAGGCAAGTCAGAAGGTTGGATGGTTTAAACTGTACTTACTGATATTTGGAAAAACTGTTCAAATCTGTAGTCAGTGAATCTAAACACAGTGTGTTAGTATCACTTAAGTTTAAAACTATACCTCTCTTCCTCAAATCAGGTTGACTGCACCTTTCAGTGTATGAAGAATACTATCTTAAGAGCGAAATCACTAACTGAAGAGAGAGTTTCCCTTGATCATGAATAAAGAATACACTTCTTTAGTGTAGTGTATGTTTCCCAGTCTTTAAGCATTCATTTTTTTGCAGAACTCGGTGAAGATCTTAGGAAGAAACAAGGCTCTTAATGGGCTTAAGCAACTGTATTAACTAGCAGATTGGATGAGAAGCCAAATATTTGTCATTTATGAATTCTAAACATGAATGCTCACACGCATGTACGTGGCTATCTATATGTGCCTGTGCTTCTATCTATTTCTGGTTGCCATTCTAATTCCACACTAATGACTCTTCTCACACCTTACAATGCAAGTTCTTAAGGAAATGACAGCACCAGAGGAAATGGGAGATAGTGGCCAAGCCTTCGTAAATGGCAAAAGAAAGGTAGAAGCATGAAACACTTTCAGGACGAATTGAAGGGATTCTGTTTCTTTTGTCCTAGATCAGTCTCCCTCCCAGAAGATGTTCCTGTTCTCTGGTCAGATTCTTCTTTTTTAGTCCTGAAATTTATGTATGTGGGCCTAATGACCTGAATTAGGGTGGGCTTATAATAAGCATGCCAGAAAGACCTAGGCAGAGAGTAACTTAAAATAAATGCGCAATAGCTAACTGCAGAATCACGAAATACATAGCTAAATGACTCTTTATCGGTTTGTGATTCAAGAGTATCACTATGTGATCAATCTGAGTGAAGACTATTTGAAGTAATTTATAAGTACATGAAAATGTGAATATCATGTACAGTAACAGTAATGCCATAGTAATCTATGAAATAGTCCCAACCAGTTGCTGTAGATGTGGGGCCTCATAAGAGGGGAGTAGTAAGGAAGGTGACTAGGCTGATACAGAAAAAGAGAATGGTTATGCATTATGTAGGATGGCATTTTGGAGAAGATTCAACTACAGTCTGTCTGTCTGTCTCATCCCCCCTCTCTGCTCTGATATTGATAATAGGAGTTGTTAATACTGTTTCTTTTTTCTTGCAAGACTGTATTTATTTTGCTTTACTTAGACTATCAAGTTATTAATAATAATAATAATAATAATAAAAAAACAGAACACCAAAAACATTAACATACATTCTGTTTCACTACTGTGATCAGGCTTCATGATAATTAAACTAATAATAGGTGCTGTTCTGCAATTCTGGTAAATTTTGGTAGATCAATTTGTAAAGATTAATATAAACTACAGAATAAGCTACATAAAGCTTTCCATTGTGCCATACTGATTTCACTGTGAACCTAGAAGGAAAGCCATCGTGTTCTTGGTCTATTCTAAACTGTAGATATTACAAGATTTTGACTGATTACAAGGTTTTTTCATGTTAGTAAGGGAACTCTGCCCAAAAGAAATAAAATACATACCCCCAAATCAAATAGAAAATAACAACTTAGTCTGGCTTGATACTCTGTCTTTGATCTAGAGACAAGGCACTCCAGAGAGCGAGTCTTGGTACGAGTGACAATCTTTTACCATTTTAGACTTGGAGACTATCAGTGTAAGTATATTAAATCAGGAAAAGATTATAATGATTGCAAGGCTGAAGAATTGCTGAGGTTGGAAGAAACACCTGGGGGTCATCCAGCTCCCTGGAGCTGAGGAGATTGGAGTCCACCCTCCTCTGCCTAGAGCAGGGACAGCTAGACCACATTGCTCAGTACTGTGTCTCATCAGGTTTTAAATATCTCCAAGAATAAAGACTCTGCAGCAGCTCTGGGTAGCATGTTCTAGTGTTTGACCAATCTCATAGTCATTTTTTTTCTCGTGTTCAAGTGGAATTTCTCATATTTCTGTTAGTGATTATTTCCCTTGCTCTGTCACTGGGCACCACTGAGGAGAGTCTGGCTAAGCCTGCCCTACTCTCCCCCACAGTTACTTGTACATTCTAATTAGACCTCCCTGGGCTGTCCTTTCTCCAGGCTATGCAGTCCCAGTTACTTCAACCTGTCCTTACTTGACAGAAGCTTCAATCACTTCATTGTTTTCCTGGTCTGGTAGTGAGGTCACTCCAATGTGCCCATGTCTCTCTTATAAGAGGGAGCCCAGAAATAAATAAAACACTCCAGGTATATCTTCACCGAGATGAGTAGAGGGGATGGTTCCTATTGTCTGGGAAGGAACTTTAGATGGTATGTGAAATAGTCCATCAAATATAGGAAACTTTCGATGGGTATCCTTGAAAAATGAGCAGTGAAGGCATATATATTTTTTGTTATCTTATGGAGAAGGAAAGCTTACAAGGTGGCTTTATTTCAGTTATAGCAGTTGCACTAGTGATGAAACTTGTATTAGAATTTCTGGTATGCAATATGAGTACCCAAGTGAAAACTGAAATAAGCAGAGAATGAATTCTAAAAGAAAACTTCTAAATTTTTGGCTTTTGAAGCTAAGTAAATTTTAAAGAACTGATTAATAAGACATCATCTGGCATGGTAATAGCTAATTAAAAAAAAAAAAAAAAGTGAACTCTGAGGAATATGAACTACAACTGTGTCTTGTCAACTTGCCCAAGATGATTTCTGTTGGAACTTTAGAACATTAAGCATGCTTTCAAATGTTCTCAGCTGATGCAGCAAACAGCTGATACAAAATATTCAGCAGAGTGCACTGAGTGAAAATGTAAAACAGGCATTAAGGGACACGAGGAAGGATTTTGAGGTATTGTTAAACTTTGCTCATTTTTGTAATAGCTTCCATTTTGTCTCCCCAGTTGTCTAAATAAAATAGAAGTGTCTATAAGAGGCATCAGTGATTAAAAATTCTGTTCTCATAACATAATGAGTTTATTATCTGAATTCTTTTTATGAAAGATTTTATATAAGCAGACGCAGTCATTAAAATGCATGCAATAAGTCATATCCATATGTTATGTATCTACATTTAATGCAATTAAAACTATTCTAATGAAAGCAGTATTAGTTTTATGCCCCAATCTTGTGATAAAAATTTTTCAGCAGAAATTGTCACTGTTTTTTTCACTTGCCTGAATTAAGTGAAATAGTGAAGCCCTATCTTGTCCTTGAGTTTGTAAGGAGATCTGAGCAGGCTGACGTTAGCAATTGCTAATTCAGGTATGGAGTGTCCTTGTGTAGATAAAAAGGGTGACAAAGCTGGTGAGGGGTCTGGAGCACAGGCCTTATGAGGAGCGGCTGAAGGAGCTGGGATTGTTCAGTCTGGAGAAGAGGAGGCTCAGGGGAGACCTTATTGCTCTCTATAACTACCTGAAAGGAGGTTGTAGTGAGCTGGGGGTCGGCCTCTTCTCTCGTGTAACTAGTGATAGAACTAGAAGGAATTAGCTTCAAGCTGCGCCAGGGGAGATTTAGGCTGGATGTTAGGAAATACTACTTTTCTGAAAGAGAGTGGTCAGGCACTGGAATGGGCTGTCCAGGGAGGTGGTGGAGTCACCGACCCTGGAGGTGTTCAAGGAACATTTGGATTTTGTGTTGAAGGATATGGTTTAGTGAGAACTATTGGTGATAGGCGGATGGTTGGACTGGATGATCTTGTAGGTTTTTCCAACCTTGGTGTTTCTGTGATTCTGTGATAACAGTTTACATGATTGAGACCTGACTAGGTGAGAGGGTAAGCTATTCTTTAGGGGGATTCTGTCCTGGAATTAGCCATGCAAGTCAGTTATATCAGCAGCTGTTGCTCTTTATTCAAAAAAGTTCTATGCTGCACCATTTTTAAGGTGTTTAAGAATTTATTTTCTATTTGCCAGCAAAAGGAATCCAAAATACTTTAAATTCAGAAGAAAAAAACCCCACACAGACCATTGAATTTCTATTTACCCTTTTTTTCCCTTCCTGATTTTCTTCTAACCTTTTTAGTCTTATTCCAGGAAAGCATTTTGGTGAATGTAAAATTTTAGAATTTATACACGTGTGTGCTCATCGGATCATTAGAAAAATCTAATACGTAAAGAAAGCACAGATCAATAAATTTTTTTTCCAATGTCAGTAATGTAACGATTTCTTATAGCACTGAAGATTATTCCTGGATGCTTAGATTCTGCATGGCAGATGTAGGCCCATTGCTATCATTACTGTTACAGAAGAACCTCAATGCCTGGTGACTGTGCTATAACTTGTCTTCAGAATATCCATTGTGGTAGTTGTGCTAATATGTGTGAAAGTATGACTTAGACCACTGCAGCACAGGTCTTAATGGAGGTGACTGGATATTGCCAGTAAACAAATGAAAGGCAAAGCATATCAGAATGAAAAGCACTCTTGGCAGTGATGACCACTTTCTCCACCAACTGATTGCTTTGTTGCATTTGCACTCTCTGTTAGATCTCAGTGTACTGTCACCAATCCTTTTCTATGTAATCATAAGTGAATTTATCATTACTGTTGGTGAATGTCTTCCAGTGACTCATTGGGGTTGGTTATTGCCCAGCCTGCCTTCTGCTCTCCTCCTCCTCTTTCCTGAGTGGTTTTCTGTTTTGTAGGGCGCAGATGTGCTAAAATTTCTCAGGCATCTAACTACTAATGCAAACACGCATATTTTCTGTGGATGTCAGTGAAAGATGTAATCTGTGCTGTCAGAAGCTGTTACGAGCACTTCCTTGTGTGCTGAACATCTACAGTACAGGCAACTTCAGCAAAGATCTGGGACACGCAGTGTCCTGGTCTTGCCTGCTTCAATAGTGAAGATGTGTTAAATTGTTTCTTTTTTAGTATCCTTTGCAATTGTGGAGACAGAGGTTAAATTTACGTTTTTAGCAATGTCTGTATCATCAGCTATAAACAAATTTCCCTGGTAATAGCTCAGACTTAATTTCCCTTCTGGGCCACCTTTTATATCTATAAAAATGTCATTATCAGTTTCTGGTATAATTTCCTTTTAATTTTACTGTCTTTACTTGGCTATTCTGTGCACACCTGTAGATCTCTAATTTAACACAGAAATGCAGCAGAGTCCCTTTAGCTTCTGGTATGGACAGTGTAAAATTTCTTCAGATAAAAACTGCAATTTATTCAGTCATAGCAAATAAGATTCAGGCTCTTGGGCTTTGGTCACTTTTAGTACATGATTATGTAGAGAGCTTGGGCAGCCGTGAGCCTGTAAAATAAATTGGCCAAGCCCTGCAGCTGTTGTTGTCCCCATAATAGATGCTCCTGCCTTCCCAGCATGTTCATTGCCAGATATGTTCCTCTCTTGCTTTACAGTTTGCTTGTTCATGTTAGGCACAGTGATGTATGCAGATGTGGCAGGTAATTGTGCAACCAGTCTTTTCATAAGACAACAGGGAACTTGTGATTTCCAAGTCAAGAAGTACCTGATGCTCAGTAAACCTAATATTGGGAGATTTTTTTTTTGTTAATGAAGTCAGTGTTTTGTTTACTTCATCAGATTCTTAGTGCAATTCTATTCTGTTGGAATAGATGCACATGTCTAGTTTTCTAGCCTCTTGTCAGAGGGCTTCTTGCTGAGTCTCAGCAGAGGTTGTGCTGGGTCAGACCAAGAGCTCCCCATAGCATCTTTTCTCTCTGATAGTGGTAAAACCCCAGGGAAACATAGAAGTGGGGCAGGTGCACAACATTGCCTGGGTACTTTCTGAGAACCTCACAGTTCTCAGTGGCTCCAACAATGTCTTGTCTGTTCCTGAAATTGTATATTTGGTGCTTTTGAAAGACATCTATTCCCCGATCAGCTCTGCACAATTCTTGAATTTAAAACTTTTAGTATCCACCAGAGTTCCACAGCTCACCAACATGCTGTGTGAAGAACTATATATTTCTGTACGCTTTGAATCTGACTCCAGCTGTCATCACTTAACATTACCATCCTTCTTTACTCCTTCAAGGAATTGCAGCATGATTCCTCAGAATCAGTTCTTTTCTATTATACCATAATTACTTCTGTGCTTTGTAATTTTTCTCTTATAATCTGCCACTGACCAGTAGCAGGATCACTGGGTGATTATTGACAAACACTGTTCAGAAGTCTTTGCAAAAAGTGACATCTGAAGTATGGTCACTCAGTTCAAACGTACAGAGACACCTTCAAGGGTGCTGCATACTACATTCATTGTCTCACCTGTGGAACTTGGATTATAAACTGGGATTTGTTGGCTAAGATATCCTGAGTACTTCTATTGGAAGGTTATCCAAATTTAACAGCAATTGTCTTCCACACAGGCTGGATCTCCACAGAAATGTAGTGCAGCATGGCAGTAAAGAAAATAACAGAGGGAGCAGGAATGTGTAATAAGTGTTTAAAATATCAGAAAAATAAATACAAGATAATGTCATAATGTCAGAATTTTTTTTTTCATGGGCAACTTCAAAGAAGTTATCACACCTTTGCTAATCTTTTATTATTCATTGAAATGAGCATTACTTCTTTGATTCAGGGTGATAAAACTGAAGAATGAGAATGATCAGGAATTAAGTTTTTAAGTAATTAACAGTAATATCTATTACAAGAATTACGCACAGGATTTTTACTGACTTGGTCTTTATGCTACTGAAAAGGAGACCTATCCTATCTTAATTAAATATATCACTTGCTATGTTTTCTTTTCTTCCTCTATCTTTTTTTTTTTTTTTTTTAATATAAATTATTTCCCTTTTTAGCACATAAATCAGAAACATGCATAGACTGCACAGATAGAGTGCTAGTTGTGCTGGAACCAGCTGCTATAGTGCTTGTGAAGTTTTGGTGGATGTGTAGCCTTACTGACTGCCCTGTGAAAGTCAGATCCACTGCTAAAGGCAGAAGTAGGGACTTTCCTTCAGAAGTGGTTCTGTCTTCTTTTGTTCCTCTGTTCAAAGTTCTTTGGTTTCAGTATAAGCAGAACTGGATGAAATAGCTTCAGTCTTTACTTGCTTTATAAAAGCTGTAGGCCATTTTGATTTGAAAAATGGATTAAGAGAGGTTTGTTTTGTTCTGCTAACTTCCTATTACACTTTCCAGTCTCCACTTGATGGTTCTATGCCCTGCTTCACTTTAAAATGTATCATTCTGTTTCTATGCGGAAGAAAGCTCTTACGTATTCAAGTATTCTGTGGCAGTCTTTAGCAATGCTGTGGTTTAAAATAAAAATTTCCAAGAACCTTATGTATCTTCTGGGTTTCCATTGACCACATTGGAACTGCACAAGGTGCAAATGAATGTAGGATCTCACTTGTATTTTTGTGGATTAATATCGTTGTTGTGATCCAGACTGCTGTGAATTCCTCTACTTTGGAGCAAGATTTTGTGGCTGATGTAAATAAATGCAAATAAAAAACCTTATGGATTATGAAGCTGCTGCTTTGGGTTGAATTCTGCTACGTTTAGATCTGGAATCAATTTGAAACCATAGGTGTAATCCACAGGTGTAATCATACTAGAATATAAACATTGTAAAGAAAATAAAATTATTACACTTAACTCTAAATGTTTGTTCCCATTGTTTTTTAAATATACATAACTAGCATGATTAGCATATCAGAGTGAGGGGAAGGAATGAGTTTCAATGCAGTTTTTTTTTTTTTTTCTTTTTCCTCTCAGGCAGATCAATTGTGAGAACTTTTATTGTGTTAGCCAATAGCTGTGGCCCCCCCTTTCCAAGAACTCAGATATCTATATGTTCAAGGATGCAGGAGAACACTTAACCAGTAATATTTTTAACTCTTGTGTGTACTATATTATAAGAAGAATTGAGCAATCAGTGTGCTATTCTGGCAAATGATCCATAAATATGATTAAAATTCCTAGGAGAATAGGGCTTAGATTAGTCCAGTTCTACATTACAAAAGATATATTAGTGCATGTTGGCATGAACTGCTAATATAATTACAGAGAGCACCAGTATAAAATGCCTCCATCAATACTGCTTATGTGGACTTGGTATACAGTATAAGGTACAGGATTTAATCTATGTGAAAGCAAGTCATTCTTAACAACTAGTATTTTAAATTATCATGTAATTTATTTAAACAGCTAATGTACAGAGTATGTAGGAAGTACATAATAGCCTCTGTTATCTAGAGACTTTAGAATATATAGGACAGTAACAATCAGGATGGCACAATTTCTTTTCTCTTGTTGATTGCTTTATTGGTGCTTGTTTATTTATGTTCTGTCTGATGCTTCTCATACTTTTATATCCTATGTGCAGATCACAGTTCTGTCTCATCCTTATTGCTTTAAATTTCTCTGCCTCAAGTTCATCCTCCTCTATATGGTGTTTTTTTTTCCTTTAGGTGCCCCCATTGTCTTCATTACCTGCTCTTCATTTTATTTTCTTGATTTTTCTAGAATGTTAGTGGTCTTCAAGAACCTGGGGGTTGTCCTTTTGCCTCCTGTGGTTCCCTATAGCCCATAGAACTCTGTTCTTTTTTTTCCTGTTAACAATGGTTCATCCATGATTGTGGTGTTGGGTTTTTGTTTTTTTTTTTCTTTTTTTTTTTTTAATGAAGACTGCTATCTCTGATAGTACTTTCTTTGTATTTGGGTCAAAGAAATCGGCATGTCTATGATCTTGTTTCTGCGCTCTTTCTCTTTTTTCCTTTTTTTCTTTCTTTTTTGAACAATAATTATTCGTTTTTTCCAGCCAAACATTTTTACCATTTGCTGTGCACACAACTCTACCTATTACCATCTATCTCTCTGGCTTTGACTTGCAACTTTCTTCTCTTTCATTAATAATTCCTTACATTTTGATTTCCGTATGGATGACCATCCAGCTCTGTAGCTGCCCTGGTGCTGTTTTTCATTTGAACCTTATTATATGTACTTAATCAGCTACACACTTGAGTAGTAGTAGTCACCTTTAAGCGTAGTGTTCTCTGAATTCCTTTTCTGTGATAACTCTTTTTTTTTTTTTTTAATTTTCCACGTTTTTATTCTCTCACTACAAGAATGGAAGTGTGTAAAAAATTTTTTTAAATCAATCTTGACTTCTTTTCTGCTCTTATTTCCTCTATTTCTCGATAACTTCCTCTATTAGCATAGACTTACTTATAGTCTCTGTTTTCTTTGCTCTTCTCATCTATTTTAATTGTTCTTCTCATCCTCTTCCAAACCCTTCTGCCAATTCATGGTCGTGACTGACTCTCAGTATCTACTTTCTCATTCTTAATGCCATCTGCCATGCTGCAGAGATACTGCTGAATATCTCTGGTGCAAATCTTTTGATTCTGTTGACTTTCTGACTTAGAGATTTCTATACTTCTAGGATTTTTGTTATGCGATGAGTATCTTTGCTTGCAGTTTTCCCTGTTTTTTTTTTTTTGAACTCTATACTCCCCCCCATTTAAATAATCTATTTCCTCTTGTGTCCATGTAAATTTATTAAGATTAACCAACCAGCATCAAAATTCAAGCTTCTTCCTCCTTTTTTTCTGAAACACTGCTCACTTCTGGTTTGTCTCTTGCACTGATATTTATCTTACTAATGTTCAACTTGACTTATACCTGGAAGACTTCCAGGCTAGTTCTCTATTCTCCTCCACTCCATCTGTCACATCTCCAAGCTTGTACGCTGTATTCTTCACAAAATTTTGTTGGTTTTAGGCATCTGTTGTTTTGTTCCTGTTGATTCTCTTTCCAGACTTTTTTTCCTTTTAGGTAAATCTTCTCCCCCTTCTCCTTTTTCTATATGTAGGTGTGTCTTTAAATCACCAAGGAATCTATTATCAGCTTTTGTATCCTCCTTCACACCTTAATTTTGGATAATGTAGCCATAAACACAATCTTTATGAAGATATTGCTATTGTATTTTTTGTGGTCTACCTCCACTCCAGTTAAATTCAACGTGTCTCAGAAAATCTTTTTGGTCCTCAGTGGTCACCTGAATACAATCATGTCAGACACAATTCCAGAGTTTTCTTTACTGATGCATTCTTCTTCCTCTATGCAGCTCTGAGGTCTGACAGTTCTTGTTTGTCCCTGTAGCCATAATTCACATTGAAGGCCTGCTCGTATCAGTACTATGACTATTATGATCTCATCTTCCTGTCTGACTTTGAAACTTAAAGCTTTGCTGTGTTTGATTAATGGTGTTAATATCATCTTAGCTTATTCCTCTGTTTACATCATTTGCTTTTAAAAGCCTATTTACTCATCTTCTCAAATAAAAACTTCTGGTCTTTCTTTTAAAAATTACATCCTCCTTTCTTTCCCTTTCAGGAGAGGTATTCTATCACAAATTTGAATTTTTTATTTGCTCTTCTGGCAGTACTTATCTATTTTATCTATTTATCTCCCCTTTCTTTGTGTGCTTTCTCCTATAGTACCCCGTCTTCCTCAGAACTCTTCTGTAGTCTGTAAAGTTAAGTATGACCTTTTAATGACTGATAGGTGGGTTAGCTTGTGTGAATCTTGTTACACTTAGCTTGCTGTGTATTCTTGTTTGCATACCTACTGCTTTAAAATATATGACTGTTGGTGTAGTTATAAACTATTTACTATCACATCATACATCATACATATATTTGCAGTATATATCTTAACAGAGCCCACATATGCTATTTTTCTTTCTCTGCATGTGAACACATTTATATTTAGTAGCAATACTAATTAAAAAAAAAAAAGATAGTATTTGCAGCTATAAGTGAGGATCCTTATGAGGCAAAATACAGACTGGGATATTGTTATTTGCTAAGTACGTGCAATGAGATGGTGCCAAGTCTGGTAAAAAATGGTAGTAAATGTGAATGGTCCAAGTACCTGAAGCATACAGCATATTGTTTTAATAGCAAGTATTATCTTTTTAGAGTATAAATACACATACAAAATCAGTCTTAAATAAAAGAAGGAAGTGTTGTGTTGGTGAGGAATGATATGAAAAGCATCTGTTGATTATATTTTTTCGTCATTGCGTATGTAATTGTTTTTACTTTACAGCAATATAATGAAATATAAATAATGGTGTGTAATTAAAAAAAAACATTACTTGTGCTGAACCAGTAAAACTTAGTATCAAGTCATTTCTGCTGTTTTCTCCTGAATACTGGAAGTACCTAGATCAAAAAGTTTGAAAGATTAATTGTAATGTGATATTGGTAATCTAGCAAATACATAAACAAATAGGTAAATGTTATGCCTATTAGAAGGGTTGAAAAAACTTTTGCTTTGGAAAAGTTTCCCTAACACAGCAGGATTTAGTGACCGTATGAGAAAATTGACAATGAAAATTGTGAAGATCTTTTCTAACAGTAACACTCCTTTCACATAGAAGTACTGACATTTTCTTTCTACTATATGGTAATACTTTTATGGGACAAATTATGTAATTTTAATATAAAAATACTATTAAAGTAATATAAATGATTTCTAACTTCTAGCTTGTTTTTGGTGTCAAATATCTTAATGAATTTAGAATACCAAGCTCATGGAAGTTGATGTTTAAAACTGTATTATATCACATATGCAATCTGAATGAGATAGTTCTTAGATCTCTTAGAGGCGAGAACATCAGCTGAACTACTACTGTTCATAATTTGTGCTTACCTTTGGCAGCATATCTCAAATTTCTGAATGAACCTCTTGTGCACTTGTGCTGTCCTAGACTTTTAAACTATGCAAATCCCTTATTATTTAGTTTACTGTCATGGTCGTTGTCCCAGTGCATTTTGACAGTCTTTGATATGAAAGTATCATTAAATTTCATTATCATGCCTCCTTCTTTTCTGTCTTTCCTTTTTTTCCCCCTTAATTGCTTCTGCACTGTTTATTGCTTATTTATTTATTTATTTATTTATTTTTATTTTCCCTAAAAATCCCTTTGTGAATCAACAGCCTGAACCTTCAGATTACATCATATCATCAGTGGCTTGGGGAACATTATTTTTTATCTTCTTTGTATGTAGAGTTATTTCTAACTGTTTTCTCAAGCATAGCCCACAGTGGCCATCATGACTTACTGATGACCTGAGATGGGTAAAGAATGAGAGGAAAGATAGCTGAATACCTTTGTCTAATTACGAGATAATTACTTTTTTCTTATACTCTATAGACATTGTAAATATTCTTTACATTTCACTTAGGGAAAGTGTGCATTTGCATGCAGCAGGACATTTCTGAGTGATAAAAAACTGTGATTGTCAATCACATCAATTACAGTTGCCTTGATTAAAAAAAAAACCACTAATGACAGAAAAATTACGTAAATCAAACTAAATCTCTGGAGACAAGAAACACTAAGTTATCCTTTCTGAATTTTCTTCTGATGTTATTTCCTAAAGAGGTCTAAAGATGTAGTGCTTCTAGAGTAGATTCAGAGATAGGCCAGAAAAATGTCCAGAGGTCTGAAGCACCCCTCTTACAAAGACAGGCTGAGGAAGCTGAGCTGCTTCATTTTGGATAGGGGAAGGCTTCAGGGAGCCTTATTTGCAACCTTCTAGTTCTTAAAAGGAGCTTATAGTCACAAGAGAGACAGACTTTTTACATGGTCTGATAGTGATAGGACAAGGGAGAATGGTTTTAAAATAAACGAGGGAGGGGTATTGGATTTAAGATTAGAAAATTAGGAAGAAATGTTTAACTCAGAGAGTGGTGAGGTGCTGGAACAGGTTGCCCAGAGAAATTGTGGGTGCCCCATCCCTGGAGGTGTTCAAGGCCAGGCTAGATGGGGCCCTGAGCAGCCCAAGCTGGTGCCTGATTTAGTGGCTGGAAATCCTGCCCACGTCAGGGAGGGTTTGGAACTATTTGTTCATGGAGGGTTTGTATGATCTTTAAGGTGCCATGCAACCCAAGCCATTTTATTATTCTGTGATTCTATGCGGATGATTTAGGGACTGTTCAGACTGAACCGTACATTGGTATTCATATATTTTGGACAAGATTTGTTAGAAAGACTTGTCAGTTGTCTTCAGGAAGCTATTTACTAGTTTCAGTCTAAACAAAAAAAGCCAAAAAAACGACGCCCTCTAAGCTTTGAGAGGTTTGATCACTAACTAGTATGGTTCAATCTTTCTTCTCTTTTGGAGAAAGATAATAGATATAGAAGATCCCTCTGAAGAGCCACAAGGATTCCAGTTTAATCCCTGTGCCTGCAACAGAAAATTGTACAATACTCTAAGTTCATTTTTTTCCTGACAGTGGATGAGAAGAAGGCCATCTTATTTTTAATGCTTTTTAATTAGATTTGGTTTAGTCAGATTACCTCCCCTATTCATATAGGAATGATATTATGAGTGTTGGCAAACTTACTAGAAAGGTTAGAAATGAGTTTGTCCAGTAAGAATATTCACAGTCAATCAGTCTAATAGTCCATTTAGTTTACTATCCTGTCTCTTCAGATAGTCAGATTATACAGTAAGTCTTGGGGGAAAAAATAGTGCTTCAGTCTATATTTAGCATACATTCGTATGTAAAAGATATAGATTCCAAACTTACCACATTTTTGTGGCTATAAATGAATGGAAAAAGTCCTCTCTCCTAGTGTTGCAGTTGCTGTAGAAACAGGTCCTGATAACTTGGTCATGACCTCCTTTCTTCTTTGCTCTTGCTACTTCCACATGAGTAGCTGCTGCAAGAAGACTGCCTTCTGTGATTCTTCTACATGAGCTATTTCTAAGGAAAGAAGTCTGGATGCATTTCATCTAGAGACACCTCAATTTTCTGAGGCTGAAAGCAGGACCTTTAAATTAAGAAATGTATCCAACTTAAAACTCAATATATCTTACGGCTGATTATGAATCTAGAAATCAAAATAATTTACTTTTTACCATTTGTTATCCAGGAGCAAATACCTTCTTGTACAATGGGCTACACTTAGCATGTTTAACTTGTAACTACACCTAAATAATTCTGTTATCCTGGCTATATCCTCACCTGGCATCAAGCCAAGAGGGCGTCCAGACAAGCTGCAAGTAAATCTGATTTAGGCCTTAGATAAAGTCTTCACATCTGTTCTCATGCTTTTGGAGTTTTTCTTAGTAGTTGACATAGCCATTGCTATGAAGCAAAAGAAAATTTCAGCTAATGGGACTGCATTAGGATGACAGAAGATATTCAAATAATAACTGCAGAGGAAAATGTCTGAAGTTGAATCCTGTGCTCTTCTTACCTCAATAACTTACAAGTATTTTGACAATGTAGTAAAGAATGCAAAGCACAGGGAATAAAATTAGAGTTTCAAAGATGTGAGCCAGCTTCTATCTCCCTTCACTAGCAGCAAGAAGCACTATCTTTTATTTATTCAGAGGTCTGTATGAGACTAGTAATTGATTAAATATTAGCTTACAAACTTAGCAGATGTGATGTGAAAGGAAGGAAGGAAGGGGAAAAGGTAAGGGAGTCTTAAGTAGGCAGAAAATGTTCAAAGGAACCCAATTACTCTAAGGGTCTTGTTCAGGTTTTGTAAGGCTCTCACATTGTTTAGACAATTACTGATGGTTTTACTCTAAGGCATACAAAAGATGGCAAATACAATTGCAATTAGATGCAAATGTTGAAAATAAGTACCAGAATCCAGAAAGAACTTAACAGCTCACCGCTTCACCACTGTATCCATTGTTACAATTCTCTTTTACTGTCTCCTCCCCACTCCCTCCCCTTCTGTTGCTGCAGCCAAAGAATTCTTTTCTGATGGGTGAGTGAAGGCAGGAGAAATGGGGCATGTAGGTATTAATGCAATAAATAAATGTATTATTTTATCTTGAAATTTTGTCTCCAGTTGCATAGTTATATTAAGAATATATGTAGCGAAGTAACATAATTGCCTTGCAAATGCATTAAGTGGATTTCTTGTTTATTCTAAGAAAGAAGATTCTTTATCACACAATAAGGAAATATTTTAGTGTTTATGCATTCATTTATGCACTGGTGCATAGTGGCTTGATATTGCATAATGTGTATAACCAGCACAGGATATGTCAATGTAGATAAACAAAGGAATTACATGTATTAGTGAGCATTTATTTGTCTCAGACTGCTTTGTTTTAATCTTGTGTGTTTTCTGTTTGTGTTTAGTTGCATTACATTTATAACAGTAGTATGCGCTTATATTTAATGTCTGAAATGATTATCTATGTGTATATATTACAGGAATAGCATTATTGTATTAAAAGTGTCTTCAGTCTCAGGTCAATAGCAGACCAGTTCTTTGGAGCCAGTGCTTTTTAGTGCAATTTTTAGCAGTGCTGCAGAAAATGGTACTTCTCTATTGAGTCACACTAAGCAGTTCTTGACTTCTATAAAAAGAGAGAAAAGAAGAGGGGGAAAAAAGACAACGCGAGATGCTCTTATGTATATGACATTCAGCCTCGAGCAAGATACAAATCTGGAATGAAAACTAATTGCTTTCTACTTTTTGCATAGGGTGACCTATGTGGAGAAGAGCTGACCAAAAGAAGTATGTGCTTTGTGTTAACTAGTAGTGATTACTGAAGAAAGCTGCTGCAAAAAGTACCCTAGTACAATTAGAGAGAAGCTTCCAAAATTTATTTCTTTAGACCTTACAGAATAGGTGTTATTGTATAAAAAGTATGTTTTGATGAGTCTTCCTTGATAAATGGTTAGAAGGGAGAAGGATGATATAGTATAGCTGGTAGAATAGAAAAAGCAATATTTCATCAGAAAAATAAAATTCACTGTCCTTTCCACTTCAACAGATTGTTAGATATGATTATATGTAATAGAAGCAATTAAATGGTAATATTCAAAACAAGGTTTTTTTTTCTTATCTTATAAAAGAGAAAAGAATTACAGCATCTAAATTGTAGGCATACACTCTGCATTAAATCAATTTTGTGTGACTGTGTCTGCTCAAGGACAATCTGAAGGACAAGGCTGAACATGACAGTCACCAATGATTTGCCTTCTACAACAGGGAGGCATGCATCTACATACAGCAGGTTTTTTTTTTTTTTTTTTATCTTTTAGGTTAATTGTCTTTGCAAGATATTCTCTGTGTTGGCAGCTCTCGAGTTCAAATAACTCACTTTTCTTTATCTGTGTTAATGTCGCACTTATGAAATGACAAGCTGCTCTTAACCAAAATGATTGTAAAAATAGATATGTCACACTGTGTATGAAATAATTACAACATAAAGAGATATATAAATAATACAATGCTGAAATCTTCAGACTGGGAAGGCAATCAAGATGTGTATGTGAGGTCTGGATAAATATGTAGAGTCTCACTACAGATCACAGAAAAGCTGAACACACAAGGTTTGTATCACTAGCTTCATGGCAAAATACGTGAACTAAAATTAATACATTAGAATTCCATCTCCAAAAGATATAAATACAGATAATATAAAGTAACAAAAAACATCTTATGTTAAGATTTCTATTGTTTATAGGAATGCAGTATTTAATATAGTATGCAGTGTTTAGTATTCTAACAGGCATTCCATAGTACCATATGGCATTTGAGAAATATGTAGGTTGTCTAATCATCAATAAGTGGCTTATTTAGAGGAGCAATTAATACCATGATTATTTTCCTTATGAGTCAGCACATGTGTCAGAGACACTTCTACTGTGGAAAAAATAAAATGGCTTCTGCTATGCCATACATTATACAAAGGGAAGAATGGTGAAAATGATTGTTGGTTATGTTGCTATTTTTACTATGAGTGTATTAAGAATTTAAGAATGGAAAGGATTTTAAATGAAAGTTTTAAAGTCCCAAAGAATTTTCTAGAATACCAATACTCTTTATGGCTTTTTTTCCTATTTCAAAGAAAAGCAATCATCCAGTTTACTGTAAACTGTGACCAAAAATCAGAGAAGGAAAATAAAGGTAGCCATCTGTGAAGGAAATTTAGATAGGAAGAGGGATAAAAAAAAAAGAAAGAAAGAAAGAAAGAAAGAAAGAAAGAAAGAAAGATTTTCTAGGTTTTGCTTACCTAAAATATATTAGCACCATATATATCAGTAGAACAGAGTACCAAAGGAAGGACAGCAAGATGTTTCTTTTGACTATTTAATATTTTTAAATTAGCATGTATATTAATTGCTAAACCATTATCTTATTTACTGCAGCACAGATGATATTCAGTAAATGTTTGTGCAATATTCAGATGGTTTTATGCTGTATGCATGTGTCTTTTAAGACCATACGTTTTCTTTTTTTAGTAAATAAATATAAGACATCTGTGTATTATCACCAAGATTAACCTATTTTCTTGTCATCCAGAATATAAGATGTACATCCTAATTCCATCATCTAGAAATATCTTGAAGTTCTACAGGTGTATGCATCTACCTTAGCACCTAGCATATCTAAAAATATTTCTCATATGCTTTTGCATGGATACATCTTCAAAAGAAGTTACTTTCCTCTTCTTTTTGCTCAGTCATCTACCTTATAACTGAGATATCGAGTATAGAAAGCTTGTACAGTTTATAACTGCTGCAACTAAAAAACACCCACAAATATCTGCTATAAAATGATATTTTTCTAAGCTTCTTCATTAATTAAAATGATCTTAGGTGTGAAAGGGCACTTCAAGCATTTGTTACAGCTTTCAAAACCATGAAGCTTTTTGTTACTTCTCACCATTATACTTATAAACACTGTAAAGAGTTGCGACCTCACTTTATAATCTGTTGATCTAAGCGTTGAAAATCTGTATTCCTAGCACTCACTACAACCTTCAGTCTTCATGACCGCATATAAAAAATAGAAATAAAATATATTTGAGACATACTTTTTAAATTTTGTTCAAATATAAGCAACTTTACATACATATTTCAATTTAAAAATGTGCAGTTGCAGTGTAAATGATGCAGAGTTATTGCTCTGTTTTCTGCTTTTCTGTACTCACCAATATGTTTAAACTAGTATCAAGAAACAAAAACTGTAATGTTTTAATAGATTTTTCCTCTGAGGTATGTGCAATGGTGAAAGTCATTTCGTTGTTCATTTGGAAAATGCAAAAGGTGAAATTCTGAGCTGAGCAGAGTTGCTGAGCCCTGATCTCTAAGGAGCCTGTGGTTTCCGCATGAATGCCTCAGCTTTTCTTTACCCTTCTATTCCAGATATGTTATTTGTTCTACTTACTTTGTGTGTTTGTAGATATTTTACTGTTTCAGGGAAACTGTTTCCTGCCTGTGTTTTAATTAAACCATTCTGTGATAACAGAAAATATTAACAAATATAATTCAAAAGAAAAAAAGGTTAGGTTGTTTCTAAATATATTTATTTAAATATTTATTGCACTCTGGTTGCAGCTCCAGAGAAATGCAATTTCACTGGCTTCTTTAGTGTTGCTCTTGGATTAGACCAAAAGAAATTTAACCCAATGTACTTGTTTATATCATAGCCTTTTCCCAGAGAGTTGTCATAGCTGTGCACTGTATTACAAAGTAGTAGTATAATTTGATGTTATGTTTAGAAAAAGTCTAAATGTTGATTTTTACTAATCTGTGGTTTCCTATTATCTCTTTACATTGCATATACTGTTCACATTCCTAAATTGAATGACTTTGCACTTCTGTAGTGCTTTGCAGTTTTTTAAAATGCTGTATGACTATTAATTATGGCACAGAGCAGATCAGTAAGGAAGGCAGATAAATATTACTGTCCCTATTTTACAGATGAGGAAGCTGAGGCAATGAGATTAAGTGACTTTCCCATTACATCAAGTCAGGGACAGATCCAGGATTAGCACTCGGGTACTTTCTGGATCCCCCTCTCATGCTTTAAGCAGTAGACCACAGTGTTTGTTGGACTCAGCTAGCAACTCATTGCAATAATGGACAATGCCAACGACTCCTACCTGGTCAGTGTCTCCATAAATTTGTTTGCAGACTGCTCCAGTAGTTCACTATGGCTTAAACACCAAACTAGCAGATCTGTGCATCATGTAATATTTCTGACCTTCAACATATTCAAACAGGGGGAATTGAAGAAGCAGCAGAATTCTGACATGAACATGGGAGGATTATGAAAAAGATTTAGTCTTCGTGCCCTGCTTTGATCACACTGAAAGTGGTGGGCAAAACTGCAGTGTAGTCATGGCTTTCATATACTTTGAGGATATTAGTGTGAAGGCTGGTGGCTGTTTGATACATGAAAAGTTGCCCAGAGCATGCATTTAATTTCTCGTGACTGTCTTATAGTTCTTCTTGCCTATACTTTCAGTTTCTTATTACAACATTTAATAATATCTTAGTTTTCGTGACATCCTAATAGAAAGCAGAGCATTACCAATTGAAGTTATGTTTCTAATTTCTAGTCATCATCTGAAAGTGGAGAGAATTTGCCCCAATTATTACTTATATTTCTATAGTTCTTCCATCAAAATGAGATTAGTTGTGCTAAATGACTAGTAAGCCCTTTACTTCCTTATTCCTTCCTACAGGAAGCAGCACAGGAATCACAGAAATTACTTCTGGACTAAGTGCAATATGACTCTTGTGCTGGTAAATGCAAATGCAATGGCTTTCATACTGCTCCCTGGGAAGTGAGAGTGCACAGTGCAAGGCTTGTTTAATTGGACTTTGCTCAGAGTTTGACAAGTGAATTGGCAACAACACAAAACTCCCAATTAAGCTGTTTTTCCCTGTAATATTAATGGAACAAACCCACTTCTCAGAATGAGGCAAGGCTGAGACTTGCTGTGACATTACAAGAGGAGACAGAGAAGGAAGATATTGCCAGAAGCTGAAAATTGAACACATGGGAAAGGAGAAGTCAAAGTATATGAGCATATTTTGATAAATATTAATGAATTAGTTTGTATATAGTTTAGTTAGATGATGCGTTAAGCCTTAAACTTCCCTGTAATTTAATATTCTCCCTGTTACAGAAATTCCCCTAAATTTACTTCCATAGCGCCTTTTCAGTAGCAGGAAAATGCTGGTGGCTATTACTTACACTAGAGTAGCTCTACTTCTAACATGGCTGTAATACCTGGCCTTTGGCATCCTCTCTGTCCATTCACCCATGGACATTGTGCCAGCCTGACCCACATGCCTAGTTAAGTCTGACTTCTTTAAATAATGGATTAATGTTACCTAATGTGATCAAATTGTTTGTGTGATATACTGTTCTGATGCATCTTAATATATTTTCAGTGAATTCTAAATAATTGAGCAGTTTGAATAGAAAGCCTTTTCTGTACGTCAGACTTCAGTTATTTGCTATTATCTACTAGAAAGCTCTAATAAAGACAAATAAAATGCTCACAGTCTCTTTCTTTAGTAGCCTAGATGCTTGGTGCTAACACATTCCTAGGATTTTTCTATATAAGATAGCTACAGCATGACAGCTATTTTTAAAAAAGAGAGAAGCCTGAAACAAAAAACTTAGATCCAGAATTTATGACATCTAGCTCTAGATGTGAATCTTTTTTGCCTAGGGCATCTGCTCTTTAAGGATTTGTTCTCATGTGGTTTAATTTCTTGTTATGTTCTATTGCACTCTATATATAGATGTATATTTAGCGTGTAACTCTGGTATTCAAATCCCTTGCCTCAGACTTTCATTAAGATACCAATTTCATAAATAGAAATCATGCAGTTCTGGTTCTAACATATCACTTACTAAAACCTTTCCACTAATGAGAAATATGTATTGATATACTAACTGATGGTTTCACAGAATGGGCAGGGTTGGAAGGGATCTCAAGGATCATGAATCTCCAATCCCCCTGCCGCAGCAGGGCCACCAAACTCCCCATTTAATACTAGACCAGGCTGCCTAGGGCCCCATCCTATCTGGCCTTGAACACCTCTAGGGATGGGGCATCCACAACCTCTCTGGGCAGCCTGTTCCAGCATCTCACCACTCTCATAGTAAAGAAATTCATGTGGAACAAAACAATAAGCCTCCCTGCTTGCCTTTTAATTTTTTTTTCTATAGTTAACACCTTTTTTCTTCATCATTATTTACAGGAAACCACTCTGGATCATCTTATGAATTATAGGATTTATTTATTTATTTGTTTGTTTGTTTGTTTATTTATTTATTTATTTATTACTATTGGTGATGTTAGGCTTCTAGCAAAGCCAACTTGTTGTTTTGCACAGCAACCAGTGCCTTGTTACTGACTTTTTCCCAGAACATTTCTGTACTGAGAGAGTTGTGATACTTTCATATGCCTGAGGTGTCTGAAATGACTACTTTCTTTAGCACTTTTTAGTTAGAGCACAATGCATGGCATAATATATTTAGAGTGCAGTAGAGAATACATTTAAAATGCGTATATGAGCACAGCAAAAATTAGGCATGAGTTCCAGAGGAAGAATAGATTTTTTATTTTATGCTGTTAGTGAATAGTATTTGCCTGCATTGTAACTACAGCTTGATGTAAAAAACTTGCAAAAAACTTTGCAAGTTGTAAGTCTGGCCACTGGTTTTCATAGTATTAATGTTTTCTTTCTCATCATATTTCCTCTGAATATCATTCTCTGGTTTTGCCAAAGTAGAAGGAGTGTTAGTGCTAATAATTTGGGAATTCTTCTGGTAGCTCAATATATTTCATATTATGTTAACAAAAATACATATACAATCTCTTTCTTCAAGAACACAAGAATAAAGCTACCTCAGCCAGACACTTCTCATTTCTTTCATTGTCCCATTGACTCATATTTTTTGTAGTTCACAGTAACTGCAGTTTACTTATCATCTTGTATGTTTCAGCAGAACAACTTTATGTCAAAATTAGCTGTAATCATCCCGCATTAAAAACTGACACAGAAGCAATAGACTTTAATAATGAAAATGAAGTTCTGAAAAACTTTTGGTTCCTGAGTTGAAAGAGTAAATAAATAAATAGTAAGCATATCCTTGTTTCACAGCACTCTTCACTCTTGGTAATAGATTCCTAGTGGGAAGCAGCTTACCTGTCCTTTTTTCTTTTTGCAGAGAAATGATGAGGAAGCTGTTGTGGATAGAGGAGGAACTCGGTCGATCCTCAAAACTCATTTTGAAAAGGAAGATCTAGAAGGTGAGAGATTATTTTTATATGTATTACATTGTCTCTGTTTTCTGAGAGTTCTGAAACTCAATTCTATAACTGTAATTCTGTAAACTTATTGATTGGAGGATTTAAATGTGAATGGAAAAGTAGAATGTTATCAGTTAGTTTAAAAAGAGAACTAAGAAGAGAATTTTCTCACTGTAATCTTCAAATACAGACAGTGGTGGAAATTTGTTAGTTTTCACAGTGCTCTATCATCAAGTCCTACAAACAAACATGAATTTAGTAAGTCTTTTTACTCTGAAGTTTTCAAAAGCTCAAATGCAAGTAGGACAGACGATTTAGCAGCAGAGGGCTATGGTAGAAAGAATGCCTCCTGTTTTATTATTCTGGTCCATGATACCAGATGGTGGTGGTATGATAGTGGAGGTTGAACCTTCCCACCAGTATTCCTTTACATGTTGTTGCTGTGTGACAGATGGCAGCAGAGGGGCAGTCTGACAAAATGGCGTCTGACATGGAAGTGCATATGAAGAAAAGGTGTGTAATGGAATTCCTGTACGTGGAAAAAAATTACACCATTGACTTTCATTGTTGCTTGCTGAATGTTCATAGACACCAAACAATGGATGTGAGCACAGTGGGGTCAATGGGTGATGCATTTCTGCAATGGTGACAGTGACGTGAAAGACAAGCCATGTTCCAGATAGCACAGAGGCTCTTGTTATGACTGGCAAAAAATGCATGAGTAGTGGTGACTATGTTGAGAAACAGTATTCTTAACTGAGAATTTGCTCTATCAAATAATGTTACTGTAGTAAGTAGTTACTTGTAGTTTTCTGTGGTAACAAATAGGAGCATTACTTATAGTAGCAACCAATATGTATATAGGTTGTATATTTATTATCCTTACTTTACAAGCCTCTTGTAGTTGACTAGCCACATATCGTGCTGAACAAAACCATTCTGGAGTGTCACAGATCAGACAGATAGATACTTTGTAATATACAGACTACAGAAACACTGCAGAAATCACATACCTAACGAGCCATCTAAGCATGTAGAAGACAAGTCAGTTTATGATATTGGACTAATAGTTCAGATATCTCTGAACCAGTTATGTTATTCTTGTTACGAGTACTCTTCCACTTCACTACTGAGATGTGTGACCCCCAAGTCATAATTATTGGATGACAATGAATTTCTATTGTACATAGAATATCCCATTTTGGAGGCTGGAACTTGTTGATTTTAGTTGTTAGCTTCTGAGGCCCATGAACTAGCTGAAAAGAAATGCTAAGATCTGCGGTGTGTTTTTATATTGCACATCTAAAGAGTTAACTGCCTCCAAAGAGGTCCAAAGAGAGTTATCTCTGTTAGTACATGGACCCTAGCTTTCTAAATAGGTTCCCTTGATTAATTCAGTTGATCCTCATGATTTGTTTTCTTTTTTTTTTCTCTCTGCCTGTATGAATTTTGCATTCTTTGTTGCACAGTGGCCATATTGGTGGTGATATCGTGTAAACATCAACATGATAGACGGCAATGCCTTATTCCTTACTGCTTCCCATAGCAGAGCCTCAAAATGCAGGCACCGCTACAGTTCACACTGTTGAACACTGTTGCTCACAGGGCAAGTCTGAGCATGTGCAAAAGTAGAGTTTCCTGCCTCAGATCTCAATTAGAATATTTTCAGGGTGACCGGTAGAGTGTCTCAAGAGACTGCTAGCATATCAGACCTGTATAATGACCATGTTGGACTTAGCCCCACAGCTCCCTTTGTGCAGTCTTGCTCTTTGTTTTCAGCAGTCTTCAGACACCTGAACACATCCTTGGCCAGCTTACAACTGTTGTACCTGATGTTCTTAGAGAAACACCTGATAGAAAAACTGGGGTGATCTGTCTTCCATTCTCCTTGTTAATGAAATACAGGGTTATCTGTGGAGGAGTCTACCCCCAAAAAAGTCCTTTTGCTCAATCATTTTTACTGATGATCTTTTTAAAAACTGACAGCTTTCTGTAGAAGGACATCTTCAAGATCAGTCACATGGGTAGACTTAAGCCATAAGGGCAGTCAGAATTATTCTTATGTATATTTTAGGTTCTACATGTGACTGTGGAACACAAAATCCCATCTCAAAATTTGCACAAGTATGTCATTTAAAAACTGTATTTAATTACTATTTTCACCCACCATCCTGTATGTAGAGTTGTTCCTTTGAAATATCACTAAAAATATTCTTTTAAAAATTTGCTTATGTGTTGTTATCGATAGAAACCAAAACATGACAGTGACTTGCAGTTGCATCCCCCATCCCAGGCTTTCCATCGGTTTAAATTGTTTAAAAATTCTGAAATTGGAGAATAAGTCTGGTTTTCTTCAAAAACAAAATCACACTGTTTCGTAATGTTCTCACAAAACGACTGCTTGATGTAGAATCCTTCTTCATGTGGTTAGCTTTCTCATAATTTTTACGTCCTCTCTGAGATCAGATCCTTGTGTCTTTTAAATTCATACTCACAGCATCCAGAAATACCAAGTGACATAAAAAGGTTTGAAGAGACTGTACATTTTAATGATCAGGTTGCTGTTAATAGCATGCCCTCTTGTTTCAGAGCACTTTTCCATTTCAAAACGGTGTATTGTGACTCACAAATGTCACTGTCTTATTCCTACCCAATGTATATTGTAATGTACTTTGCTAAAAATTTATCTTTTTCCTAATTACATAACAGACTTCAGCTATAAAATATGGAATTATACAATCAGATGCTAATTACTTAGCTTAGTGAAATCATATAATTAGATAATTAATATGCATTATACAATTAACTCTTTGGAAGATATTTAATTTGTTTAAAACTGTAAGTAGTTAGTTATGGAATATTCTACCAAAGATGAGTTTTGACAGAGTTTATGATTCAACAGCATTCTATCAGAAACTTTTCAAAAACTGCAATTTGATTGAAGAATTAATGATTACTTAAATATGAAATTGAGTTTCATTTTCTTCTACTTAAATTTTAAAATCATAACTGTTCTGCTATTCTTTAAATTGTGGACTATCAAGTTTAGATGTCAGAAATAAGGTTTTAAATAGGAACTAAAATTTCCAATTGAAATTTCTTGGCCTGACAAATACTTGTATTTGCATATTTTGAGGCAGCCATTGTGCAAATATGTTGGAACTGCATATCATGCTGAAAAAGCATGGAAGTACTGTAGTGAGTAATACTGCCTGATAGAACATTCCTAAGAACTAGAATTTTTTCTTCAGTCTGTCTAGATCAGTGTTTTCTGTCTCTGAGTAGCATGGCAAAAAAACCCCAACAAACAACAACAAAATAACCAACAAAAAAAACCCCAACAAAATAAAACAAGCAAAACAACAACAACAACAACAAAACCCACAACTGGGGACATAGGCAGGAATTGCAGGATTTCCTAAGTGAGATGCTGTTCATCTTAATGCCAGTAATGATACATGCAGTATATACTTCAAATTGTATCTTTTACCTTCACCACTGCAGTTCTTCAGAAGTAGGTTATGTGTAGAGTTTCAGCATTCAGATTTTCCACGTGAAGGATTTTTCCAAGTAACTCATTTTTATTGAGTTGTCAGCTCAAGATCAGTAACTAATACAGAACATGTAATTTGTCTGATTGTCACATTAACAAAGGGTTAAAGGAATAACTTCTAAAGGCAAAACAAGAAAAGAAGCCTGTTCCCCTTGGTTATCAATGCGTATTTTGCAACTTAACTTTCAGTGTGTATACATTCAAAGTTTCTGCTGCAATAAATACACTCATTTTTATCAGTAGTGGAATTCTTAAGTGAGAATTAAACACTGATTCTGAATACTAAAGGATTTCCTTGTAGTAAGAAGGACAGGTTCTACACATAGCTGTACTGGGAGTAGGAAACATGTTCCCATTAACAGATGGGCACATCAAAAAATAGTTGCTCTCAGTTTATTCTCTGTTACTGTCTCTACCTGCTTTTGATGCAGTGTTTGTTTAGTAGTAACAATCTTCTGACAGAATGAGTGTGTTTTTTCTCAAAAATAAATATTTAGATTGATTTGTATTTGTCTGGAGATCTCATGCACTCGGTTCATCTGCTTAGACCTTTGGACAATAAAGATATGCAAAATAATTGGCCCTAAATGCACTCATATTAAGATCTTTGTTTATGCTTCTCATGTCAGCTGAGAGAGAAAATGACTGTTGTCATCCGTGGGTATGGTCAACTGAATCTTTGTGTCAGGACTGCAGAACTGCTGTGGATATATGTGTAATCTGATTTGAGAAGTAGCTGTGACAGGGAGATGGTTGGAGATGAGGTAGTTTGGTGGATGCCAGGAAAGAATCAGGGGTGAATTCTGGCTCTGTTGAAGCAAATTGCAAAATGGTACTTGATTCAGAAAATACAGCTTGATCTGTTTATACTTTGTGATTTTTATCTGCCTAAGAAGGATGGGAAATATTTGTCTCACGGGAAATCAAGTTTGCCTTCTTTCGAGTCTCTCAGGACACATAAAACATGTTATCCAGTATATGAAGCATGTACATGAGAATATGCACCAAGAACACAGAAATCCCAGAGTATTTCATTCTTTTAAACACAGTTATCGTAGTTATTGTTCCTTTTTTTTTTTTTTTTAATTTTTATTTGTTGTAGTTTGTGGCAGTCAATTAAAAATAGTTTTCATGATTTTTTTATGATGTACAGTTAGGATTTATACATGAAAAAATCATTGTGATTGAACTCTAATTTTCATATATTATTGAGTGAAAATCAGGGTGACTCCAAAGCAGATAATGAATTCAGTTTCAGAGACATTTTGTAGAAATAACAGAATAGTGGAAATGTCTGCCACTAACATTATTAACCTGAAAATTAATAGGACCTAGCAGCTCACAGAACTGAGAGGACATTAATCATGTTAACCTGCTAGCCTTGCATCAGCCTTGATCTTGCATAGAAGAAAGTCAGCTACTAATTCTACTTGGCTAAACAGCAACAGTGACCAAGGTGTCCCCCTCCTTTGTCTGCTAGAAAGCTACAGCTATTGCAGTGTTATCCCATCTGATCCCTTGCTCCAAGCTTCCTTGGCTCTGCTTCTCTTAGGTTTCATGTTCATTTTACTACTCAGTCTGGTCTTCCAGGTGCTCCTTGTGATAACATCATTAGATTTAGAGGAGCAAAAAAATAAACTGTGGAGGTAAAAGTTTTGAGAGAGATGTGGGTTGGTCTGTGTCTATAATGCTAACTGTGGTTGTATAGGTGCAGTAGATATTTTGTATTCTATAAGGTCTCTTAAAAAGAGCCATTTTGGCTTTACAAGCACAGAATTCTTTCATTTTATTGCCTAGCAGGTATTACATGTCTAGTTTTTTCCCTTTGTCATTTTCAAGGCATCTCTTGAATCTATTTTGTTCTGCTTCTACCTGTGTCTCTAAATATTCCTTGAGATCACACTCTTTTTTTTATTATTTTGAGCTGTGCTTAAACTCTTGCCTTGGCAATTGCCCAGTTTGGTCCCTTTGGATGACTCTCATTTCCCTTTCCAAATGACTCCATGTTCATGGAAAAGGGGATTCACCTTGCAAATTTGTGAATAATGCCACCGGACATTTTAGCAAAATTACTTTGAAAGTTCACATGAAGAATAATTAAATATTGAAAGCAAACAAATTATCACATAATGTCTGAAAGCAAACAAATTATCACATAGTGTCTGAAACCCACAGTCTTTTGTTGATCTTAAACTTTAGCTTTAAGTTTTGAAATTTGACATTACTTTAAACTTCACTGAAAAGAAAATTGTTCAATATTTTTGGAAGAGAATATTTCTAAATATTTCACCCTTTAAAATTTTGGTAAATGAAATTTACCAAACTAATTTTGTAATAAAAGCTGTATATGTTAATGGAAGATAAGTTATCAGAGAAAGGGTAAATTTATCCATTTCTAAACCTGTTTTTCATAATGTTGTGGGGTCATGTTGGCTACAAGATGACACATAAATCATTTCAATGAAATATTCCCATCCTGTTAATAGAATCTTCCATTTTCACTGAGCTTCTCACCATTATTAGTGAAAACTGCATAGCATGCACGAAAAAATTGAAGCATTGCAAGATAAAGTTATTTAAAATTTTTAGCTCTTAACATCCAGTTATGCTAGTACTGAGTTTGCTGGGTGTTTGTTTTTTTTTTTTGCTTATTAATAATGAAGAAATATAGGTCAACATCTTTCCTCCAACAAACATCAGTGGAAAGTGCATGTTTGTCTGAAGGGACTCTTTATGTGTTTTCTGCTGAGTTTTTTTTACTACTACTACTTTTTTTTTCTTTCTTTTTTTTTTTTAATTGTCTGGCATGTCTGAGACCTGATCTTGTCATAGGAGTGTGTATTTGATGTCCCTGGACTCCTCTGGAACAACACGGAGTAATGCGGAATGGACATAAGTGCAGTTAAAAAGATTTTTTCAGTCCAGCTGCAGCCTGGAAAAATGTTCTCTTAAAAGGATAGATTTGTTGGGAAGGCAGTGATCAATCAGTGCTCTTAAAAAAGGTCCTGTAATGACTTCAATGTGATGCTCTTATGTTTCATATTCAATATATCCTTAATGCCTCCTTGAACCAGAATATGGTTCTGTTGTATTTTAACCCAGAGCTTTTAGTTTTGTGTATGATCTAAAAAACCTGTAGAGGCTTTTTGTTGATTCTTCCAAATCATAGCATTGCAGAAAGATAAAAAAATGTCCCTTGAACAAACCTTATCCACAAACAGCTATGTAAACTGTTGGTTTAGGAAGCACAGCTTTTCTCTTTTCTGCTTTTTCTTTAGCTCTGCCTCCTCGCTGCACCACAATAACGAATAATGACTCACTTTTCTCAACTCCTACACAATTCACCATAATCACTTGTTCTCCTGTAAGGAAAAGTACTTTAAAACAAAAAGAAAAAAAAAAACCCAACCAATAAAACCCCCTCTATGTGGATTGCTGCTTTTCTCACTGTTCATTTTTGAGTGCATTTGGCTCTGCTCTAACTGGGAATACATGTAAGGTGCTTGAAGGCAGCGAATGTTTTCTGGAGGAGAGAGAAACCCCATTCTCTTGCTGAGGTCAGCAGTCATTTGTGACTTGAGCTGAACCACTGGCAAAATATTCTCTCTGAAGGCATCTTGACATTGCAGTGCATTTTCTTAGTAGGTCACAAAAGCCTGCTTTTGCTCTCTTTCTGGAAATGTGTCAAGAGCCATCTGTCCCTGTCCATTGTGCCCATGAGCCTGTGAGTGGGTCGTGGCAGAGGCCCAAGTCTGGTTTGAATAGTGTAGAGAAGCAGAGGCAGGTGTCCCACGAGTACTTGAAGCTCATGGATGTCCTGATCCATGGCAGGGCATCTCCTTTGCATGCAACAGACACCAGCTTGGCTTTCACTGAAAGATACACATTTGAGTCCCAAATGCTTGCTGTAACATGGAGACACATGTAGCCTCTCCTGATGGGGAAGAAGGGAGGTGAATGTACCTTATATGTGTGTTCTGACTACCAAATTGGTGTGTGTTTTCTGGGTGAAATTATTTGGAAGGAGTGTGGGAGGCACTCGGGCAAAAATGTTTGCACACAGCATCCTGTTAAAAAGATACTGATTTATCTAAATTAAGGGAGGCAGCTAATTCCTTTCTCTCCATCTCCATTGTCTCTTGCAAAGTTACATCCATTCAGATAATTGTAATGGTATTTCTCATTCCCACTATTTCACGTTATGCCATTGAATGCCATTAATTAAATGGGATATATGTTGTCAAAGTCTTAGAAATCCCACTACATTTATTTCCTTTCTATTTAGTTCATGAATAAGTTAAGTGCTTAAACAACCTTCAGTTTTAAAAATTCAGAATTTAGAAATCCAGGTTTTGAAAACCATTTTTATGTCTGTCATTTTCAAAGGCTTTGCAGACAATGTTTGCTTTCCTGAAGTTGCCTTTTTAAATAGTTAATTTGCTACTGGATCTTGAAATAAAATTTATGTTTAATGGAAAATTTCTTCTGTGGAATACAGCAATCCTAAATAACAATTCTACTTAGATTTTATTTTGGAAATGTCTCTGCAAGACATTTTTATATTAATAATACATGTTTTATTTCTGTTTCTTCTAGGGCAATAAGAGAAAGGAAGGGCAGATATCTATAGCAAAGTAATACCTCTTTTGTTCAAAAATTTAGAGGAAATCTTGATTTTATGTATGCTTATATGCTCTCTGAACTTAATTATAATTTTAAAATCTTTTATAACGTAAGTTGGATTTATTAATATAATTCTGTAAAACTCAAAAGAACACATTATAATAAGGCTTATTATTTCTTTAATACTTTAGATATTTTGCTTAAGGAGTGTTTTAATGCTTTGAAGGTAAATTTCATGGAGCCAAAGCATTGTTTCCTATCAATGCATAGATTTAAAATTATATTCTAGATTTTATTCCTTAGGTATGTGCAAGTCGATTAAGAACAATGTTTTTTTTCTTTGAATAAATATATATATATAGTGGATTGATATATACAGTGGACTTATGGCATTGCATTAAGGTGACATTGCAGAATAGGTCAATTCAATCTACTGTATTTCTTTAATAAGCTTTCAGATTGTAAATAAACTTTGCATATTAAAGTAATTTCTCAGAAGTTCGTTTTTAAAAATTGGTTTGCATCTAAGTCCTAATGCTTAAAGCATTTATACTTAGGTTTAGTTTTCCTATTAGCACATAAGAAATAAATTAACATTTTAGTTCACCTTGTGTTTTTGCATGAAAAAAAACATTCCTTCCATGATAAAATTTGGTTGATGTTAATGTATGGTTAGCTGAAAAGGCTTAGAAACACAGATAAATCTTGTGGCTCACTGATGTCTAAATTAATTTTGACTTTTTTAATTTGAAATATGGAGAGGAATAAATTTGTCTTTGTATAAAATTTATTTATTTTAAAATAAGTATTAGTAGGATAAATCCTTTTTCGTCTATTATAGCTGCTTTTTATTCTACGAAAAACAATAGGCTAACCTCTTAACTCTCTCCCAAACCACAAATCTGCATGTGTGTACTTGAGTGCATTTCATCCGTATGTATTTCCCTGGACCTGACTATGAGTAGGTATCTGTGCACACATGCACAGAAGTACAGAATAAAAAAATGGTTTTCTTTTCTTAGGCTTTTATCATTGCAGTACAGTTCATAAGAAAATGGGAGAGGAAAACCAAACCAATTGTTGTGGTTTAACCTGGCAGACAACTCAGCACACTTTGCTGAGCTCTTTGCTCACTCCACCCTGCCTCCTCAAGCAGGATGGATGAGAGAACTCAAAAACAAACAAACAAAAAACAAACAAAAACAAAAAAAGAAAACAAAAATCTATTCTCTAAGACCGAAAAAGAAAGGAAAAATAATGGTAGTATATCCTAACGTTATAATATATATATGTATTTAATATATATATGCTTTGTATATACGTATTTGTATACATATAGTGTTTGTGTGTGCACATATATATAAAGATATATAGATATAAGTATATATTTACAAAACAAGTGATGCACAGTGCATTTGCTCACCGCTTGCTGACTGATGCCCAGCCAGCTGCCAAGCAGCAGCTGCCTCCCTGGCCTACTCTCCCCAGCTCTGTAGTTTCACATGATATCATATGGTATGGAAGATCCCCCTTAGCCAGTTTAGCTGTCCTGGTTCTTTCCTGTCCCAGCAATTTGTGCATCTTCAGTCCTCTTGCTGTCAGGCTTACGTGAGAAGCTGAAGCATCTTTGTCTCTGTTTGTTGCTGCTCGGCAACAACTAAAGCATCTGTGTATTATCAGCATCACTTTTCTCCTAGAGCCAAAATATAGCATCACACCAGCCACTATGAAGAAAATCAATTCTGTTCCAGCTGAGATCAGTACACGAAAGCCAACTAAGGATAAATAGGAATAATATAGATGTTGAAGGTATAACAGTGTCTGTAACAAAAACCTAACAACCAAAAAGCTTCTTTACCTAGCATTGCATAGAATGGCTTGGATTGGAAGGAACCTTAAAGTCCATCTAATTCCAACATTCCTGCTGTGGGCAGGGATGCCACCTACTAGGTCAGTTTACCCTGAACCCCATCCACTTTGAAAAAATGTGATTCCCTTGGTGTTACTTGGAATTTTCCCATGGAATTTTGTGATGTTCAGGCATTATTCACAACATGTATTCATAAAAGTGCATAAAATAGCTGCTTTTGTATCCAACATTAAAATGACAGAGTCCAGCTTATTGTTGGAATTTGCATATGGTTATGGGAATAAAAGCAAATCTTTTGAAGTTTCTCTTAAAATGTAAAATGTTGGGTAAAATGTTGCTTTGGAAAAAGTCCTTCCTTTAGAATGTTGGTATGAAAGTTAACTTTGTATTTCTGTTATAAATTTTATATTAAGCATAGTTCTTAATTATGCTCATCTTCAAATTATTTTCATGTTCAAGTGATATAATTCTTCAAGGGGAAAAAAAAAATGTATTGAAGAACTTCACAGGAACAGGTATAGATGCACATCTCCAGAGTTAAGGCAACAAGAAATCTATCAGAGGAACTGTCCTGCTCTATACTGGAGCCTGCGAGATAGTGTTGTGGTTGGCATACTGGGTTTGGGAAACATGTAGATCTCACCAGAAACAATTTTTTTAGTAATATCTTAGTCTACTTGAACAGGAAAAGGTAGCTTACATTCTGATTCTAAATTTTATCAGCTGTATCATCAAAAAGGTTATTTGATGTAAGATCATCTTATTGATTGTATTTAGTTTCTTTTTGCTTCCCCCCAATTTTTATTGCTTACTGTCATTTTGCCAGCAGTTTAGAATTCATTATTTAGAATTCTATTCATCATTTGGAATTCATCATTTGTTCCCAGCTGATCTTCTTTTTCTTCTTTTTTCCCTCTATATTTGCTCTTTTATTAAAGCGAACTATTTACTCAGATTTTTCACTTTTGCTCCACCATTTCTCTATAGAAAACTATTTCCCCTGTGCATTTCTTTTTTTTTTTTTTTTTCTTTTTCCTCTTATTTGAGTGTACCTCATTACAAGGACATGGATTCCCTTGTATGTTGAAATTATTCCTTGGCCTCTACATTTGCACAGAAGGAATCAATTTTGTCTTTTACTGGTAATTCATATCAGTTTCTGGCTTCAGTTTCTTTTCAGCATGAACTAATTCAGTCTGCATTGAAAAAATTATCTTGCTCTTCAGACGCTTGGCATTTTAAGAGGTATTTCCCAGTTTATTGAATAGAAAACAGTCTAGATTCAAGTCCTGGTTTCAGCCCTGGAAATTAGGTGAAGTGTGAACCTGAATCTGCACTTCTGACATAAATACACCTGAGTACTGAAGTAGCACAAACTAGGATAAGAATATCCACTTCTTCAAAAACCATCATTATTAAATTACTAAATTTAAAAAAGTGATCCATTTGCACCTGAGGAAATTATTAAAATCCTTTCAAAATATTATTTTGAAGTTTTTTTTTCTACTGAAGAAAGTGAACAGGAAAGTGTTAAGTACTACATTATTGCTGCCTTTCAATATCTTTCTAATGAATTATTTTTATGGAATACATGTTTCTTTGTTTCATGCATCACTGATTACAGTACATTTGAAATACACCAAAGGTAGTAGTTTTCTTTAAATCATTTCTTATAGCTACGTGTAATAAGCAAGAGGAATGAGATAGGTAAAATAAATAATTTCTCCTTATGGCCTTAGCTTCAGGAAAATGTCCTGACTCTAAAAGAATGGTTTTCTCAGAGCTGATGGTTCTGCTTTCTAGTCTCCACTATGCACATAGTTAAAGAAATAAACTAAGGTAGTATCCAGAGCCTGCTCTCCAGCTTTTCTAGTTTTGTCTCTGCTGAGAATTCCTGTTAGCCTTGAATTTCTTTTGTGTATTATCACAAATAGTTGCCTTGCTGTGTTTTCTACCCCCACTGAAGGCTCCATGAGATAATAGATCATGTGCTACCTTAGCTTAATGTTCTTGGCCTTTTTCAGATGATTGACAGTGCTGAATGATTACAGCAAAGCAGCAATTATCCACTAGCTATGTTATGCTCATTTCAAGGAGAAAATAGATGTTATTTGAGATGAGTAATCTGGACTGTGTCTTTCTGCTGAGTAAATGTAGGAGACCAGCCTGTAGTGAGTCATGATTCATTTCCCTTTTGTTCTGTTTTGTGATACTCTCTGCACTTTTCCCCCGTGCTCTCCTTCTGAATGCTTAACTGTGCTCAGAATTTGCTAGCCTACATAGTTGAGGGAGCTAAATCCCTTGGGCTTGATCAGGAACATAAATTCCTCAGGCTCAAAGCACAAAGATGGATGATGGCAGGGATGGCAAGATGTACTTTCTCATTTATTAAAAAAAAAAAAAAAAAAAGGAAAAGAAAAAGAAAAAAAGAAAAAAAGGAAAAAAAACATCCTAAGCTAGCAACTATATATTTATAACATGAGCACATAAACTTGCATAGAGATTTTGCAGTCTAGCTTCTATAGTGTTTTATTGTCTTTTTTTTTTCAGTCTTTTTTTTCTTCTCTTTTCAGTAAATTTCCCCCAAGAATTCTGTCAAGGTTTGGCTCATAAATAAAAATGAGTTTTGTAAAGTTCCTTCACACACAAGGCAAGCAGCGATTTTACCAAATGTTCAATGTTGAGGGATCTGCGTGTCTAGATATTACTGTTTTGGAAGATATTTTACAGAACACCTGTCTTCCTTTAATCAAAGTTCACACACAAAGATGCAGTTTTTTTTTTTCTAAATCTGGCACTGTATCATGTGGACTTCCAAACTGGGATATTATCCTGTGTCAGGAAGCTGTATATCTGTGGCTCTACACATCTTTATTGTAATTAATAATATTACAATGATTATACTGATTTATACCATTGCAATTATAGAAATTATTATAATTATTAATAATTAATGATGGTATAGTTATTCTTATTTTGCAACAGCCTCTTTTTAAAAGGTAACTCTTTTTCTATTTATAGGTCATCGAACATTGTTCATTGGCGTTCACGTGCCACTGGGTGGAAGAAAAAGTCACAGGCGCCATAGGCACCGTGGACATAAACACAGAAAAAGAGACAGAGAACGAGATTCAGGATTAGAAGATGGGAGAGAATCTCCTCCTTTTGGTAAGTTAGATTTTACTTTTGCATAAGTGTTTTTGCAATGAACATCAGTACAACAATGCAAGAACTGTCCCCCTGTTGTGGTTGTGACAGGCCTGGAAGCAGGGTTTTGGAAACCCCACCAGAGCCTCTCTGGTCTCTGCTGAAAAGACAAGATTTGTTCCTCTAATGAATGGCAGTAGCCAGAGGTGGTCAGTTCACAAGAAACCTCACTAATCCCTACAATTGTAGGAGTCTGTTCATGAGTGTTTACAGAAAGGTAGAGTGCGATGACCACCTAGGGAGGGTGAGTGCTTTATGGCACTAGTAGAGCTCCATGAAAGCTCTGGAATATTTGCCCCTAAAACATAACAGAGTTGTGGTTCTTTAAAATTAGTTTTGTAATACTGCTGATGTCACTGAATCTGTAGTGTTTTAAGATAGAATATCATCTAGATTGTGCTTTTTTCCTTAGATAGTACTGTAAGGTGCTATTCTGAGACAAGTCTACTGTGCACTTGAAGGCTAAGAGGAAAAAGTATCTTTCAATGAACAAATCTTACAAGTGATATTGAAATCCTAAAACTTCCAGATTTTTAAATAAAAAAGTACATTACATAGAACAGGAAAAAAAAGTGGTGATGAGTAGATGAGGTAAGCTCTGTCTCAAGACAAATGAGGATATTCTTTGCTCTTCACAAATAAAAAGTGCATGTGCTGAAATGTCCAAGCCTACAATAAGAGCTGAAATTTAATGGAAGCATATATAGGAAACCAGTTGTCAGTGTGCAAGAGAAATTTTTTAAATCATTAGGGAAATGTACCAATGTAATTTCAGTTTACAGAATAGTAATTATAAGATTTATTAAAAGCTGAAGTTTGTATTATGTAATCAACTTGCTTTGAAGCAAATAGGTTGTAAATGCTGGTAGTTAAGTGTACAGTAAACACCTTGAAATGCTCAAATATTTCACATATTGAAAATGAATCTGAAAGTAAAGACTTTTTCAAATGTAGTAAATATGAAATGCTTTGAAAACTGAAAAAAGGTTGGCTGAATTGTTTCCATCTGGAATGCATTTCAAATGCACGAAGACTCTACATTGTATTAAAATCAGTTTCATGGAAAACAGCAGGAGTTCATAAAATGCTAAAAGGGTTTTTCAGAAAGAATTTGCATATATACATATAATGTCAGATTAAAAAGAAACAATGGAAAGTTACATTAGCCAAAAAGTGAGATGTCTTAAAATATGAAGCAGTGTCTTCTATTGAATCATCTGGTTTTATTTAATTGCCAATGTGTGATGCATTTTGGCAGAAAACTTAACTCTGTTCATTTAACTTCTGGAGTCCTAGGCCCGTGCCCTTCCTAATGTTAAAAGCAAAAATAAACTGAGATGGCTCAGTCTAATAGTCTTTGACAGCATGGAAATAATAACATGCATTCTTGAATACAATTCTTTTTAAACTGAAAATTAACCTGTTTTCTGGGGAGCTCCAAGAGTGGAATGGCAATAATTTATACATACTTACATACATAAACACACACACATATATATAAAAGGTTTTGAAGTGCATAAGTTAGTCAGCTTGTCTGCAGGCGCACTTGTTTGAAATAAGTGTAAGACTGCACATTTGTAAGTCAAGTTTTCACTTATAATGTAATTATGACTGCCATGTGGAGGGTGTGTAGGTCATGGCACTTAAAATTATTACTTTTGTAATGACCAGGATAGACAAGGTATAGGCCAGAAACATCTTGATCTTCTCCAGAGCCAGAATGCTGAAGATACTCTTTGAAATGCTTAATAAACAATAATCTTTCTGAGAGAGCCAACAGCAGAGCTATTAAACACTGGTAAAAATCTGGAAATATCCAGTTTTTGACCTTAAAACATATCTAAGTAGTAAAATTTGAGGATTTCAGCTATTGAGGACCGTGGAACCAAACTTTTACTAAGCTTTGGCATCTGTCTATTCAAGCATAAATGTGACACCACATAGATCAAATCAAAAGAGATTTGCGTTCATAAAGCTTAAAATTATATGGCATTTTAGCGGTTAAGTACAGTCAGAGCAAATTACAGGCAGACAAAATTATTCAGGGATTAATGGTAGTCTGCATCTACACTCTTGTTTTTGCTGAGGATTTTCCTTGCAGGAAAATTTTAGCAGCTTGTGCTAAAACCTAGATAGAGAAAAAAGAAATTTTTTTTTGGTATAATTTATTTTCTGAGAGGGAGTGAAGGATACTTCCCTTACTAAATCTGCATCCACTAAACCTCAGTAATGCTTCTTATCTCTTCTTGCCCATGGCCACAAGGTTATAACAGTACCCAGGGGCTCAAGGAAGTTGCAAAGAAGACAAATGCACTTTATTCTCTCAATGCATAACTTGGCGTGAGGGCCAGTGCTACCTAAGAGAACAGATCTGAAATAATCCCTTTATTTATTAATCATTCTGACTTAATTGAACATAAAGAAATGCTTTACTCCCTCTCATCATAGTCCCCTTGTAACACATGTGCACTGAGTAGTAGAAGGCTGCATTTTTGGGAATTTGGGGGGAGGATGGTAAAGAAAAAGCATTTCAACAAGCAGGTGCAAGAAGAAAGAAATAGGAAAAAAAGCACTGTGGGACTGGCTTATAGAAAATAGTGCTTCAAAGAAAGTCAGAAAAATACAGGATGACTTTTATGATACAAGAGAATAAATTAGCAGTGTTTTGAAGTTGCAAAGTATTAAAGGGAGGCATTATAAAACCCAAAGGTGTGAGAACTGAATAATACAGATGCTGGAAGAAGTAAAGGCCTGAAATATTCAGACATGAAGTGCTCCAAACTGCAGTTCACTAAATATGAGATAAAGCATTTTTTCTGTGTGGTGGGTCATAACTTATAGCTGCATAATTTGTAACTTCATCTATGAAGTTTCATTAGGAGTTGTAAGCACATGATGCAATGGGGCTGCAGAGGCCCCTCTCATACTGAACAGGTGCCCACCTAGTTTTTAATTAGTGGAAAACAAAGCTTTAAATTCCTTGTATCAAGGTGGCTCTGAAACACCTGTGTTCAGTGTAATGCCCACAGTTGGAAGATTTTAGGTAATCCCTTTCAATCATGGCTGAGAAAGCTGTACCAGCTACTTTCTGAGGGATTGTTTCGGTAGACCATAGATTTTAATATATTTTTTTTAGAATATTTGGATGGCAGCTCATAAGCTTTTCTGGAAAAAAAGATATCTCCTACTATCACTTTTCAAAAATAACCCAAATGTTCTCAATGTGCAGTTTCAGAGTTTGTAGACAAATAAAATGTAGATTATGTAGTTAGTGGACTAAAAAGGAGTGAGCCCTGTCACTTGGGGGCGCAGAATACTTATGGAAATGTTTTTTTTGTTTGTTTGTTTTCTCTACATCTGTGTCTCACTGCCTGTCTGTTCCTTCTTGATGGTATGAGTTTGTCTAAGTTGTTTCCATTTGCTGTAAGGATGTGCCTTTGTATAATTTTCAGATTACATGGCTTGCTTCTGGAAAAGTTTTTTGGGTTTAAGAATTGTAAGCTAAGCAACTACAAGATCTTGGTTTTGACTATCTCACCTCATAATTTATAGAAGGAAAAGAGAAATCCAGTGAAATTATCCACTCTAGTTAAAGTACAGTAGTGCTGTTTGCTCTGCGGAACAGGGCTATTGTTACAGTTGAAACACAGCTGTTGTAATTAAGGTTCCAGTTTCATGCTGGTGTAAAGCTCCCCTCCTCCACTGTTTTCTTTATGGTGCAAGTATAGTGGCTCTTCTGTGAATTAAGTTAAGGAATTGATTCAAGTTTAAACTAATTTGGCAAAAAAGCTGTGTCTAGTCTAGAGCAGCTCCTCAGTGCTGTTTGTTGGGAGGGTAATGGGGGCCAGCCCCATCAGGCTGCAGGGCCACAAGCTGAGTGGGGACAACGCTGTCAGCCAACACTGCTGATTGTGGTGGTACTGAAAAGGCAGTGTAGGTTACCCCTTGGCTGGCAGGTTTTTTCTTGCTTGCTATGCAGATTGATTTTACTGGCAGTTTTCAGTGTTTTCTATTTGAAAATGGGAATAGAATAGGAAGACATCAGCTCTCTGTAGTATGTCGTTAAGTACAGGTTTGATGAGGGTAAAGTGAATGCAGCTGTGAGGGTCTGGGGTTTGATTACAGCCTCCTGTGGTGTCCTCTAGAAGAGCATACACTGGTGGGACTGGTGCCAGTTTTGCTTTGCTATCTTGAAAACTAGCTTTAATAATTCTCTAGTTTTAAAGAGATTTAAGCTTGTAACTCGTTATAGTAGATATGGCAAGGGATGCTAAGCAGTCCTGGAAGTGAGATGAGCAGAGGAGTGTACGCAGGTTTCAGGTGTTCTGAAGGTAAGACCAGCAAAAACTTGAATTGTGTAGAGTGGGATTTCTCTCAGTAGAGGGGCTTGTGGAAAAGTATAATCGAAGAACTCACCTGATTATATTCGGTAGCTTATCTCAAACCTCAAAGAGGTGTTAACGGGGGAAATTAATTTATTTATAAACAGTACAGCTTTTAGGAGAATTGCCCTCCTTGTGCTTTGTCTGCTGAACTTGGAAGTCTGAATTTCTAGATAGCTGTGGAACAGCTTGCTGTAAATCTGGATTAAAATAATGTAACGTTATGGCAGTTTTAAGAGTTGGGTAAAAGAAGAGAAATAGAATCTTGGGGATTGTCCATGTTGTGAGATGCAAAAGATAAGGTTATTTGTCATAGCCCTGGGGTAATGGAAACAATTAAAGTGAGGAAAGCATAGAGTTTACTGAAAACAGGAGCAAGATTATATTTTATCCCATCCTAACAGACAGTTTCTAAGGTCTTTGAAGAGATTTTCAAAAGTGTATGGTATGTCTGTATACTAATTTGTGTGTACTTTGGTAATGTAATTTTTTAAAAATCATATTTCTAATAAAAAAAATAATTACCACTCCATTTGCTAATTGCTGAGCAGAAGGGCAAAGTCTTATTTGCACAGCATGGAGGTGGGGGAAGAACCCACGCTCACCACTTTCTTGGTGAGCACGAGGGCAATGAATGTTTGTGTGAGGTGATCTTTTCTGTGATCTTTTGAATTGTTCACACCACTTCCTTTTCACTAGAAGAAAATTTTTATTGATGTCAATATGTTAAGCCAGTTCACACCCTGCCTGCAGCATGCTGTATGCATTGAACAATCAGAAACAGTTTATTTAGTATTAATGTATTGGAACATGAGGTAGGAATTAAATGTTTTCTATGATGCTTGCTATCTTATGCAAAATTCTTTAATGGAAATTATATTTTAATATTTAAAATGCTTACTAATTTAGAAAGGTTCCTAGCAGGATTAGAAATGCAGAATCCTGTTCTGACAAGTGAGGCTATAGCACAAATATTACCAGAAATACTTTTTTTGTATTGTTCTTAGATTTCATCAGAGAGGAGGACAAAATGTGGAGTATAATTGGTACAAACCCAAGACCGTGATTCTGCTTGTGGTATGGCTTGGGCAGACTATATGTAATTCTGCCTAATGGCAAGGCACTTTGTCTTGGGAGAAACTGTGGCACACACTGAGGAGGAGCTGCATTTCACTCTGAGTGGTGCAGTGGAGTGTGTTCTTTTCTGAGCTGAGCTTACAAGGAGTGGCTAAGAATCATAGAATCACTGAATGGCTTGGCTTGGAAGGGACCTTAATAATCATTCAGTTCCAACCACCTACAGTGGACAGGGTTGCCATGCACCAGATCAGGCTGCCCGGGGCCCATCTGACCTGGCCGTGATTCTTTCCTACATGTGTTTTACAAGGTAGAATGGTGGTGTGGGCCGTTGTTCTTCCTAGCCTACTTTCAAATGTGGTCCCACAATGCTACTGTAGTAGTGTTTGCTACTGTCACCTGGGAATTAAGTGATGTCCCACTCTGGTTTTTACCCTGTTGTTTTTGGTATGTCTGTGTATATACCTGTCTTTTGATTTGGGGACATTAATGACTTCATTCTGAAGATAATGTCCACACTGAGCAGTACGTCTGGTATTACAGAATATCAAGATTGGAAGGGACCTCAAATGATCATTTAGTCCAAGCCCCCTGCTGGAGCAGGAACACCTAGATTAGGTCACACAGGAATGCATCCAGGCAGGTTCTGAATGTCTCCAGCCTCTCTGGGCAGCCTGTTCCAGTGTTCTGTTACTCTCACTGCGAAGTTTCTTTTCATACTTATGTGGAATCTCTGTGTATCTGTGGGATCACTTCCTTTCTGCAGTACTGCATCCCAGTTTGACTTTGTGCTTTTTACAACAGTGTATCTGCCAGATCTTAATGTATATCCTTTTGATGGTGAAGGTATGGATTTTTAAAACTGCAATCCTTAAATTTTCATATGGGCAACGTATTTGGGGCATCAGAGGCAGTGTGGGTGTCTATGTGAGTGCCGCATGGATGATGTGAGCATTAGCCCAAGTATAATGCTGGGTTTGGCAGTAGGCTCCCATGAGCTTCTGTAGCCACAGCAAATAGAAAACTATTTCAGCTTTTACTGACTCAGATGGCTCAGCCAAGTGTGGTATTGACAGTAGTCCTGCTCCTGTCATGCAGCAGACTGCTTTCTGCCCAGTCCCAGCTGGTCCTGGAGGATTTTCTGAGCTAGCAAGATGAACCATTTACTTGGAATAATCATCAGCTGCTTATTGTACAACTTAAAGCTCACGTTGCTTCTAATTTCTCTGTGCTCTGTTATAAAACAACTGCAGTAATAGAAATAATAATTAAATTAATCTCTTTTTTTTTTTTTTTTTTTTAGCTCAATCTAGATTACTTTCGTCACTTTTTAGAAATAGAGCTAATAAAATGAAGATTTTTTTATTTTTCAAGCTGGCTTTACTACTTAAAGAGGAAATAGACATGGACGTGTTCAAACCAGTTTCTGTTTTCCTTACTTGAAAAATTGAGTATCCTATTTTGCAAATATTGTGCTTTTACAGTTAGGATTAAGTTATCATAGTTTGACAGTCAGCAATTGAGGTATTCTTTCATAGTGTTTTTGAATCACACATTACTCATTTTCTATATAACACATTAATGACATTTGATATTTATTTCTCCTATGAATAAAAGCCAAATCTATCTGGCATTGCTTGCATGTGTAATCCTGTTAACTCGGTTTTAAAAGCAGAACCAACAGATCTAATTTTTTTTATTTTGTTACTATTGTTTAATAGCAATAATTTTGTTAGGGTTTTGTCCTTGAAATAAAATTACTGTATTACAAATCAAACTGTGTGCGTATATGTACATATCTAAATGTATATATATATTCAGAAACAAATGCAAGTAGTAAAAATAGTATCCAGAATCTAGCAGCTAGTTTCACTGCTGTATGAACAGAGAAAAAGAGAAATTAGTGCATTTTTTGTTCTTTATGTAGATTTGTCACTGTTGTTAATCAACAATCTACTAGAGAGGAGACTTGGAGCAAACTGTGGCTATAAGTTGTTCTGTTGTTGCTACTTACCTGACTTCAGAAATCCTGTTTTGCTTCACATATTGAAAACATGCATTTGCATGAATATTGAAACTGTCACATAAGGTGCTAGACACCTTATGACAGAAGGTGTCCCTGCCTGTAGCAGGGTGGTTGGAGCAAGGTGATCTTAAAAGGTCCCTTCCAATTCAAACAGTTCTATGGTTTCTGTAATCCTATAAAACTGCAGCTCTGCTGTACTACGCTAATTTATAATTTAACAGTAGCTCTTGCTGTTAATCACTGAATCAGTTCTTGGTGCTGATTTTTACCAAGAGTACGGGATGTTCTTGGCAGTGCTTATTCTCATATTCTCACTCAGTCCAGCTCTTTCCCAAAGTAGGTTGTTTTCCATGATCTGTTAGTAGTCATATGTGCTTGTCCTTTCTAAGCTGGTATCTCACTAAATTTTTTTTTCCTTCTGAAGAATAGTGTTAACAAATTGCACAGTTCTAGACCAGAATGCACTTTCTAGTCTCAAATCACACCCTGCTGTTTATTTTATTGTTCTGTAAGAATGTACCAATGTGTGTATATGAGGGTCATAATTTAACAAATAAATAAGTAGGTAGAGAGAGATTAAAAGAGAGTCTAGAATAAATGTAAGCTTGAAACGTTGTTAAAGAAAAAAAGAAGAGAAAAGAGCAACAAGGGAAAGGGTGAAGTGAAAGTTACTTCTGTTCTTTTTTACCAAAAGTGATTTCTGTCCCCTTAGCTGTTCCTCCTGCCACTCTGTTCCCTAAAGCTTTTAGTAGCTCTTGAGCCATTTCTTTGTTTACCTACTTTCCTGTATTTAATCCGGGGTTTCTTTGTGAATTAATAAGTAGGCTTTAAAATTATTATTTTCAACTTGCAACGTTTGAGCTGAATAAATAAGTACATTAAAGTACTCTGTGAGTTCTAGAAATTTTCTGAGTGACATGAAGGAAGAATAGTATGTCCTTGAAATACATGGAGTGTTCTGAAACGAAGGATTGTGAAGTAATATAGAGGAATAACAGAAATGTAAATGAGAGACAGGAAGAATGAAATGGGGAAGTTGGGACGGACAAAAGCATGTTCATATGAAACAACCTAACTATATAGCAGTTTTCAAAGGGTTAAGCAATGGCAGAAGTTCCCAGATATTAGAGAGGCTGGCTTTTGTTTCTTTCTCCTGCTAGGTAAAATAAAGAATGCAGATATAGTTCATCAGATTTGTGAACAGTTAGATCTATAGATGCAGATTTACAATGTGGCAAAGTGTTTTTTTGTGACAGTGGAGTAAATTGCTTTAATCAGTTCTAAATATGCTGCCTCTTTTACTATGAGATATTGTTCCAACTTCCAGTAGTTTATACTTCTCTAGATCTTGTTCTGTCTTTAGATGATTTTATTTAATTAGCAGACTAGACCTTACAGTAAGTTGAGGTCTCAATCTGAAAACGTTTATGTATAAATATTCTCATAATGATATTTTGTGTGTAGCAGTAAGTGGTGTCAGAAAAAGTCTTGAAATTATTGTGAAATTCTAGCTATTTTCTTTATCTGGGGAAAAAATAGTGTTCTGGATCTGATATTTTTGTGTTTCTTCCAGATACTCCATCACAAAGAGTGCAGTTTATTCTTGGAACAGATGATGATGAAGAACACATTCCTCATGATCTCTTTACTGAGCTTGATGAAATTTGTTGGCGTGAAGGAGAGGATGCTGAGTGGAGGGAGACAGCAAGGTAAGGTTTTTTTTTTTTTTTTTTTTTTTTAATTATCCACTGCAGTTGGTATACTGAGGAATAATTTCAAAGCTGTGGCAAGCTCAGGAACAGATTCTGGATGTAGAGCTTAAATAAAACCGTAATTTTAATCCTTAGACTGCTAGTATTACTGCAGCATTTGTTGGGTTTTTTTTGGAGCCAAATGTTTTCATCTGGATTTGTGAAATATAGGTCAAAATAAATATCCAGGGAAAAAAAATCAAAGTAAGCATACTGTATACATGAATTATGGATTCCTAGTTTTATTAATATTTTAGCACTTCATTTTAATAGATTTTTGAACAGCATATTATTTTTGAATCCTCAAGAAACTGATAAAAGATTAAAGCAAGGAATAAGATAAATTTCGGAGCAATAAAACATATTCTAGGTATCACTGAACAATTACATTAAATTGAGACTTAATGTTGGATTTCTTTTTCTGCTAAATTAATGCAAAAAGAACTGTTTAGGTTGCATTTCTGCTGAAAAAAATTATTATTAGAGAAGAAAAATTCCTACTTTCCCAGAGGGCTGCAGAATTTTCTATGACCTTCTCTTCCTTTATACGTCCATAAGAGGAACAGGCAGAATCTAAGTATAGAACTTTACATGTAGAAAATCCTCATATGGGAATTGTACTGCAGAATGAGCGTAGTGGTGCTCCTAAAAAATCTTATTAGTATTCAGAGAGAAAATCTAATCAAAGTAGTAATTTGCAGTATTCTCATACTTCTTAGAAGAGATCCTATGTATCTCTAATCAGTATCAGCTTATATTGTGGAAAAAACCCAGTATCAGTGACATATGTTATTTTTAACAGGAAACTAACCACTATTTTGGTTCAACTTAAAAATTTGCTCTGCAAATCACCAAAGAGATGTTTCTGACATTGTAACCACTTTCATTAGGATAAATAGCTAATAAAGATAGATGGAGAGGAATAAATGAGAAAAAAGGGTTTTAAATTGATCTGTCTGCGCAGCCCTTCCTATTGTAATTTGATAAATAAAGAATCAAAATTTGGTAAACAGAGATAAGATTGTTGATGAATGTGAGAAAAAAGCAGTCAGGAAAACTGTATTTTGGAGTTTAAGAAGTACTAAAAACTGAAAGACCGATAGACTATGAACTTAAATACTTAAATAGTAAAAATGTCTTTCTTACAAATAAGAGCGGGGGCTGCCATGCAGAAATAACTGGTCCAGGTGAATGGTCTTTTTTAGTTTGGATCCAGAAATTTTGGACAACGTTTGACATATGGTGATTATCAATTAGAAAAGTAGTATATGGCAGTGAAATGATGGTATCCAATATGGAAATAAGAATCAAGGTTCTTTACCTGTGCAAATATGAGGGTGCAATATTTTATATCGCAGAAAGCTGAAATAACACAAACTAAATGCTATCTTTCTGTGATTCTGTCAGGTGAGTTGTATTATAACAAACATAGCAACACTCTTCAAGAAAGAAGTAGTCTGAACAAACATGGACCTGTTATTTGGATTTCAAAGATATGCAAGACTTAGAACAATATCTGATGGAAAGAGTAATGGTAGGCTTAGAGTTAAATGGAAAATCGATTAAAGTTTGGTGATGTATCATCAGACTAACTTGATGCTATTTAATCAGTTAATTGATTTTTGTGACAGGAGAAACAGTTGAACTGATTTTTTTATTTAGTAAACCTTTTGATATGATATAGCAATGATTTTATTACTTAAAACCTATTTTATTGCAAAAATTATATTAATGGGTAGGGTGCTAATTGAAGAGGTCATGCTTGAAGATGAAACAGTGTGAAGTAAAGAGACCAAGTATAAAAAGAATTACTCCTATTGAATACCCTTGTTATTGAATGAGACAAAAAGTAGGGTTATGTTAAAACTCGTTAAGAAATTTGAAGATATTGTTACTCTAGTAATAGATAAGGATATCATACACAACAGAATCATAGAATCATAGAATGGTTTGCGTTGGAAGGGACCTTTAAGATTATCTAGTTCCAACCTCCTGCTATAGATAGGGACACCTCTGTCTAGACCAAGTTGCTCACAGGCCAATCCAGCCTGGCCTTGAATGCTTCCACAATGTCAGAGTACAGTGATAGAAATGAGATGATGTTTAAAATGGTGATGAGAGAAGGGCTGGTGATGTTCAGGATGACAATGAGGTGCCAATATTAAATAATAATAATAAATAATGTTTTACTGTGCATGACAAGCACTGTTAACAATACAGGTAAGGAAATATTCAACTCTGTATAGAACACAGAATTGAACACTTAGCATACATAATTCTAGATAATCTAAAGTACTATTTTGATACTGATGCTTGATCTGGGACTTGATTAGATTATTTGATTAGAAACATGCTATGAAAATGATAAACACTGGGTTTGTTGCTGTACTAGCCTTATAATAATTTGTTAATCTGTGTGAAAAATGCTATTGGAAGTATTTGTGTATTTTATTGTGCTGCTTTGTAGCTCCTGATTGATAAATTCAAATAAAGTGGTACAGAGATTGTCTCTGTCGTTATTGTATTTATTGGGAGTGACATGACTAAGCAGTCCTAAATTCATTTTACAAGGGCTGCTGGAACAAGGACTTGGATTGACTGAGGTAATTAATCTGTATCTTCCTCTTTTTTGATTGATCAAAATTGCATGCACAAATTAGCCTTAAAAAAAAAATCTTGAGCAAACTTTTAAAAGTATTGGAGACATTTTGTTCTTGCTTGATCAAAATAGCAACATATCAAAGGGAACTGTGGATAAGATTTGACTAAAACTTGGTGTTCTTTATGTAAATGTGCTCTATTCCTATATCATTTGTTTGGAAGAGTAAGTCATTTTGTAGACGTTTTTCTCCTCTTAAAGGAGGTAGGAGACTCCTATCTGTTTGCCATTCATCATTTTTTTTCGATTCTTGATTAACAATTCTAATCAGCAAAAGTGTTCCTGCACATTAATTAGTGCACGAAAATGTGCACTGCTACCATAGCCTCCTCCACTCAAGGATCTAATTTAAGGTGCCCCATCCATGGAATTAGTCACTAAAGAATAAGAAATAACTTTGTTTTGTTGGTATAGAGGGGATAAAATATTTTTTTTCTGCATTTTCAAGCTAGAATAAATGGATACCATTTAAAATTAAAAGCCAGTATTACTAATATAATAGATGTAACAATTTTTGGATATGGCCCACCTGTACAATTTTGTAGAGAATGAATGATGTATAAGTTATATCCTGAAAAAGAAACACACTGAATCACAAGTCTGGCTTACTGGGGAGGGTTAGACTGGTTATAATAAAAAGCCTTTTTAAGATGAGAGTAGTGAAACACTTGAATAAGTTGCCCAGACTCGATCACCTTTAAAGGTCCCCTTCCAATGCAAATGATTCTATGATTTTGTGACATTGAACATACAGTAATGCAGTTGAAAATTGCAAGTATTAAGAAAGCAATTCTTGTTTAAATCTGTCCTATAGCAGCTTGCTATCATGACTGGAAAGTAGTGGCTAATTTGAAGGAAGTATTTGTCAAACTGCTGGATCTCAATTACTTGCTCATATTAAATGAAAATTTTAGGAGAATACCACTTCATTTCCAGACAAGGAGGAAAACGGACATTTTGGAAGCAGGAGGAATATTTTTAGGTTTGAATTTTAATGAAGTTGCTTTGAAAATAAATCTCTGTCCATAGTTTAGAAAGTAAATTGTTAATAGTAACTGATTAGAAAATGAACGTACTAGCAAAAAATCAGGATTATGAAGAAGTGGAAATGCATCTTCAAATGGACCAAAATTCTCAAAGGTACTAGGTAAAAAAAATCTTTACATTTGTCACTTCTGTTTTGTTTTCTACATGCTTATTTCATTTGCTTTAATCTTTAGACAGCTTAGGCAAGGAAAATCTGGTGTGGAAGTTGATACAGATTGTAAGGTTACATTAATGACATTGAATCTTGAGTGAGTTGTAGGTGAATACATACTTCAGCTCTCTGCTGCAAATATAATAGACTATGAAATAGATTGTGTTGTAACTTTCCAAACTTCATACTGTGTACCGAAATTCTGTAACCAAGTCTACCATAAAGTGTGCACACTTCTTTTTTTGACTCCTGAAAAAATCACTGGAGGAGGCTTTAGAAAACCTTTTATGTGCACGTATGTCTGTTATATATTTTTTTCCTGTAGTAACAAACTTGGGTGAACGTCTTGTTGGGACGATTTGTCCAAGCAAATGTCCTATCAGAGGAGCTAAATCTCGTTATCAGCATACCTGTTCTAGACTTTACCAACACAGGAAAACTATACAAATTAAACAATTCTGGGGGGACACCCTCCCCCCCCCCCCCCCCAAATAAGGTAGTTACTACCTAGTTACTACCTAGAGAATATATTTCAAGCACATTAGAATATGTGGCATGCGAGATCAGAATGTATGTGGGGTTAACATAAACGGCTTTTATTTCTTAATCATATCAATTTAAGGGGTCAAGCTGTAGAACTAAATATATATATATTTGTCTAAGAACTGAAATGTGGAAAATTGTCACACTTGGGATCCATGCCTGAGTTTGGATTTCAGTCATATCTATCCTTGAATCTTGTACATGAGTTCAGAGGGTTGTTGAGATTTTTACTCTAGTTTTAAAATCCACTTGAACACATATGATTGAATGACTGTAAGATTAGAGATTTACTTTTTTGTTTTTTTGCTACTATTTCTCACTTCTCATGTTAAAAAAGGATAATCTGATGTAATAATTCTGAGGCATAGTTCTGAAAAGCTAAAAGGTGATAAACATGATTTTCACTTCATGAGAAAATTCATGTAACGCTTCTTAAAATAGAAATTTAGTCCAAAATCAGAATTCTCTCAGCTGGGTATGATTTATGTTTATTTAGTAGACTGTTAGTTCATTAGGTAAAAATGTGGGATGTGTTTGAACATATAAGTTTTAGTAACAGGAAGAAATTGGATCCAACCTATGAAATTATACTCTTCAAATAGATTGAAACTCAGGTGGATATGATCTTAGTAATAATTAGTAATAATTTTCTATGGATTTTATTGCTGTGCTTTAAGGTTCATGTCTGATTGATACCATAAACCAAGGAGCTTTAATTAAAACTCTTACAATGATTTCTTTGTCCATGAAAGATATGAGCTCTAGTTATGATGCTCAAGAGATTGCTTGCTTTTGTTCTGTCACCTGCTTTTATGAAACTTTTAAGAACATGATTTTCTTTTATCTGTAATTTTAAATCTATTTAGAATTGGTCATTATGTTCCAAATTGGGCAGATTGTAGCAGTATAATCATATAAGTAGTACTGAAGACAGTTTACAAGAACAGAAGCCAATGATAGTATGAGATTTCTGATCAGATACTGTAAGAATCTGTGCTCAGATAATTGCTTTTCTGTATATATATGCATGATTTTTAGCCTCTTGTTTGAATCAGCATAAAATGAAATTATTGTATGCTAGAAAGAATTGGTAATATCCAAGTATGAATATGATATAAAACTCCTAAAGGCATAAGGAACATGGACAAAAAATGGAAAGGGATGTGAAGGCAAAGCTATAGATAATTGCCTCCTAAGAATCTGTAAAATAATTCATCATGTTTGGGATGTTATGGCCACAATGTGTCTAGCACATTTTTAGGTTAGACACATGGGTACTATGAGTAAACTAGAAGCTGTCTTTCCTTAAGAAGTTCAAATGTAGCTGCAAAATGGGGGAGGGGGAAATATATATACACACACACATATATATTTGTTTTTCATTTTTCCTCTCTCTCCTTCTTTGAAACTTTCATGGTTTGCTCATCTCTTTCAAATCATGGCTTTGAATGTGGTAACAGTGGGGGATGAGTTAACGTATGTTTAATGTCTTGACGTTACTTTTGAAAATCCTACTGGAAAAACCTCATTTGCATATATGTATTAGAAACTTAATTTTAAATTCATTATCCAGCTCTCTGGATACTGGAGACAAACATTTTTGTGTGCTGTGACCTTGGTGCTTCTCTGATGGAATGAAAAAAAGGAAATAACCCAACTAGATTTGGAGGGAGGGGAGAGTGCAGTGAAGGGAGAGAATAGAAGTATAAGGAGGAAAGGGTCTTGTGGGCAAAGATGAGAAATGAAAGCAGGCTGGTACGGAGGAAATGGGGGGGGAAATGTTTAAGTACAAAGAGAAGGAGACAGCTAAGCACAGGAAATTGAAGATTTTTACAGGAGAAAAGTAGAGGAAAAATTGGAGGGAAATGGTGTTTTTAATTAAAGGAGAAGTGATGAGAAGGCAAGCAGCTGATCAAGTTAGAATCAGTCAAGTGCATCAGTAAGGTAGCAAATCTGCTGGTGAGTGGGTCATAGGAGTGTTGTCTGCTTGCAACTTAGCATCAGAAGAAGAAGAATCCTGTACACAGTGATGGCTGCAAGGAAGAAAGTGCAGAATATCGGTACACAGGCATATTTTGCAGGCAGGAGCAGAATTAGGTGAGTGAGACAGGAATGGAAGAGGAACGGGCATGTCTGCTGAGCTACTGGGCTCAGGGGTTTGCTTACATTAGAGAATGCTTAGGTCTAGAAGTCTTAAGGCTCTACACTTCCCTGCTGTCTGGAAATCATTGTGAATGAGCTGTCGAGATGTGAGGCTCTCTGACTTCTCTGTTGCTTGGTCTACATAAAATAAACAAGTGCTGTTGCTTTTGTCAAATGATAGATGCTTCTGCTGTTGCTGCAGCTGTTTAAGGCTTGCCGGGCTGGCATGCTACATGTTTCCATTCACCAGCATCTATGAAGGCTTGAAGGTTGAAGGACTTAATTTCAATTTAAAACACTTCTGCATAAGTGAACAGCCTTTTCTGGGTATTGTTTATATGTTTAGCATTCTTTGAACATTTTTAGTGTAATTTTTATCAGTGAACTATTAAGAAGTCATATGAGTAAGTTCATCCAACTGGCTAGTAACAAAAGACTTTATCTGTCATGTAAGTTTCATGTCATTTTTAACTTTGTTGAGGTCTCTTCAGAGTGGTACAGAAAACAAGAAGATGAGACATAATGAGACATAAAATAGATACAGTTATATTTCTGAACTCTAAAGTGCTGTTTCACATCATTCACATGGTGGTTCTATCAGAGTAAGAATCATATTTTAGGGCTTGAAAGATACACAAATATGTATACTCTGTCTGCATGTGCTTGCACATTTATGTGCCTGTGAGGATTTTCATTTTAATTGACTGAACTTTTAAATGAAGAATAGGCTAAATTTTGCATAATGCTTTATTGCCGTTTTGAGTGGCATAGTACAGCTAAACAAGTCACAAAAGTTCATATCACTGTCTTCTGAAAAGCTTATGGTGGTGAGAATACATTGAAGCATTAATACTTCATGGAATCTCAATTTATGTTACTTTAAATGAATAATATATCTTTATTCTGTGGTGGTCAAATTATAATCTTGTGTTAAGTACAGAGCGTTTCTTACTATATATAGCTTTTATTTTTTTCTACAACAAATTCTTCTCTTGAATCCTTTCCACAATTGTTCTTGTTCCATCATAGAATTATTATTTTATGGTGGAGAATTGCTCAAACTTTTTGGAAAATACAGAATTATTTCTTAATATGCTTCTCTTCATCTCTGTGACAAGTTTAATGGTGCTCTTGCAATATCCATGGAAGTAATGTATTTTGTATTTCTTACATACTGTTGTAAAATTGGTTGTTTTGGGGCTGTAAATTGGTTATTTTGAGTTATAAAATTGGTTGCTTGCACAGGTGGTTGAAGTTTGAAGAAGATGTAGAAGATGGTGGGGAGAGGTGGAGCAAACCATATGTTGCCACACTGTCACTTCATAGCTTGTTTGAGCTGAGAAGCTGTATCCTGAATGGCACTGTTTTGTTGGACATGAGAGCTAACTCCATAGAAGAAATTGCAGGTATGTATTGATGCTGCATTTAATAGTTATGAAAATTAATTACAAGCATCAAGATACATGTTGCTTACAAGAAAGTCTTGGAAATATTTTGCTCTATGTGTTAGAATCTAAGATCAGACACAACTGGTGTGTTATTTTTTTCATTTTCAATTTTTACTATTTTCGGAGTCGATTCTTAAGTAAGGGAGAGAATTAAAAGAGAAAAGAGAGCACACTAAGAATATATTTCAGTAGAACAGATACATTCTTTACTCCTGTAATGCTACATCACTTTGTGAATTATGCCTGTGGTAATTTCCACAAACTGAAGCTACTGTTACTCTAACTGCAGACAATCTAGCTTAAAAACAAACAAAATGTAAAGGAAGATACATTATAATTATACAAGATGAAATCAGACTGGTTTAAAAAATGTCTGAGTTAAGAACTAGGTCAGAACTAGTACTTTTACGGGCGAGTTTTTCAACAAGTTTTAAGATGTATTTACTTTAGATAAAGTTGAATATGTTTTCTTTTCAATGAACTTGGCAGGTCAAATTCTAGAGCTGTTGAGAACAGAAGTAGAAATCAAGCAAATGTAGTGCATGAGCCTTCTGTCCCCCCAAAAAGAGAATGAGACTGAACACCATTTCCTGCTTTCCTGGTATTTCCTATAAAGACAAATTAGTTTCTGCAGGAGGCTGGCAGTGTGTTCGTTACTGTAATGGAGCAGGTTGTGAGGGGCAGTATAGGACAGATGTGCGATGTAATGCAGTCTCAGACAATCCTAAAACTTTAAAGGTGATTGCTTGGCTATGCTAGAATCATCAAGTGCAATATATTTTTTTTCTCCCTTTCCAGATAAAGCAGCTAATTTGAATTAGATTGTTTATAAATAATTTTGTTAGTAGACAAGATACAATAAGTTTCCTTTAATCTATCAAGGCAGAGCTAGTATGTGTTATAAACAAATCTATTTAAGAGAGTCTTTAAAAACCCATTATTAAAGTGATGCTACTCTGTGCTCTGATGTGCCCTAGATTGCTTCTAGTGCTGTATTCTTGAGGTTGTATATTTTAAATATTTCTGTTCCTTCCATCAATGAAGACACAGAGCAAAGAGCGACACTATTTTATCATCTGAGGTCTCTAATTTCCTGTTTCTCTACTGTTAGTGAGGGCTGGTCTCATGCTCGTTATGGTTATTGGATTCCAAATCCTACATAACAATATGGAGGATTATTTTATTTGTATAACTTGCTTTATATCTTCGTAATTAAAAAAATTTACATTGCTTCTATCTTACTGGATTTCACAATGTTTCTGATATTTTATGTAATTTATATATTGTATAGCATTTTAGACAAATATTAGTTTAGGCAATATTAAATAAAGATATATGTTAACAAAAAATGTAGAATAGATAACTTTTGTTGAGTTAAAGATACCAAAGACAATGCAAGAAAACTTTCCATTGCTCAAGACTATGAAGACAACTGTTTTACTGGTGATATGAAAATCTAGGCAGGTGTCAAATAATTTGGTTTAGTTACTTAAAAGATCAGATAAGGTAGATGTTGTTCAATGGATTATATTTAACAGTGGAAGCAAAATTTGCTACTCTCTGCATTTACCTTTCCTATATTGTTTATGTCAAACTGATGCAAAATATTACAAATTCAAACCTGCAAAAACTTGTGTGGGTTTCCACTGTATGCTGAGATCTGGTTCTCCCATGAATCATATAGTCTGTGAATCAGAGCTTGAAAACGTTTCTTGTTAATGATAGCAGCTAAACATGAAGAACAAAAAGCAGCTGATTGCATGAACAAAAATGTTTATTAGTATGCTGCTTTACTGTTTATTTTTTTTTAAAATCAAAAAGTGCTCAAATCAGCTGTTAGATGTTCTTCTATTATTGTTTGCTTAAATAGCATGCTAAGATTTTCAAGCTTGAGTTTGAGCATTTTTAATCCAGAAGTCATTCACCTACTTTCATAGTCACTGAGAGATCCATTCCAAAATTGTTTTTATTCATGTGGGGATTGTCAGAACAAATCTATAACTTCAGCAAAGTTCTCTATCCCCCAGGAGGAAAATTCTGTATAGTGAAACCAAAATAAATATACATTTTTATACATTTATAGTCTTTTAACACTGATTTAGCTGTAGTCATATTGGTTTCGCTTTGTTTTGTTTTTAGTTAATATGTCCAAGAACTCCATGTTCCCACTACTAATTGTGGTTTGAAACTCATCTCAGGTATAAGTTGTCCCTTAGTATAGAATTGGATGAGTAACTGTAATGCTATTTTGAGTCCGTTTTGCTTTGGTGATATCTAAATTTTTCTCTTTTGCCTAGTTTTTTTTTTTTTTTTTTTTTCTCTCTGAGAGGAAGCTTTAGATGACTTTCCTGATTTACTGTGTGCTATTTTAAACTCATAAGCACCTCACATTGTGGCAGATGTGTGTGTATTTCAGTATTTCATTGGTTATTTTATTTGATCTTACTGATAGGTGCCTTTATGATAAGGTGATAAAGTTTGCAAGGGTTTTTGTAATTGAGAAAGGAATTTTTCCACTGCCAATTTGTGCAGTGCTTATTGCTTTCAATAAGCAATGAGGGATTTTTATTTCTTCTTCTAAGCAGTTTTTCAGCAGACTTTTACTGTGAACGAATCATTTTATAAATTACCCCTCTTCTGTCTTAAGTTTCTGTCAAGAGTTTTATCTTCCTTATAAATAAAATTCCTATTCTATTTGCTCTCGTCTGTTATTATTGTTTGTGTTGTATTTTTCTTCCTCAAGCATGTTGCTTCACAATTTCTTACTATAATGATATGTATGAGGTCCTTCTCTCCAGTATTAACAGTATGTTACAAAGGGACAAATTAGGCAGGATTGGTGTAAAGAATGATCGTAATGGTAGTAGTGGCAAGCATGCCATCATGACATGTGTGCTAGATAAATTAGAAATGTGATCATTCCAAATAATGTGTTGGTCTGCTCTTTTTTTCCATATAAATTGCTTCTGGAGCTGAAGATGGGACAAGATCTCTCAGGAAATTTTTTCCCATCTCTTCTAATAAGTTGCTATTCAATGTCAGTAGTTATCATGATCCTATGTATTGAGCTATATAGTTCAAACTCCAGAGTTGATATCTATTCAAACTGTGTATGACATTACTGAATGTTAGAGTTGACAGAAATGGTTCCTAGTCTGTTGGCTTCAGTTGTTTTCAACATTTCACTCCCTATATTAATTTCAGTTCTTGTGCTTCTGATTGACAGCTCAATAGTATGTTTGTTGTTGTTGTTTAAAATTTCATCTGTTGATAACTTTCTGCACTATTATATTTCATCTTATCTTGTAAGAACAACTAAATTAGTTGTTTGTATATAGTTTCTTTCTTTTTACTTGATTTTAAAGCTTTTTTTTTTTTTTTTTTTTTTTTTTTAGGTAGAAGTGTGTGTTATGTATTTGTATTTGCTGGTAACATCTTGCTATCTGGGCTACATTCCAATTTCAAATTATACTCTATATGCAGTACTAGTCTTTGTATCCTTGAAAGAGTTATACTTAATCTACATTGCTGAATTGAGACAAAGAATTCTTGTTTGTTCTGGTCAAGGCTTTTAATATATAAATGCTTATTCACTAAAGGATTAAAAGACCAGACTTAGCCCTTGAAAGTTTCTTCTATTTACGTCTGTTTTAAGATCTTGATGGGCTTGTGGTTAAAATCTATGGATGAGAAAACATCTTTTAAACTGTTTGTATGGCTCTCAGAACATTTTGTATTTCATCCCTGGAAACTCTGATAGTTCTGCATAAAAATATTTTGGCACCAGTGATATGGTGAGAATTTTTAAATCATCCTGTCTTCCAGCTTGTCCATTCTTGATTAGATTCTTTCTTTCCAACTCTTATTAAAAAATGACTTAATCTACAAGGCTGAAAATTTCTTTGGACAGGCATCCAATTTTCTTTGTTGATAAAGAGCTTATTCATACTCATGATGTTGAATTCACAGGCAATATCTTACTACAGTAAAGACTCCTGAGATGATTTCCAACATTGTAATCAAGCAGGGAAAAGAGCGTGTTAATTCCTGACATTCCTCAAATTGTTCTTAAATTTTATGCATTGGGTTTTTTTCCTTTGAAAACGGCTCAGTTCCTCTGCTGAAATGTGTCATGTTAAAAATGTACTTTTAAGTATATTTTAGGTTTTCTCTTTTCTTAATGTGACTTGTTTTTTAAAAAATGTCTTTGAAGTGGCTCTTTTGTGAGTAAGCTAGCACTGCATAGCAAGGAATTCCGTTGAACATTTGATGTAGTAATATTTTATCGATCACTTCTGTATAGAACATATGCTAAAAGGAAGTCTGAAAAATCTATGTAATCAAAACAGTTTATTTTGGAAGTTGTCTCTTAAGGAGATATTTGCCAGAATCTGACTGCACCATTAGAGAGCAGCTTCACTGTGTTGTTCAAGTTGGCAGATGAAAATGTTCTCTTTTGATATTTTCATTTAGTTCCTTTGAAACCATGTAGCTTCTCAAATTACCATCTGTTTTTTTTTTTTTTCGTTGTAATCATTCAATGAACCTAAAAGGTTCTTCCATTTAACATATGATGCCATTTTGTATCATTTGGTTCAAAAATTGTTTGGTCCAGCCTTTAATGGCAATACATTCAATCATGAATCACAGGTCTTGCGTTTTCTTGTTGTTGTGTGGAGTGTACTGTGAACAAATGTCAAGCCTTTTCAAATACAAACTGTGCCCCTGAGTTAGTTGGTGGTGCTTTGACTTGCACGCATTTGAATTATTAGAAAGTTCTATTTATTTTAAAAATGATGTTAGTATTTTTTTGAAGTATAATTTTAAATAATCCCATGCTTTTCAATGCAGATATAACTGTTTGTTTTTTTTTTCCAAGCAGTCTTTTGTGTATGTTTCTCACAATCGAATTTTCAATCTGTTTAACAGCTTAATCTTGTGATTGAGGTCACCGGACTCTGCTCAGCAACTCAGGGCATTACATACCAAGTGTGCAATTTTATTGATTTCAGTAGTATCATGTTAAGCTTTTATTTGAACAAGTCTTCTTTTGTCTTTGTTTACTCAAAGCTATATTTCTCCATCATAATGATCTATTTAAACTGGCTTCAGTTTAGATTTTATTTCACTGATTTTCTTTGCTTCAGCTGCAATGCTCATGTTTTATTATTTTATTGTCAGTGCTTTTATGATAAATTTAGCTTTTATTACAAACACTGCAACAAAGCACTGGATTACCTGTCAGCAATCTTTTTCTCTCAGTTTGACCCTCCACCTGGCTTTTGTTCAGCTTTCACCTTCTCACTGCATGTATTTTTGTTTGCTTTATTTACAGCTTGCCATGCTGTGATTACTTCCACTGAGAAGCATTTTTCAGGTTTTGTTCCTTTGTGTGTAAGCTATAAATCTCTCATCAACATTTAAGTTGTATGGCATATTTTTTGTTTTTGTTTTCTCCCATGTTGACCCCAAGTTTGGGAATGTTTTAGATCACACAAGTCAATCTCAGTTATCATTTTCTGTGTATGTAGAACCAATGTCACTCATAGCTCTTGTTCAACATACAGATGCAAAATACCTTGTCCTGTGCTACCTGCAGTGTTCTTTTGGTAGCATCCACTGTAGGATGTTAGAACAGCTCTGTGTTTTAACATTATAACATTTCTTTCTCTCTGAGCTTCAAGTTGAAAATATTAGCCTTGACCTCTGTGTGATGTTTTGTGAACATGCTAGTCCTTGTTCTTCAAGTTGGAGACTCAGTTTGAAAAGCAGACATTTGTCACTGTCCCTCATTCCTTTTCAAGTAATTCAGCTGAGAAGTTGAATAAAGCAAATTCAGGTAGAGCTGAAAATAGAATCTGGCACTTTACTTCTTTGGATGAACAGGCTAAATCCACTGGCTTAGATAGCTCATTTGTAATCACTGTTGTAAACACCAGAATCAGGTCTTGAATCATAAATACAGCCCAAGAATCTTAATTGTTAGTTTTCTATAGCTCTTAGTGCCTGACGCACTAGGGAAATGTGTAATGGGGTACAGGTTAATGACAGATTAGAATAAAAGACAGCATTTCATCTGCATGTCTTGCATAAGGCACTGCTTTATGGTTGCTGCTGTTTCCTCTCCTCATCTTTAAGAGAAAGAAAACAAGCACAAAACAAACAAAGCTTGGCTTTTAGATTAGATTTTGTAGAGAACTGTCATTGCAATCATGATGCACAGAAAATCCCATGTGTTCTTTTCTTTTTTTTTTTTTTTTTTTTGGTCATTAATCTCTCATTTTGCCCTGCAATTGCAGTTATAAAATTTGGAAGATTGAGAGGTGTAAATACCAGCAACCTCACAGATGCACAGAATTGAGTTTCTCCTGTTGTAAACTGTCAATGGCAACCTATATCAGAAGAATATAGGTCCAAGAATTCAAAGCTTGGTTTTTTTTGTGTCTGGTATACTGCTCAAAAATAAGAGCTTCAGATCTTGTTTGTTTATTCATTGCTGCAGAAGGGAGATCCAGTGTAGCTTTTCTATTAGATGCTACTTGTTTGACTTTAAAGATATTTTATTGCCAAAGAAGTGCACTTTCTTCTATAAATTTACTGTGTGTTTTGCTTGGGAGCTGCCTGAAGTATTCTTGTGACCTGATGGGCATTCTGTGAACCTAGAGAAACAGACAGAAAGCCGTCGCTCTAGTGTTTTCTTGCTCGTATTTGTTTGGAGCTAGGATGACACCACGTGGCTCTAGCTGCATGTCCTTGTACAGCATCCACTGCAAAGAAGCTGTAGTGTCTAATAACCATCTCTGTGGTGAGTGAAAGCAGCCAATCTGCTCTTATGTCTTAACTGACCTTAGGGATGAGATAGATGTGGTTTGCTGTGCTGGGCTTGTACAGGTGAGCCATGCTATACTTGAACTAATTTGAAGTTTGCAATCCTGATGCTTTAATTCACAATATTTGTAAATTGTTCACAAGTGATGAGGAGTTATATTTGAGTTAGTACAATAACATTTTAAGTTTGCCCTGAAAATAAATTTACAGATGGGTATGTTTTATGTAAATGAAGTATTGTAACAGACAAAGTGTTCTTGAAACTGTGTGAACCCCCTATTTCTTTTGAATCTTTTTTTAAACAACTAGAGTAGGAAGAATATCTGTCTTTAGAAGCTTAAAAAATATATTAATATATTAATATTTAAAAAAATATATTAATATATTAAGTCAAAATTCCTTACAGAGGAAACAACCAGTCTCAGTGATTTTGATGTCAGTAGAAATGGTATGTGAGCAATTAATAGAATGAGTAAAACTATGTTGCTGGGTATTCCACACATTGCATCTAGTTGAAGACTGTTGTGAAATAATAATAAAAAGGTAATCTGTGTCCCTGATTAGAAGGGCTCCACAAGGTGTAAAAGATCATCCAAGTGGAAAATTCTTTAAATGTTTTTAAAAAGTCTATGCACCTTTGTTGCTTAGCATAGAAAGTCTGCAGAGTCTGCGCAGAAAGCCTGCAGAGTCTGCATAGTGATGCTCTTATATAGGTGAGATACAGTGCTGTGGGGTTATTGGTCTTTTCTCTTTTTTTATTTTATGGAATTTTGAGAAATGATTATATGCTCTACATACAAAAGTGCCTATAAGAAACAACTTTGGAAAATAGATGCAGCTTCAGCAGGTGGGATCACGTAGTATCATCTTTGTCACAGCATTAAGGAAGTAGTATCTGTTTTGAAAATTATACATTTAAAATGCTATTTTTTACCATTTGGTCTCAGACTTTAAATCATGTTGCTCTTGTTTTCAAACTTACCTTTGTAATCAGTAGAGCTATCAATAAGGTTGCAGATCCTGGGACTTTTAAAAGATGTATTGTTAAACTTACGAAAAAACTGAAGTGGAATCCAATAATGGTAGATAGTAATGGGAACAGCCTTTGTTATTACTATTCAAATCTGTTCAGGTCGAGAGAAAGTGGTCAAAATACAGGAATCTGGAAGTAATTTGAGTGCACTAAAACTATGTTGTGACTGCAAATAGACTTGTATTGAAAGAATGGCAATTTGGGAGAGTGTCAATGTAAGAAAATGAGTCTCCACTCTTCCCAGTTCTGAATGCATTTCCCACTTTCACATGTGGCAGACATTCTGAAGTAAGTAGGAATTTATGAAAACTGGCAACTCAAGGTAAGCCACTTCTTTCGCAGTTTGGAAGAAAATACAAATAATTGGTCATTATACTAGTGACACTGCTACCCCCCTACAGATGTTGTCTGACTGTTAGTGAATCTGACAGCAGCCTGGCAAAGAAGAGGATAAGGATATGATTTTCTCTTTTTCCTGGCATTTTCTGTCCTTCAGTGGAACATCTTGAATATTGACATCAGCCTCCAAATTTAAAAGATATTAATATTTAATATACAAAACACTGTAATTCCAGGAATGACAATATAGGTGTGGAGTTCCACTGATCTGTAAGAAAGGTGATGATCACAACTCTAAATATGACTGTACAAGAGGAGACCTTTTTCAGCTCTTTTGTTGCTTTAGAGCAACTCAAGATGATACTTGGTTTTACATCTTGTACAATTTGTCTTTTGTCACCAGAATTAAAAAGAATGGAGACTAGGATCTTCTACTTTGTGCCTTAGCCCAGTGCCCCAGGTTATATGATTACTATCTATTTTTTCCTCTAAAGTTCATATCTCATATGAATTACTGGTCTGGTTTTGGTAATACACATATTCATGTACTAGGCCTGTTGGAGAGGAATAGTCTTAAGTCTTCAGGATAAGAGTCTGTTTCTCAAAAAGAAGTAACGGGCAGGAAAATGGATGCTTTTCTTGGAGCTGGTGTTTTCATTGCTTTTTTTCCTTGTGTTGCAAATCTGTCCTTATTCCTTGCTCCTTCTGAAGAAAATCTACTGAAGCCTTTCTCTTGAATTTGTGCTACCCTTTCTTCTGACTATTGCTCTCTTATTACTATGCCTCTGTTTCTTCCATGAGAGTGTAGAGTAATAGAAAAACTCAATCTTGACAGAAATTACAGAGCTACCTGTCCAGGTGAAGAACTCCTCAGGCAGGCTATATTAGTTTAGGCAGAGTACCCAGATAGCGTTACTCTACAATGTGAACTGTTCAGACAACATATTTGCTAATACTGTGTAGAATATAATTGCTAGAGAGGGTCACAGGTGATGTTAGACAGGTCAGTACCTCTCTTCATGATGAGATGTGGATACATCTCATGTTTGCATCTGTTGACTCATGCATTGTCTATGGACTTAGCCACGTCTTTTTGTGTGTGTTGACGTAAAGAGCTGTTGGGAGCCTCTTCACATTAAGTGAAATATGTAGTTGTAGTTCAGCTCTCAAAGTAGCTATGTTTAACACACTGAATTTTTATGTGGATGCTTCATAAAAATTATTATTATTATTTTTTAATGTGGATGTGGGTAGTTGACTTAGTAATTAAACTCTGCATATAATTATTTAATGCTTTTTATTCTCTCTCTTGTGGTTGGCAATTATCACAGACCTGACAAATTATGTTTCTACTGATTGTGCATCTGTTTTCTATTTTCTTTGCTCTGCTTGCTTTGCTGCTGGGTTTACTGGTAGATATCAATCTGACTCCAGCACAGACTTGCGAGCTGTCTGAATTTTAGTACAAGATGTTTTTGACTCAGCTTATTATATCACTGTTTTTGTGCAGCAGTTTCTTCTAATGGATATGCAAGGACATTGTGTACTTAAATGCTGTTTTACTTGCTTTTATACAGATTATTATTTTTTTCCCCTTCCTTCTGTTATGCATTATTACTGCTTCTAGTAGAATTCCCCTAAATAATCACAAAAATATTCCTACAAAATTCTCGACAGTTCTTTCCCATTTGAAATGTATAATTTATCTCTTAATATATTTGAATATAAGTATGTGAACATTTTCTGCCAGTGGACTGCAAAAGTGACTGATTTTATTTTTAGGATAGAGATCAATTTTACTCACACATCCATATAGTGATACTCTTGCATGGACATATGCATTGGGTAATATAGAGATTCTATTGGTTATTTCCTGTATCTTATCTCATTAAAAAAGAAAAAAAAAGAAAACAAACTATATTAAAAATAATGTAGTTGTAAAAAGCAGAGCTTTTTATGATCTTCTGTGGTAAGTATGAAACGAATCCAAAAGTTATTTCTTCTCACAAGACAGTTCTTTGTAGCAAATAAGGTACTGGTTTTTTGTAGGAGAGGACACCTTATATACATCATAATCCTGAGTTTAAAGGTATTATGTATAGGAATGCTTTGGAAATGATTTCCAAGCTACATAGGTGATCTTGGCATGGGAACTTCCAACATTTTTGAGGTACTGACCTTGTTATATTAATACCTTCCTTTATTTTTTTTTCTGAGAGTGAAACACATTTAGATAAGACATACCATTGAATTCTATTGTGCTAAAGGAACTGATATCTTTGATTTATAATCCTGTAGGGTACTAACTTGTTATTGCAACTTTTTTGAAATTAAGTTTTTTGTCTTTCCCCTCTTTTGTTGTGTTTACAGACTTTTTTTTTTTTTTTTCCAGATATGATTCTGGACCAGCAGGTGGGCTCTGGGCAGCTCAGTGAGGATGTTCGTCATAGAGTGCATGAGGCATTGCTGAAACAGCATCACCATCAGAACCAGAAGAAACTAAGCAATAGGATCCCGATTGTGAGATCCTTTGCTGATATTGGAAAGAAGCAATCTGAGCCACATTCCATGGATAAAAATGGTAATGTATTACTTTATTTTGCATTTTGAACTTTCAGTAACGTCTATCTGTACAAGTATTGCTTGTGCTTTGTACCCAGAGTTTGAACTTCAGTGATTATGCTTTGAGAAGTTCCTGTATAAAAATAGAACCTTTAATATGCGAGAGTGGTTCCTCTTATACATTTAATAACACACTAGTTTAACTTTGAAATTCAACTATCTGGAACAACTCAGTGCTGTGCAGAGATGTCCAGCTGAGCTAGTTTAAGTGTTGCAGGCAGGTTAGATTTGTCAGTGTGTCATTCTGTCCTATGTAATTGGTGTGAGATGTCGTTCCCAGTGCAGGACTGCTTGAGTACATGCTTGACACTGTATGCAGAGCATTTCAAATTTCATAGTTGACTTTGTGGGGTTAAATTGAGAAAATTATTTTCAAGACACTGTTGGGGAGAGAGCGTGAGCTGTACATAATTCTTTCAGAAAATCAGTAATTGGAAAATTATGCTTGTGAAAGTGAATGAGCAAGTCTGTAGAGTGGTTTGATAGGAAAATATTCACTTTTTTCTTTTTATAGAAGCCCTTATAAGCTTATTGTTATACTGTAGTGAAAATATTTTCTTATTGCCACTTATTTATGTAAAAACAGGCACGACTAATGAAACTTGCAGAAATTTACAAATAACTCACTGGCATTATGCACTACAGAATTACTGAGCCTCCATATCCAGTATAATCACAATACCCAGGACATTTTAGGCTGAGCACCGCTGGGTGGTAATTAGTGACTCTTATTCCAGAAATTGCCTTGGTTATAGTGAACTCTTAGTCCATCCTGCTGTGTCTCTGTTCAGGACTGTACTGAGCTCACCTGCCACCTTGGGGGTTGGAGGGGGAAGGGGAGGATGAGGAAGCAGCCACAGCACAGAGAAGTTGTAGGGTGGAAGAGGAATGTGTATGCTGTGAGGTGTAGGATGGAAGGAGACTGTAAGTATTGTAATGAGTTTTGGTCTGGAAACCTGGGGCTGTCTATACAGAGATAAGATTACCTTTGGTTTCAGGGACAGTTTACTGGTTTCACTTGCTGCTGTGTAAAGTTCTAATAGGTACTTCTAAATCTATCTGCTTCCCTGAGGAATGCCGTAAGACCTAAAAGGAAATGTACAATTTCATCTGAAGAGGATATTAAATAGAATCATACTAATCATGTCAAAATATCATTTCAAGAGTAAGAGAAATTTTTTTTTTTTAAGATCTGAGCTTTTGTATGTATGTATATATGCACAAAAGTAGTAAAAATATGTTGGATAATTATCCATCTTTAATGCAACTTTCAAAATAAAACTTTCCTATTTATTTTATTCAACTTTTGCTGATGGCCTTAAACAAATATTCAGTAATAACTGTAAAGAAATGCAATCCTATTTCTCATAATCCATGGGAGGAAAGACGGAAGCTTGCAATCCTCAAACTTTCTGTAGTAATTTTTATATAAAAGTATGCAATAGATCTCCTTAAAAAGACCCCTCAGGTCAAACTATGAAAATATCATAAGCTCAATTTCACTAACTCTCTCTCTATATTAGTGGAACTGATGCAGCAGTTCACTCCAGAAACTTCTCAATTTTACCTACTTTTTTTTTTGTGTGTGTGTGTGAACCTTAGTATCTCTACTTAATTCTCAAAGAAGTAGATGCTGATCAGAATCAGAGTAGCCTGTTAAAAAACTAGTTTCATACACTCAACAGTTAAGTGATTCTATAAGTAGGGAGGCATATTATTACAGTTTTCATTCATTTGTCTTTATTTGCAAGATGAAAAACTACAATTCCTGTTCATGTGCTTTCGTATAGGTCCCTCAGAACTCCTGATTCAAAAAATCACCTGCTTATGTTATTTACATTAAGATTTAAAAAAAAAAAAACACAACAAAACAAATCTAAATGATTGTAGGAACATTTATGCAAGATAATTCAGCCTTTTATCTAAATTACAGTAGAGCTTTTCAAAAAGGGTCTTTTTGGATACAGATGTCTCTTAATCAGTTTGAAGCGCTGCTCTTCTGCTTGCATTCCATAAATGCTACTGCAGATTAGGGACTCTCTTGTATTGACCTCTTCAAAATAGATGATGACCCTACAATAAAGCAAAGAAGGGCTGATTTATTTTAAGTTTCTCTCTTTTATCCATTGACCTATTAAAAATTTGTAATCTTATTTTGTAATCTGAGTTGTAAACATTATGCTAATTTTAGTACAGAATAAATCTTCAGTCTTAATTTTTGGTTTTCCAAAGAGACATAACCTTTTTTCTCTTCAAGACAACTGCAGATAAACATCTCATGGGCTTTAGAGGCAACTATTACCATAATGCTCCAGGAGTAAAGGGATGGGAAGCACGTGGACTGCTGCCTCTTCTGGCATGTTGCTAATTATTTCTCTGGCTTGGGTAACCTACCACAATAAATGGCATGTAAATTATGTGGACGTTATGCTGAGATGCTCATCTTTCAGGAACTTTGCTATTTATATCCATTTGTGCACAAATATTGCATAGAATGTATGTTCAACAGAAAATGTTTCATGCATTGTCAATAGTAGTGGTACTGTTCCCTCTCATTATTAAAGATATAGAGAGAATACTGATGAACATACAGAGATGCATTTACCCTTAAGAAGGGCCACTTAATTTTTCCATGTTCAGATGAGTTCAGAGTAAGTTACTGTTTCTGGCTGTAAGGAGATTCTCAGTTTCTTTAATTTTATTTTTAGTATTGACAGGTTAACTGATAACAGTCCTCAGTAGCCTGTACTTTGTGAAATAAATGATTCAGAGGAGATTCCATGTAGACTGTGTGGTGCAGCTGAAGCTGCAAAACCCCTTCTTTATCCAAGTTCCTTACCTATGGTAGTTTATCAGCGTCTTCATTTTCAGACATTCAAGAATGAAGTCTGAAATGAAGACATAATCTTAAATTCCATACGTGCTTGTGCTGCTGTCAGTCCACTGAGATATCTTTGCTGGAAGATGATTGTACATATGTACTCCCTCCATTTTTTTTTTCCTTCTTAAAGAGTATGTCAGACCATCTAGTTAATTTGCTTTGTATTTAGTAGTATTATCTTTTGTTTACAATGGCTTTTCTTCACATACTTTGCAGGGGTAAGATGTCAGAGTGCTATGCATTTACCATGCATTTTTAATGCTACCATGCTGTGTTTAACTTTCACTTTTTCATTAAGCATCAAAACTGTGAGAATTAAAAGCCTGCTTTTGATGTTCCAATAAAAAGTGACAGTCAAATTTGGCATAAGAGCAGCAAAAATATATTTCTTTTCAAGTCTAATTTGACACCAAATACCCCAAATAGAGGGTTGCAGTAATTTTAGCATAAATACTCTAAAAGGTAGGTTAAAAGTAGGAATCTTTGTCATTATTTAAACCTATAAAAAGTTTGATTTGAAAAGCAATTTAACCTATTTTTATGGGAATTAATAGGGTTTTTACTCTGGTATCCGAAAAGCCAAAGACAATTGCAAATTTACAACGCTTTTCTACTACTACCACAGGAATGCTAAAATAATTTCACAAGTCTTTCCACTTCTCTAAAATGCTCTACAATTCAGAATTTAAGTATGCGAAGCATGGGAAAGTAGCATATTCAATGAAAATTAAGCTAAGAAAAGAAATTTTTGTGATGCACACGTTTCCATTTTTTTATTTAGCTATTTCATTTTTAATGTAGGTTTCAGAGTACTTATGTGTGTATACATATGTCATGGGATCTAGCAGAACTTTTACTGATTAAAGTTGAAGAAATAAGGAGAGGAGTTATGGATTAATGATTAAGTCATTAATGAGGATTAATGACTTACAAACTGAGTTTCCATGCACGTTATTGAACTGTTCTTTATCCATAATAGCATGATCTTTTGCATGTTTTCTGTTCCATATACATGTCAACTATAACTGCTGCTTCTTCTTTGGCATCTGAACAAACTCTTTATTAGTGCAAAAACTCTGTTATACCACGCATCGTGTTTGATTTTGAGAAATTTTGAAATTCTAAGTTGTTGTTTATTGAACTGCCAGAGAGCTTGAAGAAATCAGTGGCATGTTAAGGGTCTTCAGAATTAACTAAACAAGTTGCTGGAACAATTTACTTTGACAGATTCTTTTTCAAGCATTATTCAAGTTATTTTGGTTGGTTAATTTGGACTTCATCGTTTATGCGAACATGAGCATACATAGTTGTGTAAGTCTGTGCTTGGTATCTGATTAAGAAGAGTATGGTTTAGTATCCATGTAAGTCTAAATTACCAGTTCTCCAATGGTGTTTTTCACTCTACTCCATTTCCTTATCTCTTTTAAGCATTAGGTCAAGCATTTATGTCAGTCCTAGCTTACAGCGTGTGAAATTTAGATGATGTCAGTAGTACTATATAGAGACAGAGAGGCATTACTTGGAGCCCCCTGAAAAGGAAGGAAGGCATTTCTAGGTATGTGACCTTCATTTTAGGAGCCGGTCACAGCGAATGCTACATATATAACAGATTTCTACCAGTGGTGATTTTGGACCATATGGGTTGCTCCTGCTTTCCTTGCAGTGGAGGCAAGCCTACTGTTAGTTAATACTAGCTTAAACTATCTAGTACTGTGTTTCTTTATATTCTTTTCAAATGTATGTATTTTAATCAAAATATATTATCCACAGATTTTTATATCAATAAAATATAACTTGTATTTAAAAACATTTTCATTTGATATATTTTTTTCATATTTCCTTGTACCCATGATAAAATGTGTAAATCTGTATGTATAAAACTGTATCATTCATTTTTGTATTTCTTCATTTTGCTCTGTCTTTGTTGTGTCTGTCCCTAACAGGCTCATCTCATCTCTGTATCTTCCTCATCTCCTATCCTTTGGGTTCTGTAAACTCCCTGAAGGTTTGGAGGTAGTATAAATACCTATTCTTGCTTGGGCTTCAGATCATTTCAGGTGTACACCCATGTCTTCATCTGAGTTTCTTGACAGCATGCAACTTCTTGCTGTAGTGATTAAAAAGTACCTCAGACCTTTGTCAGCAGTCATGGCAATTATGAGAAGCTTACGTGGAATGATGTTATTTTATGATGGGTGGGGAGTTATTTTGGATACCATTTCTTTGTAAATCTGTTATCTTGCGTCTATTTGTAAAATTGCAAATCATAGCATTTTAGTTTTGACTGCATGACTTCATGTGAATTATGTTTGAGATTCAGGCTTAGTGTTAGAATAGTGAGTGAAATTATTTCTTCTGTATCCCCTTAAATTGTATATTTTTAGCAAGCACCAAATTCTGTTTGTAGTTATCCAGATACAGTGGAAGTGTGATTTGAAGTGTTATTAAGAGACCTGAAAATACATATACAATTCACTCTGCAAAGGTGGTATCACTACTCTGTTATATTAGAAATTTAATATATACTGTGGAAAACATACTGCTTTTCAGTCTTTGAATTTTAGTCTAAATGGACAGCAAGTGCATTTAGATTTGGCAAGTTGGTGACAAGTTACAGTGAAAAGCCTGAAGACTGTGATAGTTGGCTTGCAAATCAGATTTTTTTTTTTTCTTCTGAATGGGAAGAAATGCATATGGTTTAGAAAAATAAACTACTTTTTTCCAATTGAATTTCCTTTGAAGTGTCAGATACATCCAGTTTTTTTCTATTAACTGTGATTTTTTTTTAAAATCAGAATAGATTGTACTCGGTATTTGTCATTTGCGTTCTAGAGACCTCTTGTATTTTAACTAAAAAATACAGTATTCATAGTTCAATGTCTGAAGCTTTAAATTTTAGAGACTAGAAGTATATTGTATGTGAACTTAATTTACTGTAATTCTTTTATTTGGTAAGACTAATCATTATCTCAAAATGTGAAGTTCTGAATCTGCAAATGCAGATATCTATTAGTGTAACAAATACAGACCTTACGTTGACTGATTTTTACATGGTGTGGCTTTGTGTGACAATTGTTTTGTGTGAATTTTTGCTCTAGTGAAAGCTCTGGGAAGTTCAAATTATCTGGATAAAAAACACTTCTTCATACCAATTTAAAATATAATTAAAAAAATAAAACTTTTGATATTGACTTTTTAATACATAGATAAACCTTAGCACTCATTTCAGTGTCAATTTATCTGTTAGATATTAAGTTCTTTTTTGTGTAGGCTGGATATTTCAATGATAATACATTTGTCTGCTACTTTAGAAGTCTGAATAACTTTCTGATGACATCTCAAAAAAGGTGGCTTCATTCATGTAGACAGACATGCAGGATAAATCATGGCTTTTAAACTTCAGATTTTATAAGTACTCCAAGTATTACATTAGACTTTAAAACAAAACAATATTTATGTCATATAATGCATGAATAAAGATTTTGCTTGAGAGTATTAAAATGGAACTGGCAAGGGGAGAATAAGGAAGAACAGAACAGGAGGGATGTTGCTACCTTTGTGCTCTCTCTTAAGAAATTGGTGGATTTTTGTCTTCATCATTCTTTCCAACTTAGTGCACATCCTGCCAATTTGAAGAATCAATATACCATTTCACTTATGACCTCACTGAAATTCGAGGTTGGCTTAAAATCAGAAGATAGGAATGTCTTTGTTAGGTGAAGCTCAGCACTACGAGTGTCTTTCAAAGAAGATATTAAAGCCTGGTTGGAGGTTGATGACAGTTGTTTGTATGTTTGTTTGTTTTGTACATAGTGCTTCAGATGTTCGTTTGAACATTTGGAGATGTTTGGATATTATAAAAGTAAAATTGGAGAGAACTTGAATTTAGTGTAGTTGTATTTCAGAGATGATTTGGTACAGTGGTGACTGTTGAGCTTGTAGTAGAAATCAGGAAAGAAATGTGTATTGGTTTTTTTTTTTTTTTTTCAGTCCAGGTGTTGTGTGACAGCTCCCCCCTTCAACTGTCTGATGTTACCTGAGGTCATCATAGTGTTGATAATTGTGTCCTTCATTCAGAGAAAACAACCAGCTGCTGAAATTAAAATGCACTTGAGGATAAAGCACATACGTACTGGCCAACATGCATTAGCAAATTGAACAATGAATGGGAAAACCAGTATAACATGGTGATGCGTATATTCACTAGGCAGCCATCAGTATAATTCTGGACCTACTCCCTTGATATTTTCTTATTCACCTCAAAGAAGTCTCCATTAAGTCAACATGAAGTTTTACACAAAGTTCAGGCTACCTTTGTGGCTTCATAGGTCTGGAATAGAGGAAGCTACCAGGTATGAAAACAGTCTGGTCTTTTAGGCATTTTTGCCTGGAGAGAGCCACCGTAGTGTAGTATCTACCTATTTAAAGTGCAAAAAAATACATGGGTGTTTAATAAACTACACGTGTAGGAATTAAAATCTCTCCAGAAAACCGTTACTTTTTATCTTACTTTCTCTTGAAGGATCACATGGAGATCGGGTTGCAGATTCTTATTTTGCAGATTGTATTGTTTCATAACAAACGTGTTTCTGCAGCATATTGCAGCATATTATATAGATAACAAAAAGTGAAATTAGCAATCTTCTCTACTTTGTATCTTTTTGATTGTTATTCAATCCAGTAAAGTTAAAAACAAAAACAGAAACCTTCACTGTTCTGAAATCCAGAAAGCTGTCTGAAGTTACAGCTATTTAAACATCTCTTACTGCCTCAAGGTAAAAGTTATGTTGTAGTCCAGCATATGGGAAAATCAAAGTCTGAGGTCTTCTATTGGCACAGAAAAAGAACATATGTTATTCTTATAAACTTCACATACTTGCTGTTTGTGACTTTTATTTCCTACTATGTATTCCTTTAGTCCCTAAAAAAAAAAAAAAAAAAAAAAAAAAAAAAAACACAAACAAAAAAGGTGGACACAACATTTAAAAGTTAGTGTTTTAGTCTATTAAGGTAACTTTAAGGTAACTGCTTAGGGGAATTTTCACAGTTCAAATTATGATTGTAAAACTTATGGTGTTAAAACTTCAGTATTTATGACAAATGATCCATGTTCCAATGGTCAGAGTTATTTTCTTCCATGTAGATATTCAAGTTCTCATTTTCTTGAAAGTATGGGTCCAGAGGAACTATAAATGTAAATCCATAATTAGCAACAGAATGATCATAAATTACTATTTCTTTTGCTTTCCTGTGCTCAAAATCTTTATAACATTATGTGGATGTTAGAATGAGTAATTATTACAAATATTTCCTTTGGTATAGATCTTAGAATAAGGAGGACTCTCAAAAAGGAAGAAAGGAAGAGTTAAGTAAGCTTAAGACTTCCTGGTACAAATATTCCCTGTAAATTTTATGGCTTCTATTTTAGGGTTATTTAAAGATTATTTTTTTTCTGTTACATTATTAAAACTATCAAAATACTACAGAACCCATATTAATATAGAAATTATTTTAATGGTTAGAATGCTAGAGGATCTCTCTTATAAAACTACAAAAACTTAATAGAAAAAATAAGGCATTAAGTAATATATATCACAGAATCACAGAATCACAGAATTGCCAGGGTTGGAAGGGACCTCAAGGATCATGAATCTCCAACCCCCCTGCCACATGCAGGGCCACCAATCATCCCACCTAATGCTAGACCAGGCTGCCCAGGGCCCCATCCAATCTGGCCTTGAACACCTCCAGGGATGGGGCATCCACAACCTCTCTGGGCAGTCTGTTCCAGTGCCTCACCACTCTCTCTGTAAAGAATTTCCCCTTGACGTTCAACCTAAATCTCCCTTCCCTCAACTTAAAACCATTTCCCCTTGTCCTGCTGTCACTCACCCTTTCAAAGAGTTGATTCCCCTCCTGTTTGTAGGCTCCCTTTAGGTACTGAAAGGCTGCAATGAGGTCACCCCACAGCCTTCTTTTCTCCAGGCTGAACAAGCCCAGCTCCTTCAGCCTGTCCTCATAGGGGAGGTGCTCCAGTCCCCTGATCATCTTTGTGGCCCTCCTCTGGACCCTCTCCAACAGCTCCCTGTCCTTCTTGTACTGCGGGCTCCAGACTTGGACGCAGTATTCCAGATGGGGCCTCACAAGAGCAGAGTAGAGGGGAACTATCACCTCCCTGTCCCTGCTGGCTACCCCTCTCTTGATGGAGCCCAGGATACCATTTGCCTTCCGAGCCGCAAGGGCACACTGCTGGCTCATATTAAGTTTTTCATCTATCAGAACCCCCAGGTCCTTCTCCCCAGGGCTGCTCTCAAGGACCGCTCCTCCCAGTCTGTATGGATGCCTGGGATTCCTCCGGCCCAAGTGCAAAACTCTGCACTTTGCCTTGTTGAACCTCATCAGGTTCACCCGGGCCCACCTTTCTAGCCTCTCGAGGTCCCTCTGAATGGCATCCCTTCCTTCAACCGTGTCAACCGCACCACTCAGCTTGGTGTCGTCAGCAAACTTGCTGAGGGTGCACTCTGAGGGTGCACACTGTATACTTAGTGTTAAGGTGATGGTGGAACAATGATAATGACATTTTAAGTTCTAATTAAAACAAAGAAGTTGAATGGCCATTTATAAGGATCTTGCATATTTAGTAATTGATGGCTTTCAATTTGAGGAAGTTATCCCATGTTATATTCAGGAATTAATAGTTTTAACATTATTTTAACATACATTCCTTTAAGTTACAATAATGTGTTCTTCTGAAATTAATCCATAATTCCTACCATATAAAAATTCTGATATTGACTTATTTTTAACTGCTTCGTTAAGTAACATAAGAGCCATGTCTATTTTTCTGTTGTTTTCCATTTATTTCACTGTAGTCCTAGGCAAAAGCCTAAGTATTTCTCTTTTTGTTTTTATCTTTGTTCTGAATATGAGATAAAATTGAAATATTTACATTTAATAAGATTTTTACGAATAATTTTTGAAACATTCTGTGCCTATACTTTCTAATCAAAGTGAAATCTCTCTTGATAATCTATCAGCATGCTTTACAAATCTAAAAACTGATCTGTGGCATGAGATTTTTGCCTAGTGGGAAATGAAATGTTGATTTTGATGAAAACCAGCCTTTTTGTCAGCATGTGTTTATACTGAAAATTTGTGGCCAGAGTTAGAGAGGGATATTGAACTGCTCAGCTTTCACAGAAGCTGGACGCTGTAGTTTTCTGACCACAGCTGAGTTTCTCTTGCAAGTCTGTTGTCCTGTTCAGTTTGAATCCTACTAAGTGCTCTCTTTCCTGACTGTGGCTGAGGACATACTTGGACTACAAATGGATATAACAAAGATGCTGAGGGTACACGATGGCTTTTTGATTTGCCCAAACAATGTGCCTAGCTTAGGATTGTCTTTATAGTCATATGTCTTGAACATATGGTCTTTGTTAGTACTCAAGTTTGGATTGATTTTTGCCAGAACCAGTATTTTTGCATCATAAATTCTTAGTCATATGAGAGACTTTATTTGCTATGGATACAAATATATGCTGGCACAAGATACTGATTGTTGGCCAGTTGGACTCTACAGTTATTCCTGAGTATGTGCTACAGCAGTACTTTCTCCTGTTGATTTGTTTTGGTGTTCAGAGCTATGAGCAGGCCCTGCCGTGCCAGGGAGAGCGTTAAGAGTAAAGGCAGAGAGGCTCATCAACCCAGCTAGTTTGTGTTGCTGCCCTACTGCCTGCATCACAGTGTGTGTGACCTCTGGCTGTGCATGGGAGTAATGCTGGCATTAAGTAAAATATGTTTTAAGTTGTTACTTAATCTTGTTTTTCTTTTTGAGCTTTTGCTGTCAAAATTTAGTTGGTCACAAGACTTGCAGTTGGCTTACATAAGTCTGAGGTGTGTTTAAATGCTTCTTATATTGAGATATTTTATAAAGCTTCTGTAAAGTACTGTACTAAATCCTTGCAAGAATTTTTGAAAATGTGTTTGCCGAAACACTCATTCTATACATGCTAAGTTCACAGTGTTCAATACTGAGATGAAATCATCTTAATTTCCCAAATGTCTATTTCTTATATTAGCCCACTGTTATGCTAGGCTTTGTAATATTTATATAATCAGAACGTTGTTATACTCATGAGTAAATTTATGGATATTAGTACTCCTGTTTTATTCAGCGAGGAGTAATCTTGCAAACAGATACTGCCCCAAATTGGCAGCTCTTCAAATTAGTTAAAAAAACCAAACAAAAAAAACAAACAAAAAACAAAAAACAACAGCAAAACAAATCTATATACATGCAGGGCTTTATTCAAGAGTAGTGCCTCAAGAAACAAAAAGCTTTAATTGATACAGAAAGCTTATTTTCAGTGTCTTAGATTGTCTTATATTTTCTGAGTTATGTTCTCCCACTCTTAGCTGCATGTGATAAATATTCCCTTTTGAGAATGTTACTCTAAGTATTTAAATAAACATCATGTTTAGATGTTTCATATACACTTGATATGGAATGGATGTCACTCTTTAATTCTAGCAACTATTTCATTAAATCTTGCTTTATTTATAGAAGTGAATGTTAGTATTCTGTAATGGTATTTTTTTTAGCAGGTCAGATTGTTTCCCCACAATCTGCTCCAGCCTGTGTTGAGAACAAAAATGATGTGAGCAGAGAAAATAGCACTGTTGACTTTAGCAAGGTAAGTATGTTCATTGGTGGCAAATGGAGCTTCATGATTACCAAACAGGTCTTCTAAATACATTGAATCTATGTGAGTTAGGAAAAGCTATGAAATGCAATTTTTTACTTGAACATTACAAATTTTCAAGTACTGCAACAATGTTTTTATGTAACAACAACAAAAAATTTCCTCGTTTTCCTGGTAAATTACCTGCAATAAGAAATGACAGTGTAAGAATGTGGATATCCATTTATTGGATTAAAGTATAGTAGGCTGTATAGTAGGCTGTATAAGTATAGCTGGAGGGGAAGTTTTTACAAATGAACAGAAAATTGACTCAGTAGAAAGATAATTCAGAATTCTTGTAATTTGAATTTACCTTTCAGATCTGTACTTTTTGTAGAAGTAAAACATGAATGTAAACTGTGCTTTTTATAACCTGAACTCGTGGATTCCAGATGTCTCAAACAGAATGTGTTTCTGTAAACCTATAACTTAATACTTCTGGCAAGCCAAGATATTTCAGTACACATCACAAAAGATGCTAGCTGTTCAGTAGTGGAGATTGCAATGACAGTTCAATGTTAAATAGCAAGGAAAAGCAAACAGCTTCTCAGCTTTAACGTAAAGGAGAATCCTAATTTAAGAAGTCTGTATGTATCTAAAACAAACTGTCACGTTAGATGCAGATGACAGACCTGACAGGAATAGATGGCTTCAACTGATGCGTTAATACAACAAAGGTTGAGTAAGTGAAGAAAGGTAATTTAAACCAATATTCTGAAGAGCAGCACTTTTGAGTCTGTTGAATCTTAATGTTAGTGCAACTGAGCTAAAAGTAGAGTTATGTGATTGCTCCATCTGGTGCCAGAGATATTTCCTAGCAGCAGTAGCTATTTGCACCGGTTGAATTCTTGACTGAACATGCCAGACTAGAAATGATATATGGCTGAGATGAAGATGGGAAAAAGATCTTATTGTCAAAGATTGTGAAAAGAAAGGAAGAGGGTTGGAGATGTATTGTGGACCATAGCTCTTCAGAGGTAGCAGGGACTATAAACTCAGACATGTTTATAAAAAATTGCAGACTAATCTTTTAAAATGTTTTAAATTAAGAATATAGAAAATCACATGTGATTTTGGTTTGCTGGTATTATTAGAATTGTTAACTAAAAATAACTGTTCTGGCAATTGTTCTAACATCAAGGTAATGATGCTAAACATAAATAAATCTGGCTATTGAAAATTAAGCCATACTGAACTGAAGCTTGTAACAACCTAGTGGAGATGATGTGACTTTCAATTGTGCTTCTCTTGCTTATTTCCACTATTTCTTTGAGTTCTGTAGGATAAGAATCCCAATCCATTATCTAGCTGCATGTTTTTCCTCCTTTTTTTTTTTTTTTTTTTTTTTTTTTTTTTTTTGTATTAAACAAGAATGGAGGCTGCAACAACTTATCCTTCAGTCTCTAGTTGTTTAGTGCTGGAGCTCTTCCTGGTTGTGTTACATGAGAAGAAATCAACATGTCATCTTTGGCTAGGTTCAGCAGCATTAGATACCAACAAGAATGTCAGGATATGAAAGAAACATCTTCTGTTAGCAGAAATTCTAATCTAAATACTTTTTTTTTTTTTTTTTTACTGTCTTTAAATACATCTATTTATCCCTTTGAAGATGCATACATAAAGTACAATTTCCATTTGAAAGGTGCTATTGCACATAACTCCCAGTGGTTATAATTGGAATTATGTGCACAGATTGAGAGGAAAGTTGAGCAGTACACTAATTTTCTCTTGAGTATTCTGATTTCTTGCTCTAATTTTGTTCCACATACTAATGTCATTTATCTTCTCCAAAAAGACAACTTTAACTTCTTTGTGTATTTTATCTTTACTAATCTATTTCCACTGGGCTGCTTCTAATATTCCAAATTTTGGAGTTGATTCAAAAAGCTGACTTAATCTGAATATGGCACCAATGCTGCTGATTGTATTAGTATCTGTTTATCAATAACGTGAGGAGACATCACTAAAAGCTGTCTTGAGTGTTACTTCAGTAGCCTAAAGAGGGATGTTTGTAGTTGTAAATGTGTCGCTCTTTCTCTGGGAATACTTTGTATTCTCAGGACCAATGAAAGTGGTTGAAATGGTCTGTCACTCCTCTACTTCAAGCTGAGCCAGTGAGCAGGATGGGAATGCGGCAGTGTAACAACTGTGTCTGGCTGAGCTCTTATACTGCTGCTTGCCTTGGAAGCTGAAGTGATCCTCAAGTGTCCTGAAACATGTAACACATTAAGGGACTGCAGCCTGTCTGTTTTCACGGCAAGATTTCTGTACTCCGCATGTAAATGGTATTCCTGAATCAAACCGTGTCCCTATACTTAATGTAGCTTGATTTTGTTTTTGAAATATTACGCAAAACAACCAATTTGTTTTTGAATGCTTTATGACTCTGTTTATAAGTAAATTTGATTAATATAGATCAAGGCTTTCCTGAGGAGTGATGTTGGTTATTTTCTGTTTGTCTTTGTTTCAAGTTGTGTTTGGTTCTCTGGGAGCCCTCCCCCTCCTCCTTCAATCGTTGAGTTGAGGTTCCCTGCAGGGGAGCAGACTCCACATTAGTCATTTACTTCTGTGCTTAATTGAAGCCTTCTGGGGCTAATAAACGTCAGGTCATGAATATGCATCAATTTAGGGTTAAGATTTAAGATGTGATGAGGGCTATCCAACTAAAGACTTCTTGTAATAAGAAATGCATGGTGGAGTATGGTGGATAGATTAGATGAAGCATTTGAAGGATGTAACTTTTGCCATTGCCCCAGACGCGCTCCAGGGCTACCTCTGCTTTTATTAGGTAGCAGAAACAACACCTCAGTTTTGCACATTTTTGGTCATGTGATGCACCTTTTGGGCCTCTGTGCAACAGCGTATAGATTTTAGAATCTCAAGCTGATCAATCAACAGGAAACCTGTCTGGAAATACTTGCTGGTAGACAAGAGAATATATCTGAAAGATGTGAATCTTGGTGCTTTGGTCTGTGTGACAGCTGTAGCATGTGGTATGTGAGACATTAGGTTATTAAATTTATAGAATGCACGTTGTTATGTGTGCCTGAAAGATTATTTTATCTCAACTATAATTGACCTAAGTTGCCAAAATGATGCAGAATGAATCTATTTATGTGTTGTATTTAAGTCTAAAGAATTATTTTGTGATTTGAGTGGGCAACAGAACAGAAGAATTTATCTCACAAGTAGTTTTAAAAAGTACTTGCACTCCAGACTCTCAGGTTGATTTGATGGCAGTCAGACTTTGTGAGATGTTGGTTACCACACTTGATTAGCTCAGGGGTAGCATTAGGCATCTCTTTATGATCTTAGAGAAATTCAATTTCAGATACAGGCAACTTTATTATATCTGAATTCTGATTTAGTGCCAGAGCCATTTGCGAGAAAGCAATTTTCTAAATATTACCAAAACCCATGCATGCTAGTACTGACAGATGGTTGGAAGATAGACATTAAAATGGTCCACTTTAACAGTTTATGTTGGATTTGGTTGCTGTTGTTGTGTTTAGATTAATAAAAGGAAAGCAAATGACAAAATTCATGTATTTTGAAATGTAGACAATACTGGTGTATAACGAAATCAAACATACATTATATACTCTATTTCTCCATGTCAATTTTTGTTACAAACTGTCAACTGACACTGAGAAAAGTAAATACAAATGAGCTCATTCCTAAGCAAATACCTAGAGCTGACATAGTAATGCCATTATGAAGCTGCTTTTTTGTCTCTTCCTACCCCCTACCCTCCCCCTGGAGAAGTCAACATCAGAGCCTTAAAACTCCAAAGTTTTTGTTCTGCTTTGCTCTTTCATCTTACTCCCTTGAGACAATTATGGTCCTAGCTTTTCTGTTGTTTTCAGTAGAAGAAAAGTGTATTCCATTAAATATGAAAACTACAGAGTAGTGGAAGGAGGGATTTGAGGTAGTGGAGCCAGTTCTTTTTCTTATAGAGATTGTAATATGGCAACTACGAACCATGAATTAATGAGTTTAACAATTATTAATTATGGAAAAATTAGATATCTTCATTTCTTCTACTGCAATTAATTATGTTATGAATTGTTGATGTTGTTATGATTTTTATACAATTATTAAATAGATGAATATATGCATAACAAGATTGTGGTTTTTTTTTTTTCATTATAAATGATTTCTGGAGTACTTTAGTTATGTTTTTAAGATAATATTAGTCAAATACTAAAAGATCAGTTTCTGTTTTTGAGAAACATCTTTATTTTTGAAAAAATTACTTTTTCAAAAGACAGGAGTAAAAGCTGAAGAATTAAAATGCTTGTAAAAATTAAAATATATAATGCAGTAAGTGACCAAAATGGGGGGAAACAAAAATCCTTATCTGTAACTCCTAGGATAATTTGATGTCATTTTCCCAGGTTGACTTACATTTCATGAAAAAGATACCACCAGGAGCTGAAGCATCCAACATCTTAGTTGGTGAGCTGGAGTTTCTGGACCGTGCAGTTGTTGCTTTTGTTAGGTTATCGCCTGCGGTGCTGCTTACAGGACTAGCTGAAGTTCCTATTCCAACTAGGTACAGTTAGATTTATTTCTTTTCATGTTTTCCTAAGTACCTCCTTGAGGCACATGTTGTGACCTTCAGCAAATTTCATCTCACTATGAGTTAAGGTCATCTTTCTACTTGCATTTTAATTCTGTATATTCAGAAACATACATAAATATGTGTATGTATATTCTGACACATGCTGTTAATGTGTGATTAGATTTATTCTTCGTGGAAATAGAAAATGTAGTTTGTCAGTTTACAGCATGGGATTAGTAATTTATGAACTCTTAATTCTGTAGATGAAATACTAGGAAAAAGCAGCAAAGCAAGGTGGTAGAACTTTCATCTGGAACTGAAATTAATCTCGTGATGCTGCAGAATTAAGTCCAGAAGACAAAAAATTGTGAAAGGGGTGTTTAAAAGGAAAAATTCAAATTATATGGTTTGATTGGCTAGGGATTGTTAATGGATGAAGAACATGCTGTGAATATGCTCCTCTAAAACTCTGTAAATACTTGCATGAAAGGAAATGTAACTTTTGACCATACATTTTTATTAGATTATATTTTTCTTAGATGAATTTTTTTCTCATGAAGTATTTTGGCATCGAGGACAATTTATGAGGAATCGTTTTAATTTCTAAAATATACATTGTAGCTAAATATTAAGCTTCTAAAAAAGATCTTCAAATACATTGTTGTCTGTTGGGGCTAATTTGTATCAAAGGTCTATCTAATTCTCCCATATCTAAATTCACTGACTTAACTATTATGCAGCCTCTCAACTGTTTTGTTGTTGGTTTGGCTTTGAGTGCATGTATTCTGCCTCTCTTTCTTCTTCCCTATCCCTGTTTTTATAAAAATAGAATTTCATTAGAAGACAATACTGCATTGCAAATATTTATGGCCTTCATCTAGGAGATGAAATGCTCAGACTCTGATTCTTGCTCACAGTCAGATAAATAGTATAAAATTTGCTTTAATTTTTAATTTCTTTGAATGTGACTCTAGGTCTTTTACTTGTACATGTGTATATGAGTCATTGAGATACTGAGTTAAATTTTTAAAATAACAGGAGCTTTTTTCTGCATAACCTCTCCCACAAAGAAACCCATGACAATGAAGACAGTACAGATGTCTTGATTTTTGGCCTAGAGAAAATTAAGGAATTAAAAATTAGGATAATTAATATTTTTTGCAAAATACTTGGTTTAGAAATAATTTAATAATTTTCATTAGTAAAAAGTTGTTTTTGCATTTTTACAAACCTGGAAACACCAATTATTTCATCTGAACCCATCCTGTGCATTTTAAAGAACCACAAACCAAGAGTAGAGGTTAGGGTCGTCTTACTGGGAGGAAAGATGAATTAAAAAATATTTTCATTCAGAGGTAACTTCAAAATCAGAAAAAATGAAATAATACTACTGTAACTACAGTGAAATCATTAGTTCCATGATATTAACAGAATTAACATTAATGTTTTCTGTACATAGTTTATATCTGCATATGTTTATTATGTAAGGTAAGGTTTGTTACATAATGGGGTTTTGATAGTCTTAATCACAAGTCTAATTGTGAAACTTATGATATATTTCTATAAGTTATTTAAATGTACTTTTTAACCAGAGCTTCATATTTAAATGTTTATCTGAGGATCTTGAAGGAATATTACACATGGAACTTGATTTGGGATTTTTTTATAGTCCAATTTTCAAATAATTATTTCGGTAGTATGTATAGTAACTAGCATACCTTCCTTTTACATATTTTCATTTAACTTCTTCTTTCAGATTTTTGTTTATTCTTCTTGGGCCATTGGGTAAAGGGCAACAATATCATGAGATTGGAAGATCAATTGCAACTCTGATGACAGATGAGGTAATTTTATTCTTGATTTGGCTGTAGTCATTTTGTAATGACTGAAGGGATGTAATAGAGAACCTGGAATGTGGAACTGCCCAGTTGAATTGATGCACAGATAGAATTCAAGGTTTTTTTGCCATTTGATAACTGCTCAGATTATGCTGCCAGGAGATGATAAAATGAGAGCTGAGCCGAACGTGCAAGAGCATCTTCATTGAGAAGGGACCATTGTGAAATATTTGGAGTGTTTCTCTCCTCATCTCTTTTTCCTCCCACATACGCCTCTTTGCTTTTCATAGGTGTTCCATGACGTTGCTTACAAAGCAAAAGACCGCAATGACTTGGTGTCTGGAATTGATGAGTTTCTTGATCAGGTTACAGTTCTCCCTCCTGGAGAGTGGGACCCAACAATCCGAATAGAACCACCTAAAAATGTTCCCTCTCAGGTTTGTGCTTGTAAAATTCAGGTACATTTAAAGATTGTGATGAAGTTTTGCTAAGTAGAATTAAGTCTAAATAACTTAGCATTTAGCAAAATTGCTATGTGGAAATATTGTATGTTTTTTCTTGTTTGCTACTTCGCTTTAAGAAAATTGTTGTCTTGAAAATAGTATAGGAATGACAATCAGCGTAGTTCAAAACTATGTCTCTCCTGAATAAAGGCAGATGGATCTAAAGATCTTAACTTCAAGGTTGATTGATAATAAGCATGTTTGATTATTACAAACAGCTGTAGTTTGCTTTTATTCTAAACTTATTGCTATATCTTTGTTTTCTGAAACAGGAAAGACAAAAAAGCTTAAATCCCAAATATTCTATTGTGTGTCCTCCTAGAAGTGCTTAGTTTTTCTCTGAAGATGACTCAGAAGAAGAAAATATTGTGAAAAAAAAGAAATTCTTTTTTTTTCTTGTTGGCATTTTTATAATATTACATGATTATGTCTAAGTACCGAGTGCAGGCCGTTATTGAATGGTGGCTATTCAAAAAGCTCTTCAATCATTATCTATTCTTCTATTCTTTGATAGTTGTAATCCATTTTGAATAATGCGATGCACTTTTAGCCATATAACGTACGATTTGTTATTCATAATTCTTTTCAAAAGGTGCTGCTCATTATGCAAAGTTGCTAGTGAAGTCAGAATACAAAGGCCTGATAAGAGCAAGAAATGATCAAAGCAGCGTGGCATACTGCTCTTTAAAAATGCTTTCTGATAACAAGATTTTTTTTGAGATGAATTCTTTAAATTTCTTAGATCACAATTCCTTCTACTTTTTCTGGTTATGCAGCTCCTCTACTGCTTATGAAGAGGTTATGCCACTGAATCTTACAATAAAATTTAAATGTTCAGTCTTTCAAGTTTTGAAGTCTGTTTTTTTTTTTTTTTTTTTTTTTTTTTTTTGGTAGATTTGTTTGGTTGTGAAAATCTAAGAAAAGTATCTTTCCTTCCTGATAGGAGAAGCGTAAGATTCCAGGAGTACCAAATGGGACTGCAGCTCATGGGGAACCAGAACATCCTGGAGGACACTCTGGACCAGAATTGCAACGCACTGGAAAGTTAGTGAAAACATATTCAGAATCATAAGTGTCCCAGATGTTGCCCTTTCAAAAGAACAATAATGGTCTGGTTCTATTGTAAATGACCAGTTTGGCACATGATCTTTTTCAGGCCTTATTCCTCATTAGCATACCACAAAGCTGAAAAAGATAGTACTTCTGAATTTCTTCAGAAAAGAAGAGGGCAAAAAAAATTGAGTATTTACATTATAATTACAGAAAGCTCTTTATTATTTATAGAGGTCAGATCACTATTGAACTCAATTATTTTCTATTTCTGTATGAAGAAAAAGTTGGAAATAGGCTTGTCACAAAATATTCTTACAAATATTTTGTTGTTGAGGTTACTGTGTTGTGAAGCTCCAGCATTTTTCTTCCTCAGTAAGCCATGATATGCCCTGGTACATGAGGCTGTGGTTACTGTGATGGCTGCAGCATACACACATCTGAAGGAAGAATTTGTCCCAAATAAGACAATACATACATTTTTAATATATTGTGAAATTAAGCCCATCAGCAGTTAGTATCTGCCTTTAGTGCAGTATCATCATGCTGGTAGCTGTGTGCTAGGCAGTTTTGTTTCTTTGCTGCCTCTTGATAATTAACTATTATTCCTACCTGCAGTGTTGCTGTTCGTAGTGTAGTAGAAGTTGGTAATGGTCAGCCAGTCTATAAGTTATACTTTTGCTGGTGAACCTGGTGTTGGTTGCTTGAAGGATCATTTGTGTTTAGGAGGTGGTAGCACTGTCTCCTCTACCTCAGAGCTGACTGGTACATCAGATACATTTGAGAAAAAGAGCGCTGTGGGAAATTTGCTTTAACTTAATTACATATTGTAAAGGAATGCCTGATTCTAAGATTTTTATTATGTTTAGCATAATGTAAATGACAAGATATGAGTTCTTGTCCATGAAAATTTCTAGTCTAGATTTCATCCTATTGTCAAATGTATTTAGGAAGAGTTTTGCAAGGAATATGATGTGTTCTATATGTGGGAATGTAGGTAAATGTGCAGTATAATAGCTCTCTGATAAAACAAATAAAAAGAATTATTTCACAAAAGTACTGGGGCTTTATGCATGGGAGCTAACAACTGTTCAGAAGTTTTGGGCCTGTGTGATGAAGTTTTTAAATAAGAAACATGAAAATTCTTTTGTTTTAAAACAATTTCCTGATTAAGCTTATCAGGACAGAGTTTCCAGAACCTTTATTCTGGGGAAAGATGAATTTAAAGGGTACATTTTATGTGATTAAGGAAGAGTAGCTTATCTGCAGCTGCTAAGGAATACTGTGGAAGAAAGTTCAGTCAGCCTTCTTCATAAATTTTCTCTGTTATTTTTAGATTTTTTGGTGGATTGATTTTAGATATAAAAAGAAAGGCTCCATTCTTCTGGAGTGACTTCAGGGATGCTCTCAGTCTACAGTGTCTGGCATCGTTTTTGTTTCTCTACTGTGCTTGCATGTCTCCTGTCATCACGTTTGGTGGTCTACTGGGAGAAGCAACTGAAGGTCGTATAGTATGTGTTAAATCTGAATTTTTTAAAACAAACTTGCATTGCTAGATTCATGGTTAGTATTTATATTTTTTACTGTTCCAAGGGGATAAATATATATTAAAATTTATTTTTATATTTTATATGTATTTTTATATTAAAATATATTTAAAATGTATTTATTTCATTATTTAGAAGTCTATAAATCACTATGTTGCAAAAAAGGACCAGTAGGAAAATTTATACACGCTTCTCTCTCTGTTTCATATTCAGAGTGCAATAGAATCGCTGTTTGGAGCGTCCATGACTGGAATTGCCTACTCTCTCTTTGGTGGACAGCCTCTCACTATACTTGGCAGTACAGGACCAGTTCTAGTGTTTGAGAAGATTTTATTCAAATTTTGCAAGTAAGTGACGTAGAGCTATTTAAAATTTCTAACGTATTATAAGATGTAGTAGTTTAACAGTGACATTTATAGAATCTTCCTAAGCAAAGTGAAGACTTACTTCATTAATTTATTCACGTACCACCTGATGTTTGAGGCGAGTGAGATCGTAACATACACAATTACTGAAGTCTTTTTAGGTAAAATTAGAAACATTGAACAATGAATTCCAGCAGAATTCTGCAGAATAAGATCAGGGGGTTGTTTTCAAGTGAACTGCTTAGTCTGAAAATTATGCTTTGACTGAAACAAGTGAATTGTTGATCATGCAGATAGCATGAAGAGTTGGTTCCACTTTTTGCCTCCCTCCCTGCTTCTTGCCCTCTTTCTGAAGAGCCAAACTGTTCCCAAAATTGCTCATTCTTATACTAAGCATATTTTGGAGTCGCTTCTTCATCTAGGAAACTGGACAAATGATTAACCGCGTTGTTTATTTTTTTCTTTAGAGAGTATGGGTTATCATACCTTTCCCTGAGAGCTAGCATTGGTCTGTGGACTGCAATCCTGTGCATCATCCTTGTTGCAACTGATGCAAGCTCCCTGGTCTGTTACATTACCCGGTTTACTGAAGAAGCTTTTGCTTCTCTTATCTGCATAATTTTCATTTATGAGGCCTTAGAGAAGCTATTTCATCTCAGTGAGACATATCCAATCAACATGCATAATGATTTGGACCTGCTGACTAAGTACTCGTAAGTACAATCTCTTAACACTGTTTGTTGGTTTTTGGGTTTTTTTTTTTTTTTTCATAAATGGTGAAATCTTTGGAAGGAATGCAACCAGTGTGCAGCAGGATAAGTTTTCAATTGTTGTGAATATAATATGTGGGAGCTATTGAATTAGGCATGATTCTGGCATATAGAAATAGTAGTTACTGGAGATGTGCACTGTAATTTAAGTTAAAAAAAATTATTGGAATTTTGGAAAGCTACTCAGATGAAACCTGGAAATCTTAGAATTATAATAATTTAAAAATCAGCTTTAGTTTTTTATTCACATTTTTATTTAATCAAGTGCAACTCAGTGGCCTCTTACTATAACCTTGCATTGGTACTTTATAATATTTTATATCATATTTCTGTCTTCTTTTTTTTTCCAAATTGAAATATTGACCTATCTAAAAACTTGATGTGACTCCTTCATTTTAATCCAAATGGCAGTAACTCCGTGAGAACTGGAGTGGATTCAGAATTGTTAGGTGCCTCTCTGTAGTGCTTGATTTTATCATAATCAATTTGTTCTTAATTTCAAGATTTTTAACAGGACTGCATTTGTATAGCTTGACTGTGGAGGTTTTATAAGCCTTTTTGGATAAAGGGTATTATCACTGGGGAATAGAAAAATAATTGTTTTAATTGATATAATTTCATTTTGAAGTAAAAATTCAGGATTGTTTCTGTGATATCAGAAGAGTTGGTAAAGGACAAGATCCTAGTTGGGCTTGAAGCCAATTAAGTCTGGTCACCTCAGCAAATCAAATGTCATTGAAAAGCATTTTCAGAGAAGATTCACCTTCAGAAATATCTTTATTTCACTGAACCCTTTTGGACCCTTTTGTACTCTGCGTGTACAGAGTGGAACCCCAAAAAACAATGCTTGATCAGTGCCACATCTTTTGTTCACTGGAAAAACAGGAGTGTCTCAACCAAATGTCTCATTTGCATTTTAAGCTGGGAGAAACAACACAGCAACAGAAAAAATATTTGAATTTTGTGCATGCTATCATCACTAGTAAAATAGATGATAAAACCTGAATCCAAACGTGCAGTAAATACCTTAGTAAATGGGTCAGACTGAATTACTGTAACAGCAGTTCAGCTGTGACGTGTTCTGTCGTGCCGAAAAAATAGTACTTCTCTCTAACAGCTTGACTGGTAGATCAAGTAATATTAACTTGAAGAGAAAGCAATAAACATCACAAATAAAGCATGCACACAGTTGAAGTTATATCCCGATATCAGTTAACATCACTTAACTTCTATGATGTTGATACTTCTACTCTAAAGAGCCTTATGTAGTACAGTGTGTGGTTTTTTTTTCCTGTACCACTTCAAAGTAGTCATGGCAAAGGGAAATGGGATATGATGTTCTCGCAGTGTTTTTGACAAGCTGAAATACTATGAAGACAAAAATTTATTCAGAAACCACTTAGCAGGCATAGCTAAGTTATTAAAATATGTAATGAAAAAAATAAATGAAAATAGGGATATGGATCCCTGGTTAGCTAGGTTTATTTGTATTTAGGTGTGAATTGATCTGAGATTATAGAGAAAAATTCAAAGTTTTGCTTTGCAGTGCAGTGATAGCTATCTCCATATTTTATGATAAAGTTTTACTGTTCTCCTCCTTACATTTACAAATTAATATTTGTTTTTATTTAAAATGCCTTTCATTGATCAGAATCCAACAAATTAATTGTTTCTGTGATACATAGTGTTTTGTACGGGCAGTGATTCTCCGTCTTACTCCTGCTGTGATTTTTTTCACTTTTTAAATAATATACTGGGTGAAAAAGACCCAAACTTTTCAAGTAAATAAAAGTCTAATTAACAAAAAATAATAAATTTTGCATTAGGTTACATTTCAGCTTTTTCATTCAGGTAGCAAATCTAGTTTTCTCAAATGTTGCAGAATTGGAAAACCCACAGAGCTTGAAACTTTGCCTAAGTATGAATATAAAAGCATGACAGTTTTTAAAAATCAGCAGTTTGGAATGTGACTTCAAAATAACATTCAAGGAAAAGAAACGTTCAGTCTAGCAATTCAGGGAGTCAGCACTGTATTTCAAGTATGTAATAGGGATGTTTCTCCTAAGCTTCAGAGCTATGTACCTTCAATTTTCATCTTTCTGAGAAAGCATTTGTAGTTCATTTGCTTTCAAGTAAATAGAAACACTTCCTTGTTTCTATCTTCCTGCTTTCTTTCAAGGAAAAGCCTCTTCCTTCCTTCCATATTCCAAAGACCAATTGTTTTCTGTTAATAATCTGGTTCCTTCAGCTTGTTTTCTCATTGTCAGGAGGAGTTTAAGAGATTGATTTTTCTCTTTTCAACATCTCTGATGTTTGTTTTCATCTGACACTATTCTCCTCCATCCCACCAGCTTACCAGTAAAAATGATTATGGAAAATTACTATTGCTGCTTGGTTCCTTCTGCATAGACAGCCAGGAACAGCTTTTGCTACCCTGAGGCCCTGATTAAATGTCTGTATGTGTCTTCATCAGTTCTTGAAAGATCAGAAAATGAGTATGTTCAAAAACTTACTTGAAGTAAAAATTTCATTTTTGTGTACTTGAAGTGAGGATTTTGCTTTCACAAGAAATGAGAAGCTTTTTTTTTTCCTGCAGTGTATGAATCCAAATCTTCTATTTATTGTTTAAATGGGTAACAAGCTTGGTCTGAAACTGGTTCTGTCCTTAAAGGACCAGCATACTCTGTTACAGAAGCTAATTAATATCTGCTGTTTGCTAATTAAAACAGCTGTTTGCATTTTTTTTTAATCATTGGGGATTTTAAAGACAAGTTTTTAATTGTTAGTGAAGCCTTGGCAGTTCTTTAATTAGCAATGGGCTAACTTCAAAAGGTTCATTTCTCTTTGGATGTTTTGCCAAAGCTTACGCAAAATTACTTCTTGGATCTGCAGTTCTGTGCTAAAAAAAACTTAGTTTATACTATAAAATTTCTGTTTTCTGTATTCTCCTTGTTGTCTACTTGAATAAAAAAGAAGATAAATAGGTTAGGGCAATTTGAATATCTTTTGTGTAAGTCGTGAGCTTGTCCTCCTCTCTTACCCCATGGGCTTTCTAAGGATGTTCTGATGTCTGAAGGTAGTCAGTGTGCAATCCCAGTATTGTTGCGTTTGCTGTGGTGAAGAAATGAATTTGACTCAGGAAAAATCATTGGCATGCTATTAGTATTGTCCTTTGGAGTACTAAAAAGACAAAGAAAAATAATTTAAAATGATATTTTATTTCAAACAGATTGTGTAACCATATTTCAAGTGAGAAAGATGTATTTTTTGGTGGGTTTGTCTTCTGTTATCACAGAATCACGGAATTGTTGGGCTGGCAGGGACCTCCAGAGATCATCTAGCCCAGGCCCCCTGTAGCAGTCTATGCAGGTAGGCATCGAGGTGGGTCTTGAATATCTCCAGAGAAGGAGAACCCACAACCTGCCTGGGCAGCCTATTCCAGTGCTCTGTCACGCTTACTGTGAAGAAGTTCCTTTGAATATTGATGCAGAACTTCCTATGCTCCAGTTTATGGCTGTTTCCCCTTGTCCTGTCCCCACAGGCAGCTGAAAAGAGGAAGGCTATGTCTGTTTGACTCTGCACTTAAGGAACTTACAGACATTAAAGGGCAATAGGGCAATTTATTTTTGCTTTATTGCAGGAGTTTTATATAAACAACTGTATTTCTACTTATATTTAAGAGCTAGCAGTGTACTCTTGCAGCCCTGAACAGCACCTCAGGCTGCATCAAAAAAGGCATGACCCGCAGGGAGAGAGAAGCGATTGTTCCCCTCTACGCTCATGAGACCCTTTTTGGAGTACATCCAGGCCTGAAGCCCCCAGCACAGGAAAGATGTGGAGCTGTTAGAGCAGGTTCAGAGAAGGGCCACAAAGGTGATCAGAGAGCTGGAGTAACTCTCATACGAAAACGTGCTGAGGGAGTTGGGCTTCTTCAGCCTGATGAAGAGAAGGATCCCGGGAGGACCCCATTGCTGCCTTCCAGTACTTAAAAGGAGCTTATAATCAGGAGAGAAACCAACTTTTTGCGTAGTCTGATAGTGATAGGACAAGGGGGAATGGCTTTAAACTGAAAGATGGGAGATGTAGGTTAGAATTTAGAGGAAAATAGTAAGGCAGTGACACAGGCTGCCCAGAAAAGCTGTGGGTGCCCCATCCCTGGAGGTGCTCAAGGCCAGGTTGGATGGGGCCCTGGGCAGCCAGAGTTGGTTGGTGACAACCTTGTCTACTTCATGGGGTTAGAACTAGGTGGTCTTTAATGTCCCTTCTCACCCAAGCCATTTTATGATATATATTTGAGTTCGTTACAAAATTCTATCTCAAAAAGATATCTGTTGTTTCATGGCCTGATTACCACAGAACTAGTTCTAATGCACTTATTTGCTTTATTATACTTTTTTGTTACTTTGTGTTAAAATGTTGGCCTTGATATTCAAGTATTCTTTCTGGAAAATCTGATTTTTATTCATTTATTTATTTTTTGAACACAGTCTTTAGGATATAGATAATAAAGCATTTTAGAGATAAATCAAAATAAGAAGGCAATGTGATTTTAAGTGTACTGCTGAGGTACATTTTTTTTCTTTTTAAAACACAGTTTTGAAGGAATTTAAATACATATTTCTGTATGAAATGCACGCACTTTTTGATCTGGATTTTCTCTTCCTTTTTTCTCTTGTTTTCTCTGTGACCTTTTTGTATTTGTCATGCCATTAGCATTTGTAGGTTGGCATAGCAACTCTTTTATTTCTGTGCTCTCCTCCTCCTGCTTTTTCCTACTTCTGCAGCAAATGTATTTCCAGTTAGTGAATTCAGTCTGGAACACTAATACACATCAGTTTTACTGTGTACTTTAAATGTTAGGATATCACATTTTACTAGGAAAGGAGACCCCCTCCAATTGTGTGGTTTGAAGATCTTGGATGAAAGGAAAAGGATTTAGAAAAGAAATCTAGTGCTCTCTAAAGGGCAACCATGTTACAGTGGTTGTCTTTGAACACAGAAGATAAGTTATTTGTCTAGCTGAAGTTGCTTAGACCTTGGACTTTCTATACCTTCTACTTTTTTATTAATCTTTTTTTTTTTTTTCCACAGGGATAAATTCATGTTATTTTAATAATTCTTTACCAGAAGTTACTCAATTATTAACAGATTACATTGAATAATTTTAAAGTGATTTTTTTGGCATAGTAATATGCATATTACAATCTGTCTTGGTATTGACATGCACTTAAGAATTAGGAGTAGAAAATCCCACTCTTATGTAATGAAAGAGCCAAGATCACGTCAATCTCAGTATCTTTTGCAGGCTACAGAAACGATTGCTTCCAGAAGTCATTGTGAAGATTAGCTTTGTGCATACCACTCTTTGCACAAACAAGTTTTAAATATTTCACTATATGTTTGCAACTTAATTTGCATCTTGTAATAATGCATTTACATTGTTATTTTGTATCTGTCTTCCTTGAGTTGCAGCTGGAATGCATGGGTAGTGATTCTAAGATTTATTCAAGATCTTAATTCTCTTTAAGATCCCCAGCATATAATGGAATTCCACTTTATGTAATGATTTATTTGAACTCAGATATTCATATAGATTTTCTTCACCCATTCTCCATAGATATTTCTTTCCCCCTACGGTTAAATAACTGTGCTATATACCCAGTTTCTTTGCCTGAGAGTCATAGAATACAATTATAGAACGGCTTGGATTGTAAGGGACTTCAAAGATCTAGTCCCAGCCCTGCTGTCACAGGCAGGGTTGCCAACCAGAGTCAGGCATTAGATCAAATTGCCCACAGCCCATCCAACCTCGCTCTTGAGCACTTCCAAGGATCGGGCATTCCCAGCTTCTCGGGGCAGCATGTTCCAGCACCTCACTTCAAGGAAAAATTTTCACTGACATGTTTGCTAAATCTCTCTTTTTAGTTTAAAATTGTTCCCCATTGTACTATCACTATCTACCCATGTAAAAAGTTGATTTGTCTCCTGTTTGCAACCTTCCAATACTTAAAGGGAGCTAATAATGAGGTCTCCTTAGAGCCTTCTCTTCTCCAGGCTGAAGAAGCCCAGCCTGTCTTTGTAGGAAAGAGATGCTTCTGATCATCTCTGTGGCCCTTCTCTGGACCCATTCCAAAAGCTCCACATATTTATATATATATTTTTTTTTGTGCTGGGGATCCAGGTGCACACATTGTACTCCAGATGGGACCTATAGAATATCCCTCTTATTCCTAGAGCCATTCAATTGCCATCAAGTTTAACTGCTGGTTCTCTTTTTTTCTTGGCAAGCCTTGGAATCCAGAAATTTATTTATTTATTGCATTTATTCCAGGACTTCCCTATCTCTGCTCAAATCCAACTAACTCACTTTATTTTATTTCTCTATTAAGCTTAGTAAATGCTTCATTCTTTCCTATTATCTATTCCTTCTGCTTTGAAACAGGATCTTTTTTTTTTTTTTTTTAAGCAATTCTCCACAACAAATAGCTTCTCTGCACAGTGTAGTCTTAATCTAGAAAAGTTTGCATGCAATTCTTGTATAGTTTTGTTAGAGTATATTTATTTATATAGGTACACTATGCTTGAACAATCAAAAATTAAGCTGACCACATAGCATGTGTATCTCTTTAGGTATTGATTGATTTTTTTTATTATTTTTCCCCACTATGGAAGTTATGGAAGTGGGGTGAGGTTACAATCTGGAATTATTTCTGAGTGAAAGCTTTCAAATGAAATATCAAAACAAGAAACGTCCCATGTAATAACACTGACTTTCTTCCTGATAAAGTCTATGTATAGCATAATATTTTTACAAATGCATAGACTGCACTCTGCACCGGGCAGGTGGTAGAGCAGCCTTTATGAGAGACAAGCTTGGCTAACAAAACTACAGTATGATTATAAATCTGTTTTCTAGACTTTCCACTTAGAGGGACAATCTTCTTCTTACACACTATTCATAGAAACCTAATTCTTTGTGATTTCTTCACTGTAACATCAGATGTCTGATGTAGATACATGTTTCTGTTTATGTGTATGAAGCGATGTGGAGTTATCTAGATACTTTTATAGGCTTCTCTGTTTTCCTCTTCAACTTCCCCAACTAAATTCTATATATTTCAAAATTTATGGAATATACTTGATGTCTACTCATGTTTGTGATTGTCAGAGACAGACTACTTAACTTAATGACTCAATAGTCTAAATCAGGATGGCAGATCTCATTAATAAATGAAGAAAATAATTTCATCTTGCCCTGACAGCTGTGCTTTGAAAGGATTTCATGATACTGAGAATAGAAATTAACTGACAAGACCATTTCCCATCAGTATTAATTATTTTGCTTCCAGTCTCTATTCCACTGAGACTTTAGTTTCATCAGTATGAATGCTGACATGAGAAGGAATATAGTGAATACAGTGCCACAGATCTACAGGTGCTGTACATATGGGGCAGCAGGGTATGCGAGTGTGATGCTGTTGTCACTTTTGTTAGACAAACAGAAGGACTCTTCATTGCTCAAAAGACTCACGTAAAAATAGTATGTATTTGGAGACAACATAAACATGCATGGCATTATAACACTGATGGACTTGTCTTCAGTCTTGTAAATGCAGTGTTAGCAAGCCTGATGTGCACATTCCAGTAGTTTGCTTTTAAAATGAAATTAGTGATTTATCTTCCATTACTTACTGTATTCTTATTCTATCTGTTATGTGATTAATGCACAGTGTATTTGTAAAGCAGAGTCTGTTTCTTAGGATAAAATCTTCCTACTCATTACCAAATATGTGTTCTGATATTCAATGAGACACATTATTTAAACAAGCACATTTTGTAACTTATTCGTCATACTTGCCTGCTTTTTTTATAATATAAATATTCATATCAAGCAAATCTCATTATTTTTCTAAAGCAAGCTCAAAAATATTTTCCTCTTCTAGGAAAGGGAAATGGTACATTAGCTAATTGCGAAGAAGGTGCAGTTGCACCTTCTATAGAGCAAAGTCTTATCTAGTATTAATATGTGCAGCTTATGGTATGTGCATGCGGGAAAAATAGGATCTCTGTAAATTGAGCCTTGCAACTTGAATAAAATTGTTAGTAGTTAGTGCTTCCCAGCCTTGAAAATGAAATACTATAAATTGACAGTTGCATGGGAATGACTGAGTCTTCCAAAGGAGTTGCACCAGTTGAGCATTTTTTATTTACTCAGAAAAACACTGTGAAGGACTCTTGTTTGAACATTTGATATTGTCTGTGATGGCAGCAGAATGAGCAAGCACCATGCTGCACTGTGTGGGTAGAGGATGCACATGGTGGGCTTAGGAGCTTCATAAACACATGGAGAAGAAAGAGCTTCAAGAATTGGGATGAGAGGTGGAAATGAGAGGGATTCTTGAACCACACCTATGTTAATTTCAATCAAGTAGACAGGCCTAGGGAGCAAGTTTTTTGTTTTGTGTTAAACAGTCAGAATTGAGTGGTTTTATTCTAGAATCTTTCATCTGACTAGTTGCTGAATGACAATGATGTTTAAATTTTATTGCTGATCTGCAGAAGAGAGAAGAACTTTTAATATTAAATAACAGGTTTATAATCTGCTAACCTGTATTAGTCATACAGGCCATCTTTTTGGTGCTAATAGTGATAGTATTAATTGTTTCTTTTAGGGAACAGTGAAGAACACTGCTAGTTATCTGAGATGACCTGAAGCTTCTGTTGTTAAATCCTATCTCTGCTCGTTGATAACAGACTAAGATGTTGAAAATTTTGTGCGTAGTGAAGTTACAGTGGCTGCCTCAAGTTAAAAATAAATAAATAAAAAGCAGATTGAGACTTAAGAAACAAAAGCAAAAATTGCTGGGAAAAATGGGAAATGTAAGGAGGTTGTGAGGACACAGAAGGGAAGAAGTTGATGGTTTAGCTTAAGTCCTTGTCTTCCTCATCCTGATTTGCTTGAGCACTGTAGAAGATGTAAAGACAGTAAAGACTCCTTACCCTGCTTTTTTTTCCATCTAGCAGTTTAGGGCCATTATAATTCATTTAAGGCCAGAATCATTCCCTATCTTTTACCATAGCAAAGGTGATTACTGACTCCTTATCACTAAACAGCATGGAAATGTTTTGTATGGTTCCTGCTCTATTTGAACCTGAGTATGTTGCTTATAGCTTTATATGTAGTCTCTTGTCCATTGCTATAGATCTGCAGTTGGCAATTGTTCAGCACTTTAAACAGTTTTACAAGGATTTAAGCACACTGGAACCTTCAAGAGGCAATACGTATTTACTTGTCAGTCTTCTGAATAATAAGGATAAAAAAATAGAAATATGTGTTTGTGTTACCAATTCAGTATATTTTTCTCCTGAGAGCTGACCTCTTCATTAGAGTAAGAAGTAAAAGAGATTAAAACTTTTGAAAACCTTACTTTTCTGGTATGAGTTTCTTTTTGTAGGTCAGTTGTTTTGGAAAATATTCATCATTACAGAATTACATGTATTATGAAATGTCATGTTTTGGTAGTTATTTTTTATATTCTGGCACTGTTTGGTGAGATCCCCAGTTATATTTTCTGATTTGGACAGGAATTGTTTCCCATTTCTATAATGCTAAGCAACGATCTACTCTGATTTTAATTTTACCTCTTTCAGTAGAAAGTGGGATCTTTACAGTTAGGACTTAATTCCTCATCCATTCCTTGGCAGTAGCTAGATTCAAGGTAAAGTTTTTGGTCATTATGGACAGAGTTTGCTCAAGTTACTGTACTTGATGATGAATGAACTGCTGCTGGTAAATGCCCATGAAACTTGGTATGGGCCAGACTTGAAAACTCTGAAGAAGGAAAGTGGTACTGATCTAGCAATAAGCAGGAGGATGATCTCATCTGAAGTTGAATTACTTGAGCTGTTTTGAACTGTACCTTCAATTGTGGGACTTATCTAAATGTAAATTTGCAGTTTGCAGCAAGTATAGCTATGCCATATAGCGTTGGTGACATGCACAGTCTTCCCTTCTAGTGAGGAAGAAGTGACTGTGATTGAACAGCCCACGTTACCTTGGCCTACTGTAATCAAACCACAATGGGCCATCGCCCAGCGTCTGGCCTGTCTGCGATCAGCGATGGACCTCAGGGGCAGGGAGCTCCTGTGCTCACAGGAAACAATAGTAACCTGAAATAGCCACACTTGTATTGTTGCATGAACATCAAATACTCTCTTGCAATAATGTAGATGTATCATTTATTGACTTATTATGCTACCTTAGCTCACTGCTAGTGATGCACTTCATTTAACCTATTTTGTAATATTTTAAACTATGCATTGAACACGCATCTATTCTGCACTTGGGGCCTGATCCAAAGCATATTGTCTGTTTGAAAGATCCAGTCTACTGCGGTGGCTTTTGGTTCAGGCCCTCTATTTTTCTGAATGCCATTGCTTTATTTAGTTATTTATTTGTTTTCTGTCCATGGGCTGTAAAGGGTTTTTCTTTCTTTATAAATAACTGCATTTAAAATAAAAGCAAGGAGTTGCACACAGAAAACCTGCATCTCTCTGTATACAGTTATTAAATGCAGCTATTTTGTCACATGTATAGTATTGTAATGGAAATACAATAGCACTATTTTGTAGTCAAAATGTAGATGACAGAATTCTATGTATAGAAAATATTACAAGTTTATATAGGAATCGTCATCCTTGATTTGTGGAAAGATGTCTGCAGAAAAAAGAATGATTTCTTAGCTAAGTGAGAAAAGCGATACTCTGGTGGAAATGGGACACAAATGTGTGCTTAATGGTTCTCTGCTATATCATCAGATTTTATCCTTTACCCAGTGACTGAGAATCAGGAAAGGAAATGCAGAACTTAATTGCAGCTGTCATAAGCGAGTTAAAATACTAGCAGAGTAGATAGTACTACAAATTTTTGAAGTAGGATTAACTTAAAGAGAACTGCAAAGCACACTTGACATCTTGGAACCTGCAGAGTATTCTGCATATTTTGAAATCTCTGTCAAAGGAAAAGCCTCCCTCAGTTCCTTTGGAGGCTTAAAAGACTTAATTTTTTCTTCAAATTGCCTCTTTGCAGTATTGTCCTTCCACTCTGCCTCTTCATGTTTTGCATGTTAAAATACACAATTTAAAATGAAAAGCATGCTTTTAACATGGCTGTAGGGAGAGGAAAAACAATAGACACAAGTTCATAGTGCCTTTGGTGCTGGTGATCTTGCAGAGCTCTGGCAGTTGACTGGGCACTTAGTCTGGTGTTCATGCTAAGACACTGCGATAAAGAAAATGAAACAGTAGAGACAGTTTGCTTTTGGGAAGTGTATCAGCTTGGAGCTGTGCATAGTGTCTAATCCCCATGTAGAGGGGAGTGGAGTAGGACTGGCACATTCTCAGTATTTGAAAACTGCACTCAGAAGCATCAGAATAGGAGGAAAATAGGTGGAAAACATGCTATAGACAGTAGTTTAAATATGTTAAATGCGTTACGTACTATATATGCATATGCACCTCACAGCAACTTTTACTCCAGTAATAGCACTAGCTACTGAACTCCAAACTGCTTCAGAGCATGCATTTACTGAATTCATTGAAACTAAAATTACATGGCAAAGTGGAGCACAATTCTAATTTGTCATAATGTTGATAATTTGGATCCATTTGGTACATCTTTTGTTACTAAGGAAAAGATACTATTTTGTCATTTCAGATGCAATTGTGTGGAACCAGAGCATCCTAGCAATAAAACCTTACGATACTGGCAGGACTACAATATATCTGCATCTGAGGTGCCATGGGGGAACCTAACTGTGTCAGTAAGTGAAATACTGGAACTTAGTGAATAAGGGCATAAGCATGAATGATTCCATCTGTCCTTAATGCAGTATATAAATAGAAAAAGTACTGTTTTTCTGATCCTATTTGTTCAAAGTGTATAATATACTTAACTGAAAAGAGGTTAACATAGACTTTCTAGAATTATCTCTTTTTGTACACATTTTACTAGATCATTATGCAGTCTTTGGTAGTGCACGTTAAAGCAAGTATGCTCATTCTGTGCCCTGCTTTAGAAACTCCTTGACACGCTAGTACAAGAGTTTGACTGAGATTAAGTCTAAACATGTCAAATGATAACAGGTTTGTCCTAAATTCTGCCAGATGGCGAAACCAAAGTTCTCTTGTGTAGAAAGAGTTCAGGAGCATTTACTTCCCCAAAAACATTCTTCCAGCTGTTCAGGCTATGAAGGAGAGGAAGGGGAGCCATTTCCAATGTTTCTGTTCAGTGGCCAAATTTTTCTCTTATCTAGGTCCTGAGTGTTACATATATCATTTTCATATGAATTAGTTTCCTGAGTGGAAAGACAGGAATAAGCTAAAAACAATATGTTCTCAGAGATACGTTATTTCTACAAATTGTACCCTTTTCTATATTTAAAGGATTTATTAGTAAAGATTATCATTCATTAAAGTAACCTTCGCAGTTTGATTAAAATGTCATATTGAGGTCTGGCTACCAGTTTTTCTCACAAAGGTAGCATTTCATTGTAAAGCCAAGGAGATGTTGGAACTAAAAGTTCTCTTTATCTCAATAAATAAATAATAATAAAAAATTAACCTTGTTGTAAGCATAATCAAATGAAGTGCTTAAACCCAATCCAGTCAATCACCTCCAGCACTTTTTCTTTCTAAGGCAAAAATGCGGAAGAACTCATATCTTCCTATCATGAGTTAAGCAAGAGCTGCCTTCCATGTCTGTTATGCCTTAATAGAAAAGGCTGCTCCTCAACTCTGTTGGTGTGGCAACAGCAGGGAGAAATTTGAGAACTGCTGGCCTGAGGAATTCCAGCAAACCAGAATGAATATTCCCAAAACTGCAGCACACTCAAAGAGCATCTGTGCAGGGGCAGACTCCTCCTCTCACTTTCTCAGATCTCTGACAGTGTTTTTCAGAGTACATTTGCAGCTGAAGAGATTTAAAATAACAGATTTTGTTTTAACTATAAATGTAAAAGACCAGCTGCATTATATAAAGCCCTTTAAAACTTCTCAAAAGCTTATTACAAAAACTTGAGTTTAAATGGGTATCAGTATAACTGGCCATCTTTACCCATAAATCTCTATAGTTGTTGAAGAAATACTCATTTTTTTTCATACTTTCATATGTTTATTTCTGTTGCATCATCAGGAAACTTCAATTCTCCTGTTGAAATGCAATAAAAAAGTTATCTTTAAAAATTTGGTCAGCCTCCCTGTGTTAACACATCTATAACCTATTTCATCAACCAAAACCACATCATGTTTATTTGAGGTGTCCTACTATAGATACACTTTTATCTCAATGCCTTCAAATCTTCAAATAGAAACTATGGATTTTTTTTCGAGCCAGCCCTTTGTTCAAAGACTAAGTTTCTCATAACATGGCAAGTCACAGTGACCCAGTATGTTTGGAACAAAAAGGTCCTGATCTGGCAGGATATTGCTGTCTGGAGTTGCTGGATGTTGTGTTTCTTTTTGCTTAATATGTGTGGAGGGGTTGAGTAAGGAGAAGGAAAGAATTACAAGTCCAGAGCTTGTAGTTCCTATTTTTATAGCTGCTCTCTATTCCTTAGCTTGTCTCCTTGGAAGAAGTGTAACAGCTAGGGATGCTATTGGAGAAATACTAGAAATGTTTTCTACTGTACCTGCATGGTTGATCTTAAATTACATTCAGTAAAATTAATACAGAGTTTGGATTTTGCTGTGTTTTGCCCGATCACTTTTTTAAAGCAAAAGATAATTTGTGTAATGTGCTGCCCTCGTGTGGTATTAAACGTATTGGTCTCGTTTTAAGCTAATACTGTACATTCGAAGTAGCTTTTCTATCAACTGCTTGGCCTGCAGAGCTAAAACAAAAAGTCATTTCTTGTGGATGTATCAGGAGTGACCTTTCTCTTGTTTTTGTTTTTTTCTTCCAAACTTTCAAATTGGGAAGTGCAAATCTGTGTTTGAGGCAGAAAATAAATATATGCACATGTTCTGTTTTAAATAAATCTAGTTTTATATTAATTATGTTATGTCTTAGTGACTCTATCATCTAAAATGGCTAAAAATTGTGATTCTTTTGAGAGTTTGAGGCTTTTCGGAGATACTTTTGAGATCAGATAGAAATACTAGATTTTAATATTTCTAAACACAAGCCTAGTTTACTTGCAACTTAGGAAAGGAATTGGAAAGAAAGTACCAGAATAAGCATGGATACTTTTCAGAACAATACTATTTTGTTCTCTCTGATAGGAATGTAAAAAACTTCATGGAGAATTTGTTGGACGAGCCTGTGGTCACCATGGTCCTTATGTTCCAGATGTCCTTTTCTGGTCTGTCATCTTATTTTTTTCTACAGTAACTCTGTCATCCACACTGAAGCAGTTCAAAACTAGCCGATACTTCCCAACAAAGGTGTGTTCCGTTGTTTAATTCAGAAGTTGTGGTTAGTTACATGCAAGCATGAATTGCATTTGTTTTGCAAATTCAGTTTATTGCTGGTAAAGAGGACACTATTATCTGTCCTCTGTTAAAAATTTGAACTAGAATAAATATTTTTATCTGTAAGTAAAAAATGGAGCTCTGAAGAGAAATAAGTCCTAGTAGGTTCTAAATCATGTAAGTGGTGTGGTTAAAATTGTTGTTTCTCCTGATAGGTACGATCTGTTGTCAGCGATTTTGCTGTCTTTCTCACTATTTTGTCCATGGTTTTAATTGACTATGCCATTGGGATCCCATCACCAAAACTTCAAGTTCCAAATGCTTTTAAGGTAATTTGATGATAAGTTGCATTGCCTGATTATTTTGAAAAAAATATTAGTGCACTACAGTAATTTTTTAGTAATTTTATAATGCTTTTATTGTCAGGAAGTACGTGAATTTGTTGTGCTCACTGAGTGCTAAACAACTGCTTTGAATAATGACCTGTGTAACTTAGTTGGCTCTCTTTCCAAATACACCTGAGTTTGCAATATACCAGATGATTGTATTACATATGCTTTGTTGCCTTTACATTATAGGAAGTTTAGCGTTTTTCGGTTGTTTTATATAGAGAGATTATTTATTCATTTTAAAGAAAATCGAATCTTAGAAATGTTTTTCTGTGTTCTTGTGTACATAGTCCTTAGAGTTCTGACTGGCCATGTGTGGTTTTCTTTTTGTAGCCCACCAGAGATGATCGTGGATGGTTTATTACTCCTCTGGGGCCTAATCCTTGGTGGACAGTGATAGCTGCTGTAATTCCAGCCCTGCTTTGTACTATCCTTATTTTTATGGACCAGCAGATTACAGCTGTCATTATAAATAGAAAAGAGCATAAACTAAAGGTATTCCATCAAATTCTTTTCATTGTCATTTTTGATCATGTAACTTCATCTACTCAAGGATGCTAATTTATTTTATATAGCTCTCCTTTATATTGTTATACTTTTTTCCTATTTGTCCGTGTGGTACCTATGCCCTGTGTCTTTGACCTTAGAAAAGTCTTTACTGGTGTGATTTGGAACAGAGGTTCTGAATCAAGAAAGTGTTATCTTCAATGCTTTATTTGTAGTATGATACCAGCTCATCTCAACAGAAAAATCAGGAAGTTAATCATTTCCTTAAGCACATTAGTTGCCTCTTCAGATATTGATAGTGTTGTTCTGCAGAACGGGTTTTTGAAAGACTGGGGGCATTCTGTAATATGGGATTTTTTTTTTTTTTTGTTTGTTTGCTCTTCCTTTTAAATAAAAGAGAATAAAACTGAACTTAGAAGGCACAATGGGTTCTTCAAACATGGATAACTTCTTGCTCTGTTCTCTAACACTTTAGTTGCCTACAGATGGAGAGAGAAAAAGGGACATCACCCCTCTGAAAAACTGTTGGGCAAAATCTAGCAGCAGGTTTCTGTACATGTATATGCAGCAAGCTTAGGCTTTTTTTTGACATAGTTTTAATAAGCAGGAATCCAATCCCAAGTTGCTTTAGCAAATGCATTTGCAACCTTCACTCTGCACTGCCTCTTCTTGGATGATTGTGACATTTGATATGTTCTTTTTTTGCCCTCTTTGTCAGCCTGGCTCTTCATGTCAATCCATAGCATTGCATGTGGTTAACTTGACAGATGCAGGAATTTGCTGCCAAGCTTTGGAATGTGTTTTTTCAGCACTGGCATCTGGGAGTCAGATGGTCCTCCTGGCTGCCCCCTTGTCTTGCTGCGTTTTAGTTTTGCTGGGGTCTGGTGTAGCATCACCTGTTGCTATGCTTCCTTTTCTTCCCATATGTCAGGTTCCTCAGATCATGTATGAATGTGAGGAAATGCTCTCAGATTCTGTATGCATTAGCAGATACATTCCTTATAAATGTGTCAGAAGGTAAAAAAAGGTGTCTCTCTTAGGATTTAGAATTAAACTCTTTGAGTGCGTTGTGCATGTAACTAATATCTTTGTTTGATGCAGCTCTGAGTTTAAAATATGTCTTGGAAATAAGACTTATAAGTGCTTTGGGGGAGTGAGGGAAGGTGGCTAGAGTTACATTTTTAAAATTTTCTTTATTTTATATGAATTCCCCTTTTCAAATAATGTAAGTAAATAAGATGGCATTTTCATGTGGCTTACATTTTCATAAACCCAGACACTTCCCATTTTAGAAAAAAAAAAAAGTTGTCTTCAGAAAGAAATGACTTGTTTGCTTCCAGCTCGTTTCCCCCCTCTTTTTATATACTTCCCATAGCAAATTCTGCATTTCAGTTTTTGGCAGTCTCTGTAGCAAACCTTTCCAAGTTTAGTTTAGTTACTTTTTTTATGTCAAAAGGCATTTGCATGGGTTTGCAGGCAAAGTTTGGTTCAACATATTATTGTTTGCATGAATGTCGCTGCTTCATCAGACCACGACATTGGATTTGATGCCATATTGCAGAATTTTGTGGAGATAAAACATTACCTGACTTTTGAAAGGAAAAATAGCTTGCAGCTAAATAGCATTTCAGGAGCTTTATTAAATCAGAATATAAGTATTCTTTCCAGCTATGCTAACAAACATTTGTATGACCAAGTTTGATGCAGATCATCAGCAATTTTCAAATTTGCAAGGAAAGTTGGCTGTGCAGTTGGATAGTCTGCACACTAGCATCCAATGTTATTATGAGATGAGATGTAGTTAAACTGGAAAAAGTCTGTATCTTTCATTTTCTTGCTATTATCTCATTTATAAATGAGATAAATTGCTGCTTATTATTGGGGCACAAATTGTTTTGGACTCATGATACGTACACTTACTGATAACAGGAATGCGACTAACAAAATTTTTCATGTGAGCTAGCAGGAACTGAGGAAATCCCCTTAGATAACCGGTTTACCACCACTACTGTCCCAGCCTGGATACCACTTACAAGAAGGTGATTTTTTGCTATAAGTCACAGAATTTTAAATCATCTCTAGCTGTTCATTAGGAATGCCTGCCAGGAGTGTTCTCCTTAACGCAGGTGTCATTTTATATCTTTTTTTTTTTTTTTCTTCCTCTTAAACAGAAAGGGTGTGGATACCATCTCGACTTACTCATGGTGGCAGTCATGCTTGGAGTGTGTTCCATTATGGGATTGCCGTGGTTTGTTGCAGCCACTGTTCTCTCTATTTCTCACGTGAACAGCTTAAAACTGGAATCAGAGTGTTCTGCTCCAGGGGAACAGCCGAAATTTCTTGGAATCCGGGAGCAAAGAGTCACAGGGCTCATGATTTTTGTACTCATGGGCTCATCTGTCTTTTTGACAAGTATTCTGAAGGTAATTTGGGGGAAATCAGGAAATGCTAAGCAATAATGCACTGCACAGAACCTTTCACTGTTGTTACTATATTACTTAATGTCTTTTTCCAGGCATGTTATTATCATGTTTCATAATGATAATCTAAAGTGGAATTCTAATTTTGCATAATAAAACAGCTTGGGACACGTAACTTTTGTGTAGCGAAGCCCTGTAATAAAAGTCTGGTCTTACTGAAGTCAAAATAAATTCTACCACTGACCTGTAACGTATCAAGATTTCTTTTCTCTGTACTTTGGGCTCAAGGCAAATATTATCATGAGCCAGCCTGGCTAAGCTATATCATTAAGTAAATGTCTTCAAATAATTTTAAAGCATGTTGTGATTACTAGCTAATTTAAAAAATATTTCCACAGTTACAGTAGATTTTTTGTGGTTAATTACTTGGCATGAACTGAAAAATTATCTCATGCTGTCAGCATGCCCTTTGCTGCTCACCAGTGTCCTGAAACTGGATATCTAGTCACATGCTTATCTAATATCTATATACATAATATTTTTAAGAATTGTCAGATCACAGAGAAATCAGTAAGTACTGCCATTGGCTTCAGTAAAATCAGAATTTAGACCTGCGCATTGTCACAGTGAAGGGAGGAAGCCTTTAGAACTTGTGCAGTATTTTGTTACATACTCATAATGTATGTAATAATTAGTGAAAGCAAACTAGACAAGTTTTATGCATTATGTATATAAAAAAGACACTTATCTACAGAAATATTTTGTAACCTACACACTTCATACAGAGTGTCTGAATATTTTAAGTGCTCTTTTCCATGCCATTCCACGGAAGTCATCCACCATTTTTAAATGCTTACCGTACAGAAATTTTCCATTGACTACTTATGAAATATTTTGTGTGTATCATTTTTGAGGATTATAATTCTACTGTTCAGACCCTCTTGAGCAGTCCTTTAAGTAAAATATTTAAGTTTGAATCTAACACACACACTTTTTTTTGCAGTTCTGTTAATTTTATTAATAGTGAATAACGTATGTTGGCCTCAGTTTTGGCCATGAAAGGAAAATAAAACTGCAGAGCCAGATTCATCTTTTGCTTTGTACTATGAGTATCATTATTAATTTGTAATTGAGGGAATCTGAGTTTACAACCTGTCTGATTAATGCAGGCATATGGCACATTGAATTTCAATTGCTTAGCATTTAATATTTTAAAATTCTATTTAATGTGCTCTTCCCTTTCTCTGCTTGTTTTTTTTTTTGTTTTTTTTTTTGTTTTTTTTTTGTTTTTTTTTTTTTGTGCAGTTTATCCCTATGCCTGTACTTTATGGAGTATTCCTTTACATGGGTGCTTCATCTCTAAAGGGAATTCAGGTAAAATGCTTTCAAGAAGTATGTGTTACATACTATTAAATGTGGAGCTAAATTTATTTGATTATTTTATTCTTTTTTGTATGATCTTAAAGGAATGTTGCCAGCCTTAAATTCTAGAAATGATTCACTTAAAAAGGAGAATGGATTCTCTCTAACTAGGGTATTTCCTTTAGGCACTGTGCTCCATATTTTTGTTAGGTGCTTATTTCACTGAATCTAAAATCTGAGTAACAAACATTGTGTTCTCATCCCTCTCCGTCTCCCCTTTCATTTATTTGCCTGCTGCCTTTTCAGCTTCAGATTAGTGCTTTTGTAGTTACGTATTTGATCTTGAACTTTGCCTATATGAGGCTTTTGTGTAAGTGCCATAAACTAGGAGGTGTGATTTGGAAGATCTTTTCTCTGCAAATAAAGTCCCCAGCTGGTGGAACTGTTTTACTTAATTGCTGCTAAACTTCTGGCATTAGGGCGGTAGGGCAGGCCTAGAGAAAGGGCAGCATTCCTGCAGTGGCCTTAAGTATGAGCTACTGGTGCAAGCCAGGCACTTAAGCAGATTGAGTATTGTATGTGCCATTTCTTGTAGACTGCTGTAGCATTAATTGGCATGGCATTAAATTGTAGCCCATCTGATAGAAACAAACCCAAAGTTTCAAGTGTACCTCAGCACATCTACAATAGAAAATACAGGAGACAAGTGTATAAAAGGAACTTGACAATTATGACTAATGTAATAATGACATTTTTCATAAATAATGTGGTTCTTATTCTTAATGGGGTGGCTTGACCAGAGAGAGGACTGCATGTGCACTGTTGGACTCGCATAGATTTATCACTTAAGATTGTAACTGTGGTAGTTTCTTTCTGTGCACTTGAACTTCTGCAGTTTTTATGTTTATAATAATGAACACGATTCTTAGGATAGCCATGCTATCTTATGTAGTCTGTAAATATCAGCATGTTTTGATGCAAATTTTTAAAAACATCTCTTTCAGCTTTTTGACAGGATAAAATTATTCTGGATGCCTGCAAAGCATCAGCCAGATTTTATTTATCTAAGGCATGTTCCTCTTAGAAAAGTCCATCTCTTCACTGTAATTCAGTTGAGTTGTCTCGTACTCCTGTGGATTATAAAGGTTTCAAGAGCTGCTATTGTCTTTCCCATGATGGTATGGAATATTTTCTATTTCCCCTAAAACCTCATTTTCTTCTTAGTTTTGGGTAATCATTATTGAAAAAAAAAGTTAGTTGCGGATGGGTAATTGCAATAGTGCTTTGATTCAGTGTGCAAGATCAATTTGTTATGTAAATAAAGTTACGTATATGAACTCAAATTTGAGTCTAGGTTGCACTTAGTTTATAGCTGTGGATGGCCCTACTATATTTCCTTAAAGAAAATTCTTTTAAATTTTAAAAATCGATATGATGCTTTTGTTTAAGAAGTAGTGCTTAATTGTTACCTGTTTTACAAAAGAACGGTTACTTATTAAGGAAGACTGTTTATTGCATAAAGGAACTTTGTTTCTATGCCTTGCTGGAAATAAAAATCTGTCCAGCTGGTTAACTGATATTTTCTTGACTATTTCTCTAATGTGAAATAAAAGATAGCTACTGAACTTCCATCATTGTGAAATGCTTCAATTCGCACTAATTCCAAATAAAGGAAGTCCAGGTGTTGGCCTGTCCAATATGAACAATAACATTCCAGCTGAAAAATGTGGTAACTTTTGGAAGTATAACTGTCAGTTTTGTTTGTTTAATTTCCTAATTCTTTGAATAAATATCATTACAGGTCTTAGCTTTGGTATTTGTCCGAAAACTCATGGATTTTTTTTTCACTAAACGGGAGCTCAGTTGGTTAGATGATTTGATGCCTGAGAGCAAGAAAAAGAAACTAGAAGATGCTGAGAAAGAGGTGGGTCCTGGTTTCAGATGTGTGTTGTTCTTGTTTTGGGATGGTGGTTTCATTGGTTGTATGGTTTTGTTGTTTTCTGTTTGTTTGGTTAGATTTTTGTTTTTTTGAGACATGTTACCAGTATCTCCTTTAGACAATTGGAGAAAAATTCTGTAATGAAGACATATTCAATGCAACAAGTAGATTTGCTATACCTTGGATGAGCATTTCCCTTCTGCCACTGCAGAAACCATTTTCTTCCACTTTCTAGTGGAAAAAAACATCAGTGACTTTGCTTACCCTATTAATCAAATCTTCAGACTTCTGACTTTAGTTTTCTAATCAGTTTTGCATCTGATATCATTTTCCCCTAGAATGTGCTTCTTGAGTTGCTTGTTTGAATATCGTGTAAAGCTGAGGGAATATGAAGCAACTTTCTGTGTAGGGGCCCTGATAGCTTTCTCCTTTGTTGCCAGTATTCATATCTACCTGATTGATGCCAACTGTTAGGGGGCATTAGAATTGTGCTCCTAAGTCATAGGTCCAAATAAATGAAGGACAGGTCTTGATGGAGAAGCACTAACTGTGGAAGTGGTTGTAAGAATATGTCAGTGCCTGGTTCTTTTAAATGTCACTTGTGTATCCTGCCCCAGCATGATGTAAGGTGGTTGTGGCATGAGGAGGCAAAGGTCTAGGCTGTTCTAATGTTGTCTTGGAAGGCCATGGTAATTTCATCGCTCTGGGTACTTTTTTGCACACAATTTCTAAGTTACCCTGAAGACCTCTGCAAAGGCCTGGGACCCATGAGGCATAAAATTTTGGTCGTACAAGTGTACTGCAAGAACTAGATAATGTGAATGGATAAATCAGCAATTTATCTTCAGGAAAGCCATGAGGTATCTGAGACCAGTGAAAATGTATGTGTAAGGATTCCCCTTGCTAAGTTAGTTTACAGAAATAGGACATGAGCTAATAAGTGGAACACTGTCATAAAGACTAATTTTCTCTCCCTTTTGCATTCTTTTGTGACCCTTGACAACTCGCTGCCTCTGCTGTGATTTGGAGAACGTTACTTTGGTTTCTTTGATGCGTGTAATATACTTTAACAGAATTCATTTTGGGAAAAAGTTCTACCTGGGTAATACCATGGTTACTATTTACTATTTAGTACATGGCTGCAAAGATACTAGGATGAAGTTCAAATGCATGGTTTGTTTTTTTCCCCTTTGAACTATATAAATAATATTTTTTAAAAAACCTGTTTTTTCATCACAGTATTTAGCTTTCATAACGATTCAGAGTAACCAAAAGTAACTAAGGTATCTCTCTTCTTTTGGGTCTGGTTATTGGAAAAATTGTTACTCTTATGTTTTGGTTATATGTCATTTTCCTTCTCATACTTGGTAAGATGGCATCATAAAACAAAACTGGGAAAATCTATTGGTGTTACTTTATTTCATTCACTGTCTGTTTTGAGAGGCTATTTTTACATATTTTGGCATTTCTAAATATTTGAAGCTATTATTAAAACTGTTCAACTGTCAAAAACTTATGAAGCTGTGAAGCCTGGAAATGACAAAATTAACTAGTAATAAAACTTCTGACATGTAGCCTAAGGAATTAATTGGAGAGTTGCTATCACACGGCTTTTAAAAATAGAAGTATTCTACCCACAAGAGTATTCAGAAATATAGTTGACAAGATCTGATACTTCATTGGATCCTAACTTCATCACTTAAGTTGCTTTTGTATTTTTAGGCCGTGTTTTTCCAAGGCTTTCTACATTTATAGTGGATATTTTTTTTGCCTCCATCTCACAAATCTTCCTTTGTCAGCAATTTGATGTAATCAAGTCTTTTTGAGACCAGAATGAACAAAACTGACTTCTCCCATTTGGAGGGAAAAAAAAATCACAACTTTTAAAATAGCTGTAGTAGTAAAACATGGAGGAAACTGGAAAATCACCTGAATTCTTCCAGCTGATGCCAGTTTACTAATGTGTGAGAGATTTGTCAGGGTTTGGGGTGGCTGGCTAGGGAATGACATGCTTCTCTTTTTGGGAAAGCCAATGTCACTTTGTCATGCTTTTCACTAAACACCAGGGTAAATTGTTACCAAGCCATCTAATAATGGGAAAAAAGAACAGGCGGTTCTTGCATGTCTGCCATGCTCACACACACAGTGCAACAGTATAGGGCAGGATCTGGTAGTTATTCCACATGAAGGCATGTTAACCTCCTGGCAGCTGTTTTGCTACATATGAAAACAATATACTTTCATAATTTGCTTGATTACAAGAGCTACATGGGTTCGTGGGGAAGCATACAGAATCACCTACTTACATGATTGCCAGTAATTTAGGCCTTAAGCCACCCTTATTTCAGAGGTTTTGCTTTATAGCTAATATCTCGTGATGACTGCTCGGTTTTCCTGACCTAACAGTAGTGGGGAGTCTTCAGAATCTACCTTCAGCTCATACCTGTGGAGCCATGAGCTGTTATGGTCTGAAAGACAGACTGGTTTTTCTTTGTCTCGGGCAGGAGACAGTACTTAAGACAGGCTGTTTTGTTCTCCCCTCCCACTTAGATGAAGATTTCCTAAAGTTGTAATTATTTGACAATAGATTTGTTGTAGATACATCTAGTTCTCATAGAATCATAAAAATTTATTTTCCCTATTTAGGTGAAAACTAATATTGGCATCTTGTTGCACTACCTTTCATTGCAATAAAACTTTAATCAGTATTTAAACTGTGTGCACAAACTTAAATTTGACTGCCCTAATTTTTGTGTGTTAATGATGCTGTGTGTGTGTCTAGTTAAGTGTGACGTTTAAAATTAACCATCTCATTACAAAGTTGTCTTTATTAAAAAGCGTCTCCTCTATTTGGTATTGATAAATAACATTAATTGGAGATATTGCTTTGAAACAGAGGGGTGTCAATCTTGAATATTCAAATTAAGAGTTGAGAATCTTATTTTAGGAATCGTTAACAAAAAGTTAATATTAAAGGGTAAGATGCTTATAATTAACTTTTCACAACAATATATCCTGTCTCACATTTAAGTTCCTTCTTTCTAGGAAGAGCAAAGTATGTTAGCGATGGAAGAGGAAGGGACTGTTCAGTTGCCACTAGAAGGACATTACAGGTAAAATATACATTTCCTCTTTTAGGTGAGTTGCAATTAAATAAAAATAAACATGCCACCATATTTATTCTTAATGTTCATTGAACGTTAGGAGAATGCACGTCTGATAGTAGAGTAAGCCCTATGCACTGAACTATATAACGCAGTGTTTAACAAGCTGTACCCCTTTCTAGTATTTCCATAAGATATCACAGTCCTTAGGAAGAGGACTTCATTTGCCCTTGGACAAGATAGCAGGATTTGGCTATTTAAAAGTAACTTTGGCTTCTGACATACACAGTGCGAAAGGAAGGTGTAGAAAAGACAAATCCTTTGCTCATGATTGCTGGGAGCCAGGAACAGTCTTGAACATACTAAAAAAAACCCTAGGTCCTTTACAGTATCATGTTTTGTAACATTCAAATTAAGATACTAGCTGTGTGATATAGTAAGTAAATTAAGAGTTGTCTGGAGCAGATGAGGCATAATGGAATGATGGAACATTTTCATATGAAAAGTTCTGTTTTGTCATCAATAACACACTTGACCAGCCCAATAAGACCTTACTCTCATTTACAGTTTTCAGAAAGTTCATAATGAAAATTGGAAATATCTGCTGATAGGAATTTCTGCATTACCGCAAATTCATAGAACACTGTCCCAGAATGGCCATCTCTTATATTTTAATATTATCTTTACATATCATAAGGCAATAGATGTAATGTTTTACTGTGTATCTGAAAAATCCTAGACTGTTTCTTATTTTTGATTAATCACATTTCTAATGTTCGTTTTCTTTTTTCTACACATTTTTGTTCTATTTTATATTATCAATATATAATTTATCTTGAGGTGTGATCTCAATTTATAGCATGTTTGCTTAGTTAAAGTTGCCTGAATAATTTGTACAGTTCTGTACTGCAAGGGTCTCAGGCCTACAGCTGAAAAGAAGGATCAATATGTTGGTTGATAAAGGGGTTCCTCTAAACAATGTGAAAACAAGTTTACTGAGATCTTAGTGTCAAACCATGTATTAGCCATAGAGTTGGGAATAATGTACAGACAGACTCTTTAAGGATTATTACTCTTAAGTCTAAAAATACACATTCAGAGCAGCTAAGGGCTACACATTGCTGCTTAAAGCTACTGATCATCTTGTTTTATCAGGGCATTTTTTTAAATCACTTAAATCTTTGACTTTTTCATGGTTTTGATAGCTTTTAAATTGTTTTCAAAGCAGCTGTTATTTCCAAACATAAGCACCTTGATAACCATTTGGAGCTCTTAGAGTTCTTGTTAAATCCAGCTGTGCCACTGGCAAACTGTGAGATCTTGGGCAAATATTTGATTTCACAGAACAGGCTTCCTGGAGATGGTGTTGGTGGCCCATGCCTATCAGTGTTCAAAGAACATCTGATGAATAATCAATATCATAATGTACTTAAGAATATTTTTTTTAACTTTTATTTAGCCTGAAATTAGTAGCCAATTGGACTATTCTAAAGTTTTAAATTTAAAAATTTTCTATTAGTTGTTAATCATATTAACATCAATAAAATATATTGTGTAACTAATTGCAGTTGGATGAGGAACATTCTAAAAATGTGCCAAGATTTGTCTTAAATTGTATTGCTTGTTTATTGTCACCACTATCAGCTTCCAAGGGCTTTTGTATAGTTAATAATGAACAAAGAATGATTGCTGATTGTTTTATGGCGTATTTACTTTTATTCTTGCCTAGAGATGATCCATCTGTGATAAACATTTCTGATGAGATGGCAAAAACTGCTGTGTGGAAGACACTGTTGATATCCTCGGAGAATGCAAAAGATAAGGAGTCAAGCTTTCCTTCTAAAAGGTTTTAATTTTTTTTTTTCCTACTATGTTATGCTTTATAGATTCAAACCAATATTAGAACATGTTGCTAGGGATTAGAAAGATTTCTAGCATCTTGCAGTTTTAGTTCTTGAGGTTTCCTTTTGCTTCTGTCCAAGAATATGCTTGTCCATATTCTGTCAAATACCCTAAGGTCAAAACACAGATTCACTATGTATATTTATTATTAAAAAAAAACAACAAAAACCACAAAACAAACAAAAAACCCACGACACAAATATTTGCATGCAAGTTAATTATGCTACAGTGGAAAATGAAGTTGAGCATGCTTGATGTTTGTGTAATGAACTACCAGCCTACACCTGGATATTGCACAACAGCTATTGTGTTTGTTCTGCTTGCTTTTGTTCTCCCCTCTTGAAAAAGAAGTGGTCCTCACTGCCCTGGAAATAGCTATATGAAGAGCCCAGTATTTTGATGTGATCTACCAATATCGGAGTGAAAAATTTGAAGATTGCATCACTTCTGGTCACTTTTTTGGTTATTTTTTTCATGCCTACTTCAGTTGTACTTAAAATAGTTAAATATCTTTAAACTTAATCCACAGAAAATGTAAAATGAACCAATGATATTTTGTCTGAGCTAGAAAAGTATAACGGGAATAAGGAAGTATAAGCACAGTGCTATTGTAAATAAGATTTTCCAATTCTATAAATTTAAAACGTAACAGTATTTTCTACTTAATTGTTTCATATCACATTTCTGTCATAAGCTCCCCTTCCTAATCAATCTAGAAGCTGATTCCCCAAAGGTAAGACCCCATCCCCCAAACTTTTTTCCTTGGTTGTATCTTCCAATTCAAAGTGGTGTTGTCTAGGAACCCAAGTGACTTGACTTTGTGTAATTTTTGGGGAGACAGAATAAAAAGAAATTTGAAATAGGAATGTGCAAATGTTTTCTTCAAATCCCTTTAACATTATAAAATTTGAATTTTATTATATTGAAAGTAGAAACTGTAGATATAAGATATTTAAATGCTGAATTGAATTTTTTGTCAGTAGCTTTGTCTTTTTTTAAAATGCAAAGTGATATTCTGCCCATTTCTAAGTCTCATATTCAAAACAAGTTCTAAGTTTGAAATATCTAGTCATCGTTTTATGGTGAAGAGATGCATAAGGGAAAACAATTTGTACTAAAATACTGCTTTTTAATTTTGTCACCCCAAAATGGCATGCTGCCTTTCAGTGTTATTCCTTTCCCTAAACAGCATAAACAAGATGAACAGTTGATGACTGCAGAATCTCCGTTTCAAACATCCATGGATCAGCTCATTAATTTTAATGCTATTTTACTGACAGACAGAATAGCGATATAGTTCTGCTTTGTCCTCTGCCTTACATGTGGGCTAAAAACAATCCTGTCATAGTGGTATTGGTGTGGTGCACAGGAGAAGGATGTGCAATATGATTTTCTTACCTCTGCTGCCCAGGCAGTGCAAGTCTGGAGAAAGAGAAGAAACTGAGATGGGTACATTCACTGCCAGTGGGTATTCAGGAGTTGCAGTTTTTCTTGTAGATGTTACCTTCTCTGATACTATGATAAATTATGTAGACCTGTAATTCTTTACAAGAGATTTTCAAAGGTCCTCTGAGCAAAGAGCAATCTACGTAGACTGTGGCTCAGACAACATTGGTAAAAGATGGTTTTGCTTTTACACTGCAGCAAAATAGCAGTTCATTTTCTCAAAAGCTTCTTTGGCTCAACCTAGATTTTTATTCTATTCCTGTATCTTTACTCACAAAACCAAGGACTCAAGTGAAAAGGAACTAAGGGATCACTGTTGGGTTTCAGATGTGAATGTCCTATTGCAAATGAATAACCTAGTGAAGAATCTGAAATCTTTTTTCATGTGCTCTAGCTTGTCTCAGATTCTCAAATGAAAGTAGATTCTAAGAACTGTGAATCTGGAGAGCTTGCTTGTGATAACAGACAATGTTGATTTTATATTAGAGACAACTAAAAACAACATTAAAATCCTGAATGCACATGTAATTACATTGAGAATAACTTTGTCCTAGGTAAGCACTGAGGAAAAAATGAAAGCTTAGGATGGTAGCAGTCATAATTTTTGTAAATGATCAAGTACCACGCAATTCCCTTCACTGAGGGGTGTCTTACCATAGGGAGGTGGGTGGGAAAAAATTGTTTTGTAATTAATGGTATTTTTATGTACTGGTATAAGAAAGTATATGTGACAGTAGGAAAAGGACTACTATGTACTTCTGTAGTTGAGCTTTGAAGGCATCATTAAAATTTAATAGAGATAATTAAATTATGATAGTGTACTATGATTTCATGTAATGCTTTCTAAATTGGGGACTGATCAATTAATAATGCAGAACTATTTTCAAAATATATAAAATCTGAAAGTACTTCCCGCTAATTCAATACTGAGTTGACTTATTCATGACAGACCGGTCCATAATAAACTACTGTGATCTCAGAGAGAGATTTTAGGCAGGAAAAGGTTGCACAAACAACTCAGCGTGATCTGTATCCATTGTAAGCTCTGTCCTGCCCCTAGCTCTTTGTAGCAATGGGGAGACAAAGGAGTATGTGACAATTCTAACATCCCAGATTCACAATGGTATTAAATATCTGAAGAGGTTACTTGCTTGAGATTTACTTAGAAGCCATCTAACCATGCAAACAGCTGAGTTCTACCTTGATACCTTAATTTTTTGTTATTAAAGCGCCTAGGCAGCTGAAGGTCAGCTTTTGAGTATAGCCTGTCCTGATAGGTGTCCTGGTGCTCAATTCTATCTTCTGTCTTTGCCTATAATATTAAATCTGTCAGGCAGCAATTTCAAAACATATGGGGAAGATCTGACCACAGTTTTAGCTGTCCTAACCCACATCTGCGGGAGATGCAAATCCTAAATAAAAGGAAAATTTTCCTGGTATCAGAGGCAGCTAAAGCCTGGAAATAATATAGGCCTTAAAGCACACAGTATATTCTCAATGTTTGCTTTTACTAAACATAGGTAACTGCCAGCTGTACTGTTGCATTTTAAATTAATCCCCCAAGAATTTGTTTGCATGTCCTCTGTGTGCAGGAAGTGTGTGCATACCCAGTTTTATCACTGTTCTACAGAAGGTGACAGATTTGGCAGTTGAAGTGGCAGAAGTTGGTATTCTTCAGTTATTTCCATTAACACCTCTAGAAGCAGCCATAGGCATATAGAAGTACGCTTTGGCTGAATAGAATTGTTTCCTTAAAGCAATTTTAACATGAAGAAAAATGTCAGATGATTGTAAAATTGTTCATGGTCACCTTAAGAATTTGAGAATTGATCTTGCTTTCTTTTAGGCCTTGTTTAACTCAGCCTATTTCTCATTCATTCTAGTTAAGGAATTATTCCCATGAAAACTGGTAGGTTGTGCTTGGTGGAGGTTTGTTCTCAGAAACATCTGTTTAGATACCCTGCCCCTCTTTGTTGAAGGCTTGATTTGCCTGTGTTGTGGCATTTCTTATATTCTTGCATTCTTGTAGCGTGACAAAAACTGGACTTTCTAAATTTACATATTTATGCTGTTGTAAATTAGGATCCTCTTCACAAAAAAAAATATTATCTGCTTTGCACATATATTTCTTTCTGTAGGCAAATCAACAGTGTTTTAATTGGGGAAAAAAAAAAATAAAACAAAACCTGAATCTGAATTTGAACTCTACTTTTATGTGATCTAACTTTTAAGCTGATTTAAAAAAAAAAAATCAAACCATAAGCAAATACATTATTTCTTATATGTGTATGTGAGCAAGTATAACCTAACCTGAGATCCAAGCAGGGAATATTGTCATCTCCCTGCTCCTCTGCCACTCCCATCTCCTGCTTGCCCTGGGAAAGACTGAAAACCAAATACTACAGCTATAAATTGGCTTGCATTGCTTTACTTATGAAATGTTCCAAGCAACAGAATACGTGTTAAAGAAATACTTACTGTAGCCTCTTGTTTGTGCCATTTAAGAAAATGCTGGTGTTGTCTGGGAACTGTACGTTATCACTATTTAACAGTTGTATTTGCCAAAAAAAAGTGCCTACCTGCTTGCATGCTGGCTGACTTGTCTTTCTGTACATCTTAAGTTCTCCACTCACCTCGTCACTAAACTACTGGCTGATGTCTTCTGCACCATTCAACACAGCAGCTTTCACTTGCGTCCCAGTTTGTGTTATGCAGCATGTAAAATTAATTATAATATCAGTACAGTATTGATTTTCAGATCTGTATATATATGTATGATAGTGCGGCTGCAACATTTTTTTTTTCCCTCTTTTTCTAGTGCTGAAATCAGACAAGAGAAGAAAGCTGACTCAGGGAAAGGAGTCGACCGAGAGACTTGTCTATGACTTGTTCTAAAATTATTTTTTTTTTTACAAATGAATGAAAGGAGTGCCACAGCCACTAGCTATAAATGATTTGATCTTGTAACTTTTGTCTTTCATCTCAAACTAGCACAGGTAATGTAGTGCAATGTTTGTCTCATTACCCTTTGTCTAAATGTCTACACTGTCTGCTATCTGTGCAAAAGTCTGCAGTACCCAATGCCAAAAATCTTCATTTCCTTTGCTGATGTTGGCCATTTATCAGTATTCATATCATAAATTTAACAAGCAAAGTTTCTTTCAAATTCAACTTACCTGTTAATAGGTTTGTACTGTATTTTGCTACTTTTCCTGTGTGAGAAAAATTAATCTTCACTCACGGTGAACTTGAAACAGTTGTTCCAATTTTTTTAAAAATCATTTTTCTGGAGGAAGTAGGAGACCCAACTTGACTAGTTGAGGTAAAAGTTGTTTTTAAAGTGAGAACTGATCTGACCCTGTGAACAAACTCACAAGTATAATCCTTTTCTCCTCAAATTGTCATTTTGAAGTCATGGATTACTCTTGCAATGGAGATTGCAGGGTCAGATTCTGTATTTGTGCAGTTTTTGTTGATTTAATACAGTGTATTTAATATTCAAATTTGTATGTAACTGGAACATAGTCATATATATTATATATATTAAAAATATCTATTATAAACATTTCATCACCTTAGTTGAAAAATACCACCACATTCTTTGATGTGAAACATCGGTACAGTATTTGTAAAAAAGCAATCTGTGATTACAGTATCTCGTATTGTACGAATGTCACTGTGGTAGGCCAAATAACTGCATTACATCATTACTGAATTCATTATTTTTACAATAGGGAAAATTTTATACATGTAAACTATAACCCCATGCAGTTGCAACACCTGCCTGATGATTTTCCTTCTTTCCTAAAATGCATCCACTTAAGTTGATGTTTCTATTGTTTTGTCTCTACTAACAAATGTAGAACTCTAATTCCAGAGATTTCATGTACTTAAATGGGTATCCTTCTACTGGTTTTGTTACAGCCATTTTAACTATTCCATAAAGTACATATTGATAAAAAGATTAAAAACTGCATTGCAGAGTAAGATGTGGCTTTAAAGCCCTTTGCAAACACATTTTTCATAACCAGTTTTCTTACTACCTGATCCTTCAGGTTGTTCTTTTGTGTAAAACAAGGACTGTGAGATTAGGTACGGAATTAATAGACAATGTGGAACAAAAGTTTTATGGGTTATTTGCAATTTACGAATTTTTAAATTTTTTTAGGTAAATTTTTAAATGATTAAATGAAGACTAACTGTCACTACTGCTTTGAATCCTAAGAATGAGAATTCACACTGTTGTGATTATTATAGCAACTCAGTGACAGGGCTTTAACATTCCCTAGGTTTCCAAGACATGCTAACCTTCCCATAGCTCTCATGTGAATAAGTTTTCATATCCAGTACATTTAAAGTATTCCTTCTAATGTTTTTGTGTGTGTGTGTATTTACTTTCTACTACTTCAGCCATAAACAACTGCATTTTGCTGCAAACCATTAGGGTTACTGTTCCAAGTTTTTCCTAGCATTATCAAAGCCCACTTAAAGGCCATTTTTATGGGGGAAAAACAGGTAATGGACACAAAGGAGGATTTACATTTTATTAAATGCTTGTGTTTATGAATTTAGGAAAAAAAAAGCCTATACATTAAGGTTAAATGCTTTGTTTTGTGTACTCGATGATAAATTGTAAGATTTCAATTGTTTTAAGGTTAGTATAGAAGTTCAAAACTGGTTTGTCCTGAAAGCAGCCTGGTGGTGTTTTAATATGTTGCTGACTTTGTTACAAATAATATATACAATCAAAATGTATTAGTTTCACTTGACCAACTCTTAGAATATTAAGAAATCAGTGTATTCGATGGCATTCTGTATTTTTGTTCAGTATTCCAAAGTGTTTTATTTTTTTTAAACAGTCACTCTATTCTTGTGTGAATTTAAATGCTATTCTGATGTTAAACTCAACATTCTGAATCACACACAATATAAAGAAAATGTAGTGCTATATTTACTTCTAATTTCATATTCTTGGTCAAAATTACTTAAATTCTTGGATGTAATTTATTACAAGAGTTTATGTGTACATGTGAATAGACTTGTGTTTTTCACAATTAAGAAATGTTATGTGAAAATAAATATTTATCCTAACTAATTTTCAATTCTTACTTTCACACTGCAAAACTCAGAATAAGTATGCAATATTAACTGGCTGCCTAACACTTAATATGGAGCAGAACTGGGCTGTACAATGCAGATGCTTGGGAAGCATATTCAAGTGCAGCCTCATTGAAGCATGGAATACAATCAGCATTAGTTGCATGCAGTTGTTGGTGATGTACATGGACACTCTAACAAACAGTACATGCACCATCAGGGATGGCACATTACTCACCTGTTCCAGGAAGAGTGGGAATTAGATTCTGATTTATTGATCATGAGTTGGTTCTTCTTGCTTTTGGGAGAAACACTCTGGAGCAGGCAGCAGTAGTTTGAAGCTCCAGCCATTCAGCAGGTAAGTTCATATAATTTTAAATACTGTAGCTTTGAGGAATTTAAAGTGTCTAATAGTTGAGCACTGGCTTGGCTACTCACTCTTGTGGGAGTGTCTGCTGTTCTTACCATATGAGAATTCTGCTTCTGAAAAAAATTTGTAGTCCTTGAAGTTCAGTACTACTGCCAAAACCCAAATGTTTTTAAAGTATTACCTCCATCTTATTAAAATCCTTTGAGTTTCAACCAAGTTTTGAACGTGAAGTGGAAGCTTTCCAGCCAGGGAACTCTAACTTGCACTTCAGGCTTCTGCTGCCTCTGAACAATAAACTGTGTAAAGTACTAATAAAGAACATAAATTCATCCTTTTCACATAGGAAAAAAAAAAAAAAGAAAGGTTTAACTGGCCAGTAAATGCCTAAATCGAGCAACGTGGCAGATTTTTGGCCACAAACAATTGGTTCACAGTGCTAGCTTTATAGATTAACAAAAGAAGCTGGCTTACCTGTGTGGAATCAGTTTTAGGTGTTTTCCTGTAGTCGTGCATTTTTAAGTTAAGTTGAAACCCTATTTGTTGGTTCCCTGAGGCAGCTTTATCATCTTATTAACTGCCTGCATCCTGCATTGTTCTTGGGACTGGGGAAGATCTACCGGCTGATTTGATGCCTATTAGAACACTTCAATTGAAAGAATTGCATGTATGCATATAATCTTTTTAAAGTTATGTGGTGCTCCAATAGCAGTATATCCTAGAAGTTGCTTTCCAAACCAAAAATTTGAATCGATGGTAATTAGCATTGTACTTTCTTTTGCCTCACAGATAAAGTTAGAACTACATGTTCAGATTCCAGAACAATTTCCCAGTGAGACTCTAGCATCAGTAAGGTAGGTCAGATACAAATGACTTATGAAGACTATAAAACTGTTAGTTTCACTTTAAAAAAAAAAAAAAAATTTACTGCTTCTCTGATCTCTAATGGATCACTTGCAGCTCTTTAACTGCAAGTAATAACTCCCTGCTAACTTCCCACCCTTCTTTGTCTACCTGTTTATTCGCACCCGGTATCACTTGTAACACAATAGAAATGTACCATCACTTATGGACATTGAATATCAAGAAACTAAGTGTTAGCTATTCACCTTCCAATCCAGTACACTAAACAAAAACAGAAATTTCACTGTAAGTCTCTCATGGAATTGATGTACTTTCATAACATTATAAGAACAAATTTCTTAAGCAGAATTTCCAGTGATACAGATTATACAACTTTTCATAACTTAATGACAATTTATTAATTTAAGCAGCACATTTTTTAGAAAAAATGCAACCCACTTGTACTATTTATGTGAAATGAAAAGAATGACTTTCTCATCTTTAGCTGGAGAAGCCTACCTGGAGTGCTGGAGGTAAAGCAGAAGTTTAAAGGTAGTCTACAAGGAAAAAGGCAGGTTTGCTAAATACCTTGATCATGTGAGAGTTGCAGTCCAGTCTTTGCTTTAAGTGACAGCAAAGCTGCATTGTAGCTTTTTTTTTTTGTTGTTATATTCCTTGCAATCTATCTTATTGGAAAATAGGATTTTATTTATCTTAAAAAAAAAAAAAAAGATTCCTGTCCCATAGAGAAACAATTGTGATCTGCTAGAGTAATAGTGCAGGTTTCCACAGCAGCCTTTTTGCCTATGAAGTAAATATCACAGTACAGTGATGGGAAACAAATTCAAAGCTACTAGTTTAAGTATCATTCACAATTTCTGGTAAAAGCTGGTTGCATGTTTTCCATGCAAGATTCTGCAACTGTAATCCAAGAGTTTGCAGTTAAATAATAACTCAAGGGACTGAAGTAACCTGTTTTATTCTACATAGAAATTATTAATGTTGCAAAATTACTGATATATTTCTAAAATAACCACTGATCAAGCATTAGGTAATTTCAGCAAAATCTCTTCAAAGTTTTATCAGCATTTTCATAGAAATAATCATTTTTGGGGGGAAACATCATGATTACCATGTCAGTTTCTCTTTGATGTTATTTTCAGTATTTATTACAGCAGTAGGCAAGCTGGAGGTTTGCTTTTTATTTTTTTAAAGATTGAAGTATCAAAGCATAATTCCCGATTGAAGTAAGTACTGTGCTTTCTGGAAGTCTGCAGCCTACATACATACATTCTGGTGATATTAATGACTTGATTAAACAATCAAAAAAATGCAATGGTTGCTTGGCAACAGAAATCATTATTAAGATTAATGCTTCATTGTATAACACTCAGGTATCCCAAGAGCTGACTCCCCTATGTCATCTTAAAAGTTTATACTGGCTCAGTACATTAGCTAAGGAGTTTTCTGGAGAGATACCATCAGTAACAAGCAAAAAGGTGTTGCCACTGCTATGTTACGGCAGTGAGAAACACTGCTTTATGAAATGGCTCATATGGGTATAAATGTGTTTATGTGCTTGACCGCTGATGCCATGGTCTTTGTCAGTATACCACTGCAGGAAAGAAAATACAGAGACTTATTACCTCTAGCTACATACAAGTCATATAAATCAAACAATAGACATAAAAGCTGATTAAAAAAAGTAAAAATCAGCCATCTAGGATGAGGCTAATTCATCAAAGACAATCATAGCAAGAACCTGCAGTGATTTCTGTCCCTGCTTTCTGTGTGGGATACACCAGCTATTTATGCTAGAAGTACAAAATAAGTACATTACTTGTTCACTTGCCCCAGCCCTAGAGGTGTTCAAGGTCAGATTGGATGGGCAGCCTGGTCTAGTATTAAATGTGAAGGTTGGTGGCCCTGCATGTGGCAGGGGGTTGCAGATTCATGATTCTTGAGGTCCCTTCCAACCCTGGCCATTCTGTGATTCTGTAAGCTAGATCCAGTTTCTCTGTTAAGAATGGTGTCCCTTCTCACTACATTGTTATCCCTGCTGAAGGACAGACCACACAGTGGTGCACTTGGCTTCATTCTGTGTTTATCCATTATTCCTCAAGGGCTGAGAGCAAGTAGAAAAGGAAGCACAGCTATCTTAATCTGAGAATTTCCATGTACAATGTAAGACTGGGCAAAATAACTGCTCTGTCTTTACAAGTCTAAAAGAGATGCCAAAAGTTTATGTTGGGTAAAGAAATGGACTTAGCTTAAGTTTACTTTTCCTTATATAGAAATAGCTCACTCAGTAGTATGCTTTCTAAGACTGGGACTGGATTGGCTGATTTGAGAATACAGAAAAATAAAATGGAAGATCAAATACCAGAAGTAACTGTGTTAGTTTTTGTTCTTGTGTAGTAGATATATAGAGAGTTATGTTATGATTTTAATTACTGAACATGAAATACAAATACATAAACTTTGATTTAAGATTGCAGTTGTTTTCTACCTAACTAGAGGGGGCTATTGCTATCATTCTCATAATACAAGTCCATTCACATGATAATTATATATTAAAAAAAACCACAACCATACCATTGCCTGAAAATCCACTTCAGCATCAACAAGAGCTTTGGAAATCTGAGCTGCTTGCTGAAAGTGAACATTATCTGAAAAATGGAAGAAAAAAAATGGAAAAGGTAAACAAAAATTGTTTCAGTACTACTATGGGGGGAAAAAGCAAAACAATGAACACAGACTCCCAAGCACTACTGACTGAGACACAAATTAGTAGCATGAAGCTGATTTATTTTATTGACGTAAATGTAACAGCCTTGCCCCTTCATGCTTTTGTTTTGTCAGTAGTAGAATTGCAAACCTGTCTGTAATACTAAAATGTCTAATTAACTGCAACTCACCATCTGCTGTTCCATGGATAAGGAGATATTCAACTTCCTTGAATTTTTCAGCTCTGGCCATTACTGTTGAACTCTGAAATTAAAGAAAAGGAAAAAAGAAAAAAAGGTGCTATTTGTTAGATGATTATTTGCTACCACCTGACTTTGATTCCTGTTGACACAGTCTGGGGTTCTTCAGATAAAAGGTAACAACCCTTGCCTTCCTCCCCCAAAGTAGCATATTCACATATCCAACAGCACTGTGCTCACACTCTAACCATTCTGCACTGGTCTGCAATCATTACCAAAGGTTATGTCTGCAAAGTGACAAGCAAGTCCAGAGGGAAAGAGTTTTGTGAGCGAGATACACATTTAATGCTTTGCTAGCATGTTGTTAGCCTGCAGCACACCACTTACCATTGGTTTTCTGTGTTACTGCAGGCAAGTTAAAAATGTTGCCATGGCAACAGTGCACCCTATGATAGAAAGGAGAAGATATTATAGACTACACACATTATTTCATTATTTTTCTCTCCAACATGTACACTACAGTATACCTAAGCCAGCAGAGCTTGTATACATGTACATCATCATTCTCAAGTAACTACGTCTCAGAAGTTTAAAACAATGACTTCCTCCAAGTATAATAGAGACATGCCTGACAAAAAAAAAAAAAACCTCACAAGACAAAAAATCTATAAATAAAAGTCAATCTACATTTTGGGAATTATAATACAGCAATGAAAAAAAAAAAATCAGCAATTGAAATTAATCAATTGAAAACACTAACATAAATGTTCACCAGAACATAACTGAGTTACTATTGTGACCAGGTACTAAGGAATGAGGAAAGTAAAGAAATCAGAAATTGCATTTGGGCAAGGAAAGGGAATAGGATAGCACTTTGCCATGAGGATGGGAAGAAGAATGTGGACAATACAAGATACTGGATGCTTGATAAGACAGACACCTAATGTTATGGGGCCAAATACGTTGAATGAAATTTCTTTCTATTAGCACCATCACAGAGGTTCTCTTCTAAAAATGCCCAAGTCCCTGTAGAAGTAAGTATGTGTTCTTCATATTAGAGCAACTTAAAAGCTACTGTGGCTAAGAAAATAAGTTAAAGGAACAAAAAATGAAATGTATATTTTTTCCCCCTCAATTTGCATGAAGGCTGCATCCGTGCAGAGGAATTTGCGTGAGTTTACAGACAGGAAATAAATAGAAACTTTTCTATTTCTTGGTAGTATAATGCATTTAACTTTTTATACTAAATACAAAGTAAAGAAAGCATTGATATTAAATTTCTTTTGTCATAGCAAAATACTATACTGTAGTCTCTCATTTGTAGTAATTCAATCAAATTTAAAGACTGAGTCCAGTAGGAGGAAACCAACCAAACCAACAAAACACCTCTAATACATGACACTGCATTTGCCATCTTTTCATAATCTAAGCTGCAGTTCAACAGAAGCCCCATCAACTGCATAGAAGGCTGTGCACATTGAAAGTGTGTCACTAGCCATTGAAACACTCCAGTACGAGAGTATGGATAGCTAAGTAAGAGTGTCAGAATCTGAGGGGACATAAAGCAAGAAGCACTATTACCATGGCCAACCAGTATATAAAAAAAGAAAATGACACAGGTAATATCCTTTGTCTGAAACGCTTTCCATAGGCATGGAAGAGAACTTGATAGATTATAAGCTTTCTCCCAGCAAATTAATGCTAATTTAGTTTAAGGAACAGCAAACCTATGTGTGGAAGCCTTACTTGATCTACAGTTTTAAGGATTTGACCTTCCAAAAGCAGTTTTAAGAAAAGCATGTCATTTCTTTTTGTCTCCAATCATTAAACAAAATAAAGCTGTAGAATACTTCAGAAAGAAGGCGTATAAAAATGGGAGAATTTCTTCTCTAAGTCATTTATCTCTTGCTGTATCCATACGTAACACAGACTGCCTTCCCTTTTCCAAAATTGTGCAGTAAATGCAAAGCATTTCTGCCACCTTATCCCTTCCTAAAAAAAAAAAAAATAAATAAAAGATGTCACAATAGCAAACAGTCTGAAGTTAGACACAGTCACAACTCAAGCCACAGCTGAAATAGCTGAACAAACCCCAGGTGGACTGTATGTAAATGCAATGTAGTTTATCCTTTCCTTTTCATAATTATGCTGTCATGGCAAAGGGTCTGAAAATGGGCTGTGTGCAACTACTGAGAATTAGGCCCTGCTGAGTGTAACTGGCTTTTCTAAAGATCACACAGCAGTCAACATTTTATCAGCACTCAACAAACAAGTTAAGGTTTGGCTGAAACTGAAGGTCTCTCTCCCTTTAAGCATATTCTCAGATAATAGAACAAATGTCAAATCAGTACAAGATGGCATATTTACAAAATTGTACCCTGTTTTGCATAACCTAATGATGCAGCAGTTCTTAAGGACTGAACATTTCAAATCTGCTAGAAAAAGATTGCCAAATCTATGACTGTTTTAAACACTTGCCAAAAGCATATCAAATTCAGAGTGAACTGCAAAATAATCTCACAAGTTGAACAGTCCTCTTTGATATGTTTTACGTGGCTACTACATCTGACCGGCAAACCTCCAGCCTACTTTAGCTTCCAGTCCTTTACATCAGGGACATTTCTGACATCAGATGAGATTTCTGTCATTCAGCCTAAGACCTGTACTCGTATTTTCATGCTTGAGACATGGGAGCCCTACCCATGCTCATGACTGTCTTTTTTACAAAATGCCAACTTTTAATACCTCACAACCCTTAAGTGGAACTGATCACATTTAAGTACCTTACAGAGAGGATTATGAACCATCCTTCAACCTGGTAACTGAATGTCAGATCTGATCCATCAATAAATGTGAGATCTAATGTCACAGTAATACATAGGTAGGGTGTACCTCTCAACACCACTAGATGCAGTTTCTTGAGATGATTCATTCACAGTCATTAATATCACTCTGCTTTCGGGAGGCATTTAGCAACATACACCTATTCTCAACAAGTGTGCACATAGCCCCATTTCTTTTAAATCGTACAGAGTTAATGCAACCTTTCACTTTCAAACCAGCTTCATGTTTTATGCGATAGAACAGGGAATATATAATGCAGCATGCAAACCTGACAGTATGAAGTTAACATGCTTTAACAGCTTTAGCTAGGAGAGCTTTTCAGTACTTGTTTTGCTGAACAACACAGTGCAGGAGTTGGCCTTCAGCTTCAGTAAGAGGCCAGGAGCAGATTTAATGGGCCTGAGCCAGTGAAGGAAGGCCCTGTAAGCCAGAGAAACATTCTGGGTGGAGGTCAGGAAAGGTCTTCAGCAACAATAGCATCCCATGACTCTTTCATTGTAGCTATATGAAAAGCAACAAACTCACCTCTGAAGCTACTCACCCTCTAAGTTTATGTGGAAAAGCAAATTCTAAGTAATGCCTTATTTGGAGCTTTCAGCAATAAATGAAGACTTAAGTCAAATTTTCCTGTCACTAGAAGGAGCAGTGAAGTGCGAAAATCTGATCTGTGCAATTGCCCCTCCTCCATCTAGCCACCATTCTCCCCAATTAGTCCTCAGAGTAACACATTTGAAACCTTTAGCTCTTTGGTACTGGCAGTTTCAACGTGGCCATTGCCAGCAATAAATACTATGCCAAAAAAATCCGACTCCTGGCTTGAAAGGATTAAACAGTCCTCTGTTGCCATCTGTGCCGTGAAGCTGGTGAATGACTTTGTGCACCCAGAGCGTTAACGTTCGTTCCGCGCAACGACAGTAACTTCTATTTACTCTGCTACCTCACAGACCTCCTACTGTTCCCATTGCCATAAAGAATTGCATTTGGAAAAAAGCAGGCAGGCTGCTGCAGGCTGCTGGTCAGCCCTGCTGGGCCTGAGCAGCTCGCCTATTAGAGGCGGACACAGTAGACAATCACCCTGCAATCACTGCTGATTTCCTCAGCTCATACAGCAGTTGACAAACTAGATCGTTGTTGTAGTATGTCAAAACAGACACTTCACTCTGTATTTCAGTGTATATATTCATATGTTTTATACACTGTTCAGTCACTCTTTCTTTCCCACTTCATGATATTGAAATAGCGTAGGACTGACTGTGTATCGGGGAGAAAAAAGAATCAAACATTTACCAAACTAAACAGAGAGAACACTCCATCTCTTTTTCTCTAAAATTTATGTTTGGTTCCAACATCATTATGGCTAAACCTCTTCATGAACTACCGCAATAACGAAGTACCTCTCACATCACTCATTTCTCCAATAATCAGTGTATTACCACCTCAATCTGAAATTTAACAAAACCTTACAGAAGGTTAGGGCAGCCCTGTCATACTCTCAGCTGCTTGCAGTTTCAAAAAGCCTTTTTAAGCAACAAAAAGCTGCTGGCCCACAGAGGGTAGACATTACTCCTCCATCAGAAACTTCTCTGTACAATGAGGCAAAATCCACAGGTATTTTGTTCCCATTACATTGCCTGGAAATTCCCTAATTTCTGGACAAACATCAGTTACTTTTGATCAACTTTCAGAAACCCTATATTCATAGAGAAGTCCCAAGCAGGCTCTCAGTTGGTCTGCAGTGTATTTGTATGCTTAGAGTACTGACAGGCTTGACTCCCTGTAAAGGTTTTCAAATACCTGAGTGATTTTTCTTTCCCTGAATAAAGCTTACAGCTTCCAAAGTTGGAAAGTTCACGATATCCATGCTTTTTGATTAAATTTTAGAGAGAACTGGCACGGATTTGTTTTGGTGGAAATGTTTGAGGGTTTTATTTGTTTGTTTTTGTTGGTTTTTTTTTTTTTTTGAGGGAATACATAGTTTGTCCATGAGCATATGAAAACAAATTTGTTTCTTAGTGATTAAAATAAAACAGTTTTACAGCTTATTTTACAGTCTGCATAGTAGCCAAATGGAACTGAATGTAAAAGAAAGAAAACCCAACAAAAATGAGTAAACCAAATAAACAACAGATAGCCCACGCTATACAGCAAGGAGTAACTGCCTCATTCAAATCCAAAAGCATGAGGCTACAACCTCTAAAAGTGAAATGCAATAATTAACACTGGAATGAAGAAACAAACTAAATTCTTCACACGGGGATGCAATAAACTGCATGAAGAACAGCTTAGGAAAAAAAGAACATAATTAAAAATGAAATCAAGTGATTTCTTACGTTATAGTTTCTCAGATTATCACTTTCTATAGGAAGGCCCATGTATCGCTCCGTGTATATTGAGTCTGTAATTAAAAAACAAACAACAACAAGTGGAATGTACTTCTTAATTTCCAATATTTCTGTCTGCCAGACATTTCACACACTGTTAGACACAATAAGAATAAATACTGGAAATTAAAAAGAGATGGAAGATAAAAACCAAGTTTTCCACAATGAGCCACGTAGGTAACCATTATTATTCAGAGTATTTAATCTTGTGGTTGCCATGGACACTTGAATGTTGAATATTAATAAAGTACTTTACGTCAATGTTTCCTTATTGTTATTCTTTCAGTAAGCCTAAGAAAATTGCTGAAATAGCTGCTAAAACAGTTTGGTAAATGATGAGCATTTAAAAAAATATATTACTTTTTAAATCTAAATACTTACTTCTTAAAATCTATGATATGAAATGTTGCAGAAGCTTGGGACTCAGATGGGGTCTGTCTTATATATAGTCAAAGTTTAATATCTAATTTTTCACAGATTTTTCAGTATGATATCCTATTACTTTTGCAAATTTACTGCTTTATTTTAACCATACAAACCAACGTTTGTTATGTCAACATATTTTAATGTCCATTTGCTTTCTCATCAGTGTTGTCAATTTTTTGATGCTGAACAAGAGAATTGTTAAAACATTGACACACTGTACTAACACCTACTGTACTGTTAACTATACATTATTATCTGGGAGGAAGTTCTCTATAAAACCATATTTATAGCCTTGTGTGTCTCACAACCTTATAAACTATAACATGGAAGCTTGTCCAGACTTGTCAATTGTTCAGCTTTTCCTCACATCAAGCTATGTGTAAAATTAAATCTGTTATATCCAAATTTTACATTCTTAGAGGAAGAAAAAAAGACAAAAACAAAAGGAATGCAAATTTGATTGTTGTTTTGAGAGAGCAGTTTGCAATATAAGTTTGATTTTAGGTCTCACAGTTCTCTCTTTTTTAAAAAAATAGCATTTTAAATACACAATGTATACTCGATACTGGTCTCAGTACCTCAGAACATGTGGCAGCTCAGTAATACATGCACAGACATTACAGTATTACTACAAATATAAAAATTTTACATCATTAAAGGTCATAGAGATTATCTGAAATTGTGGTTGTAACTTTTTAAAAGGGAAATAAGGTTTAGGGAACTGGTTTTATTCTGAAATGCAATACCCATGAGTTCATAAAAACAGACCAAATGGCATTTATATGGCATCTAGTAGATAATCAAAGTTCTGCACTATGAGTCAACACTTTGCAGCATGTGCACTGCAAGACATATGGGAATCCTTGTAACAAGGAAGCCATCACATACCATAATATTGCCAACGTGACACAGGGGCAACCGCTATTCCACACTTGAACACGCCGCTTCCAGAGCCAAGCACCATGGAGGTCACATATCCCCCATAAGACTGAGAAGAAAACATTGCTGTTATTTTAGTCGGAAAAAAAAGGATGGGGCCCATCTGCTAAGTGGTTCAGACATTTATAGGATCAGCATTTTTCATATTAATGAATTCCATTCTGAATTTGGGTCAGATCTCACTCAGCCTGCACAGTGCGGGAAACAGACATCAAACAGTACATGGCAGCTGTGGCTCTGATGAATGAGAGTTTGCTGTGGAAAAGGGGTGCAAACGCCGTTGATCTGTGACTCAGCTTAGAATGACAGTGTTTGGTAGCACTGTAGGCAGCAGCGAAAGACAGGAAACAAGACACTGCTGAACCACTGTGTCCCTCTCCGTGCTGGGGAAGTAGGTGGAAGCAGAGCTGAGGCCTGTAACATGCTTGATGAGTAGTTGTACCAGGGCACCCGAAAATTTACAGCTCCCTCAGAACAGGCCTACGGCAGCTCACTTACTTCCTCTCCTACAAAGCGTAAGAGCAAGACTGTGACTGGGAGTGAAGGATCTTCTGCTGATTCTGTGGGAGGAACTGTGCAGCAAGACACTTCTTGCTAGGCACAGAACATTCACAGTCTAGCTCGATACACAGATGAGTAAATATCCGACACACTTGAGCATTCAGGCAGCAAGATACCTAAACAATGTCACCAACCTCCCAAATGACTGCCCTCACTATAGTTTGAAGAGGTTATTTAGGAAAGCGTGCCCACCCACATTCAGAAAGAAGAGTGATTTTTGGATCTCATTTTTGCCTTGAGAACAGATTACAGGCAGATGGAACTGTGGCTTAGTTCAAAGCTCTTAAATGTTTGCTCCAGCTTCAAGACTTAAGTCTTCTCAATGAGATCAGCAACGTAATGCATGTACTTACTAATTAAACCCATATATGAATACTTTGCATAACCTGGCAAAATGAATGCACTTAGTGAGAGGCTGACAATCTGAAAACCCAAGAGAAAGAAATTCCCATGGATTTGGTATCCAGGATACATGACCCCCAGCCTAGCCCCAGGAGGACTGCTCTTCAGCTATTCATCTCGAGGCTCATAAGCAGTAAGATGGGAATGCATTAAGTCTTCTGTTTCTGCAGAAAGAATTTTCCTCCTGATAATGCTCATTACAGAAGGCTCAACTTCATACAACACAGAGGTGTTGGAGAGGTACTACAGGCATCACTAAAGTCATCATAACTTGCCTTCAAACAATTATCCTCTGGTGCTCGTCATCAGCAATGAAGAAATTCCAGCTCACAATTTACTTCAAGATCCTGCATGCATTCCTGTATTTAATTCAACATAAAGCATGCAAAAACCACCCATCTGAACACCAGAAAAACAATGAAATGGCAGCCTAGGATGGAGAAATGTTTAAACAGAGCTTGAATCAAAAAGCTACAACTAATGCTACACACACATATGATTTACCTTGAAGCTGAGAAGCTATATATACGCTATTAAGTGCTCCCCTCCTCTGTAACAGATTTAAAAATGTAGCCAAATCAGAGAAATCTAGCATGAAATAAAATAATCAAAACCAAACAGTACGTTTAGGTATTTTCAGACTGCTAGTGACAATGCTACAAGCATACCATCCAGCCTTACATTATTATTATTTTTAATCTGGAGTAATCCAATTAATATCAAGAGATATTATTGAATATATTTGGACTTTTTCTTTGAATATTAATATCTGGGCAGCCTGGTCTAGTGGTAGACAACCCTGCCCATGGCAAGGGGGTTGAAACTAGATGATCTTTGAGGTCCTTTTCAACCCAGGCCATTCTATGATTCTATGATCTGGTACACAGTAACTTGGCTGTATCTCTTTAAATAGTTTTTAGTCTCTCCAGTAGTCTGAACTTCTGATTCAAAAGCACCTGAATGCAAATGGGAAATGTCTCATGCATACAGGCAACTGCATGACACACTTCATCAGTTCAAGATGGACTGTGAAGCTATGCCAGAGGTGCTTCACATTCGATACTCAAGTACATCACACCCAGAGGAGGCAGTACAACAACTAGTTGTTACAATTAAGTAAGCCAGCCAAGCAAATTTGAGTACTTACCCAACCCCAAATAGCTATTCTGTCCTTATCGACAAAGCTCATTTCAGAAAACGTTCTAAAAACAAACAGAATAATTAAACACTTAATAGATTGCAGGAATCTGCCATGGTGCAGATGTGCCTAGTTTTCATCTTGTTGTCCTCTTTCTCTTCTGTGAATAAACATTTCCCACTGCACAGCAGTGATTCCTTATGACAGCAGACCCAAGAGGTCTGCAAAAACTCTTTAATCACATCCACTGAGATCTGTATCATTTGCTAGAACTAGGTCTGATAACCAAGTTGTCCCGATCCCACTTCTCTGCCAATTTTTCAATTTCATATGTAATTCTAAAAGAATTATTAAATTCCATGAGATTCTTCAATATAAACTAAGTGACAAAGATTAACATAAACAAAGGGTACCTCAGTGCATACAAGTAAGTCTCAGTTGCAACAGAAAGTTGCAAAAAAGCTTGGAGAAAAACTTTAAACTTCAAATTCATTGTTGGTATGCTTTTCTTAACTAAAGTGACAGCTACCATCCCTATAAAAGCAGAAATATGGTCAATTTACTATAGTGTTAACTCTTCTCTCTTTTTGAGCATAAAATGATGGTTGGAATATAAGTGACACTAAAAAAACGAACGTAGAATTTAGCCATGTTTTAGCCAATAATTTTGAAATAAGCACAGAAAAGGCAGCACAGTTGTTGACCATTTCATCGTAGCTTACCTGGCTGCTGAAATCTGATCTTCCACTTCATAGGTTCCCAGTCTTCGGTTTATTGCGTGCATGATCTCATCTCCCTGGTATCCACTTCCTCTGCCATCAAAGCTGGCCACAATGATCTGCTCTGTACTGGCAAGGTACGTAGCCCAGTTAATCCGGAAGGCATGATCTACTTTCTGACTACAGGGTCCTGCATACCTGGGTGAAAAGACCCATACATTCAAGCACTTACTCTCCACAGTCTCTCATAGCATTTGAAACAATTTGCACAAGAAGGGTGAACTTTTAAACTAAATAGAATGAACAAGAAAAGCATCACTCTGACTTCAATATGCTTTTGAAATTGGAATTTTGTTTTATTGCTTTTTTACTGTAATAGGAAGCTTTCATCATTTAAGTGGCTTATCAGAAATCTCACTCAAAATCTTCCTTGTTTGTGTTGGCGTATCCAGTCATCTGAGTTTCAGTGATGACTTACCTATTTCTGTTCATTTTACTTAATTTTTTTCTGGTTAAAGTCTGAAAGAAACAAATAGCCTTCATCTACGACATGAAAAAGATCTCTCCTGCATTTTTAGTGTTTCATCACAGAATTAACTGTTACTGTCTAAGCAAGCTATTTTTTAAGCGTGCTGTGAAAAAGGAATAAAATATTTAAAATGTAACTTTTTATTTGAAAGTATTTGGAAGCAGTTGAATTCTACAAAATCAGATTAAGTACCTGCAAGGTGCAATTATGTTCGCATTTGCCTAACCACTGTCCAACAGAAGGCCCACCAAAGTAAGAGTGGTCTTGTGGCTCTCATGGCTGGTATAATTTACTTTTCTCTGCTTTGAAAGCAAAGAAAGGCTAATAGAAATGTTGATGTCTAACTTTGTTTCTGTACACTCTGAATCCTGCCACTGCTGAAGGGGTTTCTAATACAAAGGTAACTATGAAGCAGAGGTGACCCAGACAGTGGCTCAGGTGTCAGTAAAGAAAAGAATCAAAATGAAAAGGAATTTGTACAACAGAAGAATGCTGATGGCTCATTAGTGTTCAGCAAGCAAAAACTGTTATAGTGGTCCCAAATTATATTATATAAAGGTGTATCTTATAGGTAATGATTATTCTTTTTGGGGAGTAATCTCCTGGTAAACAAAGGAAAAGTTAACATTTCAGTAATTTCCAGTTAAAGAAAATGCACTGCCACAAACAGAAGTGCTTAAGGAAGAGTGGGTCAAATGGCACACATTCATTAGCTGTTCAATGTCTTTTTTTATGCCTCGTTTCTCAGAATAGGAAGAACTCCTTACTGGCAAGGGTGTATTTCTCTAGTAAAGATTAATTCAAGTGGAAAAAAGGTGTTATTTTCTTCTGCTTGTTTTCAATGAGAACAAAACCCATTCAGAATAACTACCCATACAGAATAGTTCTAAGGTAATGATCATCCCAATTTTAAAAAAACGTTTATGTCGATTTCAGCAATTTCTAAGTAGAATAACAGAATCTGGTTATTTGTTCATCTGAAGACAATACAAGTAAATCTCACGTCTTAAATCCAGAATATTAGCTCTTAAAACCAGAATATTGGGTCTTCTTTTCTGAGGAGACTAAGGTCTTAAAAAAAAAAAAAAACAGCTTTAAAAAAAAAAACTTTCAAAAAAAAAACTTTCATGAAAAATATTTCTTTCAACTTTTTTTGTTAAACGAAGGATAAGCAGACTGAGCTAAACTAACCTTTGTATTGGCTGTTTACCAGCCTGATTTTTTTGACCAGACACGGCTCATCTCTCTTTCTTCTCTCATCCCTTAAAATAGGTAAGTGGCAAGACTGGCATTTGAACTAAATGCAGAAGGCAGATACAATGGATATTTTTGCAAAATGAGACAATGCTCCAAACAGTCAAATATCACAGATACACGGTTTATTCAAGGTTTCATTTTGAAATGTAGTTTCATTGAAAATATTCCTAAAGAACTAAGAGCAGAGAACATAGCAAGTTAACACTAACATCCTGGCTTTTAAATAAGATACAGAAAATATCTGCTCCACTGCCAGTCACAAAATATGCTCTTATTAAGCACAGCATCATCTTATGGCACAGAAATTTATCACAAATTGGGATACATCCCTTATTTTCATTCTCTATTAAAACTCCTTCAAGAAGTAATTAGAAAACACATCAGTTCATTGCTTCCTGATCTTATTAAGAGGATTTGAAGTACACAAAGGCGATTGATTATTAACACAACATTCCCACATAAGTTGAAGACTTACACTTCAAGGAGCAAAGGGTACTTCTTTGATGAATCCAAATGGGGAGGCAATATCATTTGATACCAGAGGTCTAAAAGGGAAGCGAGTGACTCTTGTCAGTGCTCCAGTAAAATAACTTGACATACATTGCAATTCATATAATGGCACATTTGAATCACTCCCTTAAAAAGTAGCTTCATCTGAACTGTACTAACATATACAAGTAAAGGTTTCCAGCTAAGTAAACAAATATATAGAGCAAAGTTAGAAGAAAGTTTGAAACTAGAATGCCTAAAATAATACAATCTGTGGCATCAACATGCTTTCCTTTAAAATTATCCTACATTATAAAGCTTACCTGTAAAACTAGGTAAGTATCCGCAGAGGAAATTCTACAACAAACTCAAAAATATTTCAATACGCAAGTTTCTTTCCCAACACTAAAAAAAGAAATTCTAAATACTATCTACCTACCATGAAGGCTTTACAGAGTAGTTTGTAAAGCATCACAGAAACATACCCAAGTATGTGTAATTTCCTCAAGCAACATTGTTCTGGTTCTATCCATGTTGCTGTTTTTACAGAAGTTGTCAGAGAGCTAGGAGAATATTTGAAATGCACACAACATAAGTTTTGCAAACCAACTGGCTTTACCATTCACTCATTATTTTTAAAAGAATGGATACTGTAAAGGAAGCATGAAGCAATTATAATGGACTGCATTGCAGTTAGGTTAGAGTGTATTACAGTATTGCAGCAATCTGTCTAGACAGGAAAATGCAATACATTAAAACCACTGAAAAATTCTAAGCCTTAATTGAACATTTAAAAATACATTTTTTTCTTTATTTTGCATCATCTATGTACTCTTGCAGTCATAGGAGTCAATTTCTTTGATAAGTACATTGTACATAAGTACAAGTAATACATTGATTCGCAAGCAGACTTGGAACTTGAATTAGGACAACAGAAATGAATTTGTTTATCCTATTTGTGACATTAAAAATAGAATCCCCTTACCCAGAAGTTTTTACCCTGATGAGATGAAGTAAGAACAAAGAAGAATAAAAAGATGAATACACAACTGATAGCATGAAGAACATCTTTAAACCTCCATCTTTCCTGGAAGATTTCATCTTTAGCCCTATTAAAAATGTGACTAAAATAAAAGACAGAAAACACAAAGATAAAGACTGTTATTAAACAAGGTAACAGTGGAAGGAGGGAGACATCTAAAAGAACAGGTTACAGGGACTGAGAGAAACAAATACAGCATGTAAAATAAAATTTAAGAATATTCGTTTTATCAAGAGGAAGTCTGTCACAAATAGAAAAGCTAGTAGCAAAGGCTTGAGCAAAAACAGTTCAGACAGAATGGCAATGTTAGGCCTGGTACCTATCTGATGTTCCTCAGTCTAGGAACATTCCAAGGAATTGTCTGTATCTGGATGTGCAAATTCAAATTAGCACTATGAGCAAAGCATTACCAGTTTGTTTTCTAACATTTTGTTATTTGGTTTATGAATCTTGAGTGTGAACATGCTTTTAACAATGTGACTATTCAACTGAAATATCCCCTGCAGAAAGCCAAAGGTAATCTTGAAGTGTTTTTTGATTTGCAAGCTTTCCCATTTAAGCTGGAAAATTTTTCAATAATAATTGTATGTCATCTCCCACCTGCTCTCTCCATATAAAGAAATTTGTGTCTGTAAATTAAGATCTGCTTGAATTTAGAATTTAAGGTAATGTGCTTTACGAATGTTGTGCCTGCTCCACCTCACTTTTTCCTTTTTTTCCCTCCAAGTTAGTGGTAGAGCCTTCTACTATTTTTCAGGTAAATATCAAGGAAAAATGGAGCAAATTCATATCGTTATGAGAACTTGAAGACATCACACTATGGAAAAAGAGTATTTTAGGTCAGAATGCTTGTGTTCAGCAAATCTCTATATACATACACACACATGTAATACACTTTTCTTATTTCTAAACACCAAATAACTGCAAACATATCTTCTACACTCATCTTTTTTGTCATGCTCTTTTAACAGAAGACCTTGAAAGACTTGGTGAAGCGGAGAAGAAAAGTAAAATGTTTTTGAACTTACTGTATCCTCCTACAGTAATGGAGCCAAGTTTTTTTGAAGGCATTTGAATATCTTTCAATGAGTTTTCCAGTTCGGTATTATTTTCCAAGTACCTGAGGACTAAATAACAGTTCATAAGTGTCAAAGGTGAAACACTATTTTCAAATCCGTTACTCTCTGAATATGAATCACTTTGAAAAGTCAACCTGAGAAGATGGCCACCTACTTGGTAGCCTCAGTATACTGCAGTTTTTGTTTTTTCTCTCATAGTCAATGCTTCTGGCATAGTTTTTCCTCAGTAATTTAGAAACCAGAATGCCAGCTTCACATTTTCCATCTAACTGCATTTTCACAAAACCCAAGCAACTGTCCACTAAATAAGATTTAGATTAATTACAGTTTTCTAGCACAGTGTAAGACAATATTAACTAAAGTATTAATAGTTGCAAGCTGAACTATTTATTTTATCCTCGTGGTTAGTAGAAAAATAAAGGATAAATTTAATTTCAGATAAAACTGACTTTTTAATTATTATACTAGGCAATGAGAATTAAAATAAATTTACAGTGCATGTTCCTGGTTTAACAGAAATTATATTTTAAAACAATTTCATACCTTGATCATCACTACTTCTGTGCAGAGTAACCAAGGGCAGGCCAGGACCTGTTGACAGAGCACAAAACCTTTATGTTTGCATGTTGTCTCAAGAAACAACTCCGAAAAAATAATTGGAATTGGGTGAATCACAAAGGCTCAGAATTCATTTTCATCCATTCTATGTACATCATTTTCAGATAATGGGGCCCAAACTGAAATTGAAACATCATATAAATATTCAAATTGTCTTGCAGGCAAACTACATGACTGTGAGGTACATGCTTTTCAAGTTAAGTGGAAATCTTAGAAAGATTTTTATTTTTCCCCACCTGTGATTCATTTATCTTTTATATCTAATGTTTATACTGGGACTGCAGTCCCAGTGCTTAACATATGACTATGTAATTATATACAGTGGATTCTTTAAGCAGTGCTACCTATCTTAATTTTATTCCCACATAGGTCACTTCTCTTTACCTAGCCAATAGCCTGTCATTCCCAGACCTACAGATCCCTTCTACTGATAGAGCACCCTACGCACATTCCCTTAGACAGTACAGCTGTATGCAGTGCTCTATGGGAACAGCCCGGAAAAGAGAAGCAAGTCCTCCTACAGCGCCTTAGCAATGATTTCCTATCTTCAAACACCTCATTGGCAGAGAAATTTCTCTATTCTTTCTGGCCTCAAAGTAAGGTACTACCTTGTCTTTGTCACAATTGTGATGAAGGAATTTCAATCCATAAGATATGGTGTTATTGTTCTTTTAACTTGCTATAAAGAAACTGCAGTTCGCTGCAACTTTTAGCATATTACAAATGGCATCTAATTATGTGCGCAGCTCCTGAGGATAATCAGGTTTGCATACAGAACAGGAATGTTTCAGGTCTATTAATGGATAGGACTATAATTTATAACCTTGTAATTTTATTGAGTTGCTTTTAAGCCTAGAAGGGAGTATGTTTTTCCGCTGCCAATGCCAACACATAAGGCCGTTACTCAGTGCCTATCAAGGTCTTAACAGGGTGAACTTCCCCACCCAACTAAACAGTGAGTCATACTTATGTCAGTTAATTCCAGATGTACTCACCAAGACAATTTAGCTGATAATATTGTGCGTCTTTGCTGAAGGAAGCAGAATAATACTGGCATCTTTCTTGATTCAAATCACAGCTAACACACTGAGTAGATTTTGGACTGCTTTCCAAGAGCATTCTGCAAAGTAGATGAGCTTAATTTCAGAGATGAAAAATTATTATTTAAAAAAAAAAAATACAATGGAGCAGAAGTATATTCTTTTAAGTAAGATGACCAAATAAAATTTGATAAAATTCAACAGTAAAGCCCTTACTGACTTAAATAACAAAACAAAGAGACTTAAAATTTTTAATTTCAGTTAATACTGGAATTATCATCACAGCAAAAGTAAAAGCATGAGAGGTTTTCTTCAGGGGCAACTTGCTTGTTTCTTTATAACTAAGATTACAGAAAAATACTACAGTTTTTTGAAGTTTAATTATTATGTTGATTTTAATTAAATATCCTATTACTGGAGGTTCTCTAGATTATGAACAGCCTAATCTTTGACATAGAAATTTTAAGAGAAAGTATTACGTTTTCATTAGCAGATATTTTACTCATAGCGCAGAACAAATTTCTTACTTGTAAAGATTCCTTCCACCTGGCATCTCACCATTTTGATTACTAATATAGTACCTAGAAAAACAAAGTATACAGGTTTTGATAAAGTACTTCCAATACAATACAATATTTAAAGGATTGTCTTACATGTTTAGATCAGATTTTTAATAAATTAAAAGGCGCCTTCTCCTTGTCATCTCTCCTGGTCTGTTTAGACACTGCTAGGAGGCAATAGCTTAATTATGATACTTACAGAAAATCTTTGGTTACAGCTGCTATGCTGATTACTTCCCACTTTCCTTCAGTAATAGGTACTGGAGCCTGGAGAGGAGAAAAAGGCAAGGCAAAAAACAGAATGTGAGGCTTCTTGACCACCAGGAGAAAAAAGTCAGCAGTTATTGTCTTACAGAACTTACCTCTGTGCCATTTACGTAATGGATGTGCTTGTAGCCTTCTGTGTTGCTGAAGACTTTGTAGTAGGTAGTATTGTCTGGGGCAAAATAAGGGACAGATGGCTGAAACTTGAACACAAGAAAGATGTCTATTAAAGCAAACAACAAAACTCCAAAACAAAAATGATAAATTTAGTTTTTGATATCTCTAAACAGAAGCTTCTGTACTTTAAACAATATTTCACTTGGATATTTTGCCTACTGACTTAGTAGGCAGAACTTGCAGCCACTATTCTAGAAGTGAGCCCACTCAAAATATCTCATTGTTCCTAAAGGGGGCAGAACTTCTTGAGTGCTAGTCCTCTGGTAATGATAGATGCCCTTCCTTATCTCATTTGAATTTGAATTCCTGTAAGTGTTCTTAGTTTCCTATAAGTTTAGGAAATGATATGTGCATCTACCTTTAAAGTAACTGCTTTATTCTGCCATAGGTTTTGGCTTTGGACAATGTAAATATTGAAAGCATTTCCTTTGAATTCCCTATTTTAAAACACACAGTTGCGAACAAATCTTTGAACTCTGAAAGAAAACAAGCTGCTTTTCTAGAGAAATTTTACTAGTAAGTAGGTCATTATGAGATGTCTCATAAAACCTAACTGGAAGGCTTCGATCATGAAGGAATATCCATGCAATTATCAAATGGGAGTGATAGAAACAAATGGGTCCCTTCTATAGCACGTATTTTGGATGTGCCCCACATGGTAGGGAGAAAAACACAGAGGAATGAGCAAATGAAGCAGAAGTTATTCCTGATCGACGTATCAAAAGCATTAACATTTACCCAAAAGACATGGCATGATCTGAGATATTATACCTGTTTTGTAAATGAAAAATGAAACAAAGTTAAACTAACTTGCCTCCAGTCATTAAATAAGCAATGACAGAACTTAATCTCCCTCACTCACATGCTCCAGGTAATTGTACCTTCTTTGCTAGTAATATTTTTGCACAAAACATCCATACACATTTTTCTAGCTTTTCCCTTATCAGTCTTGCTTTTTCAAAGTGTGACTTTTTGTCAACTCAACTGGCAGATTCTAACTGAGCTCATGACCTGCAGTAACACATGCTGTGAAGGTCGGAGCATTCTTAGATTAAGAACAATTTTATCTGTACATTCAGAAAAAAAAAAGGAAAAAAACCCTATGAATACACTCAAAAAGAGAAGTATATGTTTTATGCACATATATATACAATTTTATGTAAGCTTGTACATAGAACATATGAAATATATGTGTGTATATACATACATATATAGAATCATATGCATATCTTTTTAAAAATATTTTTAGAAATATGCCTTATCAGTCAAACATCATTTTATCATCCTTAAGTAGAAGACTAAGAGGGTATAAAGATAGCTTTCTTATCCCCTCTTCAATCATCCCTACTTTCTGCTCCCTTCTCTAATCCAAGAACCATACAGCGAAATCATATTTTCCTTCCAACAGCTTCTAAGATGTGGGTTGTCTCTTTAAAAGAAACAAAAAAACCAACAACCTAGTTTAATGGCACAGACTCGCATTTTGCCCTCTCATTTTGCACAACTGTTTACAAAGTCTGCAGCTTGATCATCACATTGTCTAATTGTGAAGCCTTTGCTGCAGAGAAGCAAAATGTGTCAGCGCTAAGGCCTTCCTTTCCATATCAAATTTGACAGCAGGTGGGTTGATCTCTCATCTTCATACTGCGGATGATTTCATCCCTGCTGTTGCCTCCCTCTTTGCATTTCTTTAAACTTTCATTTTTGACTTCAAAAGTGAATTAGTGACTAAAGCATAATCAGTGTGTGGAAAATGCGGGAGTGGAAAGTGTACTCTGTGTTCTCATAAAAACTCTGAAACTCATTTCTCCCTCCAAGTCTGAACTTTTGCATCTCTGCTTCACTTCCCCCAGATCTTCTGTGTAGTTCATTAGGTGCCTACTCTCTACCATGAACAAAAGTATTGAGAGGCAGCTTGGAAAACATCATCCAAATAGTAGCAATTGGTCTGGCAGAAACGTACGAAAATTTTAATCTGGTCAGTTATAAGCATCTTGTCCTTAGTTCTCTCCAGTGGATATTTTGTGTGGGGAAAAAATATAAATTAATTAAAAAACAAAACTAAAGGGTACCTGAAGGGGTTTATTCCTGGGAAAAAACAAACAAACAAAACCAGGGAGAATTTGAAAGACTATCATCGACTCCTATCCTCTACATCTCTCCTTCATTTCAGTTTGAAGGGTATAGGACACGTTTCTTAATGTTTTATTCCCTAGATCATTCTGGAGGTGGCAAGAAGACTGGAGAGCAGCCAAACCAGCATAGCTGACAGCTCTTCCAGTACAAAGGGAATTCTGAATCCTGACACCCGCGCTCTCCTACCTACTGCTACCTAAGCAATAGGTCAGAATTAAAAAGAAGCCTGGAATAAGCACTCAGCTTTTTGGCAAGCTGAAAGTGATGCACATGTCATGGAGGATGTGGGCTCCAGTCCACACTATCAGCCCAGCCTGGGGAGTTCAGAAAGCAATATCCACATAGTTTAAAACTGGGAGTGAGGATGTTGTGCAACTCCACTTTAGATATTTTTCTTTCATATACAAAATGCAGTGAGTGAATGGATCAGCCTTGCACACAAGAGCATTGTAACTGGTAAGCAGCTCATAATAAAATTTCTTAATTATCAGTGTCATTCAACATGTTGCAGTTTTAGAAATCACTCACTCTGCCAATCCAGCCACTTGTACTTTCTTCCGTAAGTTGTTTTTCCTAAGAAAGATAAAATAAACATAATTGTTGTGGGATTTTGTTTTATATCAGCCTGTGTTTCTACAAAGATAAATAATACAGAGATACTCTACTACTATCCAGTCTCATTTATCAAACATTGTGACTCTTCTACTTCAGTTTTCTTACCTGTGGACACGTCCAATTTCCAGTTGCACTTTCAAAGTCACAGATGGTGAGGACTGAAAAATTCTGAATTCTTCTGAGCCACTGCAGACAGATCCTTTCATCTGTTACCCATGTTACAACGCTCAAATAATGATCACTGAAACCAGCAGTAGCATTAGGTATTTAAAATCCCTTTCTGTAATAATATACTATACAACAGCATTCAGCAAATTCAATGAATGAGACTAATTTGACTATTTTCATTTCAATGCACTCTTTTAAGGACAACAACTGATGCAAATCTAATTGTGGCTTTTTGTTGTTGATTATTTTTGCTACTATAAGATCCATTGGTTATTTCATTCATACAATACAGAATTAGATAGTTATACACACCCACGTCCAGGAAGACTGCAATTAAATTCTAGTAGCCAGATCACCATCCTCTAATGCATGAAATAGTAGCTACTCCAGACTGTCCCTACATGGTCTTTAAATGTACTGCATGCAACTAGAGGAAATTCTTAAGTTTTATGAGTCTTGTATTTTGGAATTGTTTCCTTTGATACATGAAGTTGAGCAATATGAGTGATACACTGCTGCTAAGCAATTTGAGTGATACACTTTTTTGTTCAATTTAGTACTTACTTCTATTGGATAGAATGGAGGGACAGATCAAGCCAACAACAAATATTACTATTTGAGTATTTTACTTTCATGCTTAGAATACCAATTAGTTGACATGGAGAAGTAAAGTTTCCAAAACATAAATATTAGTTTTTCTAGAATATTCTTGTGTTCGTTTTTTTTTTTTCCTTTTTAAAACAAAGCACCACATAAAATTTAGTTTTTTTTTTTTTAACATTTTGATTTGTTTCATTCCTTTTTTTCCTTAATTTAGATCTCTCCTATCTCCTAGAAGCCTTATGAACTAAAATAAAATAAACCTCCCCTCCAAGGCAAGTACACATTTTTAACAAAAATTTGCACATTTGACTTAGTTCCAAGTTCATGTTCCCTTTTTCCCTAAGTTAGTTAACAAAAACGTGTGGGAGTTTTGTCAGAGTGAGTATATATTCATAATCATAAAATGGGGGAAAAGAGACAAGAGAAAAAGATAGAAGGAAAGAAAGAAAGAAGGAAAGAAGACGACAATTACTGCAGATGGATTAAAAATATATATGCCAACTGGTTACCAGCCTTTTTCGGGTTTATTTCCAGATTTCAGTTCAGAAATCACATGGTAAAAAGGTAGATTCTTACATTTATGTTTGACTGGGAATTTGGTACGATGTTGAACACCACTGCTGTCACTGACTTCAAAGAAAACAGACCATTAATGTTACGAAACTTCTCTGCAAGAGCA